>CAWUFW010007362.1:0-600000 GCA_963921515.1 Calotriton arnoldi | reverse complement strand
TCGCCATATGTATCTAAACCTGGAAAGGGAACCTGCACCTCGCTTGATCCATAAATAATCTTAAAATGTGCTAGCCACTGATCTTCTGATATATTAGTTCACAGAAGAGTGATATATGCGAAAACTTGTGTTGAGTCCATCTCTGGGAAGGAAAGGCAACAGAGGCGAGATGGGGAGGCAGCCTGCTTCGCCACCAGGAACTGTGAGCAGGGGGAGAAGCTAGGGAGCCCCGCATGACCGAAGGAGAGGAGGCGGACGAAGCGTGGGAGAGGGAGGGTACAAGCGCCGAGCAGGGAAAGGCAGAATTACACAGGCAGATGACTTGGAAAGGGAAACCTACGTGGAGAGAGGGAGTTAGGAAGCAAGAGGCAGTCGGGTTCCAAGGAAAGAAACGGCCCGGATGAGACATGGACAGAGTACAGGGAGGAATCAACAAAACACACAGAAACCAGACACAGAGCAGGGAAATAGGATCAGCAGAGGAATAAACAGTGTGAGGAAAGACTAAAACGTTGCAGGCAGATATCAGAGGAAAACAGAATGCAAGAGATAGCCGCATATAAAGCAGCGCACTCGTCATTAAACTGAAAGCTCGGGTTAAAAAAAAGCCTTTGACACCGGAATTGAAAACAAGGATGAAATAAACAGCGCGACCTCACGGCATGCAGCAAGCCTTTCCACGTCTCTCATCGCAATGAAAGGGAGAGTGGATTTCCACTTACATCTGCACCAGGAAGGTTTCCTTTGAGCGACCTTACGATTCTCTTCTTTCTCCAATGTATTCAACGTATCATGCGAGGGGCGGTGCAAAACCAGTGGTGCGCGCGCACCACAGAGGAGCGGGGGGAAAGGGAGCCCGGCAGCGAGGCAAACGCGCGCTGCTGCGCGTGCTAGCCACCGACGGGAATGGGCGGAGCAAAGGCGGGACATGCGCCCGCCTTTGCCCAATCGTGTGCATTTCTTTTTTTTTTTTTAAACGCTACAGCCAATGGCAGCCGGAGAAAAAAAAAACACATGCACGAGCGTGTGGTCAGCTTCCAAAAGCCCGTACAAGAGGTCTCGGGCTGCGCGAGCAGGTCTGCGCACTGCAACGCTAGGCCCGAGACCTAAAAAGGATAAATTGGAAAGCTATATATGTAATATATAGCATTTTTTACAATCTTGTAACGATACAAGATTCCAACGGGGTGCAAAAAAGAATGCGCATAATTTAATGAATAGCAATATAAGAAAAATATAGAGATACAAATGAATCCATTGAAGAAACTTGATAAACACTAGTAACAAAATTTAACTTATTCATGAAGGCTTAAAAACCTCACGTGCTACAGTATTGATAGGCACATTTGTAGATAAGAAGGAGGTATTAAATCTTAATTGTTCAACTGAATTATCTGAGTACCCTGCTTCCTTAACAAAATTACCCATTTAGATTATTTAATGTATGCAACCAGCTATCTGATGTTTGTCGTGGGAGCTCATAACTTATGTATTACTAGACATGAGATACAGTTTTCAACATTTAGATGGAACATTTTAAAATTAGATCAGTCGGCCGCATATGCTTCCAAATATGTGAGATCATTTCATGGCATCCACAAACAACGTTTGAATGTCCTTGAAACTTAGCATCTCAATTTGTGGAGGTTATTGTTTTCTTTAAAATGCCTTTCCAAACAAATCGACTTAAACTGAATAGATAGGTTAATTTTCCCACAGTATTAAAAACCAGACATTTTGATTGCTTTCCTGTGCGCACTTTGTACATTTTGATTTGTATAAAAATCTTTCCAAGGCACTAATGGATGGAGCTTCAGACTTTTGTTTCCAGACTGAAATGGCAGTTTTTTAAACACATAAAATAAAAAACAAACAAAATGTTTTCACTAAGAAGCAAACATTCATCTATAGATATCGTGGATTCAGGCTTTGAAGTTGAATATTTGAAAGCTTGTTCAATGTATATGCCATGCTGTCTGTGTTGAAAGATGCCAAAATACAACTGATCAGAACATGGAAGGGTCAACTTTGTCTTTCCAGACAGCTAAGATATGTAATGTGTGCAACACAAACATACATGACAATTTGGTTTTCCATAAATCTCTAAAGGGAAACAGCCTTTACAATGCAGGTTGAGCCATGTGGGCCTTTTTTCCACAAGCATCACAATGCTTGCCAGAACCACACATCTGCCGTAACCACGTATATGCGTGGTTAAGGCAGATAGCGGTCTAGTGTCCAGATGGGCGGGGAGAGGAACAAGGCGCATTGGAACAGGAAGTCACGGACAGGTGGGGGAGGGTAGTTTTTAGGGATGGGGGTCGGTTTTAGGTCTCAGGGAGGGGGAATCAGGTAGTTTTTTTAAGGAGGCAGTGTTCTTGGGCTTAGGGCAGGAGGGAGGGTCAGGATAGTTTTAAGGGCTGGGGCCTTGTTTGGGGGGGTAGCTTTTGGGGCTGGGGTCAGTTTTAGAACTCAGGGTGAGGGGGTCGGGGTAGTCTTTTTAAAGTGGAGCAGGGTTTTAGCGCTCCTGGGTGGGTTAGGGTAGTTTTAAGGGCAGGGTGGGGTAAGTTTTAGGGCTGGGGTCAGGTTAGTTTTTGGTAGGGGGCTGGATTTTAGGCCTCTGGGCAGATAGAAGGGAAAGGGTATGTTCAAGGGCAGAGCAAGGTCAGTTTCAGGGCTCAGGGTGGTGGGGGCCGAGGTAGAGGGATAGGATTTTAGGGCTTAGGGTAGGGAGGGGGGTCGGGGTAGTGGTAATTTACCACGCATATCCCTTTAGCAAACATGCCTTTACAACAAAACTTGTTGTGAAGGCATGTGTGGTAAAGGCATGCATGGTAAAGGAATACGTGGCTGAGATGCATTCATTGTGGCGACCGCGTTCTAGAGGCATTTGTGGTTCAGCCATGCGTGCTTCTGTCATACAACCATCTCTAAAGACTAACTAAAAACTGAGCTCATCTTACATCTGGTTTAAAAAGTAGTGGATGGAACTGGTGCACCCTCTAATTACTTTTGGCAAGTGGTCACTCAGCATTGTAGTGCAAACCAGTATATTTCAAAATTTGTCACTTCAATTTGCACAAGACTTTACCTGATAAAATCAAGGAGGTAAACTCCTACATTGGTGCAACTCTCGCCGACTTGTAAATTTAATGCTGTTTTTGATGTACGCACACATTTTTACCCATATTGGGATTTGTGGCCTACCAGTAATCAAGAGCTTACCTGTTCTCTTACACCTGAACTACACATTTTGGAGGGTATTGCAACCTCCTCAACTCCACCAGACTATATTTTTAAACCCAAACAAATTCTCCTTCTTAAGCTCTTACTAGTCTTATCCAAATCCACGGAGACTCCATCTTCAGGGCCGGCGACAGAGTCAAGTACAGTCATGTCACCGAGCTCACTTGGACAGACCACACCATAGTCGAATCACCATCTTAGGACCCCCTGACACCGCCACCAAGCGACCTAGCACCTCACACCGCAGCTGAAGCAACGTGTAAGAGAGCCGGTGGACCAACGCCCTCACCACCTCCCACACTGACAACGCAATCAACTTAAAACAGGCTGTCAAGATCTTATCCGCCTGGCTCACCAACTGCACCGACAGAGTCGCCCACATCAAGCCCTCCAAACTCAGGAGATCCTCGAAAAAAGCCATCTGGTACACCACAGAACTGGAAACCTCTAAACTTAACTGCAAGCTACTAGAAAGAAAAAGACGCACCAGCAAAGATCCCACATATCAAGTTACCTTCAAGACAACCCTCAACCAATACCACGAACTCCTGAAAGACACAAAAAGAAGCATCCTAGCAGACCGCATCGAAGCCAGTCCCAACCACAGCCAAGAACTCTTAAACATCATCAGAGAATTCTCCTGCCCCTCAGCCACAGAAAACAACATCACTCCTTCCCAGAAACATTGCGACACCCTGGCTGACTACTTCCACAACAAGATGTCCGCCATCTACAAAAATTTCGAACACCAACCCACCAACCTCTACACCCTCCTTGATCCCACTGATATGAACCCTGACCACCTACTCACCACCTGGGACAAGCTCACCACAGAGAACACCACATCCACCATGAACTCCATCCACTCAGGAGCACCCATAAACCCATGTGCCCCCTACATTTTTAACCTTGGGAGCAAGAAGATCAGCAGCGAGTTTACATCCATTCTCAACTCATCCATCACCACAGCCACCATCCCCGAAGAATGGAAGCACGCAAAGGTCAAGCCCCCTTCTCAAGAAACCATTCAATGACCTCAATAAACTCAAGAACTGCTGCCCCGTCTCTCTGCTCCTGATTCCCGGCAAAGTACTCAAAAAAGTAATCAACTCACAATTCACTGAACACCTGGAGAACAACAACCTGCTGGATACCTCCCAATCCGGATCCCGCACCAACCACAGCACCGAAACTACCCTGATCGCTGTTACAGATGACATCAGAACCCTCCTGGACCATGGAGAAACAGTAGCCCTGATCCTTCTTGACCTGTCAGTGACGTTTGACACAGTATCCCACCGCAGCCTTATCAAGAGGCTTCAGCACATCGGAATCCAAGGTGATGCCATCAAATGAGTCTTATCCTTCCTCACTGGAAGAACCCAGAGAATCTGCCCACTATCATTCACCTCGGGACCCAAGAGCATCATCTATGTGTCCTTCAAGCCTCATCACTCAGCTCCACACTATTCAACTCCTACATGACCCCCTGGTCAACATCATCAGAACCCATGGACTGAACATCTTATCCTACACATACAACACCCAGCTCATCCTTTCATTATCATAAGACCCCTCCTTCACAAAGGCCAACTTCCTCAGGTGCATGACAAGTGTTGCCGACTGGATGAAAAACAACTGCCTGAAACTCAACACTGACGAAACTGAGGTTGCTGATCTTCAGGATCAACACCTCCCCATGGAACAACTCCTGCTGGCCCTCCAAACTAGGACCTTCACCCACTCTGACAAACCATGTCTGCAACGTTGGCATCATCCTGAGCAGCAAACTCACCATGAAAAGCCAAATCAATGAAGTCTCATCCGCCTACTTCATCACTCTTCGCACGCTCCTGAAAATCTTCAGATTGCTCCCTGTCAATACCAGACAAACCGACACTCAAGACCTAGTTACCAGCCGGCCGGCCTACAGCAACATACTCTTTGTAGGAATCACCAATCACCTCCTGAAGAGACTGCAGGCCATACAGAACGCAGTGGCCAGATTCCTCCTCAACCTCCCATTACGGACCCACATCACCCCCCGCCTCAAGAAGCTCCACTGGCTCCCCATCCAGATGAGATGCCAATTCAAGATGCTGATCCATTCTTACAAAGACCTCCACCATAAAGGAACAGCATACATCAACCGCCGCATGAACTTCCACCAACCCTTCAGGCACCTGTGCTCCGCATCCCTCTCCCTCGCTCAAACCACTGGCATCCGCTGAAGCCAACAGTGGAGGATGCTCCTTCTCCTATCTCTGCCAAGTCCTGGAACAACCTTCCCCTTCACCTCTGGGCCTCACCTTCTCTTCTAGGGTTCAGGAAGGGGCTAAAGACCTGGCTGTCCAATTGATCCACCTGAAGCAGCAGCCCTCAGCGCCTGGATACCCTTGTGGGTGATTTACAAACTTTTTTGAGTTTGAGATCTGTTCAGCTACAGAATGATCTTGAGCCACTAGTACAAATAAAATCTGAGTAGAAACTGCATAAGAAAAACTGAGCTAGAGGAGTGTTTGTATGTGATTGGGCTATTGGTTGAGGGGGTGAATGCCCCACTCAGGCAACAACAGCATTCCTTGTCAGGGTAAACCACAAAGTCAGTAAATTAACCTGTGCTTAAGCCTCTGGTAGCATGGTACAAAGCAGTCAGGATTAATTTAGAGGCAATGTGTAAAGTAATAATAAAGTTACTTTTATAGCGCAAACAGCTACCTCAAACAGAGGTGTCCCGGCGCTTAGCGGTAAACAGGTGGACAGATAAGGGACGAGACTAGCCTAGCCAAAGAGCCACGTCTTCAGTTGCCTTCGAAAATCGGATTCAGATTGCATTATGCGAAGGGGAAGTGCATTCCATAGCAAAGCTGTCCTGATCGAAATGGCCCTGCCTCCCTTTCTGGCCTTGGAAAACTGGGGAACGCATAATAGGTGCTTGGAATCAGATCTAAGAGTGCGGACCGATTGATACAGGAGGAGTCTCTTATTGAGGTATCTAGGTCCAATATTGTGCATTGCCCGAAAAGCAAGGGCCAAGGACTTGAATTCGATGCGCTTTGCAACCGGAAGCCAGTGAAGGAGCTTGATATGAGGCGAAATATGCTGACGGAACGGCACTATGCGAATAAGTCTTGCTGCCGCATTCTGAATCATCTGAAGTTTGTGAATCAGATAGCTGGGGAGTCCCAGATACAGACTGTTAGCATAATCTAGATGAGATGTCACCGTTGCATGAACTACTGTCCTCCTACTGTCCTCTGGCAAAAGGTGCAGGATTTTTTTTAAAGTTTTCAGCTTGCCAAAGCAGACCGATGAGACATGGTGTATGTGGGATTCAAAAGATAGAGCTGAGTCCCACTTGATGCCCAGATTTCTAGCTTCCTTAGCCGGACAGGGCGGATTTACTAATTCAACCGGCCACCAGAGTCCTGCAGGCGGGGGTGAGGGCTGACCAAAGAACATCATCTCCGTCTTGTCAGCATTTAATTTCAGCTTGTTGTTGTTCATCCAGCTGGTGATGTCTTTCAAGCAGCCCGTTAATCTAGCAAATGAGTCCCTTGACTGATCCTTAAAGGAGAATATCAGCTGTGTATCATCTGCGTACGAAACAGCCTTCAACTCCCCGGTGTCAATCAGATTGAAGAGTGGTACCAAGTACATATTAAAGAGCAGGGGGCTTAGTGCCGAACCCTGAGGTACCCCACACCTTAACGGCTTAGGTGATGATTGATATGGTGGAAGAAATACACTTTGAGTGCGATTATGAAGGTAGGACTGCTTCCAAGCAAGGGTTGTGCCCTGGACACCAATCTGTTCAAGTCTATTTAGCAGTATGGAATGAGCAACCGTGTCAAAGGCCGCGGACAGATCCAACAGGATCAGCATAGCAGAAGCTCCTGTGTCCATTAACATTCTAATAGACTCTGCCACCTCCACCAAGGCTGTTTCCGTGCTATATCCTGTCCGGAAGCCTGACTGAGTGTCGTGAAGGATATCATTGAGGTCGACATACTTGGTAAGTTGGCGCTGCGTTATTTTTTCCAACATTTTTGCCGGAGCCGGTAACAGAGAAATAGGGCGATAATTCCCAAGCTCCTTGGGGTCGGCGTTAGGTTTTTTCAAAAGAGGCAGCAGGAGCGCCTGTTTCCAGACATCAGGAAAGATGCCCGAGGACAGTGACGTATTCCAGATGAAATTCAGTGCTGGATTAATCCAGTGAGCAAGTAATATAAAAATCTTGGGAGGACAAGGGTCAGTGGGAGATCCCGATTTACACCTCAAGATTTCAGCCAAGGATTCTTGTAGGGAGATATGGGCAAACTCCGTAAATGTGCCGTCGGTCTTACCGGTAGTTGGAGCCAGGGGAGTCAATAAAGATACTTCAGATGTGAAAGAAGAGTATACATTCTGAATTTTCTTCTCGAAGAAGTTGGAAAGATTAGAACATAACTCTAAAGAGGGCAGAATTTTCCCTTTGGCCGCAACAGTGTTGGTAAAGAATCTAACGATCCTGAAAATCTCTTTGCTTGACTGCTCCGCACCCTCAATCTGTCTAACGAAGCACTCTTTCCTGGCCACTCCCATCATGTTACGCAGTTTTTTAAGAGCAATCTTATACTCCTGCTTCGCCTCTGGAGTATACTCCTTCCTCCATTGCCTTTGCCTTTCCAATCTCTTGCATCCACTTTTTCCCTTCTGAGATCCTCTGAAAACCAAGGGGCTGAGGGGACTCTAACTGAGATTTAGGAGTTTTTAATGGCGCCACCTCGTCAAGTGAAGCTGAAATCCTAGCATTAAACAGTACTGCGTTCGTGATTGGTCACCGTTAGTAATCAGTGGACCCACCGTGTCTGCACACACTCTCTTCCAATTCCTACCCACATTTGATTGTTTTTGCCCTGACAACTGCGTTTTGCCTATGTCGAACGAGAAAGAGATTAGATAGTGGTCTGTCCATGCCATACATTGAGGATTCTCCACTTTAATAGAATGGATGTTAGAGAAAATGAGATCAAGAGTATGGCCTGCTCTATGTGTGGGCGCGAAAACATGTTGCGTAAGGTTCGCACCCTTAAGAGACTGCACTAACTGCGAGGCATGGGGACATGAGGGGTCGTCCACATGGAGGTTAAAATCACCTAACGCCATAAAATTAGATTATTGTAAGGATTTCTGCACAATCAGATTACTCAGCTCCCAAAGATGAGGGTTCGGGTAATCTGGGGGTCTATATATTAATAGGCCAGCAACGGACAGTACTGGGGGAAACTTAATGCAGAAATTTATGCAGCACATAAACTGTAATAAAGTGAAAACACAACACAAGAAAAGTCCCAAACCATTGTAGAAAAATAGAGTAAATTTAAATAAATAAAATGAAGGACAAAGCGTCACTCACGGTCATGTGGTCCTACTTGATTGTGGGGAAACTCACAAGTTCAGGCCGACCGCGATGGAGCGTGACTCAGATACAGGGGCCACTATAGTCCAGCTGGAAAAAGGACCTTAAAGACCGGCGCAAAAGGTTTCATTCATTTTGGAGGTGGTTACGCAGAGCAAGGACAGTGTCCTTGGGGTTACTCAGGTTAGCCTGTAATGAACGTAAGCAGGTCCAGTCTTCGTTCTCAGCCAGCAAGGCAGTCCTCAGCAGCAGGACTGTCCTCTGGCATCAGGGCAGTACTCCTTCTGTAATGTCCATATTCATGTCTATAAGCCCTTCACGGAATAGGCCCAGACTACCTGAAACGGCGTTTCCAATTGTACATCCCCAGAAGAGCCCTTCGCTCCTCTGGAGCCAAAGGGGTGGTTATACCTCTAGCTAAAAAAGCTAGCTGGGGTGGTAGAAGCTTTGTCACATGCGCCGCTCGGGCATGGAACGAGCTTCCTTTCCATCTCAGGAACGCTACGGAGCTGCTGACATTCAGGAAGGGGTTGAAAACCTGGCTGTTTGCCACATAGGCCAATACACACTCTGCAATTCGAAAGACAGTAGCCAGCGCCAGGACACCCTCAGTTAACCGTGCGCTCAAGAAATGAAATTAACATAACATAACATATAATGTCCACATGTACAGGAGGCTTCTGATGAGTAGCTCTGGAGATCCAATAGTTATACCTGGTGCCAGCCTTTGTGTGTGGAGTCACACATCTGGCCCTGGAAAGTTCTTTCCCTGTCAAGGCTTCAAACTGTCTGGGTTGATAAAAGATCAGACAGGACTGGTGTCAGAATCCTTTGTGTGTGCAGGAGGCAAAGCCCTTTAAAATATAAGTGGGGCTGGGTGCATCCTGTAAGGATGGCCCATCCTGTCTACATCTAAGCTCCCTTTGGGTTACTACCTGGGAGGACTACACAAACCCTAACCGCAGACCCACTCACAGGCATGTGATCCAGGGTACTGGTAGAAGGCACAAATGGTTAGGACAACAAAATGCCAACTTTCTAAAAGTGGCATTTTCAGAATTGTGACATACAATCCACATTTACCATAAAAGAGGATTTTAAATTATAATTCATTGAAGTCTAAACAGAATATCTCTGCCTGTTTCCCTTCTTTTTGAATAGCATGTACCCTGCCCTAGGAGCTTTTATGGCCTATCTTAGGGGTGACTTATAAGTATTAAAGGTTTAGACCAGGCAAAAGGAGGAGCAGGGAGAACATCCTTGGGGGGGTCACTCTAGTTGGCCTAGGATTAATGTAAGCAGGTCCAATTTTCCATCTCAGGCAGCAAAGCAGTGCTCAGCAGTAGGGCAGTACTCTGGCAGTAGGGCAGTGCTCCTACTGTAATGTCCACATTATTGTCTGTAATGTCCACAGATCCAGAAGTGTTCTGATGAGTGATCCTGGAGGCTCAACATTTTTACCTGGGGCAAGCCTTTATGTGGGGGGACTCCCAAATCTGGTTCCGGAAAGTTCTTCCCCTTCCTCTTCCCCTTCCCCATCACTTGTCAAAGCTCCAAAATGTCTTGGGTGACAAAAGACTGGGCAAGACTGGTGTCAGATTCCTTCATGTGTGCAGGAGGCAAATACCTTTGATATGTAAGTGGGGCTAGGTGCAACCCCTCCTAGTCATCTTGCCAGGATAGCCAATCCTGTCCACATCCAAGTGCCTGTTGGGTTACTGGCTTGGAGGAGCTCACAACCACAAAAGCAGAGCCATTCACAGTTATGTGACCAAGGACACTGACAGAAGGCTCAACTGGTTAGGACAAGAGAATGCCAACTTTCTAAAAGTGGCATTTTCAGAATTGTGACTTTACCATTGAAGTGGATTTTATATTTCAATTAATTTGAGTCTAAACAGCATATCTCTGCCTACTTCCCTAATTTTTAAATAGCATACACCCTGCACGAGGAGCTTTTAGAGTCTACGGGTTGGTGACTAAAAAGTATTAAAGAGGAAGTTTTAGGGCTGGCAAAAGGAGGATCAGGGAGCGGGTCCTCGGCAGTCATGCAGGATAGCCTGGGATGAAGATAAGCAGGTCCAATCTTCCTTCTCAGACAGCAAGGCAGTCCTCAGCAGCAGGACAGTCCTGTGGCAGCAAGGCAATCCTCTCTCTGTAATATCCACATAAATGTCTCTAATGTCCACCAGCCGGGTCTGGTGGCTTGGTGGACTAATACATGCTCTTTAAGGGACTGTGGTCCACCTCATTGCCCCAGGTTTGAATCCCGGCAAGTTCCCTCAGCCTTTCATCCTTTTGAGATCAATAAAATGAGTACCATTGAGTTGGATAACCTTAAACACCTGATATTCAGCACCAAGATACCCTTGGTTGAATGTGTGCTTTACAAATACACGTTATGTTATGTCCAGGAGTGTTCTGATGAGTGGCTCAGGAGGTCCAAAATTTATACCTGGTGCCAGCCTTTCTGTGGGGCCCCCAATAGGATGCCAGATGCCTGGCATTGGTCAAATTGGGGATTTTTTTTCCCATAATAAAGACCAAATCTGAGTCTGTTTCTCGCTAGTGATATCAGTTGCTAACAGGATCTTATTGGACTGCCAGATCTCTCCCTATCCACTCCCAAATCCCCATTGCTAACAACTCAAGCCATCTTCCCTGTGCTACTTAAAATAGGAATGTGGTACTCAATCCGAACCACTGAACCTAGGGCCGGTAGGGTAAAATACAGTAAAGAGTCAAGTGCTTGATATTGTGCACTGCTTGTTGAAAGCTTCCTCAACCCTAATGCCACTGTATATCCTGTTGTTTTATCCCATATTTTAGCGTTGATCCTTTTATGTAAATAATCTACTTCAATCTTTAGACTACATTTAAGTCATCATTATTAACTGCAATTCCCTCCATTTTCCTATGGCTCAGCTGCAAGGAGTTGAAGTTGTCAGTGTATGATTAAGCACTCTGCACGCCAATTGGAAACCTTCCTTAGGCCACATGTGGAGCAGGAGGAGGCGGTGCAAGAACTATTTTTCCAGTCAACCAGTGAATTGTTCTTGAATGTGTGGGAGCACAAGTTACATTTAGTGATTATCTAGCCAAAGTAGAACAAGAAGCCCACTGTAATTTATCATATAATCAACAGTACTGTGCATATAGTTAATTGTTTTTTGCTGTTTTGCCATGAAAGGAATATAATTAAGATATTAGGAAGGGCGGAGGAAGAGGTGCCAGGGGAATCCCACGAAGATCATTCAGTAATTTTAAAAAACGATCTTTTGTTGTTCGTTTATTGTGCCAGATTATTTAAATTAATGTCAGTGCTAAATGGAGCAGAATGATAAAGGCAAATATAGAGGAAATGTACCACTTTGCTCCATTTCTTACTACAAATACAAAATCAGTTTCCTTTAAAAAAAAGAAAATTTATTCTATTCTGTGAACTGATTTATAAGCAAATATGTCTCATATAATTTTTGTAATTCTTTCATAATCTGATTTTCTATATCTGTGCACTGGTACAAAAACGTTTATGAAATATGGACCGGAACAATATCGAGGTGTTTGATTTCCTATAACACAGCAGACCAAAATGATGCAAAAACTGCATTCGCTCCATTTTTGCATCACTGTAATGTTTATGTGAACAGGTCACATGTTCTGTTGCTGGTTGGATTATGAATAAAGAAGCAAATTGCCTGCTTGTTTACCACACCTCAGGGAATTAGACTGGAATTGTACCTTTTCATATAATTTGTAGGTATAGCATTATGAGATTTTCAGAAAAGTTCGATTTCTGGTTGTAATTGTGTGTCTCTCCCAAGCCTGGGCTTGTGGTATAGAGTGAGGAAGAAGGGATAGCCACGTGGTGGCATGACCTTATCCAGACCTGTGCTCTTCTAGTTCACAGTAAGCTTGTACCACCGACTATACTGGTATTCATCAAAAACATGGAGCCCCATTGTATGTGCTAATCCTCCTTATGGGAAAAAAGCGCAAGGCTTTTTTGTATAACCCTCACCCACCAGGGTTACCCCCTTGGGTGGCATGCTTCATCATTGGGTTCTTCCCGTTCCGATGCAGAACAGGGTGTTCTGCTATCTGGGACATACATGGGAGCCTTGTATGGTATACACAAATGATGGTAGGGATGGAGGGGTTCTTTTGAAATTAAAAATACCTGTCAGGTAGGAAAACTATGCTTTATTCCGTCCTCCAGATGGCATAATTAAAAAGGGGAGGATCAGTAGAAAGTATCTCTGGATCAGATTACCCTACTTTTTAAATGGTCTGCTTGTTTCAAGCCACCCTTCTCTGTGGTTTTTGTCAGGACCAAGGAAGAGAATACACTCCCTGAGATCACTCCTAGTTTAGACTATTTAGTGGAAGCAAAGTGTTGCCACTTCACAGACTATGCATGAGCTAAATATATATATTACACATATTTGGTGCTGTTGTTCTGTGATATCTGAAATATACATTACACCTACTTGGTGCTGTTGTCTGTGATATCTGAAACATATGAAGCATATTAGCAGAGAATTAGCAAATAAATGCAAGATTATGCTTCATACGTCCTTGCAAGATGAGCCTGTAGTTACACTTGCATCAAGGTCACGTCGGGTCAAATTGACTTGAGAGTGCTTCACTGGGGCATGGAACTGAAATGTGAACTAGACCAGCTCAGCAGCGCCCTTTGTTAACTGTTTAACACTGTCAATCATGTCAAGGGCCATGGCAGTATGCAATTCTCAGGCTCCAGCGGGTACTGCGTGAGTATGGATTTAACACACTTGGCACATAATCCAGCATCTGCTACATAAATCGCAAATTTCAACCAAAAATGTGTTTCTATCAGAAAGGGGTCAAAAGGTACTAATAAAAGCAGATCACATTCTGCATTTGCAAACCTCTTGCAAAAGTTACCTGGCCATCTGCCTGCAGATGATTGGTGCATAGAGGTGTAATACTCGTACTAATGAAGTGAAACGTTTTCCCATACAATGGTGATATTTGGTAAAATGGCAAAACAATACTGTGCTTCATCATGCCGCATAATTTGCATTTATTCTGCAGAATGTAGCCAATCCTGCGGCATAATTTAGAACTCCATTGGAGCCTAACTCCACTTGTCCAGGTCTTGTCAAATTGAAGTCTTCGGCATGGATCAATTTTAGCAAATGGCTGACACCTCTTTGCCCACGGAAAAGCTATAAACCGAGGCAGTGGCCTACAACCCACAGAGCTGGAATTACAGGTTATGGCCTGTTACAGTTATTCCTCACATGCATCACCGCGGAAACAATTGCCTCCTCGTGCACACCAATGAGCTTAAACACTTAGCATTATGTTCTTTCATTTCTTCTCCAAAAATGACATCGGGTCTTATTAGCAGCCAAACGACTAGAGCTGAGCCCTTTGCTCATTATGTCCTGCTGCAAATTGCTCGGCGCGTTAGTGGCGGAGGCTGAATGAGAGCGCGAGAGCTGCGGCGCACAGTCCATCAGCGGCCTGGCAGCCCCTAATTTAGGGTTCTTTTCTTTCTGTGCCTTCATGCCAATAATACAATATCAACGCTTATAAGCAAGCACTGGAAGGCCTCCCGGTTCTGCTCTCTTGATTTAATGCGGACTACCTTGCTACAATGAATCTGTCAAGGACCTGGAACTATTGCAACTTCATTTAATGAAACAGCAAATTTTCATGAAAATAGACCTGCTCGAGGATTAAACCTGCCAAATCTGTAAAACTATGGGACATATTTACAAGCCCCTTTCGCCACCACGTCACTTTTCAAGGCGTTGTGGTGGCGATAGGGACATGTAAATATGCACTATACGGGCATATTTACAAGTCCCTACCACCACAAATTCACGTTTCACGACGTTGTGGTGGCGATAGGGGCTTTGCCTTATTTACAAGGCAGCTTTAAGCCACTTAACATGTAAATAAGGCACCCTTTCACGCTATACTTAGCGTGAAAGGAGAGGGCAATGGGTGTTGCTGTGGGTGTCCCACTGCAACATCCATTGATTTTGACGCTGCCCCATAATTACAAGGGTGGCATAAATATGGGGCAGCGCCAAAATTAAGACCAGGGAAAACCTGGTCTTACCTTGGTGCAATGAGGAGAAATGTTTAATTTCTCCTCCTTTTTGCTGTTTCCATATGTGTTGCTTTGTGCAGTACACACAGAAACAGCAAAATGCCGTTCATTGTTTAGGTGCAGGACGGTGTCCCATCCTGCACATAAACAATCATTAAAAAAATAACGTTTTGTAACTTCGATGTGTGCTGCATTAAGAAATCTTCCCCTACAATGCAGACACCCTTTCACTATGGTGCAAGGGTGTCTGCGTTGGTGCTAAGTGGCTACATTAGCGCCAGCACAGGGGGAAACGCAGGGCTGCACCTTATCCTTATAAATACAGTGCAGCCCTGCGTTTCAGAAGTGGTGGAGCGTGGTGCTCAGCCAAGGCGGCTAACTCCGTGCTCCGCCTCTTCCTCGAAAATATGCTCCTATGTATCTCTCTGGTAGGCGTTCCTGCAGAAGTGAGGGGATTCTCTACTGATGCAGAATATTGTTTCCTCCGTTCTGACTGTATCACATGGGTGGCCATACTATCCTAACGGTAACTCCTTGAAGGATGGCAACATTAGAGAAATATATTCACAAACAATTTCAGTAAGCACAGCTAAAGTATGTGTATTATCAGTCTTCCTTTTGTGATGATAACGCTACAAATAACCACAGCAATAAACAAAAATAAAAATGTTATATTATGATATGAGGTAGAGCATCAGAAGCATGAAAAGGATTGCATTTGATTTTAAATTAGACACGGTCTGACATCAGAACGCTACATTAATAACTTAGGGCCAGATGTAAGAGCTGTTTTACAGTTGTAAAGCCTGTGATTCACAAAATTAGATGGTTTCCCTCTCCAAAATGTTTTTCTGGTGGTAACTAAACCCATTTTGTGGTTCAGTAAATTCAGTTCAATTCAGTGAATTGCAAAATGAATTGAGAAATAGATACCGAATCGCAATTTGGAAGGGCATTTTAAGAGCATACCTTCCAAATTGAGATTCAATAGTAGATGTATCAATGGTTTGTAACCACAAAAGTTACCAACACCGAAAAGGAGGAGGTAACTTATTTGCAAAATAGGTGTCGCTTTGGGACTTCCACTTTGTGAATGTTAAAAAAATTAAACTTTTGATTTCAAGTGCTGCCCGGTTTTCGTTAAAGAAACCGGGCTGCATTATAAAAATGAAGTTTACTTTATTTAAAGGCAATTCCAGACATGGTGGTCTGCTGGCTCTAGTAAGTGACTATTCCTGTGATGGCCTCCAGTCGGAGTGCTTTGCAATTTGCAACCTACCTCATTCTTAATCACGAGGTAGGTCAGTTTGCGACCTACTCCAAAAGTGAATTTTGTGAATTGACCTGTTAGTACATAGGTCGATTCACAAAATCAAAATTGCTTCACAAAATATCGGTGTGCAATTTGCTACCTCTTTGAGAATCAATTCTCACTGCATCTGCCCAGAATTACACAATTGAAGCTCAGTGAGTAATAGATTTTTATAGGTGACTAGTGCCAACCACACATATCCAGAAGGTGCTTTCAAAGAAAGAGTTCTCTGTAACGGAAAACGACCTTTACAACGCGGTCAAAACACCGCAATACATTTACTTCGCTGTCATTACAACACAAGTCGTTACAACGACTTGCACTAGATGGCGCTCTAGACTAAGGAATAGTGTGATTTACTATTCCAACACCTTCCCTACTGTTACGTAGGCTGGAGTTGGAATAGTAAATCATACTATTCCTAAGTCCAGCGCCCTCCAGCGCAAGTCGTTGTAACGACTTGCGTTGTAAAAACTGCGATGTAATGTACCGCGATCTAAATGATCACGTTGTATCGTCATACATTCCTCTGTAACGCTCACTAGTGAAGTCCTGAGTCGCAGGGCAAAGGGCATGTTCTAGACCCATTATTCCCCATGGAGAAACCTATTCCTCTACCATGCCATAATGACTGGATATTCCAGTCTCTTCCCATCCTGGAAGATAATGTCCTACAGCAATGCTCAACCACTCTCTGGATGGAAAAGGGTTAGATGGGAGGTTTAACTTTACATCGTTTTGGTGGACAACTACACCGTAGTAAAAGCAATTTGTGTATTCGACTCGACCAGATGTGTTTAAAATAGGCACATAAACAGATGTTTTATTTATTTGTTAAATAACTGTGTAAGCATTTTTAGATTTAAAGTGCTTTTTTCTGTTTGATAAATATATTTATCAGTTTTACAACAAGCATCCTTTACACTGTATTTGAAAGAATGATTCTTGAACTGAAGGTTGAAATGTAGACAGGCAACGTATGACTAAATAAGAGTCGTAGTATTTGTACTTCTATAAACATGAAATGCCATTTGGTTCTCGGTGAATAATACCGAGGGATACAGCAATCCAGATGCTGCATGAATTGCTTGAAGGAGGGCTGTCATTTGGCAAGAGAAAAGATAAATCTAAAGGCACATAAGTGTGATTTAGGAACTATTATCAAGATATGACAGGCTTTAAGTGTGGCAAATGTTGAAAATCTAGTTCATTATAAATAATCCTATGACAGCACCTGTAGTGTTACAGAGGAAGAACTGGAGTCACTTCCTCAGTGCCTTGTCTAGTTGTCTCCTTTCTTTCTTGCCAGCAACAGGCCCAGCTCTAAGCAGAAAGCTTCTTTTCAACTTGCCAATAAAAAACACATTCTTAGCTAGGCACCAAACCTAAACTCCATTCTAAGTTGACCACCACACAAACTCCTTTCCAATATGGGGGCAGATTTACAAGGAAGTGCCGCAGCGCGGCAACGCAAGCCCTTTGGCTGCGCCACGCTGCGGCACTTCCAAAGCACAGGAATGCGACATATTTACCATAATATGTCACATTCCTCTGCTCTCCCCTGGGCTGGCGCACAAAGAGCTGCCATGCACCGGCGCAGGCACCCTTGCACCATGGTGCAAGGATGCCTGCGTCAAGGGGAGATTGTTTTTGTGAAGGAAGGGGCACCTTCCTGCACAAAAACAATCACTACAGGCATTTTCCTCTTTCAATACGTGCTGTAGAATGCAGCACGCATTGAAAGAGGCAAAAACGAGGAGAAATGAAAACATTTCTCCTCATTGTGCCTCCCGACGCCTCCCCTGGGGAGGCATAGCATTCTAACGCATTTCCAGATTTACGATTCCTTGTAAATCTGGAAATGTGTCTTGTTCAATGGGTGTTGCGTGAGAACACCCACAGCAACAGCCATGGAACGCCCCTTTCACGCAAAGTGCTGCGTGTAAAGAGGCCATATTTACAAGGACAGAAAAAGTCATGCAGGGTGGCTTTTCCTGTCCTTGTAAATATGGGGCAGAGAAATACGCCACCAGTTTGTCACAAAAAGTGACGGACTGGTGGCGCAGGGGGCTTGTAAATCTGCCCCATGGTTTCTAAATGTGAACACCATTTCTGTATGACAAGACCAATTTTGCCAAGTGGTTCCTTTAGGAAGCTGGCTTTTTTATGTAGTGTACCAAAAAGAGGCACACTATGTAGAAAGTCCAGACGACCCTTTTTGGCATACAGGGTTTAAATTAATAATCCCAAATGATCTCTTTTGTGGTAGTGTGGGCGAGCAGTTCAGGCTTATCAGAGGGTAGTTTTAATGCATTTGCTGAATACACACAATATATGAGACACACACTCAAGAGGAAACTCGAGACCAATTTAGAAAAACAACTCTTATTTTTATATATATTTCAGCACCAAGAATTTCGTAATTGGGTAAGTACTTTTTAAGTTATTACTTTTACAGTTTTTAGCAATGCAAGCAAACAGTGTATTTTTACGCGGTAATGCTTTTCCCATAGAATGAAGAACATCTATTGCATACAGGTATTTGCAATAGGACTTTGAGGGTCCCCTTTAGGTCATGAAGTGTTAGGGGGCCAAGATCCCAAGTCCCACCAGCAGTCTGGTTTTACCTGCTCTGGTGTGTCCGGGTACAGAGGTGCTGGACGGGTTGATAGCCTTGTGCGCTACACCATTGGCAAAGAGGGGGCCACCTAGAAATAGGCTACAGAGGCGGAATTAGGGACAAGCCCAGGAGCTTCCAACTGGGGGCTCAGTTCGTGAGGGACCTGGGAGTAAGGGGGAGCAGTTGGTGTTCTTGGACCCAGATCGGGGAGCTTGAGTGCAGAGTATTTTGGTCAACTGGCCCTCGTGCGTCGTAGGCGGTCATGTTTCTCGTCTGGACCAGGAAAGGGGACAAATTAGGACAGCTAGGCCACTCTCAGTACTGGACTCTGCGGAGCCGACGGCACTCACTGGCTGGTTAGTTTTCAGATCATTGGAGTCCAGATTTGACACTAAACAAGTGTTGGTTGCGGCAAAGGGTCTGGTACCCTAGGTATTGGTGCAGGGAGGTTTGTAGGGGTCCTGGCATCTCCAAACTTGGCAGGGAGATGGATCTGACCTCTTTGAGTATGCTGACCTCCTCCTGGATGGCTACTGCATCGCTGGACCAGGTGGCCAGCAGCGTCTTAGGCATCACAGGAGCATATCTGCTCATGCGGATATGTCCACACAAGTAATATAGTGCACCCAGCCTTAGGGCTCTAAGGCCTGCTGTAGGGGTGAATTACATATACTGCATGCAGAGTCTGTAGGCATAATGTCTTCACTTTTGTCTGCACAATTTCACGTAGTCTGCAATGGCAGTCTGCATGAGTGTCGTGAGGAGTCCCTTAGGGTGGCACAAAACATGCTGCAGCCCTTAGGGGCCCTATTTAGTACCCATACCCTAGGTACCAGGGATACCATTTACGATCTTACAGGAGTGCTAAAGGTCTTGCCTGTTAGCGAACAACTGTACAGTTTTAGGGAAAGAGATCTGGCACTGGGGACCTGGATAGCAGGAACCCAGTGCACTTCTGTCAGAAGTTCATCAGATACTAGGCAAAAGGTGGGGGTGACCATATCAAAAAGGGGTACTTTCCTACAGTTCCTGTTCAGACAGTCATTTCCTTTCAACTGGGTCTGTTCAAGGACAGAAATTTCTCCTGATCAGGGCACCATTTCGTCACAATTTCTCCTGCTTTATCCTTCTGTTGGATTCTTCAGCCCCTACTGTTACACCCAGATCGGTGCGTCTGAAACGTAATCTAGTAAACGCTGTCAATGTATCAAAAATTCCATTCACTCATATTCATATTACATGGAACCATGTCATGAAAAAACATTTACAAGTATATCTTCCCTTAACAGAGTGGTGGAATCAGAATTATAGGCACTAAATGGATGTAAGAGTAAACTGTAAGAAAACAGATCGAAATCGTGGAAATAACTACATTACCCTAGATACATAGCGAATGAGTTGGCACTGGAAACAGACGTTCTTACGTGAAAACCGGAAATGCATAAAACATGCTCAGCCCCCTTCTTTGGGCAGATTATTCTTGGTTCCTGTATTGGAGGGAGGGAGAGGAGAGAGAGAGAGAGAGAGAGAGAGAGACGGTATTGTTCCTGAGGAGTTTAACTGTTGTGTTGCCAAGTGCAGTAAGGGTGTATTTACACCAATCCTGACATATTCTGAATTTGAATTTTTTATCTCTTGCGAGGCCTCATTGTTCTTGTTTTTTTCCAGTGACACTTAGATAGGGTGTCTGAGACGGTGGAAGCATTTCGTATCTAATTCTGCCAAGAGCACGTTTATTCTTTCAAACATTCAAGCCTCAAATTTCTGAAATGCTATGTTCCGTTTCTCTGCGAGGTGTGGAATGTTGAGTACAAAGCTTATGAAAGTTATTTTAAACACAAGAAGTGCATTTGTCAGAGGCACGGGAACAAAGATTTATACCACTTCATGACATTAAAGCGCTGTGCTTTAACAGTGGATATTTACTGGAAAAGTGGGTTTTCTCTTCAACTACATAAGTATAGTTTTGCGTTTCTTATCTTATAACTTATGGAAATATGAATTGACATCATGTAGATTACTTTTCACATTTGTGAAGTGGAATTGGATCGTATTTCTTGCTATGCTAACAATATGCACCATGATATATAAATGACCTTTCATGAAAATATCTTTTGCCTTTATTAACAGGGGTTCCTAGAGATCCTGTGGTTGGTTCTACCTCGACGTGATATGAAGAAATGAAAGGTCTTGCTGGAAATATATTCCCTCTATCAATGAAATGCAATTATAGTTATCTTTATTACAGGTAAATTAATGACCTTATGTTAGAACAATAATTATATCTAGATGATCGAAGAAGTGCACATGTTATAAGGTTTGCTTATGTTGTTTATTTCGTTTTAGGTCTCCTTCCTTGCTGTTCCCTTCCCTTCCTTCCCTCACTTGATCACCTCAATCTTCTGTACTATTATAGCAAACGGAATTGAGGGTGTCGAAAGGTGGATCAGATTGAGCATCGAACCAATCCTGAGAGCTTGGAGAAATACTCTTGACAGAATAATCTGCTCAAGAATATATACTCTCCTGGTTGGTTCAAGGTCAATATGGCCACATTGGCGGACGTATTAGCAGCCTTGGCCGTAGTACAACAGGAAATAACAGCTCCCCGTGCTGAAACAGCGGCGCTACAAAAGAAGGTAGACATGATGCAACAAAACCCTTTTGAGGTGCATACCGGTCGCTCTGTAGGGGGAGGTGCCTGGCCTACTTGGGGAGGTTCCACCTCTACCCCAAAAGGGCTGCCTTGTTTCATCAAGGGTTGATCGATGAACTTAAGGATGTACTGGCACAAATCGATTCTCAACCCATAACATGTACTGACCATATTAATCTCACCTTGAGGTTGGTTTATCGCACCAGCGAATGCAGAGGAGACAAAAGGAGATCTGAGAGGGCTCCACCTAGAATTGAGAGACCCAAAACACCAAGTGGGACTTTGGGTTCTTCTTCGGAACCTATGGCGATAGGGTCAGTGAGGGCCTCTCTTACCCAGGAGGAAAGAGAAGAAAGACGTAGGAATGGATTTTGTTTATATTGTGGGAGGAAGGGACATTTTGTCAGAGACTGTTGAAACCAAAGATTCGCACGGGGTTCTCTAAAACTGCTGTAATACTGTCTGATAAGAAATCGGAAAACTAGAGAGCTCAAGGATAAATAAAGGGGAATATTTGGGCAATTTTGATATCCCTTCATTAGGAGACACTGTGGTTCAATCAAAGGAACATTTCTTTATCGCAATACAACTGCAGACTAAATTGGGTTGGCAAACTGTTGATGCCATGATAGATTCAGGGGCAACTGGTATCTTCATGGATACAGGAGTGGCTCAGTCATTACAACTGACATTGGTAAAAAAGGAAAGGTCGGAAGGAGTATTGGCAGTGGATTGGAGGGATTTGGTATCTGGTCCCATTTGGTTTCATATAGAAGATATGGAAGTTCAATGTGAGGAAGGGCATTTAGAAACCTTAAAGTTAAACATAATCAAGGCACCCCAATATGAGATAATCTTAGGCTTGCCTTGGTTAACTCTACACAATCCGACCATTGATTGGGTTACCAAAACTGTTAGGCTTGAAAGTCCTTGTAAGGAAAATTCCTTCACTCCCGTCAAAGCATTAGCTACAGTACACCAGATTGTCACAGCAGCAGAGAAGGATAGGAAGTTACCTGAAAGATATAAGGAATATCAAGACTTGTTTTGTGAACAACAAGCTGATATATTGCCGCCACATAGACAATACGATTGTCAGATAGACTTGATTCCAGGGGTGGTTGTACCATGGGGTAGGATTTACTCTCTTACTGAGCCTGAAAATGAACATTTAAAACAATATTTGGATAAGTATTTAGCTAATGGGTTTATTCGCTCATCAAAATCCCCGGAAGCCTCGCCTTTATTTTTCATTCCAAAAGCGAATGGCGAGCAAAAAACGTGTATAGACTTTAGAGCATTAAACAATGCAACAATTAAAAATCGTTACCCATTGCTTTTAATACCGGTTCTTTTAGAGCAAGTCAAAAAAGCTAAAGTATATTCTAGATTGGATTTGAAAGGGGTCTATCACTTGGTACGAATGAGGGAGGGTGGCAAGTGGAAAACTGCTTTTCAGTACGAGGTATGGGCTGTTCGAGTATACAGTGATCCCTTTTGGGCTTTGTAATGCCCCAACAGCATTTCAGTTTTTTTTAATGAGGTGCTGAGAGAATATTTGGATGTGTTTGTGGTAGTGTATATAGATGAGATTTTGATCTATTCCTCTAACATTGACATTCATTACCAGCATGTCTGCAAAGTGTTACAAACACTAAGTTTGAATGAGCTGTATTGTAAGCTCAGTAAATGTGAATTTCACCTAGATAAAGTAGAATTTTTGGGAGTATTGCTATCATCTTCAGGCCAGGAGATGTCTGAAAGAAAAATATTAGCAGTTAAGAACTGGGCAAGACCTGTTAATGTACGAGACATTCAATGCTTTCTTGGTTTTGCACATTTTTATAGGAGATTTATAAACCAGTTTTCTAAAAGGTATCCCCTATAACAAAATTGTTAAAGAAAAATACTCCCTTTATCTGGACCAAAGAAGCAGATCAATCCTTAGAACAGTTAAAACAGGCTTTTACTTCTGCTCTTATTCTGGCCCACACAGATCCAGAGAGACCCTATGTTGTGGAAGCAGACACTTCTGAGGTAGCCACAGGAGCCATTCTCTCTCAAAGACATATTGGAAATGGACAAATGCATCCGGTGGCGCATATGTCTCGGAAGCTGAATGAGGCAGAAACACGTTACACAATAGCCGAAAAGGAACTATTGACGATAAAAGATGCATTTAGTGAATGGAGACATCATTGAATGTGGGTTCAAACACGTTGTGACCGTCTATACGGATCATCGCAATCTACTGTTCATGCGATCAGCCAGAATGTTGTCACCAAGACAACTTCGTTGGATGTTGTTTTTTGCCGAATATCAATTCATAGTCACTTATAGACCAGGGATTGACAATCGTAAGGCAGATGCTCTTACCAGACAGGAATCTACTCACATTCCTAGTGAGACAAAACAACAATCCATTCTGAATCCGAAACAAGTCATAGGAATTATACAAATGGAACAGTTCCTAAAACAAAAGACATCTCAGAGAGTTCAATCGCCATTCTGGAAAAGGTGGCTTACAGAACAGCCACAATGGAAATTGAAACAAGGACTCCCTATACATGGAAATCAACTGTTAATGCCGAGTAAGGATATGCAAAATGAAGTACTTCAGTGGTGCCATGATACTCCTAGTACAGGTCATAATAGCATGGACAAAGTGCTTGACAGAATGTTAAAGCAGTTTAGGTGGCCTTCAGTACGAACCGATGTATGGAATACTGTGCGCATATGTGAGAAGTGTATACAAGCCAAAACAAATCACAAAAAATTGCAAGGGTTACTTCAACCTCTACCTACACCAGATGTACCTTGGAAGACTATTTCCTTGGATTTCATAGTTGGTTTGCATAAGGATAAAGGTCGTACAACCATTCTGGTGGTCGTAGATAGTCTCATCAAGTTGGGACAGTTCATTGCATGTCCTCAAGTATCTACATCGGGGCAGTTGGCTCAGTTGTTGTTAGTTCACATAGTTCGAATACTTGGTCTTCCTACAACTATAGTATCGATAGGGGAATGCAGTTCACTGCATGTTTCTGCAAAGTGTGGTGTTCAGCATGGCAAATGATGTCCACAAAATCAAGAAGCTTCCACCCTCAAACATATGGACAAACAGAACATTTGAATCAGACATTAAAACAATTTTTGAGGTGTTATGTGGATGACAATTCTGACAATTGGGTGGGTCTGTTATGGATAGCAGAACTAGCTTATAATAGTGTGAATTGCCCCTTTCTATAGTACGTATGGTTTTCATCCAAGTGTAATACAAATGGTTCATCCCGTAAAGAATCAAACTATGCCAGAGGTGACTATGGTATGGGTGGAATATTGTAAGATAATGGCGCTCCAAAGAAATCCACATAAAATATTAACAAAATCAAAATTAGTGCAGTGCTAATGAGGTAGGGAGAGCCACCCTATTCCCTAACATGTGGTCATAGACAACATAATAATGCACAAATCAACCTCCAGCACACGCTCAAAAGTGTGTAGTCAAATGACATCAATTGAAACAAATAGTAGTCTTCTTTTTTTTGTTCTTTATTGATTTTATATCAAGTGAATTGTATCACTTTCTAACCAATTGTATTGCTTTCTAGCCAACATGTGTTTCGTCGCCTTAACGGGAAGATATCCAGCGACTTCCTCAGGGCTTATCTTCTCCTTCAAAATCCCTTGTATCCGGTGTTGGCTAGAAAGTAATACAATTCACTGGATAAAGAATCAATAAAGAACAAAAAAGAGGAAGATGACTATTTGTTTAAATTGATGTAATTTGACTACACACTTTTGAGCATGTGCTGGAGGTTGATTTATGCCAGAGGTGCATAAAAGGGTCTCCCATATACAACAGACATTAAAGGATAAGTACAGGAATCTGCAAGAAGCAACGATAAACTACAAAAAGACAGCTGATAAGCATCGCCAACCAAGCTCAGTTTATAAGAAAGGAGATGTTGTTTGGCTGTCCACCAGAAATATATGCTTTTGAAGATGCAGTATCTTCAATCCTAGATTTATTGGACCATATAAAGTTAAAAGATGCATAAATCCGGTTACAGTACAATTTGCCTTGCCTAAGACAATAAGAATACACCCAGTCTTCCATGTCTATTTTGTTAAAGCCTTTGTATACTACTGTCAAAAGGAAACCCTCACCTATTTTGATAAATGATTAACCTAAATATGAGGTGGCAAGGATATTGGATTCCAAAAGAAGAGGCTCAAGTTTATGGTATTTGATAGCATGGAATAGGTATGGTGCAGAAGACAATTCTTGGGATCCCGCTGTGGGCATGCATGCCCCAAGGTGTATAAGAGCCTTCCATGCTAGATGTCCAACTAAACCAGGACCTTGTCAGTGTTCTCTGGAAGGGAGATGTACTGTAACACCCAGATCGGTGCATCTGAAACTTAATCAAGTAAACGCTGTCAATGTATCAAAAATTCCAGTCCCTCAGATTCATATGACATGGAACCATGTCATGAAACAACATTTACAAGCATATCTTTCCTTAACAGAGTGGTGGAATCAGAATTATAGGCACTAAATGGATGTAAGGGTAAATTGTGAGAAAACAGATCGAAATCGTGGAAAAAACGACATTACCCTAGATGCATAGCGAATGAGTAGGCACTGGAAATAGAAGTTCTTACGTCAAAACCGGAAAAGTATAAAATATGCTCCGCCCGTTTCTCCGGGCAGATTATTTTTGGTTCCTTGTATTGCCTTGCTGGAGAGAGAGAGAGATGTGATTGTTCCTGAGGAGTTTAACTAATATATTACCAAGTGCTGTGCGGTAGGGGTATATTTACACTGATCCTGACATATTCTGAATTTGAATGTTTCTTCTCTTGCCAGACCTCATTGTTCTTATTTTTCTTCTGTGACACTTGGATAGGGTGTCTGAGACGGTGGAAGCATTTCATATCTAATTCTGTCAAGAGCACATTCATGCTTTCAAAAATTCAAGGCTCGAATTTCTGAAATGATGTGTTCTGTTTCTCTGCGAGGTTTGAAATATTGAGTATAAAGCTTTTGAAAGGGTTATTTTAGACACAAAAAGTGCATTTGTCAGAGGCACGGGAACAAAGATTTACACCACTTGATGACATTTAAGGGCTGTGCTTTAACAGTGGATATTTACTGGAAAAGTGGGTTTTCTCTTCAACTACATAAGTATAGTTTTGCTTTTCTTATCTTATAAAGCAAGAAAATATGAATTGACATCATCTGGATTACATTTGACATTTGTGAAGTGGAATTGGATCATATTTCTTGCACTATGCTAACAATATGCGTCAGAATATATAAATGACCTTTCATGAAAATATCTTTTGCCTTTATTAACAGGGGTTCCTGGAGATCCTGTGGTTGGTTCTACCCCCTGTAAAGCCAGGCATTTACATTGTTTTGGGTGGTATATGTTGAATACTGTGCATATTAGAAAGAGGAAGTTTTTTGTAATAGAATTGTTATTAATAGTTTTGTCCTATTTCAGCAAAAAGTACACATCGTGATATGAAGAAATGAAAGGTCTTGCTGGAAATATATTCCATCTATCAATGAAATGCAATTATAGTTATCTTTTATTACAGGTAAATTAAGGACCTTATGTTCGAACAATATTTATATGTAGATGATCGAAGAAGCGCACATGTTATAAGGTTTGCTTATGTTGTTTATTTCATTTTAGGTCTCCTTCCTTGCTGTTCCCTTTCCTTCCTTCCTTCACTTGATTAGCTCAATCTTCTCTGCTATTATAGCAAACGGAATTGAGGGTGTCGAGAGGTGGATCAGATTGAGCATCGAACTGATCCTGAGAGCTTGGAGAAATACTCTTGACACCTACATCCAGCCATTGTAAGAGACTATACTATTCATAAGTAAGAATTAGGCAGATTGTAGAGTGCCTAGGACAGGTAGGTAAGTATACAGGTAGTAGGGCTCAATTAAGGAACAGAGAGCATTCTGTCCTTGGTACATAAATAATACATTAGTAGGAGACCCTAATGACCATAGATATATATATTCTCTTGAAAACAAAACATGCTAATCATCTGTGTAATTATATATATATCATGGTCCTGTGGAAGGCAATCGCCGAAACGCGTAGACTGTCCCCTTGTTATTAAAAAATAAACCCTGTTAAAAAACTGGTTCCCGGAGTGCCGTCCGTGAGAATAAGGATGGCATAGGTCTGAGTATAAATTTATACTCAGAACAATACCATCCTTATTCTGATACCTCAGACAAGCAATACCCCACATTGGGCTTCTCCATTGATCACTTATTTTGCGTATTACACCCTGTATTCATTTTAATTGTATACATTTTATAACACCAATAATTGACGGTTTTTTAGGATGTTACTAATGTATTCTTAAATATGCAACTGATCAAAAAACCTGTCCTTAATTGTGTGTAACATGTAGATTGGCCTAAAGGCACACGCTTAGTATATACATTTGCATCTTCTAAGGTGGCCGCCAAAAAGTATTCATTTCCTTGGGAATTTTCTGAGTAGTCCTCTGTCTCTGTCAAATCAGGATATGTATGTGTTGTTTTCATCACAATCCTTGTGTGATCAAGACTGGTGACAGTCGAAACGCGTAACAGGATTGAATAAATTAGTTTTTCATTGCACATTGACTACCTGAGTGTGCACTCTCTATTTGGACTTTCTTTTGGTATATATGACGGGCTTACTCTGCCGGCATAGCACACCACCTTCCCTTGGGCCGAGTGTTCCGGAAGGGGCAAGCTGTTTGTGATAATATATATATATATATATATATATATATATATATATATCCAACCAAGCCTCCCCTCCGTTCCGAAGGAAGGACGAGCACACGCAGGACTTCAGGGAAAGCTGCTCTTTATTTAAACATGGCATTGCACGACGCGTTTCGTATTCAAACTTTCTCAAGTGCTGCCAATTACTTCAAACGTTCTTCCAACCTCCTTTTTGGGCTGCTGACCTCAGTGCGATTGGTTGAGGCAGTGCTGACGTCACTTCACATGGAAAGCCCGAACCCAGGAATCCAGGTACGTGCGGAGCAGACACCAATTCGTAAGTACTTGCCCCAGTGGGCGGTGTCTGCTCCCATCTTCATGTGAATGCATTGTTTGTAGGGATCATAATGTTATGAGGGTGGGAAAGCAGCCTCCGGAGTCCAACACCCCACCGCAAAATTCCCGGTGTCAATCTGTACACACCGCTTAAGTAAGCAGCGTGTCTCCCGCAAAGTTGCTGTCCATCAATGACGGCCAAATTGTGCTCGGGAAAGCGGCGATCCGGCGTTACCACAGAACCTGTAGTGCTTCCAAACTTGCCACCAAATTCGCCAGACACTTCAGGGATGGGTGCTCACAAAGATGCTCGTGGCTTGCACCTAAAACATCCAACCAAGCCTCCCCTCCATTCCGAAGGAAGGACGAGCACATGCAGGACTTCAGGGAAAGCTGCTCTTTATTTAAACATGGCATTGCTCGACGCGTTTCGTATTCAAACTTTCTGCTGCCAATTACTTCAAACGTTCTTCCAACCTCCTTTTTGGGCTGCTGACCTCAGTGCGATTGGTTGAGGCAGTGCTGATGTCACTTCACACGGAAAGCCCGAACCCAGGAATCCAGGTACGTGCGGAGCAGGCACCAATTCGTAAGTACTTGCCCCAGTGGGCGGTGTCTGCTCCCATCTCCATGTGAATGCATTGTTTGTAGGGATCATAATGTTATGAGGGTGGGAAAGCAGCCTCCGGAGTCCAACACCCCACCGCAAAATTCCCGGTGTCAATCTGTACACACCGCTTAAGTAAACAGCGTGTCCCCCGCAAAGTTGCTGTCCATCAATGACGGCCAAATTGTGCTCGGGAAAGCGGCGATCCGGCGTTACCACAGAACCTGTAGTGCTTCCAAACTTGCCACCAAATCCGCCGGACACTTCAGGGGTGGGTGCTCACAAAGGTGCTCGTGGCTTGCACCTAAAACATCCAACCAAGCCTCCCCTCCGTTCCGAAGGAAAGACGAGCACACGCAGGAATTCAGGGAAAGCTGCTCTTTATTTAAACATGGCATTGCACGACGCGTTTCGTATTCAAACTTTCTCAAGTGCTGCCAATTACTTCAAACGTTCTTCCAACCTCCTTTTTGGGCTGCTGACCTCAGTGCGATTGGTTGAGGCAGTGCTGACGTCACTTCACACGGAAAGCCCGAACCCAGGAATCCAGGTACGTGCGGAGCAGACACCAATTCGTAAGTACTTGCCCCAGTGGGCGGTGTCTGCTCCCATCTCCATGTGAATGCATTGTTTGTAGGGATCATAATGTTATGAGGGTGGGAAAGCAGCCTCCGGAGTCCAACACCCCACCGCAAAATTCCCGGTGTCAATCTGTACACACCGCTTAAGTAAGCAGCGTGTCCCCCGCAAAGTTGCTGTCCATCAATGACGGCCAAATTGTGCTCGGGAAAGCGGCGATCCGGCGTTACCACAGAACCTGTAGTGCTTCCAAACTTGCCACCAAATCCGCCGGACACTTCAGGGGCGGGTGCTCACAAAGCTGCTTGTGGCTTGCACCTAAAACATATATATATATAAAAAAAATCTCCACTCCCATTCTGAATGAAGCCCGCACTCGAACATGGATTGATCCTTTTATTTATATATATAATAAATATGTATATGAATATATATATATATATGTATCTATATATATATATATGTGTATATGAATATATATATATATATATGTGTGGTCGAAACGCGTCGTCCTTGTCTGCAGCTCTGTAAATAAACGTACCTGCAACCTTGATCGTGTGGGCTCGAGCAATCTTTTATTGGATTTCTTGTCCTTCGGAGATATGTATATATTTATATATATATATATATTATCTACTGGCGGTCGCCAGTAGATAGTTATAGTTAGGACCTATTTTCCTTAGGAAATCCGCAACATTCTATTTGAAATAACTTTGGCGCCGGTTGACGAATCTTCGCGAAATGTTCAAACTTGTTGGGGCACGCCGGTCCGTTCCTATCCTGAAAGTCTCGGGGTGATTCGTCAAGCGGGGGCCGAGAAAAAAGGGGGATCCCAAAACGTGTTTTCCCCATTCATTTTTCCATAGGAACCGTTAGTCGCAGCTACAGCCCGAACAGCTGAACGGAATTACACCAAATTTGGCAAAAAGGTAGCCCTTGGTTCAGAGTCGTGCCTTTTGATTAAATGGTGTAAATCCGTTCAGTAGTTTCTGAGAAAATCACAAGTAAAATCACATATATATCTATGGCCGCGTCGGATCCGCGCACCCTGAGCGCAACCTGCGCGCACCGTCCGGATCACGTGCTGCATGCTAATTGGCTGTCAAGTGGCTGTCAACACTCCAAATCAGGAAGTGTTGGCAGCCATTTTGTCCCTAGGTAGAACCGAGGCAGAAGAAACAAGTGCGCAAAACGCACAAAGGGGGCAGGGTAGAAACACCCTGACCCCCTAGGTCTGCTCAGAGGGTCCCACAAGGACCCCTTGGGCAGAAAAAAGCATTTTTTTTAAAAAAAAAAATCGGCGGGATGCGCTTAGGGTGCGCGGATCCCGCCGATAAAAAAAAAAAATCGAAGCGCGGTCTTCCGCGCTTCGATGTTATTTTGCCCCCGGGTGGCCCAAGTCCCGGGGGCATGTGGGGGGTGGGTTTATATTTTATGTGGGGGGCCTCTAAGGCCCCCCCAAGACCCAGGGACTGCCACCCCCCGGGGCTTTAAATGCAAAATGGTGCGGGAGGGCTCTCCGCCCTCCCGCAGCCCCGGGACCGCCACCCCGGGGCTTCTTTTTTAAATATTAATAACCTGTGTGGGGGCTCGAGCCCCCCACACGCCCGAGACCGCCACCTCCCCGGGGCACTAATTAAACAAATGTGGGGGTGTGTTTCGGACCCCCGAAGCCCCGGGGACCACCACCTCCCGGGGCTTTGTAGATGTTGGGATGGGGGCCGCGCGGCCCCTCCTGGAGCCTGTGGTGGCCCTGGGGACCACCACCCCCAGGGCCGGCTCCTGCAGTGTCCCGGGGTGCCTACCCCGGGACACTGTAGTTTGCTATAACAGGACGGGAGCCTCGCGGCTCCCGTCCTGTCATAACAAACTGCTTTGGTTTTGGAAGAGAGCAGGAAACCTGCTCTCTCTTCCAAAACCAAGCACATTGCTTTCCACACGGGGAGCTGCATCTTAGCAGCTCCCCATGTGGAAAAGCAATGCCGGCTCCCGAAGGACGCGGGGAGCCGGCAGGACCGTGGGGGGATTGGGGACCCCCCACGGTCCCCAACGCAGAGGGCCAGCCCCGGGGGATGGGGTCCCCAGGGCTAGTAGTGGCCCAGGAGGGGGGCCCACGCGGACCCCTTCCCGTTTTCAATAAAAAATAAAAAAAAAGGGTCAGGCCCTGGGGGATGGGGTCCCCAGGGCCCAAAAAAGGTAAAAAAAAGGGGGGCCACACAGCCCCCCTTCTTAATTTGTTATTTTAAAAAAGACCGGCATCGTGCCGGAGGCCCCGCCCTCCCTGCAGCAGTCTGCAACGCCCCCCCTGGCGCGTTTTAAGAAGGGGAAGTAATTCACACCTTGAATACTGGGGGTCCCTGGGGGCCAACTAGCCCACCAGGAATCTCCAGTATGCGCCAGGGGGCTGAGTTGCAGAGAGGTGTACAGAGGCCACACCCCTTTTTACACCTCTCTGCAACGCAGCTCTGTGGCGCTTTTTGGAGGGACATGGTGGGCTAGTTGGACTGCAGGGACCCTCAGGATTCAAGGGGACTTAATCCCCCAACTTAAAATGCGCCACGGGCGCGTTTGCACAGTGGTGAAGGGAGGGGCGGGGCTTCAGGTGACATGTGTGCAAACAGGCCCGTGGCGCGTTTTAAGATGGGGAATTAAATCCCTTCAATCCTGAGGGTCCCTGGGGCCAACTAGCCCACCAGGTACCTCCAGTAAGCGCCACGGAGCTGCGTTGCAGAGTGTTGTAAAAAGGGGCGTGGCCTCTGAACACCTCTCTGCAACGCAGCTCTCTGGCGCATACTGGAGGTATCTGGTGGGCTAGTTGGCCCCTAGGGACCCTCAGTATTGAGGAGGAAGTAATTCTCCAACTTAAAACGCGCCACAGGGCGTGTTTGCAGACATGTCACCTCAGGCCCCACCCCCTTCCTTCACCATTGTGCAAATATTCCTCTAAAATCAGCCGAACTACGAATTCCGATTTACTCACCTGTTGTCAGGAGAGACCTCAGTGCTGCATCTTTGAGCCCAGTACTGATCCTGAAAAGTAATTTTAACCGTACTTACCAGTAACTTGAATTTCCTTCCATAGGCTAACATTGACTGGATTCACTTGGAAATTCTTCTAAGTGTGGAGTTTTGGAACTTTATAATATTCCTCTAAAATCAGCCGAACTACGAATTCCGATTTACTCACCTGTTATCAGGAGAGACCACAGTGCTGCATCTTTGAGCCCAGTACTGATCCTGAAAAGTAATTTTAACCGTACTTACCAGTAACTTGAATTTCCTTCCTTAGGATATCATTGCCTGCTTTTTGCTGAAAAAGTTTCTAAGTGTCGATTTTTTAAACATACAAATATTCCTCTAAAATCAGCAGAACTACGAATTTTGATTTACTCACCTGTTATCAGGAGAGACCTCAGTGCTGCATCTTTGAGCCCAGTACTGATCCTGAAAAGTAATTCTAACCGTACTTACCAGTAACTTGAATTTCCTTCCATAGGCTAACATTGACTGGTTTCACTTGGAAATTCTTCTAAGTGTGGAGTTTTGGAACTTTATAATATTCCTCTAAAATCAGCCGAACTACGAATTCCGATTTACTCACCTGTTATCAGGAGAGAACCCAGTGCTGCATCTTTTAGCCCAGAACTGACCCTGAAAAGTAATTCTAACCGTACTTACCAGTAACTTGTATTTCCTTCCATAGGAATCCATTGTCTGGTTTTCAGCAGAAAAGTTTGTGTCGATTTTCACAAACTACAAATATTCCTTAAAAATCGCCTGTATGACTTAAACGCATTCTTTCAACTGTTTACAGGAGATGCACCAGTGCTGGATCCAGGATCCACCACTGAGTAAGAAAAAGTAACGATAACACTACTTACCTGCTAAGTGAATTTCCTCCCATAGGATAACATTGGTGATTCTATGTGAAAAAGTTTCTGTCAACTTTTAAAATACAATAATATTCCTTAAAAATCACTACTGTAACCAAAACGCTTTTACTCAACTGTTTACAGGAGATGTCCCAGGACTGAATCTAGTATCCAATCCTGTGGTTAGAAAAGTAATCCATAAAGTAACTAATTGCATTTAACTAGAAATTCACATTGAGCTCAATGTTGCATTGTGTTTGAAATTGTGTTGCCCATTGCAACAACTGTAACTACTGTACTTAAAAGTCTATTGCCTATTTGCAAAGTATTTAAACTAAAGTAATTCATTCTGAGAAAGTATATTTTGTAATGTAATGTATAATGTAATTACAATGTAATTTAAAAATAAAATATGTAAAAAAAATAGTTTAAAAAATGTAGTAAATCAGTATCAAAAAATAAATATAACAATTAATACATTTAAAAATTGTCATTTACAAAACCTTTGAAATTCACTGAAAAAAACCATAGGTTTCAGACATGTTATAGTTAGGAATTAGCATTTAAAAAACCTTTGAAATTCACTGAAAAAACCATAGGTTTCAGGCACGTTATAGTTAAAAATTAGCATTTAAAAAACCTTACAAATTCACTGAAAAACCATAGGTTTTAGGGACAGTTATAGTTAGTTGGACATTGCACTCGTACAAAACCCGTGAAATTCCCCCGTTATAGTTAGTTCAGCTAACTATAACTCGCGCCCCCGCAATGCACTGCTGATGACGTCACATATTACATCACTCATGACATGGTCAGTGACATCACTGATGACATCTCAAATGACATCACTGATGACATCATCCACGTGATAATTTCATGCACCTCCTCACACCCTAATATAACCTTTGATACACCCACTCTAAATTACAGACTGCCATTCGCAAAACCATAGACACTCCAACACCAATAACTACATACCCACTCACTGATTCTTAGGTCTACACACACATCCACTCACTCACCCGTACAGTCACTCATACTTACGGTCACTCAGTACAGGACTATCATATGCACTCATACTCCTATATAGACACTCAAACACCGCCACTCATCCATAGAGGTACTCACACACCTAGTCAGTCATGCAAATAATTAAACACACTGCCATTTACTCACCTATACAGTTATACACACACCAGCTCACTTACTCATACAAATACTAGCACATTCTTACGCTCTTATACAATCACTGATACAAGCACACACTCATCCATACAGTCACTCTCACAATTACACATCTCGCTTATAGCTATTTATATACTCCAACACACATATATACTGCCTTTCACATATGTAGTTACTCACACATGTACCACTGGGACATACATTCACTCACTAACACACTCTTACACACACTTACCCACCCATACAGTCTATCACAGATGCACTCTTGAAACCATCCACCCAGTGAATCACCCACTCATACATCTATGCACAGAGTCGCACACACCCCACCCACACAAACACTCAGGCACCCATACAGATACTCAGACAACCAATCAATAACTCATATAGACACTCATGTAGCTATTCACAAACCCATGCAGCCACTTACACAGCAACAGACAGATGGATACAGACATTCACCCAGTTTAGTCACTAACCCATGCATTCAGTAAGATACGTTTAATCACTCACTTATAGAGTTAGTCACGCACCTACTAAATCATCCATACAGACACTTATACACCCACTCATTCTTCAATACGCCTTTCCCTATATATATTAAAATATTTAAACTTTACAGAAACAAACAGTCACTGGATGATGTCATCAGTGATGTCATTTGAGATGTCATCAGTGATGTAATATGTGATGTCACTGACCATGTCATGAGTGATGTAATATGTGACGTCATCAGCAGTGCATTGCGGGCGCGAGTTATAGTTAGCTGAACTAACTATAATGGGGAATTTCACGGGTTTTGTACGAGTGCAATGTCCAACTAACTATAACGTTCCTGAAGCCTATGGTTTTTTCAGTGAATATATCGCCAGTAGGTAGTTATAGTTAGGACCTAGTTTCCATAGGAAAAGCGTTTTTTGTTTTCCCAATAACTTTGGCGCCGGATGATGAATCATTGCGAAAGTTTCAAAACTAGTGGGGTGCTCCGGTCAGCTCCTGTCTTGAAAGTTTCGGGGTGATTCGGCAAGCGGGGGCCGAGAAAAAAGGGGGGTCCCAAAACGTGTTTTCTCCATGTTAATTCCCTTAGGAAACTTTAGACACGGTTACAGCCAAAACTGCTGAACGGAATTACACCAAATTTGGCAAAAAGGTAGTGCTTGGTTCAGAAAGCGCCCTTTTTTTTAAATGGTGTAAATCCGTTCAGTAGTTGCTGAGAAAATCAAAAATAAAGATATCGATATCTAGAGGCACGGAGGATCCGCGGACCCTCCCGACCACGAGCTTTATTCTAATTGGCTGTCAACACTCCAAACCAGGAACTGTTGGCAGCCATCTTGTGACTCGGTAGAACCGAGTCAAAAGAAAACAGAAAAACAAATGCGAAAAACAAGAAAAGGGGGCAGGGTAGAAACACCCTGACCCCCCCTAGGCCTGCTTAGGGGGTCCCACAAGGACCCCCAGGGCCCAAAAAAGCATTTTTTTTAAAAAGAAAAATTGGCAAAATGCGCGCCGGATCCACGGATCCGGCAGCCAAACAAAAAAAATCAAAGCGCAGCCTCCCGCGCTTCGTTATTATTTAGCCCTTGGGTGGGCCAAGACCCGGGGGCAGTGACAAAAAAAAATGTGTGGGGGGGCCCCAATCCCCCCACACTGCCCCGGGGACCGCCACCTCCTCGGGGCTTCTATTATGAGTTGCGAGGAGGCACGCAGCCCCCCAGCAGCCCCGGGGACCGCCACCCCCCAGGGCTTCTTTTTTAATGAGAGGGGGTCCTCCAAGGACCCCCCAATCCCCGGGGACCGCCACCTCCTCGGGGCTTCTATTATGAGTTGTATGGAGGCACGCAGCCCCCCCGCAGCCCCGGGGACCGCCACCCCCCGGGGCTTCTTTTTTAATGAGAGTGGGGCCTCCAAGGCCCCCCCAAGCCCCGGGGACCGCCACCCCCGGGGCTTCTTTTTTAATGAGAGGGGGGCCTCCAAGACCTCCCCAAGCCCCGGGGACTGCCATCCCCCAGGGCTTCTTTTTTAATTAGAGGGGGGCCTGCAAGGCACCCCCGCAGCCCCAAGGACCGCCACCCCCCGGGGCTTTTAAAAAAAAAAGAAAATAACCTGTGTGGGGGGCTCGAGCCCCCCCACATGCCCCGGGGACCGCCACCTCCCCGGGGCACTAAGAATGTAAATTTGGGGGTCCGTAACGGACCCCGAGCCCTGGGGACCACCACCTCCGCGGGGCTGTGCAAGTGAAGGGAGGGGGCTGCGCAGCCCCCTCCTGGAGCCTGTGATGGCCTTGGGGACCGCCACCCCCAGGGCCGGCTCCTGCAGTGTCCCGGGGTGCCCACCCCGGGACACTGCTGTTTGCTATGGATTTTGGAAGAGAGAGCAGGAAACCTGCTCTCTCTTCCAAAATCTAAAGCAGATTGCTTTTCCACAAGGGAGCTGCATGTTAGCAGCTCCCCATGTGGAAAAGTAATGCCGGCTCCTGCAGGACGCAGGGAGCCGGCGGGACCGTGGGGGCATTGGGGCTCCCCCCACGGTCCCCAACGGATAGAGCCTGCCCCGGGGGATGGGGTCCCCGGGGCTAGTAGTGGCCCTGGAGGGGGGTCACACGGCCCCCCTCCTTAAATTTTTTTTTAAATGTGGCCATGCCCCGGGGGATGGGGTCCCCGGGGCCGGAATTGGCCACGGGAGGGGCCACGCGGCCCCCTTCCCGTTCAGTTTTTTTTTTTTTAAATAAAAAAGGGGTCAGATCCTGGGGATGGGGTCCCCAGGGCCCAAAAAGGAAAAAGAAGGGGGCGACACAGCCCCCTTCTAAAAATCCCCCAAAAAAGACGCGATAGTGCCTCGGGCCCTGCCCCTCCCTTCACCACTCTGCACACGCGCCCTGTGGCGCGTTTTAAATTGGGGCATTAATTCCCCTTGAATACTGGCGGTCCCTGGGGGCCAACTAGCCCACCAGGTACCTCCAGTGTGCGTCACAGGGCTGCGTTGCAGAGAGGTAGTGCAGGCCACGCCCCTTTTTACACCTCTCTGCAACGCAGCTCTGTGGCGCTTACTGGAGGTACCTGGTGGGCTAGTTGGACCCCAGGGACCCTCAGGATTCAAGGGGACTTTATCCTCCAACTTAAAACGGCCACAGGGCTTGTTTGCACACATGTCACCTCAGGCCCCCCCCTCCCTTCACCACTGTGCAAACGCGCCCCGGGGCGCATTTTAAGAGGAAGTTTTAATCCCCTGCCCTATTATGTACTAGGGCCTTACAGAGGAGGTCATGCTAATCACAGGGGTACCACAACGCATAGTGTTCCCTAGTGTATGTAGGTGTTTTCACTGTATTCTAAGTGTCTTTTAGCATAGCACTGGCTCTAGGCCTGGTTAGTCCGAGTCAGTTACCACCAGTACCCGTCTGAAAAAGTTGTGGGCACAGGATGATTTTGCAACAAGGCCTCTTTCTGCTCCTCTGTTGGTTATTTCTGCACATGTCTTGCTTCTTCCTGCTCTTTTCTTCGTCTTTGTGGACTTCTGTTGCTTCTTTCTGCATTTCTTTTGCTTCTTTCTGTGCGTTTTTCTTCTTTCTTCACATGTCCTACCTCTGTAGGCATAGTTAGAAACTAGCATTTAAAAAACCTTTGAAATTCACTTAAAAAACCATAGGTTTCAGGCACGTTATAGTTAGAAATTAGCATTTAAAAAACATTTGAAATTCACTGAAAAAACCATGGGTTTCAGGCACGTTATAGTTAGAAATTAGCATTTAAAAAACCTTAGAAATTCACTGAAAAAACCATAGGTTTTAGGGACAGTTATAGTTAGTTGGACATTTCACTTGTACAAAACCATAGAAATTCCCCCGTTATAGTTAGTTCAGCTAACTATAACTCGCGCCCCCGCAATGCACTGCTGATGACGTCACATATTACATCACTCTTGACATGGTCAGTGACATCACTGATGACATCTCAAATGACATCACTGATGACATCACTGATGACATCATCCATGTGATAATTTGATGCATCTTCTCACACCCTAATATAACCTTTGATACACCCACTCTAAATTACAGACTGCCATACTCAAAACCATAGACACTCCAACACCAATAACTACATACCCACTCACTGATTCTTAGGTCTACACACACATCCACTCACTCACCCGTACAGTCACTCATACTTACGGTCACTCAGTACAGGACTATCATATGCACTCATACACCTACATAGACACTCACACACCGCCACTCATCCATAGAGGTACTCACACACCTAGTCAGTCATGCAAATAATTAATCACACTGCCGTTTACTCACCTATACAGTTATACACACACCAGCTCACTTACTCATACAAATACTAGCACATTCTTACGCTCTTATACAATCACTGATACAAGTACACAATCATCCATACAGCCACTCTCACAATCACACACTCTCACTTATAGCCATTTATATACCCCAACACACATATATACTGCCTTTCACATATGTAGTTACTCACACATGTACCACTGAGATATACATTCACTCACTAACACACCCATACACACTCACCCACCCATACAGTCCATCACAGATGCACTCTTGAAACCATGCACCCAGTGAATCTCCCACTCACACATCTATGCACAGAGTCACACACACCCCACCCACACAAACACTCAGGCACCCATACAGATACTCAGACAACCAATCAATAACCCATGTAGACACTCATGTAGCTATTCACAAACCCATGCAGCCGCTTACACACCAACAGACAGACGGATACAGACATTCACACAGTTTAGTCACTAACCCATGCATTCAGTAAGATACGTTTAATCACTCACTTATAGAGTCAGTCACGCACCTACTAAATCATCCATTCAGACACTTATACACCCACTCATTCTTCAATACGCCTTTCCCTATATATATTAAACATATTTAAACTTTACAGAAACACACAGTCACTGGATGAGGGCATCAGTGATGTCATTTGAGATGTCATCAGTGATGTCATCAGTGATGTCACTGACCATGTAATGAGTGACCACTCGCACCAAGACAAGGTAGCTGAGGACCTGTAGCTAGAACTGAGGGTAATCTTATTTTGTGCGATCCAATAACCGAATGGAAGCTGGGAGGGGGACTGGGAGAGGGGGGTTAAGTGCTAACTAAAGTGTTAATGCAAGCTGTGCATTTCTAGGTTATTGATCATAGTACTTTTATGTTTATTTGATGGAGCTAAGTGCAGTAATTTATCGTTGAAGTGCGGACAGATGTTGATGATTATTTTGCATAACGATAATATATTTTTCATTAAGTACCAAACTGTCCTGCAACTTGACCAGCCTGTTGCCCGGGCGTGTGCAATAGTCTGTTGTCCTATATTGTTAAAAAATATTACACTGCAATGTACACTGTACTGTTACTTGAAATGTCAATAAAAATATATATTAAAAAAAATACTGTTCACTTAAAACCCAATATAAAAGCATTACCATCAATGTCTTAAGATATCACATAAATAATTGAATGTTACTCTTACTAAGTGGTGGATTAGCGTTGCTTCCAGGGGCTATTCATCAGCATAACACTCCTAATTCCCTTTGGATGTTATACAGTGATCCCTCCAATGAAACACATATCACAAACTTATATATCCTCCTGTTAGCTAATAAAAATCCACCTAGTGCACAAGTCAAATCTAAAAATTGCACTTAGGAAAGAAATTTTACGGCTTCCCAATGGTTATCTATTCTATATTTACTTAAAATTGGTTTTAACAATTTCCTGCGCTCCGTTCTAAAAAAACATACAGTCCAATAGCATATGCTCATTGTTGTATTTCATTTTCATGCCACAGTCACATAAACCCCCATATGACTTTACTCTCTTGGCCACCCTCCATCCCTTTTGTACATATGTTTTTGTTCCAATTGGAACACAACTGGGAGAATCCAATAGATATCGCTTTTCAATGATGACCATAGCTTCCTTAGAATTCACAGCCCAGCTCATCTCACTTCTTAAGATTTCATCTTTAAATAACTGAGATATCTTAATCTGACTTGGCTCTAACAACTTATTCCAAAAACTCAGGACAGCCCTTGTCAGAGAGGCAGTCCCATGAAGTCATACCTAACTTCAGCCTTGGTGCCTGTACTATTGCCGATTTTGGCATATTTAACACCCTTTTGAGGCACTGATATCCAATGCCCTCCCAGCTGCGCATCCCATTCAAATAAAGTAATTCGGCACCATACATCCATTTTGACTATACTACTTCTTTAAATGCAGTTATATTTGGCATCACATTGTGACCTGTACACACAAAAAATATATGAGGGGGGTCCAAGGGAAATTTAAAGACCTGCAAGGGTTGGTTCCCCAAACAATTAATAATAAACACTGAAAAGCCCTTGGGTCTAAATTACCAAACAGAGGAAGAAACCAGAGGTTATCTCATTACGCTAGTGGGGAGATCCCTGTATTAGGACGAAATCCCTCACCCACAATAGGTGGCATGCTTCATCATTGGGATTCTCCTCGTGACAGGAAAACCTAGTCCGGCCAGGGGCTACAACCCCCTCTCTAGATTGGACGAGAAATGCATACCTAAATAGCGATATGAATCCACCTCTTCTATTCATGTCTCCTCTAAGAACTATTTAAATACACTCTTATTTTGACCAAATATAAAAATCTTGTTTTTTTTCCATATTAACCACTAGTTAAAGCACTGGTGAAATTGAATTTGTGATAAATATTTAGGAAAAATTTCTTTTAAAAAATTAGACTTTGTCTGCCTGAACCTCCAGTAGGCTAATTAGAATTAGCCTGCCAGCAGCTGATCCCTTTCAGGTGTGAACATTGCTCCCATATCAGAAACAATGGCTTAGGCCTTTTGACAGGAAGACATGGTTGAGAGGTATGTGGCTAACGAAGGACAGCTGGGGATGTTTCAGGAACTTTATTAACGTGAAAGGGACTAGGATGAGGGCTGTCCATTCATAATTGAGAGTAAAGGGAGATCTGGGGAAGAGAAGTCTTTGTTCCCTGTGCTCTCCCATGCATCAGCACTAAAAAAGCTGCCTATGGTGCGAGGGTGCCTGCGTTTCAGGGATGATTGTGTTTGTGCAGGGAGGGACATCTTCCTGCACAAAAACAATGATTAATGGCATTTTGCTCCTTCTATGCAGCACACATAAAAAGAGCACTCATAAAAAGAGCAAAAAACGAGGAGAAATAAAAGTATTTCTCCTCGTTGCGCCACATTAATGCCTTCTTTTGAAAGGCGTTCATCAAAATCAAGGAATTTGCCCATGTGTTCTTGGTGTGAAACACTCTGGGCCAAATTACAATGAGACTTGAAAAGCCTCCGACCGCAGGTAGGAGGCTTTCCGAGTCTCATTGCAATTTTCAGTTTTGACTGCCGCATTATGATGCAAACTTCGAAAGTGAAACCGGCCGGTCATTCCCGCTGGTTTCCGACGGGCTCAAGGAGCCCGTCGGCCAGTCGGAGGCCTGCCCGTAATCCCTATGGATGGTGTTTCCACTGTAGGGATTACGATGTCGGTTTCCGACAGGCTTTCCATGTCGGGCTTTCCGACATGGAAAGCCTGTCGGAAGGCAACATTGGGGGCCCCTAGCAGGGCCCCCTTCACCCTGCGGCCTCCGGTTAGGGTGTGCCCCCTGTTAATCCCTGCCACGCAGTGCAGGGATGAACAGATTCTTCCATTTGTCTATGGGAGCTTGTGCTACGACTGGTTTACGGCCATAGCACAAGCTCCCATAGACAAATGGGAGTATGCGACCGCACCATGTGCTGTCGCATTGTAATCGAGGTGTCGAGACCGCCAACCGGAGCTCGGTCGGTCCCGAGACCGCAACGGTGTGGTACTGCCCAACATCGTAATTAGGCCCTCTATATCTCATGTATTGCTTGATTGTTTACATTTCGAAAATTAATTCTCCTCCCTATTTTTAAAAGTTACAGAGTTTGCTCAAGGATGGAAGCACTGAGCACTTGATTTGAAATGAAGAATTATGATGTTACTTTTGTCCTTACAACGTTATCCAGAAAACATAGAAATACAAGCAAAATAATATATTGTTGCATTTATTGTCCCAAGTTGAATTATTATCTCTTGCACATATGAATATGACACTTGGAGATAACTTCTTTAATGGTTCTATGGTGCTCTTATCCCTTGAATTTGCTTCTTATAGCACAGGCAGAAGGATCTTTCTACACAGTTAATTATTGCAATTTTTAATCGGATTTTATATGTTTGATTTTTATACATAGATATGGATTTTTTATCAAAAGTCAATTGTGTATTGCTGCACAGTGCATTCTTCTGGATCAGTGGCGTCATTAAAGATGCTTTGAAGGGAGTGTGATCTAGCATTTAACTTTATGATGTGGTATCTGGGTATTGTGGCACTGTGCACCTTTTTGGAATAGGTGGGATCCTTGAAGATGTTCTGAAGTGTTGTGATTTAAAGTATAATCTTAAGATGTGTATAAAAAGTAGTAGGATTTTCTACTAGCTTTTATGAAGATTTTGTCTGTTTAAATGTGATTTTATAAAAATATATTTCTTTATAATGAACTCTTGGAAATAAATACATTTGTTTATAATCATTATTAGTCTGAAGAAATGACATCTAACTATAAAGTTCAGTGCTAAGAGTGCCCAAAAGGAGTAGTGAGAGCGAGAACATTCCCAGAGAAAAAACTAACTTGAATCCAAACAAATAAAGTACCAAAAAAACATAATGAAAAGGTCACAACCACTGAAGGCAGTTTACACTTCTTGTCTGAGGAAATTAAACTTTAGACTTCACTGCTGGCGGTAGCAGGACCGGGAGTTTGTCTATAAGTGCCTAGACAGGAACGCACACTTGCAATAATGTGTGCAACAGCCACCAAGCCCTGCACTCCTGTCAGCGGCATTTACTTTATTGCAACTCTCTGGCATCGTGTAGCACACAAGCATTTTCCGAGGGCTGTTGGCCTATTCTTTTGGCTTCACAAGTTCCTCGGTGTCGCAATGATTAATGAACAGCATTTGGGTATAGCCATGCAGGATGGACTTACTCACTTTAAGCACTCACTTAAAGAAAATGCCTAGAATTACAAGTAAATGTTTTTTTTTACAATCTGAAAGTGTCAGATAAATGCAGCACAATGGAAAACGCATTGCGATTGGATAAGCTATCAAGGGGGCGTTATAGGGGCGAGTCTGCGACTCACACTTCTCTAGATTGTAATTGAGATGGAAGCCATATTCTGTGGATTAAGGAGATACTGGGGTACATGTGTGTGAACATCAGGGATAACAAAGAAGTTATTAATCAAGGGAATCAGAACCAAATATCCAAGGTAAACAAGAACAGCACAACACATTACCAGAGGCATTTGGAGAACACCCTCTTTGATGTCTCTGGAAAATGCAGTAATGGGGTACAACTAAGGGTGGCAGAGCCGAGTGTGCGCAGGGCGGTAAAGGGGAACGTTCCCCAGTGAGTGAACACACAAGCCTGCACCAGTCCGTCAACAAAGGTACCTGCACCAGTGCATGAACACATTAGCCTGCACCAGTGCGTGACCACACAAGCCTTCACCAGTCCGTCAACATACAAGCGTGCACCAGTGCATGAACATACATGTGACAGGGTGGATATTTACACAAGATGCGCTGGAGGCCTGCCCCCACACCCCCAAGCTCCTCATCATCGCGCAAGCTGAAAGGTCTATGCAGTAGTGTGATGCCCTGCAGGCTGTTCGGGTCCCCTGGAACTACCTTATGTAACAGATGGGCATAACCCTGAGGCTACAAGTGTGCGAGTCATCAAATTACCAAGGGGAGAGAGAGAGCCATAAACAGCAGTGGTGTAACACGATCTGTGGCTACTATGCCCAGACGGAAGGAGGGGCCATCACATGCTGTAACGGGAAGAAGCGTGAACACGGCGAGTGAAATCGGCTGGGTGTCAAGCAAGCACCCAAAGAAGGGACTTTGAAAAACAACCCACTAATAAAAAGCCAGCATTTCTGACTGGCACAACAAAGAACCAAATTTAAATCGATGTGTGTGGTTTAAGCGCCAAGAGCAGATGACAGCATGTCTTGCAGACAGCGCGTGCGCTCTAACTAGGCTCGACCTAATACCATAGAGGCTGCTTGAATAAGTAATACAAAATACAATTGTTATATAACACTTCTGTTGTTTCTAAGCATTGCAAAGCCTATCTAGTATTTCTAAGATACTCAACTAAATCATTAATTGATATATGTGGTTATATTCTACAACTATTTCCCATCTTTAAAGCAGAGTAAATCATCACATATTCAATTATTTATCTCATACATAAATGCTACACACTAATCAACGTTTTAAACAATTTCTGCATCATGCTTTAATTCTTTTTGTCTGTGCTCAATCATGAACTTGATTCTAATATGGCCTCCTATTGTCTTTTAGAAGACGATGAGCTGACTCCAAGATGGTGACTCTGAAGTCTCGTTCCTGTGATGCTTTCGGTATCCAGCTTCCATTTTGTGCACCTGGCGTTTCCCTCTCATCTTACCACTGAGCAGCTGCTGCTGTTCAGCATGCTCGGTGACTCCTTTCTTCCTGCTTATGGGCTGATGCTGCTATTCAGCATGCCTGGCAGCTCCTTCCCAAACCGTGACCATACTTGTGATGACAATCATTGTCAAAGACAATGGGTATGGCCTATAGGTCAAAGTGCAATCCAGTCCTGCTGCCTTTGCCAAAGCTTGTTAAAGATGCTTGATAAAGAGCACCAGAACAAGTCTTACAGTTTTTTAACCATTGCATTGCCACTAACTACTGCAGTGTAAAAGAACTATTCACTTGCTGATGAAGCCCGGTTACTTACCGGTAATATTCATTACTCCGGGTCCATGTCTTCCTCATCACAGTCATTACATATGAGTTTATCTCTAGTCATGCAGAAACTAATTACCAAACGTCACTTTTCCTTCCCAATCCGAGATGGGCCCCATACTTATGAGTATAAATACATCACTTCCTGGGAAGGACTTCCTGAAATAACCAAGCAAGAAAGAAATCAGTTGAACAATAGGAAGAGGCACATGGCAACTCATGACTGTGACCAGCAAAGACATAGACTCGGAGTAATGAATATTACCGGTAAGTAACCGGGCATTACCTCCTTGAACATCTTCCTCTCACAGTCCTTATGTATGAGTACGAACTCAAGCCAAGAAACTGATTTTGACAAACACACCACAAATAGAGTATACAAGAAATGCAATGCAAAGGCCCAAACAGCGCACTGCAGGAGGAACTATAGAACTTCAAAACATCTGCACCAAAATCCAGGGATACAGCACCAAGCAACTGCAAAGGCAATGGGTCATAACGTGAGGGGCACAGCCAAAGAGGCAGCAAAATGAAGGGCCTGAAGAGAAGCCCTGGAAATGCCACCCAGGAGGCAAAAATATCCCAAGTAGACCTCACAGGGAAAAATGCTGGGACAGGCAGGCCAGCTAAAGAATGGGCAAGAGTAATGGTCAACCGAAACCAATGGGACATGGTAGAGATAAAAGGATCAAGACCCCTCATTGCCAAACCATGAAAGACACACAAAGCAACAAACATAAGAAACACAGCAGTGTGGTGCAAATGCACATAAAAGTGCATGAAGAACATCAAGGGAATGCAAACGCACCCCAACGTCAGACAAAGGAGACGGACAAAGGTAGCCAAAACAATAGCAGAATCCAAATTAAAAGAGGACACCACTGTAGGGAGAAAAGCTGGACCAGAATAAATCAGCACCTAGTCCGGAAATAAACAAAGGCATGGAGGGGAGGACAACAATGCCCCAAACTCCCACACCCGTCTCTGAGATTAAAGGGTCACCAGAAAAACAACTCTGGCCAAAAGAAACTAGAAGTCAGCCTACTCCCAAGGAGCAAACTGAGCACCCTGCAAACCCTGCAGCAACTAAGGTAGGTACTGGGAAAAGAACAAGAGGACGTGTAATAAAACAGCTCCACAATAGGCAAGCCACCCAAGGAACAACAGGCAAAACACCAGACTGCCGAAAAGCTCGAACAGTCGCCCACTGACCATGGAGGAGAGACACAGTCAGACCAAGCTGACCACCCTCCCGAAGGAAGTCCAACACAGCCACAGGGATACCAGAGACCATAAACCTCAATTCCCACATGGAGAGCCAGCACATTAAAGGTACCTGAAGGGCACAAGCAGGATTCAAACCCACATAATAGAGATGACTTCAAAACCAGAATCACAAGACCTGGTCCCTGAGCAGTAGCACCTGGGTACTAAACAATCGGAAACCAGACCAGCACAAGAAAAGCAGACACCTCTGATTCCTCCAAAAAGTTGGCGGGGAGTCAAGGCAATGCTACGAACAAGTGCAAGCCTCCTTTGCCTCCTTTGCCTGCAACCACGGAGGGCCAGACAGGCAGAAGGGCAAGGACGTGCCGCCCGGCGGCTGCCGGGTCCCATGTCTCAATGTGCATCAGCAACAAAGCGCAGTGCCTCAAAATACAGCGACAGAGCTGCCACACGCATGCCACGTATTACCCGAGACCAGTGGAATAAGTGAAAATACAAACAAACACACAAGCATTCCAGGGGCCGGCACAGTTTGCCAAGCAAGCCACAGACGTGTCCAGTGAGCTTGCATGCCCTGCACACAAACACGACCAAAAAACAATAACAAAACCACTGTAGCAGGTATCAATAAAATAAAAGAAATACATATAAGTAGCCAAAATGGTAATAGGCTTCAGAAAATAGTAACAGGAAGTTCTTCCCAGGAGGTGATGTAGTTCTATTCATAAATATGGGGGGCATCTTGGATTGTGAAGGAAAAGTGAAGTTTGGTAATTAGGTTCTGCATGAATGGGGATAAACTCATACCTAAGGACTGTGAGAGGAGGTAACGTCAATTATGCTTTGCATTTCGTCATCTACATGTTGATCTCAACCAGGATTTTGGGCATGAGTCTTAAAGGCTATGCTCAACACATTCCCCTGATACAATAGTATAATGCATTTTCAAGGAAAATGGGGAACTTGTAACTACAGGCCTTGATTACAACTATGAAGTGTAAATTCAGGCTTTTTTACAAACGTAAACAAAAAAAGTTTCTAATCGCATGTTTAGCCTTTGTTCATCAAGGCCAGTTAAGTATGCATTGTTAACGCTATATAGTGATAAAAAAACTGAGAGAAATGGTTTACAAAAGCCACACTTGTATTTACAGTTTTTCTAACATTAACTTTAAGGACAAGTTTCTGTGTTTCAAACGTTATGCATTCTTTCCAGCTAAATGGCCATGATCTATGGACTGGGCATTCCGATGTTAACCCAAAAGCAGGTTCTCACTCAAAGAATTTTCTTATATACCAAGCGTAATGGGGTCCCCAAGAAGACAGACTAAGAGCTGCCTTTGTTTCAAGGGGTTCTCCCTCTAAGCGTGTTAAAAAATTAAATGGGGCCCTATTCAAAGGGGAGCAGAGGTACTTTGGTTTGCAAAAAGAGGGCCAAGTTTAGAAGTGTGGATCATTCAGTCAAAACTTCACTTGAAATGTGTTAGAACAGTAAGTCAGTGCAGGTAGCTTAAGTGTGTATTTGTGGATAGTCAAAAATTGTACCTTCAGGTATATACTCTCACAGTAAATACAACTATCTGGAGCTGTAAAGAGCTGTGGACTCTGTCTAAGCACGCTTTCCACAGCTCTTCACAGCTTCAGATAGTATTTTTGGGAGCTCCTACTAAGAATGGAATTTGCAGGGACAAAGATACATCCATGAAAAATGGTAGATGTTTGGTCTTCACATTAAAGTTCTTTGAAGAGTTCTTCGTCCTAGAGATTTTCTGGCACTCAGATAGGTTCAGCTGGCAATGTTGATGAAATTAAGCCAAACAGGGCTCCACAGCCCTGAGCTGTGGTTGTCGAAGCTCCCATTAGAGGGTCCTGAGAGGCTCACATTTTCTTAGAGTGTGGCAGGGACATAGATAAGACGGACAAGTTGCATTTTTGCTGGAAAGGGAAAATATCTGATAAGCATTGCTGATGGACTGCAGCATTAAGCCTGGGCGTAGTTCGCGAAGTAGCGCTACGCGAAGCTACGCAAAGTGCAGTTCGCACTACGCGAGCTACGCGTAGCACTACGCGAACTGCGTAGTGCACTGTTCGCAATGATTGCACAGTGCCGGATGCTTGTCCGCACTGTGCAATCATTGAAAACGGCATCTTGCACAGTGCGAGCTGTCTTTTACTGCCGCTCGAGTAGATTTTTACTCGAGCGGCTGCTTTCTCAATGCGGACTGGTAGTTTCTCATCATTTCTGGTAGCAAACAAACTTTTAGCTACCAGGAGTGTCCCTGGACTCAGCATCTACCAGACCATTCGGGATTCTTGGCAAGTAAGGCTACAACTGATTTTGTTACAGGGGGCCGATATTGCCGGCCACGGTAACAAAACCGGCCCCCATGGGCCCAAAACCGGCCCCCACCCTGGCGGCCCACCGGGGAAACGCCCGGTGCCCCCTACGGCCAGTCTGGCCCTGGGTCCCATAGGAGTTATAGGGAGTTGGTGTCTGCAAACCTGGTAGTCATGTTCAACCCAGTAAGGTCCTGATACAAAAGATATTTTTCTGCCGGGTCCAGGGATCCAGAAAATGTTTGAAGATCAATCACTGCAACACAGTCAGTGGGCCTCAGCATACCATAAATAAAGATTCTACTCTTGCTGGTATCATTTATAACCATGGAATTCATCTACCTGCCCTTATATTGAGCTGGCCTCAACCCACTGCCATTACAGTGCCAAATCTTTACAGATTTGGCTGGGGTGTCCATGACACAAATGTAATTCTATTCTGAAATCAAGAAGGGAGAGATCTCAGTTTGCTAGTTCAATATCTCTACCTGTTGCACTCCCTCTCCTTTTACTTGTAAGAGCGATCACTTATGAGTCAGAGTCGAGGGAGCCCCACATGCCATCATGCTACTGTGGTCCACTGAAGGAGAAGAGGCCTAGCATGTGGGAAACATTATCAAGTAAATGACTCATCTTTGGCGGGGTTAAGTGTAACATTCTAACCAGGCTTTTGCTGGCAGACACTTTAGCATTAGTATAAATAATGTCTGTCCAACAAAGATTTTGGTATTGGACTTGAAGGTATTCTTTTCTAACCTGGCAATTTGGCTTCATATGCAGTTACATCCATGTTTAAAATGGTACATGTAGGTAGTGCAACTGTAAACCTATTAATGTATTCTATAAATACATGTTAGAGGCTATCAGTATAGTTATCCGTATAGAGCTGTGTGTCTGGCAATCACCGGAATCCTGTTGCAAACAATGCACAGAATAATTAAATATTTTCCACAAGCGTTTTTTTTTAAATAAAATTTTGTTTAAAGAAGTATGGGAAACATGCACCAAAGGCATATATAATGTTCACTTTTAATAACAAAGAGTTCTGCTTTTTACAAATAAGTAGGCCAGCCTACCACTGCTACATTTAAGGGAGAAGTGAGCAACAAGGTTAGGATCAAACAGCAGCTGATGGATTCTTATACTGTCCAAAGCCCGCAAGCAGTGTCACCGTTATGTCTCAAGATTGTAGCACTATGTTTGATTTATCAGTTGGAATTCAAGTGCTTTGTAGAATTATGTACAGTCTTGAAGTAGAGTTTGTAGCTGTGGTGCTCGAGTCTCTAGTGATAGCGAAAAATTATTCACAAGATTCAACATGACAAGACTTAACGGGAAATTAGCAGAAGTGTTCTAATAGGTCATCAGCAGTTCCCTCAGACATCTCCCTGGCATCAGCTACAGTGACCACTGGGCAAATACTGTACCAGACATTGTCATTTAAATATATTATTCAGAATTATGGAGTTGTCAATTTGACTCAAGATTTTCAAATTTTTTATGGCACAACCTGTGCCATTCTTTGAAAAGAAACTTGCCTACAAATCTTTGTATTTTCTTACTGTTCTCTGCCAGGGGCTCCTCTAGAGCTGATTCAAATACATCAGCCTTGCTTCAAAACATGTTGTGACCTGTGACCACTCAAGAGAACGTTGCCTCTTAAGATTACCATTAGCAAAATCAACCAATAGAACTAGCTGCAACAATCAATGACCCTTGCATTCTGCTTCAGTCTATGCTTGACTTTCTCCCATTTAAGCTTTGTTATCTCCTCAAGTTTTGTTCAAAGCAGGCACCCATCACACTGATCTGAATCAATGATATTTTCTGTAATGTGCTCCCTCTTGCCTGAATTCTGATCAATAAATTACTACATGTTGAATAGATCCTACATGACACAATCTCACAAAAACAAAACTGCAGAAATACTTATAACAATTTCTGAACATTATTTACCACCGTAATCTTTAATGTAACTGTGTAGGAATTGGGTTACTGGTTGAGGGGGGTGAAACCCTTCTCAAGCAGCAACCGCAATTCTTCTCAGGGTGAAGGCACAAGCAAACCCTAAATTAACCTGTGCTCAACTATCGAGTAGCTTGGCACAGAGCAGTCAGGCTTAACTCAGAGGTAATGTATAAAGAATCACACCACAAAAGGATCACACACCAGCTTAAAAAAATAGAGTACATTTTAACAAATAAATCAAGACCAAACCAACAAAAATACAATCAGTAGAACCAGAGATATTCAAGTAAAGATAGCTCCTAAAACGACCCTTGTGGTGGAGAGGAGACCGGACTTGCCTTCTGGTTGGCTCCTTGCGGCGCCGGATCATCGTACCTGGCAGCAGTGGAGAGATAGCCGCGTACAGGTGAGCAGGGGGTGCGGGGGTCGAGTGCAGTTTGACTCCCCCCCCTCTCCTGGTGCTCCAGGTGCAGGGGGAGCAAAACAGAGAACCTACAGCAGAGGGCCTACCCTTTTTACCCAGATACGCAGGGTCTAAGTAAAAGGACTGTATGTTCAGCACTGGGGCCCATTGCCACCACGAAAAACACATGCAGACCCGTAAACTGTACAAAACAGTGGCAATAAGGCCCCGAAGAAAATATTATAACCTTGGTGCCAATAAATGTGAGTGAGCACAAAATTGAGTAGAAAATATGGAGCTGTGATATGCAAGTTGATCTTCCCTTTGCTAAAGCACACACCTGACTATGAGTAACCTAACCCAGCTAACCCTGATATTACCACCTCCACTGATAATCTCCTGCTCCTCCCAGCCACAAACCAGGTAATCTGGAGAACCGCCTAGGACGTTTATAAATACCACGTACACTGGCAGGATGAAACCAAAACAGATCAAGTCCACAGCGCCACGAGGGGACACACAGGAGGTAAATGCGCAATCAGAAGATGGCAACAACTCAGACAGGACCCTAGCGGCAATGCTCACGGATCATTTGCGCAAGTTCGAGGAACTGTTAGCGGCAGTCATGGACATTAAATCCACCTTGGTGCTGAAATTGGACGCAATCAGCATTGACGTGTATCCTGTGAGAGGATCATAAAAAGCTGAAAGATCGAGTCACAGAAACAGAGTTAACCTTAGGTACCATGCGACCCTCGGTGAAAGACTGAAGAGGACCAACTGGAGCGCATACTGGAGGACCAGGAGGGGCGGTCCCGACGCTATAATGTACGCATAGTAGGCTTACCAGAACGGGCGGAAGGCCCCAACATGGAGCTCTTTCTAGAAGGCTGGTTCATGAACACTATCCTGCAACGAAAGCAATCGACTTTCTTCTCAGTAGAAAGAGCCCATAGGGTACCGGGAGGACCACCCCGTCCAGGTGCCACGCCTCACACTGTAGTAGCACATCTGTTCAACTACAGAGACAGGGATCACATCCTACAAGTGGCAAGGGCTAAGGGGCCATGGTACATTGAAAACTCCTCAGTGCATATTTACCCAGACTACACCCTAGAGGTGCATAGACGCAGGTCCTCTTTCCTCAAAGTGAAGAAATCCCTACAGGCCCTCGACATGAAATATGCACTACAATTCCCGGCAACCCTCCGAGTCCAACATGAAGGTGTCACTTATTTCTGGACAACCCCGGATGAGGTCTGGGCCTGGCTTGAGCGGAGAGGGGGGACCCCTGATCGAGGAACCGAATCGAATGCAGCACGCTTGAGACAGACGCAGCATAGGCGTAAAGCCCGTCCGCACAATAGACCGAAGAGCCCTACCAAGAAACAAGCAATGGCAGACAGAATCAAGGCGGTGAAAGACGTAAAGCAGCTTGTCTGTCCCACTTCACCTTTGGGTTCGGACTCAGAGACACAGTGAGATGAGCCTTTGGCAATGTCAGCCATGCAACTCGCAGCAGCGCTTGGGGACAGCCCTGTGGTTACACCACAGACGGTGGAGGAATTGATATGACTAGCCACACATAGGATTGGAGTGGTGGCATGAATGTATATAGATACAATGTTGTCCGCTACAGCATATAAATACATTTCTCCCTCTTTTTAGAAAACCGGAGTGGGAAGGAAGATTAATGGTGGGGGCATGGTGTGACCACCCATTATGGTCAGCTCACATCTGCATAGAAGATCTATAAGTGACTTACTATAATTGTTATATTGTTCTATCATCTTAGTGCAAACAGCCGGTCACCCGTTGGAGTTCTGGCTAGGGAATGAGAGTTTGGGATTATTGCCCTCAATGTGTTTTATTGTTAAATTGGCTATCATTAGAAGACTCGGGGAAGAAGCGATGTCTGGGGGTTTTAATCCAAGAGCATTGGAGAGGGGGCTGGAAACACTAAAAACTGATTTAATGAACCTTCACCAACAAATGTTAATATGCAACCACAGACAAAATACATTAAACATTGAAATAGTGATGTTGACCTGGAATGTGCGTCGACTGGCTGGGTATACTAAACGCTATTGAATATACCAATACCTCCGTAGGCGTAAGATTCATATACCTCTCCTACCGAAGACTCATCTCACAGCACATTCATTGGCAAACATGTGTAGATGCTGGAGGGGGACTCTAATAGGAACAACATAATCTAGCTATGCAAGGGAGGCCTTGATATGGGTGGCCCCCGGAACTCCACTGGAGATACAATCTACATGCATCGATCCAGTGGGCCGATATGTGGTAGGTATTGGGGGGACGACTAGATGGGCACCCAATATCGCTGGTATCATTATATGCCCCCAACTCCAACTAAACTACGTTGCTACAAACCCTAACACCTACATTACTCCATGATTCGTTAGCACCGGTGTACTGGGGAGGAGACTTCAACTGTACATATGACCTGGATAGAGATTGTTCACGCCCCCCACTCCCGGAAGCGCAATCAATAGCACAGGCACAGGGCTTGAGGCAATGGGCCATCAACATACAAATAAGTGAGGCCTGGAGGGGGCTACACGCTAAGGTTAGGGACTACTCATACTATTCAAGACTACATGACTTACACACCCGAATTGACATGATATTTGGCTCACCGTAGGCCCTCGCTAGGGTGACCCGGGCGGAATAGCTGGGCCGCACGTTCTCAGATCACTGCCCTCTGCAGCTGTGTTTGGCTTGGGGGAAAACCAGACCCAGTATCTCAACATGGTGACTCCCTGTGGAAGCGTTGAAAGACACACCACTATGTACCTCACAATCTAAGAGCATTGTCTCTTATTTTCATGATAATGCAGGAACTGCCTCAACTGTAGGAATTGTATGGGATGCATTTAAAGTAGTTGAGGGGGCATATGATCAAGGCGGTATAGGGCACAAAAATATCACTCCACAAGGAAATAGCACACTTAGAATCAGAAATCAGGCGCCTGGAACAGGGAACCCCGACACCCCACAGTTGGTACCAACCCTAATGAAAATTTAATTAAAACGTAAGGAAGCCATACACCGTATGGGAAGTATAGATTACAGAGAATATATTGCTAGGCAAAACGCAGAGGGGGATAAGTCTGGCAGAGTGCTGGCATAGTTATTACGCACAGACACACCTAGAAACCCAATATTGGTCATCAAAGACTGCACTGGACAAATACTTAATACACAACATGAGATAAACAAAGCCTTTTATACGTATTACTCAGACCTATACAGAGCACAATGGGGGGGCCATAAACTGAGACCTACAATCCTTTTTGGATGGCATCACATTACCACAGGTCCCACCAGCTACACTGACTGAGATAGAATGTCCAAAAATGACCTCGGAGATAGAAGACGCCATACAACAAATGGCAAAAAGTAAAACTACAGGAGCAGACGGCTGGCCAATAGAGTTCAATGCAACCTTCCGCTCTCAACTAGTGCCCCACCTACACAAAGTTTTTCTGGACGCATATAACATAGGCACACTACCCTCCTCCTTCCATGAGACAATCCTGATAGTACTACCTAAACCGGGCAAAGATCCGCTAATGCTTGGATCATATCATCCACTGTCTCTATTGAATACTGACTACAAAATCCTGGGGAAAATATTAGCTAATAGATTATTGAAGGTGGTACAGTTACTGGTACACACAGACCAAAATGGCTTTATACCGAATAGGAGCACTTTTTAAAATCTACGTAGATTGTTCATTTTGATGGAATGGGAAAAATCGAGTGAAGCACACTGTTGGGTAGCATCCCTAGACATAGAGAAGGCATTTGACACGCTCAGCTGGCACTACCTACGACAAGTACTAACACGTTATGGTACGGGCCCAAACTTCATCAAATGGATATACCTACTGTATAATGCTCCCACGGCAAGAGTCATGACTGGATCCATTATCTCAGACCATTTAATATCAAAAGAGGCACACGTCAAGGGTGCCCCTTATCACCAATACTTTTTGCACTGGCAATAGAACCGCTGGCATGTGTACTACACAATCAAGCCTTGAACTGGGGAATAAGGGTATATGATAGATGGCATGTGGTGTCATTATATGCGAATGATGCTCTAATATACCTACGCGGTACCACAACGATGCTTCCTGGGCTCAGGGTGAACTGGGAAAAATCATCATGTTTCCTATGACTTCCTTAATGTATGAACAGAGAGGCGCACTTCCTACCACACCGCTTCCATGGACTTATGAGTCCTTTAAATACTTAGGGGTACAGGTGTATCACTCTCCTGCGGACATGTTAGGAGAGAATTTGGGTAGGGCAGTTACTAAGGCCAGATCCTCTCTTCCATTCTGGACAGAACTACCCCTCTCACCCATGGGCCACATCGCCATATCCAAAATGCTCTTACTACCTAGATTATTGTTTCTTTTTTCAGCCATTCTACTACAAGTTCCCCCAAAAATATTTTAGGACTTGAAAACCTTGCTGGTGTCACTAATATGGGGTAAGAATATGAAGCAGGCCTCCTTAAAGAAATTGTTCGCACCATTGGCCGATGGGGGTTTGGGAGCCCCGAGTTATGAGTACTATTACGTAGTTGCCCAACTACAATGGCCGGCCAGGTGGATAGCGGGTTAAAATCTATCAGAACTGGGTGTAGAGGCAACAACAACTTACACAACTCCTCTCTTAGAATGGCTGATGAGTATAGATATAGTCATACCAACAAAAATAAATAACCTCTTGATGAATACTTTTAGATCGTGCTGGCGTGAATTATTGTACAGGAGAAAACCCCTTCCCCCTTATGCTCCCGCACTGCCGCTGAGCGTGACACCAGGATGCGTAACACGGGGCCATAGAACAGAAGCACTGAGTAGGTCTAATGTAGGACTGGACAAATGGGGTGATATGTTCACGCATTCCATTTTTTACACCTTTGACGCCCTACTTGATGATTATGGAATACCTCTAGGTTCCGTCCTGTTGTATGCCTCCTTAGTAAACCAACTGAGAACGACATGGAAAACAATGCACGCAGAACCAAAGATATCTAGACTCCTCCAAACACTCCTAACACAGGGTAAAGCCCGTCTGGCCATCACAATGCTATACAGTTCAATGCTCCAAGATGAAACTCCTATATTAACACATCTGAGGGCCTATTGGGATGAAGAATTATCTATTACATTGGCAGATAAGCAATGGGAACAATATATAGGATCCCCAAAAATAATCTCAATGAATGCAAGATTTAAATACACCCAATTTAATTATATATATCATACCTATTTAACCCCCCATAGAATAGCCAAGATGTACCCAGGAGCAGCGGATAATTGTCCATGAAGCAATGCCTCAGAGGCTACCTTCGTGCATATGGTATGGTCGTGCCCGACAATAGTTGATTTCTGGTCTAAGGTATCATAAACACTGTCAGAAACCACGGACACACTAGTATCATTAAGTAGGCAACACTTTATATTAGGGGTTACTCAGCGCTCAGCTAAACTTAAACCACTGAATACATTTTTAGATTTAGCTATGGTGGTTGCCAAGCGTAGACTGGCAATGTGTTGGAAGGCGCGCTTACTCCCCCATACCAGACTGGCTACAAGACCTGCACAGAGTCCTTACGGCAGAAATACAAATTGCCCAGTATAGGTGCCCGAGTCAATCAAGCATGACTCACACTCCGGTTTGGAGGACATATCTCACTGCCATTGAGACCAAATTGAATGTATCCCCATACGTTACACTAGACCCCCCGACTAGGTCCACTATAGTTATGATGGATTAAAACTTACATTATACAAGTTGGATGGGAAACCGTAAATCCCCCCTCATCCAATGTACCTGACCCCCTCCCGATTACCTGAACACTCCAATGACACCGCTGCCATACCTAAGATAAATGTGCAATGTGGTAGTGAGTACGCAACATCCCATGACACTCGGCACTGGTCCAACGGGATATGTAAGGACAGGGGTGAAACATGAGTTATAATAGTATGAAGACCACACAGATATCGCTCTTCCACCCAACATTTGCCTTTATTAAAATGTAGTGTATTGTTATGGTTATTATGTTGGATATATCTTGCAAAACTATAAAACTTGCATAGCCCACACCCTATGTTGTAAGCGCTAATGTATATCCATTTATGCTATTATACAATATATGTTAACAGTGCTAAACTTTTCCATAGGAATAAATGTGTAACAACAAATGGAAACACTACACCATGTTACTATATACACTGAAAATGTATTTATATTGGATGCATATCTCAGAAAAACTAATAAAGACATACCCGAAAATAAAAGATAGCTCCAAAAAGCATAAAGAGTCGGCTGTGGGTATCTGGTCGCGCCAAACCGAAACAAAGCTACAAATTCAGGATGACTGCAATGGAGCGCGGGCCGGCTACAGGGACCTAGTTAGGCCAGCTGAACAGAGTACCTTAAATCCTGATTCGTGGAGAGTTGCAAGGATCCGTTTCAAAGCTGCATTGCGTAGCCGAAGCAAAGCATCTGTTCCGATATGTGGCGAGGCTGCGGTGCGAGGTCCTGTGGCATCGTTGAGGATCATGTCGACAAGGGCTTACAATGCAAAGTCCAGCGTTGAGGATGGGTTGCGCAGTCAGGGGGATGCGTCCTTTCTGAGGAGCTGCGAGGCTGCGATGCAGAGTTCATCATCGCAATCGAAACTGCTGTTAATGAGAGATGCAATCAATCAATCAATCAATCACGGCATTTAGTGTGCAAGGGCCTGCGCCATGGATGCGCCTCGCAGCAGTGGTTTTGATGAGGGTCTTGGCGACGGTTCCGATCCATGCAAGAGCAGCAATACGTCGATTCTGCTTGGGGATGTGCCACATAGCAATTAATCAATCAATCACAGAATTTGTAGAGCGCACTACTTACCCGCGAGGGTCTCAAGGCGCTGGGGAGAGGGAAAGGGGGGGGGGTGCTGCTACTGGTCGAACAGCCAGGTCTTAAGTAGCCTCCTGAAGGTCAGCAGGTCTTGGGTCTGTCGTAGGCTTAGTGGAAGGGTGTTCCAGGTCTTGGCGGCGAGGTGTGAGAAGGATCTGCCGCCGGTGGTTGTTCTTCGAATGCGAGGGACGGTGGCGAGGGAGAGGTCGGCGGAGCGGAGCTGGTGGTTGGGGACGTAGAAGAAGAGTCGTCTGTTGAGGTAGGCTGGGCCAGTTTTGTGGAGTGCCTTGTGTGATTGGATGAGGAGTTTGAAGGTGATCCTCCTGTCGACGGGGAGCCAGTGCAGGTTCCTCAGGTCGGGGGTGATGTGGCTGTGGCGTGGTACGTCGAGGATCAGGCGTGCGGAGGCGTTTTGTATGCGTTGCAGTCGCTTGATGAGCTTGGCCGGGGCTCCCGCGTAGAGGGCGTTCCCATAGTCAAGTCTGCTACTGACGAGGGCCTGGGTGACTGTTCTTCTTGTGTCTGTCGGGATCCACCTGTAGATCTTGCGAAGCATGCGGAGGGTGTTGAAGCAGGAGGAGGAGACTGCGTTGACTTGCTTGGCCATGGAGAGCGTTGAGTCGAGGATGACTCCCAGGTTGCGTGCGTGGTCTGTGGGTGTCGGGGCTGCTCCCAGCGTCGTTGGCCACCAGAAGTCGTCCCAGGCTGAGGGGTTGGAGCCGAGGATGAGGACCTCCGTCTTGTCCGTGTTCAGCTTTAGTCGGTTGATCTTCATCCAATCGGCGACGGCCTTCATTCCTTCATGGAGATTGGCTTTGGCGGCGAGGGGTTCCTTGGTGAGGGAGAGGATCAGTTGAGTGTCGTCGGCGTAGGAGATAATGTTGAGGTCGTGCTGTCTGGCGATGCGTGCGAGCGGGGCCATGTAGATGTTGAACAGTGTTGGGCTGAGGGAAGATCCCTGGGGTACGCCGCAGATGATCTCGGAGGCTTCGGATCGGAAAGGTGGGAGGCGGACTCTCTGGGTTCTGCCATCGAGGAAGGAGGTGGTCCATTCCAGGGCCTTGTCTCGGATCCCTGCGTCGTGGAGGCGTGCGCGTAGAGTGCGGTGGCAGACAGTGTCGAAGGCGGCGGAGAGGTCCAGCAGGATGAGGGCTGCGGTCTCACCGTTGTCCAGCAGGGTCCTGATGTCGTCGGTGGCGGCGATGAGGGCAGTCTCAGTGCTGTGGTTGCTGCGGAATCCCGATTGGGATGGGTCCAGGATGCTGTTTTCTTCTAGGTATTGGGTTAGCTGTTTGTTGACGATCTTCTCGATGACCTTGGCTGGGAACGGAAGCAGGGAGATGGGCCGGAAGTTCTTGAGGTCTCTTGGGTCCGCCTTGGGTTTTTTGAGTAGGGCGTTGATCTCTGCGTGTTTCCAGCTCTCTGGGAAGGTCGCGGTCTCGAAGGAGAGATTGATAACGTTGCACAGGTGGGGTGCGATGGAGCTGCTGGCTTTGTTGAAGATGTGGTGCGGGAAAGGGTCTGACGGGGAGCCGGAGTGTATTGTGCCCATGGTCTTGATGGTGTCATCGATGTTCACGCTGGCACATGCTGGCAAGGGGTCATGGTCGATGGTGTGCGGCGGGTCTGGAGTATCTATCTTGGTGGGGGCTGTCTGGGTGTTGAAGCTGTCGTGGATGTCGGCGATCTTGTGGTGGAAGAAGGTGGCAAGGGAATCGCACAGGGCTTGCGACGGCGGGATGTCGTTGGTGTTGGAGCTGGGGTTGGAGAGTTCCTTCACGATGTTGAAGAGCTCCTTGCTGTTGTGTGCGTTGTTGTCGAGGCGGTCTTTGAAGGAGATTCTCTTGGCGGACCTGATGAGGTGGTGGTGGTTACGGATGGCGTCTTTATGGGCTGCGTGGCTGTCCGGTGTCTTATCACTGTGCCATTTCTTCTCAAGTTTCCGGCAGGTACGCTTGGAAGCTAGGAGTTCCGGGGTGAACCAGCTGGCTCTTTTGGTGGTGTCGCTGTAGGTGAGTTTTTTCAGCGGGGCGAGGGTGTTGGCACAGTCGTCTATCCATCGTCTGAGGTTGCAGGCAGCGTCGTCGGTGTTGGATGGGTCGGAGGGAGGGCTGAGAGTGAGGATATGTGTCAATTCCACTGAATCCACAGAGGCTGCAATCTTCCAAGGGTCCAGGACTGGGGTGACATCACTTGGCAGGGCAGACTCACAGATAGAGAGCCAGGTGCAGGTGTAGGTGCAAGGTTGCTGGAAGCCTGTTGTGCCCCTGAGGCTTCAGATCAGAAGGCCAGCCAACTAGCCCTTGGAGTGACTCTGGGGTTCTGGGTTAAAGAGATGCAGGTCCTCCAGTCCTTCTCACCCAGGCAAGAGGGCAGCAGGCAGCACGTCAGCAGAGCAAGGCAGCAGTCCAGCAAGACAGTTGTGCAGCAGGGCAGCAGTCCAGCAGAGTGGCAGTCCTTCAGCAGCACAGCAGTCCTTCTTACTGACAGAGTATCCATATGTACAGAAGTCTCCTGAAGAGTTGATGTCTGAGGTCCAGTATTTATACCCAGTTGTGCATTTGAAGTGGGGGAGAAGCATGTAGAGGTTTCCCTTTGATGTTCCCAGGCATCCTGCAGCCCCTGTCCTAGCTACACTCTAACTTCAGGGGTATGTAGCCCTTAGTGTGGAGGCTGTGCCCAGCTCCTCCTTCCCATCCTGTCAGTGATGGCGCATCCAGGCACAGCTAAGCTCCATATTGTGTGTGACTGTCGAGGAAGAATACACAAAGCTCAACTCTCAGTTACACCCAGTCATGTGCTCTAGGTAAGTCTATAGGCACTAAATCGCTAAGGCAGGAACATGCTAGGTTTCCAAAAGTGGCATCTTAAAAAAAATGTAATTATATTTCCAACTTCACCATAAGTTAGGATTTTTCATTACAGTTCCAAAAACACCAAACATGAACTGTTCACCTGTTCCCATCTGGAAATTACAGCTCATCAAATGTAATAAAGTAACTCCAATGTTATTCCATGGGAGAGGCAGGCCTTAAAGTGATGAAAAACGAGTTTAAGAGTTTTTCACTACCAAGACATGGAAAACTGAAAATTACATGACCTAGTTTTTAAATATGTTGCACCCTGCCCCGAGGGCTGTTTAGGGACTACCCGCGTGGTGACTTATATGTATTATAAAGGAAGGGTTTTTCAAAAAAAAAAAAAAAAAAAGGAAGGGTTTTGCCAGGCAAAAGATTTATTTTGCCAGGTTGAAATGGCAGTTTAAAACTGCACCCACAGGCTGCAATTGCAGGCCTGGGACATGTTTAAAAAGCTACTTACGTGGGTGGCACAATCAGTGCTGCAGGCCCATTAGTAGCATTTAATTTACAAGCCTTGGGCACATGTATTGCCACTTTAGTAGGGACTTACACATAAATTAAATATTCCAATTGGGGATAAGTCAATTCCATCATAATTTAAGAAATGAGCACAAGCACTTTAGCACTGGTTAGCGGTGTTAAAGTGTGCAGAGTCCTAAGGCGGCAAAAACGAGACCAGCAAAGGTGGAGGAAGGCAAAATGTGTGGGGGAAGAACACCCTAAGGCTGACAGGCCTAGCATGCTGTAAAGCACTTTGCTCACAATCCTAACTCAAACATCTATTGGTTGGTTAGTGTAATTCATACCATCCCATTGTTTTAACTGCTTCCCCTAATGTTTTAGGAGTGTGTATTAGAATTTAGCCAATTATGTATCTATCTTTTTGAGTTAAAAAAAAAAATATTTTCGCTGTGTTCTATCCTACTTGCTGTTTTCAACAGCTCCACTGCAGCTGTTGTATGGGAGCTCAGTAAAAACAACCAAAGAGGGAGACAATCATATGTGTGCAAGCCTTTGGCTCACATCTGTCTGTGGATAGCTGGATGTGAGTGCTGTGGAACTCTTTTTAAAGTGCATTAAACCTCTAATTTCTCTCACTTTGAATCTGTCTGCACCTCTCTGATAAGCTGTGCTTGAAGATTTTTATCCTCCCTTAGGGGTGAAGAGAGACTGAGCAAGGACCATGAAAGGAATGAGTCTGAATTTGTTTTACAGTCACTGGGAGATTGAGTGACAGAAGAAGTCACAAGAAGCTGAATAATGGTTAATAGTTTTAGAGAGGCAGTAATTTGGGTGATCATCATGAGGGAGATTATCATCTAGGCCAGAGGTTCTAAAATTGGAGTGCATGGTCCTTGGGTGTGTTTAACTGTTTAGAAATTAAATAATTTTAAGAGATTAATAAAATATAGATACAATATAAAGCAAGATTGAAAATTAAAAATGTTAAAATGCTCTGTAAATGTGAAGGAATTTGAAATTGGAGGTTAAAAATTAAATTGGGGTTGCTAGCATGGTTCGTGGGAACAGTGCAACTACAGCAAATGACTGGTGGTCTTAGTTGAAGCTCAAGTCTATGCTGACAAAAAGAGAGCATGCATTAGAGGCAAAAAGACAAAATTGTGAAAAGTTCCATACTTTCCATTAAAATTGAAAATTACATTTTTGGATATTTTTTTGTTTGTGAACTATATAATATTTCATAGTTTGTGGATTTGTTTGATGTATGCTTGTTTCTCTATTTCTGTTTATTCTTTTGAGGTCTAAATCATAGACACTGCTTAGACTGGGTCAATTAGTGATTCAGTGGGGTTCACAGAAGTCAAAACGTTAAGAACTGCTGATCTAGGTATGAAAAGAATGGTGAAGGGTAGCAGCCAGCAACAGATCACACTAAGAAAAGCACCATCTCTAAATGGTTTGATGGAAGTGTTAACAAAAACCCTTCTTTTTGGATGCATAATGGCAGCTCATTCTACAGTTTGAGTCCAACAACCAAAAACTTCTGATCACTCAGAGATTTTTGCATTTGGTTTGAGGAACAACAAAAAGACAATGGTTCTTGCAACTTAGTACCCTTCTAAGTTGGCGAAAAGAGATTTTCTGCATAGGTTGAGTGGGACCCATTCCATGCACACACTTAAATCACAATGTCAGAATTTTAAAGTGCACTCTGATATTACAGGAAACCATTGGATACATCACATAAGATCAGGGTGCGGCTTCAGTAGGATGTTTGTGGTGTTTCAGCCCCCAAATAAATGCATTCTTGCTTGGTAGTTTGATCGTGCAGCCCTCAGTTTGGTTTGCTGTCTTTGTGTCATTAGTAAAGAAATAAAAACAAAACAGTGACCTTTGATGTAAATGGGAGGGAGAGGGGGTGAGAGAGAGAGACAGAAAGAGAGAGAGAGAGACAAATATAACCATCATGAGGTTGAATTTCAAACTTTTTTAACCGTATAACCTGGAATCAATATTGGCTACCGTGCTTGTCCAAATTGTGTGATCCTTGGCAAATATTTTATTTCACAGAGACTCCTTTTTCCTAATTATCACATATAAGTCTACTTTTAAAAGGTTTAGTGCATGATATACCCTGAACAAGTATCTCTTATGTTTGATTTAATAGACTATAATGTTGCTCCATCTATAATCAGAATCTTGGCCATGTGTAGGGTGCACATGACTGCTGACTTTCCTCTTTGTTCAATGTCGGCATTGTTATCGGGGTAGAGCAATGAATGTTTCTAAAAACTATCACTTTTAATAAATGTCTGTCTATGCAGTGATATAATCTGATGTACTAAGGTTAAACCCTCAAACATGTTAAAGAAATACACTTTATTAAATTTTGAACAGATTGTATCATATTTTTACATTATGCTTGTTGCACAATATACTTGCCAAATGTTTTCATAACCCGACTTGTGAACGGACTCTTAGAACCAAACCAGAAACCCTTGGTTTTGCTCTAGCTCGCTTGTCCTATTAATTTGACTGTGTGCCCTCTTGTATGTGCAACTCAGGCTTAGTACATGGGGCTGTCAGTCTCTAGATATAATAATCTGTAAAAGATGAGGAGTAAAAACATAGTGCCCTGCCCACGTGCACCGATTTGACAACTCTACCATCAAAGTTTCTTGTTGCAGAGATGAAGAAGAGCTGTGTTCCATGAAAATACATTTACAATAAGTGACACCAAGGCACAGACTCTAGGAAGTTGAGTTGTATGTGACCATAGTCATGAGTTCCCAGGGAGAATTACCAGGCCAGGTAGGGCAGGCAAGGGAGTAGTTTCAGCAAGGTGTTTGGGATGTGACACTCTTCAAATGTATTGATGGTTTGGTAATTAGGTCTGGAGGCCCTGACTTGGGTCTGCTACATCTGTGTCAGTTTTCCTTGCTTTTCTCATTGCACTAAGTGGATTTAACATGTTCATGTGTTAGACTGGGAGCTTAAATATATATGCTGACTGGTTTACCAGAAAAGTAGAAAATTTACACCCATTGAAGTACTCCTTGAATGGTTGAAAATGTGCTACTTTTTGCAATTCACGAATGTTGCCAATAATAGACTTTGAAAGCAGTGTGAGACTCAAGTTTCCAGGCATACTACTGGCAATTAACCACCCAAAAGGTGATGGTATGAATGCTTGCAAATAGTGGCATATCGCTCAGGGTAGCATGCCAACCTATTGTTTTTCACCCACTCTATACAGACTCTATCAGTCCTGACCATATTCCTCATGGAAACAGACTGTCCCAAACCTTGGTCATCTCACCCTTTCACCCTACAGCCAACTGCGTTATTAGTTAAGAAATTAGAGATTCACACCCCCCCTCCCGAATCTCACAAATTATGCTACGCCACTGACTAAGATGGGAACTGTGGTACACCTTATGGAGTTCAGGACACCAAAAGGTTACAAAAGAGGAGGAGGAATAGCCTGATTGAATCTGCTCATGATGTCCCTTCTCCCTGTAAAATGGCATATAATTTTGCTGTAATTTGATAGTGTTCTGTTTTTTTTAATTCGGTGTTTGTTCCTGCTATCATTTACTGCAGAAGTACTGCCCTTGGAGCTGGTCAATGAATTTTATTGTTGGCTTCCAATCATCTTGTGGAGCCATATGAAAGCATGCAAATGGATATTAAATAACAATAACTAGAGTTTTAACTGGACCCTTGGTCAATAATGTCATTAGCACATGAATGTACCAGCAGTGTTACCCTTTCTCACCATCTCCCCCATTTCAATGTATTTGTTTCTCCATCAGCCTAAACACTGTTCATTGCTAATTCTTTGAATTTGTTTTCCGAAAGAGATGGCAGGCAATTTCCGTGGCAGTAAATACGGATGTCATTTTGAGGAAATAGATTGGCGGCTCTGCACTCAGTATTCCAGCAAAATTGCTAGTTTTTGTTTTTTGCCTGCCGTCATAAATAGATGGACATTCTGTTTTATTTAAGAACAGAGTCATAACAAAAGATTGCAGGCAAAGGTTTTGTATTATGCATTGATGTAATGACTGATAGATGAAACGGTGCATTTGATTAAGTTGCATGATCATTTTGAAAGAGAAGAGAGCATTGGAACTCTTCTTGCTAAGGCAGATTTCACAGAGCAACCATCAGAAGCCATCATATGCCATTTCCACTACATGTTGATACAGACCTTGGCATCTCTGCAGGGGGCAAAGAGAGAAGATGGTTACATAGGTGCCAACTTTAATTCAGTTCTATGGGGAATTGTGTGAAGAAGGTAATGTAAATGTAAATGTAAAGGGAGCTCATAAGCCGGTAATGAAATTACTTGACGATTCCTGTTGACAGCTGTATTCTTTTTGAGTGGTATTGGAAGGGAGTTACCAGCTGAGCTGTGAAGTGTGCTTTTTAAAGGGGCGTAACACAGGCAGCTGCGCACAGGGGCCTGTGTTACGCCTCTAACTATTCTCTGCTGCTCCGGCCAGGATTCAATACGGTGGCTCTCTGGTTACAGAAAAAGACCGCTGCAGTGCATCAACTAATGAAGTTTCATAATGTGCTTCTCACTGATTAACTTAACTTTCACTTATTCTAAGTTTAAGCTGTGCCTAATTTTATGTACAGTTATCTGAAGGTAAAAGACCAAAAAAAAAAACAGAATATTTGGTTTTTTGGACCCGCCTTTCAACCCGCCCCGACACTTACTCACCCCGCCCTCATTGTGCACAGCATCACAGTTCCTTTACTTTTTTTAATGCACTTCGACCTCTGGTGTGAGCACGTTTATTTCAGAGATGTGATGTTGAAATGAAGGAGACAAAATGAAGAAGATGCAGTAAAACAATGAAAATACAGTTCTGAAGAAGGAGATGAAGTGTGAGCAATGTAGACTGAGGGAATTCAGAAGAAGAGAAATAGGGATTAAAGGGGCTTAAAGTGGTGATAAGCTGCTGCAGGGCTGACAGTCTGATAAGATCTTCTGGCAAATATTTGTACAAATCCCAGCTGTTCTGTCTTAAAATTACCTCCACAACCTATGCCCTATGTCATGATGTTGGTGGATGTCCCTCTTTTATTGGTCATTCAGAGCGAGGATCATATACAACGTAAGAACAAGACTATGCACTGGTTGTGTTTAACTCACGTGGCAGTTTTATTAGTTTTGATGACATTATCCTGGTAAGATGTGTTGGCCGGGTGGGCACCCCAGTGAAATCCATAAAAGGGGACTGCGCTGTGATTAATGTCAGGAGGTCGAAACTGCTTAGAAGAATTGCTTGACATAATAAAACAGGGTTCGCGCTCCAACTCTAGACTCACAGCCATCTCATTGGGTTCATTTAATAGACCAGTAATGCCACTTTGATCTTCAATGAATCCTATGGGAACTCATCACATGAAGCCTGCAGTTACTCAATTTACTTGTTCAGTGTCTCAAACACTTGAGTCTTTGAATGACAACCATAGACTGTATTCAGTCGCAACCGCTCGGAACTTCGATAATTGCAGAGCTTATGGTCATCATGTGGATGGGACTCTGAACTCAGTTCCAAGGGATGAGTCTTCTGATTCTAGCTTGAAGTTTAGGGACTCAGCGCAAAGTTTTACAATATGGAGTGGCTGGAGTTTTTTGATCAATATAATATTATTTTGCTGTAAGAGAAGTGGGCAACTGATGATCTTTATCTGGATGAGTAAAGACCTTAAACCATTCCTTCTGTACCATCTGCTTCAGAGAAATGGGGCCTTCTTGTCGGAAGAGCTGTCTCCCTTAACTGCTGCGTCAGCAAATTGTTTACTAGTTTCCAGAATATATTAGCAATTTATTTGAGTTTTATTAAGGACAATTATATCCTACTAGTTTTTATAATATTTGTATTACCACTGTGGACACAGATTATCTGGTATGTTGGATTCTTTATTCTAATTGATATCAGTTTCCAGTTCACTCTCTATTATTTTAGATGCTGATTTTAATGCAAACAGTTTAGACATAGTTGTTAATTGTGAGTCTACGGTCTTCTCTAGCAATTGTCTTGACAGTCTGACTGTAAAGCTAACCATCAGGAAGAGTTTTTCCTTGATTTTATTGCCTGCTGGAACCTGTGGGTTGCCAACCAAAAGCTCCATAGTAGCAGGGATAAAATTTCAACAGTCTGTTAGTGGCAGCTTCAGTACTTTTGACTATGTATTTGTTTTTGGACAATTGTTGGATTTAGTCACAGATTCTGAAGTTGTTGATAGTATTTTTAGTAACCTTTCAAACTTTGGTATTAATATTCCAACTGTATCTAAAATACCATCTCTTATTTTACCCCAACACTCTACTCCACTCTACGCCACTCCACCCTATGCCAATCCCCTCCATAACACACCACTCTATGACCCTCCACTCTACGGGGCATCTGTACAAGGGAAGTGGCGGAGTGAGGCATTAGCCTTCCTGGCTTAACGCCTCACTCTGCCACTTCAGAAACGCAGGGCTGCACCATATTTACAAGAATGTGGTGCAGCCCTGCATTTCCCACTGCATTGGCGCTACACTTTACAGCCTAGCGCCAACGCAGGCACCCTTGCACCATAGTGCAAGGGTGTCTGCGTGCAGGGTAAGATTGTTTATGTGCAGGAAGGTCCCCCTTCCTGCACATAAACAATGTTTGAAATGCCGCTTTGTAAATTCTATGTGTGCTGCTTAAGGCAGCACACACAGAAGTTGCAAAACAGCATTTTTTAAAAATGATTGTTTATGTGCAGGAAGGGGGACCTTCCTGTACATAAATAATCATTGGCCTTTTGCTGTTTTCCTGTGTGCTGAACAACGCAGCAAACAAGAAAACAGCAAAAACGTGGAGAAATTAAACATTTCTCCTCGTTGTGCCAGGGTAAGACCAGATTTTCCCTGGTCTTAATTCTGGCTCTGCCTCCTATTTACGCCTCCCTTGTAAATAGGAGGAAACATCAGAATCAATGGGTGTTGCGGTGGAACTCCCACTGCAACACCCATTGCCCTCCCCTTTCACGCTAAGCATAGCCTGAAAGGGGGCATTATTTACAAGGCAGAGTGAAGCCACGTTAAGTGGCTTAGAGCTGCCTTGTAAATAAGGAAAGGCCCCTATCGCCATCACAACGTCACTGAAAGTGACGTTGTGATGGCGATAGGGGCTTGTACATATGCCCCTACATCCCTTCACTTTACGACCCTCCATGGCACTCTATGACACTCTACGACACTCCACTCTATACCAAGCAACTCTATGCCACTCCACTCTAAGCCACTCAACACCACTCCTCTCCATGCCACTGCACTCCACTGCACTCCACGCCACTCTACGCCACGCAATGCCACTTCACTCTATGATATTTTACTCCACTCTATGCCACTTTACTCCACTTTACTCCACTTTACTACACACTATGCTACTCCACTCTATGTGCCTTCACTCTACTCCACTCTTTGCTAAAACACTTTATGCCCCTCTGCTCCATGCTATGCCCCTCCACTCGACTCTTCTACACTCTAATCCACAATACTCCACTCTACGATACTCCACTCTTTGACACTTCACTTTACAATACTCTATGCCACTCTAGAACACTCCACGATGCTCCACTCTACATCACTTCACTTTATGCAACTCCATACCACTCTCCTCCATGTCACAAACTTCTAGCCATGCTCAATACCAGCCATGCTGGTATCAACATGGATAAAACACATTAGCAAAGCCAATGGCTCTTGCATAGATGAGACCTATTGGCTTTGCCAGTGCTTGTTACTTTTGATTTCTGTTTGGATCAATTCCACTGGGAGTCTAAATTGAAAAATTATTTTATATTGTTTGACATTGGATGCAACTCATAAAATTCAAGCTGGCATAACTACATTGAAGGGTTATAAACTTAGGGCATGATTCAGAGATTTGCAGGCATGTTACTCCATCACAAATGTGATGGGTATCCCGTCTGCTGTATTACAAGAGCCATACGATATAATAGACTTGTAGTAAGGTTGACAGAATATTAGTGATGGAGTAATCTGTGTGCCAAAATTCTACATCAGACCCTTAGCTCGGCTGACCTCAGCTCTTTAAGTGCCCCAGGAACATAATTAAAGCAGATAAGACCTGAGGAAGAATGTGTTTTTCAGCATAGGCATTTACAAGGGAATAGACTGAATTTGAAAATCCTTTATTATTTTCAAGACAGTCCTTGGTACAGAACCTGGATGCACAATGTATTTGAGTGTAAGTTGTTAACAGGTTTTGGAGCCGGCATTGTGACTATTTGTTATGTTGCCTAAAGGCTTGGCTATCTCTAATTTGGGCAGTCCATGCATATGTGACAATAGGTCAGAACAATCTCTGATGCATTTTATTTTATTTTTGCAATTTTACAAATCTTCCCGTATGTTGTATTTAGTACCATTATTGGAAATGGAAAATTTCTCAAGATGCAAACCTGCTTTGCTGTTTTTAATGCTGACTACTTAGATGATATGTTCCGACATTGACTGCCTTTCTGCGTAAGGCAGTCAAATTGAGATTGTTTTGCCCTTAATTTATTTATTGGTCTCTTTTAAGAGCTATAAAATGGGCAGAATGCGTTTTTCAGTTATGTATCATTTAACAAAATAAACTCTTTGATTGACGGACCAACTTGTATATTTAGAGCTAATTGTTTGATGCCTTCATTTACGTTTTGTCTGATATTCCCTATTCTCACATAGCAGGCCATTGTATGCAGGAGTGTGAATAGAATATCAGAATTCTGATTCTATGTGGCTTCCTGCTGTCTGCAGCTTCACCTACAAAAGTGTGACTGCATAGAAAAGATAAAAATTGGAAAATGTTCGGGGTCAAATTAAAAAGAAGGTTTCAGGAGTATCACATTTGTTTTTCAAAGCACCACTCTCCTACTCTACTTTTCACTCACAGATTAAAGTAAATAGCTATTTCAAATAAAATGCCCTCCATTCTCTAGTGCCTTGTCTTGGATTTAGGACTTATCATTTTTCATTGCTTGCAGTATCTGACTCAAGCACTTGGCTTGAGGGAAACAATGTTTTCATTGACAACGTTTTTATGCAGTGAGGGAAAATTCTATTACAAAGCACGCGTTAGCGCCATCAAAGATTTAGATAAAGAGTGCTCCACATTGACCCTAAACATAGATTTATATTTGATGCTTTTTCTATAGTGCCAACATATTTCTCTAAGGGAAACTTGAGAGCACTTTGAAGTTATTTTATTGGTGAAATATATATTTCAATTTGGGAAAGTAAAAAAAAAAGATGTGTTGAACCACTCTGTCTTCAGCAGCTTTCAGGGTGCAAGGCATTTGAGCAATCTGGACTCCCAGCTAAAGAAGTTCTTAATAATGGGGAAACATTGTTTAATCTGAAGGCGAAACTCTGCATTCTAAGTTAAGAGTTTGAGAAAGGAGTTTAATTCAGGGCGTGTTTTGAGCAACACTCACACAGCCCCATTTCATTAATGCTTAGGTACTCTGGATCATGATAGGTTGTTGTACTTTTGTCATATAGTGAATTATGACGGCAGAAAAGTACTGCAAACAACTCCACTCATCACATAACTGCCACTTCCTGTGAGTGTCCTGGGCCAGTACTGAAGTAGGCTTTGTGAACCGTGCAATGGGCCTTAAAGGAAATACTTGCAACCCCCAGGAACGATCACAACAGCAGCACTTGGTTTCCATCACAAACACAGCCTACAGGCTTATCTTTCTTCACTCACAGACTGACTCAGACCTCTTAGCTAGGCTTGTCTCAGATTCCCAATATCTTGCACAAAGTCTGCCTCCACAGGTTTGGCTTTCCCTCCGGAGTCAGCCAGGACCTCACCGGCCAGGGTACTATGCTGAGGGGGCCCCCTGGAACCTGGGGCCCTCCTGCACTGCAGGGGCTGCAGTGTCCTATTTTACGCCACTGCTAACACTAGCAGCATGTGGAAGGGAACTCTTTTAATTTTGTTTGTCAAATCTGCCCAAAAAAAAACCTGATGAAGCCCATATGTGCTTCATTTATTTATCTCACCCAGAAATATTTTCTCATGTTTATGAGTACTTCTCAGATAGTAATGTGTACATCCCCGGGCCCTATTGACAAATCTACCGGTGGGACAGTTTCTTAGGTTGAGAAGAAATTGTACGGAGCTAGCAAACTACCATAAACACGCCAATAAATTGAGTGAAGAACTGAGTGTGAGACATTATCCAGATTGTTTAATCAAAAGAGCATCTAAAAGAGCGCGCAATAACAATAGGGAGGCACTCCTTGAAACATACACTAAAGCCAAAACAGACAGAATGGTTTGTGTGACGACCTTCAGTAACCTTACAGAAAATGTGAAAAGGGCCATTAATAAGAATTGGCATATACTGAATACTGGGGACTTGACACTCGATCGTCCCCTCTTTGCATTTAAACGCAGTAGTAATTTACAAGATTTGATGGTACACAAGAGACCCAGAAATACAACTAGTCAGAACAGACAACCAACTTTGTGGGGGGTGGCCCCAGTAACTGGTCATTTTCCATGTGGGTCCTGTTCGGTGTGCCCCTTTACACGACATATGACTGAAGTAAATATACTGCCAGGTACACCTTGGAAGTTGAATAGTCATACCAATTGTAACACTAGCGGAGTGGTATATACGATAACATGCCCCTGTTCACTCATCTACATTGGGATGACAACACGGAAGGTCCGATAGAGGATTGTTGAACACCAAAGTACCTTCCGGTGTAAAAAATCTAACACACGTATGACCAAACATTATTTGGAGATGGCACACACAGAGGACGACTTGCAATGGGTTATCATTGATAAACCCAAGTATGACATCAACATGGGTCCCCTAGATAATGTTCTCTTTCGGCGTGAGCAACGTTGGGTGTTTTGCACGAAGAGCCATATAAGGGGTTTAAATGAGGACATTCCTTGGTGCTCAGTGTAGTCTGTCCATTCATTTTCTGCTTTATGTTGGGGGTATGGTAATAGATGTCGATGACTGATCTGGTCGTTTTTTGTGGTTTTGCATGTAGGAGTGGCTAGCATTTATACAGTGCATTCTCAAAATAAGGGGGAGTTTGGGCCACCCCAGTATGTAGTCTGCCCGTTTTTTTCCCCTTTTTTTCCCCTGCTTTTCAATATACCGATCTGAAAAGATCACATTTACTAAATTGCTTTGCGATATGTGTGCTGTACATGTTATAGCGAGCCCTTTATGAGTAGAGACCGGTTGGTAGTATACACTATCTGTATGCCACTGTACACGCATTCATGTTTCTGATTAGTGACATGTATGAGCAATATGTGCAAAAAAGTTTTGCGTTTTTTTACACGGACATCGGGATTAGTGCACACTACAACTCCCATGAGCCACTTGACCCGGAAGTTTGTATGGTTACTTCCGGGGTAGGATACTTTCATACCGACGCTCTCCGCCTTATAAACACAGCGCGGTAAAACGCTCTTTCCCCTTGATATCTACCGCATATATGACGACACAGAGGAACAAGAGGTAAAGGGTAGTTACGCTCTATGGAAGATTGGTAATCGTACTTTTGGCAATTGTAACCTTTTTAGATGTGAGGATTGAGTGTTTGTGTATTTAGTATTCGAGTTTTGCCAGCCTCGGGAGACATATGCTCTTTTGCATATTTTGCTACTTGAATTCGGGGTCATGTTTGTGCCCTGTGTAACTACTGCTCGTGAAACATAAAAAATGTGGATACTTGTGTGGAGTGTTTTTGTAACTGACACTCGAGTTTTGCCACTCTTGGAGAATATATGTCTTCATGTAACGGTTGCAATTTTGAACTCGGGGTCAAGATTGTGCCCTAGAAAACCACTGTTTTTATACAAAAGATATGCAGATATCTTTGTGGTGATTCTGAAGTGTGCATGGAAATACCACAATTGAGTTAACTACATTGCATGGTATTGAGGACATTCTGTGTTTCACTTTAAACTGGGTGCGGTAGAATTATCTATTACATCATTTAATATAATATATCCCTGATTGATATGTATAACAGCTAAGAGGCAGAAAGCAGTTTTGCATAATGTACTGTTGAAACGAGACTATTAGTTTTAACATATTACATCCCTGTTTCTTTGCATGATGTAATGTTGAAATCAGAGTTTAAGTTCCAGTTTTTTACTCCCTCAGAAATCTGTGATCTAAGGTAGAAACTCCCATAAGGTGGAGGTAAATTTATATTACCGCCTAGGTGAGTCTATGTATTTTTACTTAGAAGTGCTACGGTACGCTCTTGATCACGTGTGTGGTTTAATCACGTGTGTGGTGTTAAGGGTGTCATATTGGTATATAACATTGAGGAAACTGACAAGATTGTTTGTCTTTTCTAGACACTGGACCGGACTGCAGCTGGTACCATGTCATAATAACCATGACAATTAAGTATGTTTTTTAAACATTTAATTTTTACCTAAGTTCAGCAGAGTGACATTGCTTTAGGTCCTGATGAATGCCGCGAACCTTGTTGGTCATTTGGCAGAAACATGTTGACCTTTGACGAATAGGACATTCTTTCAGTCCTATATATCACTGACCTTTTTAACCCTAGTCTATGGGGACATGGAATAAATTGAGTTGAGTCACCCATGAGCTAGTTTTAACGCACTGTTAGTTTTTCTTTTGCACTCTGCCCCTCACCCCAATCGCTTATATTGGGAATACCAGAAAACACCTCACGCTCCTCTCCAGAGGGAGAGTTGTAGCCCATACTGTGCACCTTGCGGTCGCAGTGTGTAAGAGGGGACCCAATGATGAAGCATGTCACCCTTGGGTGAGTGAGGGTTCTCGTCTTTAAGATAATGACTTCCCTTTTCCCTGTACACATTATTTGTAGTTTTTGTTGCAATAACTAGCGTCCCATTATTTTGTGTGAGTAACATATTCTGGAGTGGTGATGTGGATGCTTATATTCACTCCTCTTTCTATAACCCCTTAGTGAGAAACATACTTCTCAGATAGTGTCAGGACTGGATGTGCAAATATCTTTGAGCAGTGCCTTTTCCACCTGTTGCTGTTTGCTTAACATTTTCAGTGAGTCCAAGATATAAGTTGGATAGGATCCGGAATGTGAGTGCGATAACCAGTGTGAGGACAGTCTGTGTGTCTGTGGCACCGGTGTATCAATGCCATACCAGTGGTTTTGAAATTTAAAGGACTGTATTTGGGTAACGAAGGTAGGACCTGACTGGGTTCCCTGGGTTTGGGTTTGTGCTGTATAGTTGAAAGTGCACCTTGTCACAAATTAACCGTGTCGTGTTCAGTACTGTGAATATTGGTTGGCGGTTGGATGCAATTTGCATTCTTCACAAACCGTGGGGTATATTTACGACTTTAGTGGCCGAGGCAGAGCAGCAAGTCACCTTCCTGTAATGCCCTGCATCACAGGAAAAGGGCAGGGATTTGCCATATTTATCCAATATGACATATTCCTGTCCTTTTCCCTTGCGCTGGCACAGTTTTGGCAGTCTAACACAAACACAGGTATCCTTGCACCATGGTGTGATGTAGGCAGGATTGTGCCCCTTCCTGAACAAAAACAATCCTGGGAGGCTTTTTACTTTTCTATGAGTACTGCAGAATGCAGCACACATAGAAAGAGGAAAAACAATGAGAAATAAACATATTTCTCCTCGTTACGCCTCTCCTGGGGAGGCATATCTTTTTGGTGCATTCCCAGGTTTACAAGGTCTTGCAAATCTGGAAATGCATCAAAAACCATGGAAGTTGCGTCGGAATACCCACACAGTGCCCACGGAATGCCTACCCAGGGCAGAGTAATGCAATGCAGCGATTTGCATTGCATTGCATTATTCCATATTTTTGGAGCCACTCAAAGCTACACAAAGTGGCTTTGCATGGATTCAAAAATATGCCGTAAGGTTTGCGTCCCGATTCATACATTTGGCCCCTAGTCCCTTTATTTTCTTTAATTTAGAAAGCCACATGGTTGTCAGAAGAAAATATGTAATCACATGTGGGAATGAGAAGACTGAAATTGGTCTGTCAAAACAGTCTCATAGCTAGCCTACAAAAACATAAGGTTTTCCCAAATCTCTTCTCTACAGACCTGGTGTGGAGTGTTGATATATTATATGGTCAAACTCATACTTTGGGGCAGATTTTCAAAACTTTTGCGCTGGTTTAGCGTCACAAAAGTGACGCTAACCAGCGCAATTTTTTTTTCCCTTTTTCTTTCCAGTGGAAAACTTGTTTTGTGCTGGAAAGCACTCTTTAAGTAGCGCAAAGCAGCGCGAAGCACTGCTTTGTGTTACTTTGCGCAGAGGGGGCGTTACATGGGTGGTACATGGGCGTTCCCATGCAACCACCCATGCCTTTTGACGCAAAACCATATTTACAAATATTTGTAAACATGGTTTTGCGCCAAAAGGTAACGCCCCTTCAAAGGAGGTGCTAGCAGGAGAAATGCTTTCATTTCTCCGTGCTTTTCCAACTTTCCATGCGTGCTGCACTGTGCAGCACGTATGCAAAGTGGGAAAAGCTGTGCATCGTGCCTTGCATAGTATTTTGTACAGGAAGAGTACCCTTCCTGTACAAAACCTATGCTACACTCATGCACACACCCTAGCGCTGCGGCGCTAAGGTGTGGGCATGGCGCACAGCAGCTGAAATCAGCACCAGCGCAAGGTAAAGGGGAGGAGAGAGCCAAATCTCTGAAGATATGGCGCTCTCCTGCTCCCTCCGTGTCGCACAAAGCGGCGCAGCCTCGCGGGGGGCTGCGCTTCGTTGCGCGACTTTTTTGAAAATCTCCCCTTTGTGTGTAAAAAGGACCTCACCAGCTCTATTAGTGGTATGCTTCGTCGTTGAGTCACATCTTGGTATACTAAAAATACCAGGATAGATACAGAAGAAATACCTAAGTGCTCCCTAACTGAGGTAGAGTGCATCCTGGTGTTTAGCATACCAGGACGAGATTCAACGAGTAAGCATGCCACTAATAGAGTCGTTGAAGGTCCTTTTACATAAAAAGGGTGAGTTTGTCCATGTCATATATCAACACTCCACACCAAGGCTATAGAGCATAGGTGTGGGATAACTTTGGGTTTTGCAGAAGAAAATGTGTCTGTTCTATGCAAAATCTAACACCAAAGAAGATGAACAGTCTACTTCCAAAAGAGGGAACAAAAATTCTGTTCCATAAATAGATGAAGTGAGGACTGGGAACTGTAACTTGCAACAAAAGGCATTACATGAGAGTGAGACTGCCAGCAGCAGCATTATCATCTGCTACGCACACGCAAGAAATTCCTATTTCTGCTCCAGCTGGAGTCTCGCAAACTGTCGTCCATGCTTTGATTACCTCGTGTGCAGAATATGCTAATGTATTGTATCTAGGCCTTCGACCGCTTAATTAAGCACTTCCAGGTGGTGCACAATGCTGCTGTGCGTCTGCTGTAAAATCTGCTCTCATTTTAGGTCCTTACATTGGTTACCGATTAAGAAAAGGATTCTATTTTAAACCCTAGTGCTCACTAATAGGTATTTTTATTCTATGGACCCCCGGTATCCATCTTAGCGGTTTGTGCCCTACCTTCTGTCTTGAGCCCTTTGATCCTCTCATACTCTTTTGGTGGTGAATCTAAAAGTTAAACAGGTCAGGAAAGGAGTTTCTTTCTTTTACTTTCTGGCCGCACAAGCCTGGAGTAAGTTGCCGACCAATCTCAGTAGTATCATAAATTAACTGTCATTTTGAAAGCTTTTGAAAACCTGGCTATTCACTCTATCTTACTTGAGTGACGGGCAGAGTTTCTGCAGACCATTAACCCCGGGTTGCACTTAGGAGTACCTACATGCTCTACAAATTGTCTCATTAATTCATCCCTTTTGAATGGAAGACAGAAGATAGTTTTCTCAAAGATTTTGCGTAGAGTGAAAAAGAGACTGAGAAACACCAAGCACTAGCAAACAGTCTGACAAATTACCACTTAAATGACATTTAGGCATAGTTTTACAGAGGCATGAGATAACTAAATGTTTAAAATATGGTCAAAAAAAGAATTTCCAATAAAAAGTCTCCATGTTTGAGAGTTAAGGATCTTAACCTTGCCTGTACTATTGATTGCAAAGTCATTTCCTTTGGTGCAGAGAAATTCAACAGAATAAAACTTCCTAAAGAATGTGCTGAGTAAACCGTAGGTCATATGATGCCAATAAAGATAAACAGCAGGGATCATTATGCCCATGCCACTGCTTTAAGGATCTTAGAATAACCAAGCAATAATTTTTGCTAAAAGTACAGTCAAGAGCCCTATCAAAACAATAGCAATTAACATCTAGAATATTGTGGACAGCTTAAATGGAGACAAATCAGACCAGGATAGCATATGGTTTTTAGAAAAAGATGGATTGCCATGAGTTGAATGGACTAGATATTTGGTGAATTTTGCACTGTAATATTTTATAATATTGCTCATGCTTTTTCTACCTTTTATGTAAGATATTGGGTGGTCCTTTTTCACCAAAGATGGCAGCCAAATATATATAGTTTTATTACTGATGGGACTACTTCAGTCTTTATGTTTGGTTTGTTTGTATATAATCTCTTCATGTATGCTGCTTCCATTGGTGTACTGAAAATTACATCATAAAAATAAAACTATTCTTTGTGCTGGATTAGCAATGTAAACTCCACAACTTTGTACCTATTAGGAAATGTGCTGAGCTAAAAATATGAGTTGTGGCTTTGAGAGGAGCTGATCTGTTTTAATTAAAGTTCATAAACCATATTACAAACCTGTTCAATCCATGAAAGGGCCGTCTTTGGCATGTAACGCTTACAGCAGTTCTACACACTAGGATGCCTCCACAGACCCATCAATGTGAGTGAGGCCAATTGCACAATTGAATGAGAAAAAAAAGAAAAAAACATGATTTTACAGTCCACATTCGAAAAACTAATATCTTGCCTGTGCTGTGTTTGTCAAAGGTCGGTGTGATTTTGCAGAGTTCTGGAGAGGGCTCTTTTTCTTTCACTCATCTAATATGAGACCCAGCATTGTTCAATATCCTTGGTGAGAAAATGTCACTTTCAGCTCATATTTGGCACACCCGTGCGTCTCTAAGAACAAAGTTCTGAAAAAGGACAATCTTTCACAATGACAAGTGGCCAGAAGCGGTTATTTCCCGGCTACAGTCACTAAGTTTCATTTGGGCAGCAGATTATACATGCTGCAAGGTTTATGTAGGTTTTAGGACTTTATTTAATTATGGTGTAATTGTTTTTTCCTGTTCCAAAGTCAGGTAATTTTCAAGGAAAATTTTCTCGCTTACATGGCAGAAGCACTTTGTGTAAGCATGACATTGCTGTCTGGCCTGTGTTTTTCAAAAGTGTGGCTACTGAATTTTTTTTGATCAGCACTTTATTCATTCAGTTATAAATAAAGAAGAGCAAGCACACATTTAGTGGGCCCACACAAGGGATCCTGGTACTGTTAGTGTTGGTAGCCACAGTTGACCTCCCCACCCACATGAGTTCATGCTTCTGCAGTGTACAGTCCATAGTATGTCCACATTTCCCGCATATCTTCTGATGTTTTTTAGGGGGCCATCGAGCTACATAAATTTGTACCTCCAAGTTTGCAGAGCGGTCCATGCTCAACATCCATTCCCTCAGGGATGGAGTGTCTAGTGACTTCCAATATTCGGCGATATCCCTTTTAGCTATCAATGTGACCAGAACCAACAAGGCTCGGTCCCCCCTTGCACCTTCCATCTCATCTACGAGGCCGAGCAGCGCAACTCTGTGGGATGCCTCCAGTGTTTGGCCCAGGGCCCTTCGCAGGGTCTTGAATATAGACAACCAATATGTCTGGATAATAGTGCAACTGCATAGCATGTGGTAGAAGTCCCTCACTTCTCCATGACGACTGATGCAAGTTAGGTCCAGAAGTTTATCAACTTTCCATAATAGATGGGGTGCATAGTAAGGACAATGCAGGTTTTTCAGTTGGACAATGCACAACTTGGCCGAAATTGCTAGGGTTCGGAGTCTACTGAATTTTAAAAATGGTAGGGATTATATCCTTGAGCCCATACTGATTTGAGGATACTCTTCTCAAGAAAGTTATTAAATCGTTCAATAAGTCATAGTTAGTTGAAGATGCCCAGCTTTTCACAGGTTTTTTTTAGGCATTGGGGCTAATCTCTCTTATTAGAAAATATTTGAAAATAACAGCAATAATACATTTTATAGGATCATTTCCCAAGAAATTAGCAAAAAAGTAATAGGATTTCCAGAAACTTCAAATAATTTGGGTATATAATTGTCAGAACGCCTGGCTTATCATTTAGGACTTGGGGACATGGGGATGCAATACTCCAAAGCCACTCTTACTAAGTTAATTTAGAGGAAGGAAAGGCTAGCCATAGACACACAGAGTGTTGGCAACACTTGGCGAAAGGCATTTCATCTGTGGACAGTTTACTACACAATGGCGTCCAATAATGATACAAAATTTCTCAATGAATCATTAGGTATCAGTTTCTTTGTGTTTCACTGTCTACATGTTAGGCAATTGTTATTCAATGTTGCCAGGACCCTACAATTTGGATTTCTAATTATGTTTAGAGTACAATAGCTTCCATAGAGGATTGTTGGAGAACAGTTTGGGAAAACAGAATGTTCCAAATGAAGTTCTTTTGGGAAACAAAACCGTTTTTTTCGTTTGAATGTAGTCTAGTAAAAGACATTAGAGGAATTATTTTATACAACTCTGTGTTATTTCCTGTAAAGGAATGGAAAGAATTCTTACACCTAGTCTGTTGATTGTTCATGCATGACACACATAAATGATTATGATTATGAGCAAAGGTATAATTGGTTTGTAGCAAGATACACACATATATATATATATATATATATATATATATATATATATATATACATATATGCACAAAAACGCTGTTCTCCTTATCAAATAACAGCATGCCGTGGACACAACTCTTGCAAAAGCGATATTTATTTCAGGCTTGGCAACAACTCTACGCGTTTCAGAGCTCGCGCTCCTTGGTCATGAGTAACTGTGTTGCACTCGTTCGTGATTCAAATAAACAAACAAGTGACCCAAATAATGGACATAACAAACAGACTTCAAGATTTACATCAAGTTACTTCACTCCATTACAATCATTAAATCATTATCCTTATGGTGTACATCATTAGTACTACACATTAAGACATTTGCCAACTGTGTCGAGTGTGAACGTGAAATAAATTTATAACATTCAACATAAGTTTTCGCAGTCAATTTGTAATCGACAAACGTCTTGGCGCTGAATAAAGTTTTGAACAAACTTTATTGTCTAAACCATCTTGCGCACGTTCAGTGCTGAAAAAGACAAAGGGGATATGTTACCCCTTAAATTGTCATTACTGGGAACAACACCAGTGTGTATACTCTCATTTCGTCAACATCTCCCCAGTGGGTTATTAAATATTTAGGTGCTACTTTATAATTCTAAGCGCCAAGGACCTGAGACAAATCAATGGGTTCCTATGTTAATGAAAATGTACCTCAGTGGGCACACGGTCCGTCAGATGGGAGAAATACCGCATGGATAAAATTGATACAAGATTGGACAAGATCGAAGAAGAAATTAAGATTAAGAAACAAAGAAAATTCCACCGAGATCTAGTTGACTATCAAAAGGGACAGATACTAACTTTTGCAACTGCGAAGTACTGCATCCACATCGAGAATAATACCAAATACAAAGAGTACAACAAGGCAAAGTGGTGATGCTGGTGATCAAACATCAAACAATCAGCAAAGAGATGAAAGTGAATATAGTGAAAGTGACATATCTAGTGTCTCTGAACAAAGTGGAGTAAAAAACCAAATTTTAACGGAGTTCAACCTAATGGCAAAAGGGAGGTTGACAGCCCACAAACAGAAGGCAGTGGGATACAGAGGTCGCGGGTGAGGAGGCAGAGGCGGCGTAAGAAAAAACGTAACATCATTAGAAGATTTGGGAAGCCCTGTGGGAAGTCGTACAAGGGGCCAGAAAAAGATGAAATAATGGATCGTAGAACGGTCATCAACCTTTCAGGGTGGAACCTAAGCAATGCGGAGGTAGAGATTTTGTCATTGGGTCTTTCCTTCTGCCCCTCTAACAATTTCAATTACACTCAAATTAGAATTGATTTATTCCACTTTACAAGAAAATTAAGAGTAAAAAAGTGGTATGCAACAAAAATAACTGAAGGATCAGGGAATCCAAGAGAAATACCCAGTAATATTAACATTTGAGATATCGAACTCTTGCATACAATGAATGAGTTAGAGGGTCAAATTGGTTTCAGTGAGGATCCCTTTATTAATCTGATTAATGATGATGTCCGATTAGATTTGAGTGTTCAAAGTGGGTTTAGACCCAAATCCATCTTTTTACCTCAAATTAAGAACAATGCAATTGACATTTTTGAAAAAGGTGTGATACAAGAATTCCTCAGCCTCTCTAAGAAAAAATGGTATGGTAAAAAGAACATCACAGAGGCAGAAACAGAAGCAATAGAAAATCTAAGAAAAGATCAATCCATAGTGATAAAAAAATCAGACAAAGGAGGGAATGTAGTTGTGTTATCAAAGAAGATGTATATTGATGAAGGGATGAAACAGCTTGGTGATGTTGAAAACTATGAATGTAGCAACAAGTTTAACTATGAAAGATCCATCAAACTATATCAAACACAATTGAGTGAATGGAGGGATAAGGGATTGTTGGAATGTGAGGAATATGATTTTTTGACCTGTAAGTTCCCAAAACTACCAGCCCTTTACCTATTGCCCAAGATACACAAAGATAGTCACAACCCCCCGGGGAGATCCATTGTCTCCTCAAGAGGAAGCTGTTTGGAGAATACATCGAGATATGTAGATTTCTTTCTACAGCCCTTAGTGCAAGATCGCCCGTCATTCGTTAAAGATACAGGAGATTTCTTGAGGCGGATTAATAACATTGAATGGAAGGAAGAATACTCTTATACGTGTATCCCACATGATCTGAGATTAAAGGCATGCCGTCATTTCCTGAGAAATAGGCCATTGTCATACCTATTTCACACGGAGATGTTATTAGACATGATCTACATCTGTCTCACACAAAATTTCTTCACATTTGACAATAAAATTTACAGACAGACCCTCGGTACAGCGATGGGGACCTGCTTTGCTCCTAGCTTTGCAGGCCTCTATCTAGGGTACTGGGAAGAGCAAGTTGTGAGCAAAGTTGGCCTTTTTATCGAAAAGGTTATACTGTGGGTCAGGTACATTGATGATATTTTCTGTATCTGGAACGGCAATGAGAGTGAGGCGAATCTATTAGTCAACACATTGAATAACAACTGTCTAAACTTAAAATTTACGAGTCAATTTGAGAAAAATAAAATCTAATTCTTAGATTTACTGCTAACGGTTAATGAGGACAAGCTGGATAGTTTCCTGTTCCGCAAAGAGACAGCGGGCAATAGTCTCTTGCATGCCCGGAGTTGCCACCCAGACACCCTAATTCGAAGTATCCCCGTAGGAGAGTTACTGCAAGCAAAACGGAATTGCAGCTCGGAAGAAGGGTTCAGAAATGAAAAGATACAAATGACGCAAAGATTCTTACAGAGAGGCTACACCCGTTCAATGGTAAAGAAAGCCAGCCTAGAGGCCGAGAAAAGATCTAGAGTTGAGTTATTAACACCAAAAAAAAAGACCAACAAGGAGTCTGAACAACAAAAAATCAGGTTCATCACTACCTTTCACAGACAGGCTAAACAAGTGAGACAGGGGTTAGAAAAGTTCTGGCAGGTTTTAAAAACAGACAAAGATGTAGCTATAAGCATTGAGGACGTTCCACAGATCACATATAGGAAAGCAAGATCCCTCAAAGATACTTTGTGTAGAGCCCTAGTCACACCAGCAGCTAAAACATCAGGCATACAAGGATGTTATGTCTGTGGAAATTGTAAGGCATGTAAATTCAGTAGGAATTGTAAAGAGATTAAATTGTCACCCAACTGCAAACCCTTTAAAATTGTTAAACACCTATCATGTAATACAGCCCATGTTGTTTATGCCTTAAGCTGCCCATGTGAGAAATCATATATTGGTAGCACAATTCACAAAGCTAAAAAGCGTATCTTGGAACATCTCCGTGCTATCAAAAATGGTGACAAACAGTACCCAATAGCTAGACACTTTATAGCACATCATAACCAAAATGGTAGTCTTTTGACTTTTTGTGTACTAGATACTATTGGTGTACAAGAACGGGGTGGTGATCGTGTCCAGGACTTAAGGCGTCTGGAATCAAAATTGATAATCCAATATCAGACACTAGCGCCTATAGGCCACAATGGAGATGAAGAAATGTCAGTCCATTTAGGATGAAGATTTAAGGGTGACATCTTATAAGAAAATTAGTCAAAAGAAATGTGTCGAAAGTATTAAATTAATCTATCAATTAATTAAAAAAAAAAAAAAAGATTTTAATAATACCACTAGGAAGGATTGCTTTGTTTATATCATGTACCTCACATATTTTCTTTTTTATTCACTGTATTGTATGAAGTAATACGTTTTGGTGACCACTAATTGTTTATTTTCTTTTATGTTCTATTGCAGACATCGTGATAGCTGCAGTGATGAGTGGAAGGCATTGGAGCTTTAAATATCTATCCCCTGTAAAGGGATTTTTTTTGGAATCTTTCTGTCTGATGAATTTAATTTTGATTTGCCCACATGGGCTCAATGTGGTGGACACGCCTAGTGCGGTTTTGATACATCTGACAGACTTCTTGCCCAGTAAGGTGATTTAGCACCAATATTCTGAATCAGGATCTGGTGTATGAGTATCCGGGGTCTTTTTTGGCATCCAACATTTTCCTTGTGATATTTTTGTGTCAAACAACTTGGAGTTGATGGTTTTTGCCCACTTGGGGTGAACGGTGTTTACACGCTTGTTGCGGTATTTCTCCCATCTGACGGACCGTGTGCCCACTGAGGTACATTAGCATTAATATAGGAACCCATTGATTTATCTTAGGTCCTTGGCGCTTAGAATTATAAAGTAGCGCCTAAATATTTAATAACCCACTGGGGAGATGTTCACGAAATGAGAGTATACACACTGGTGTTGCTCCCAGTAATAACAATTTAAGGGGTAACTTATCCCCTTTGTCTTTTTCAGCACTGAACGTGCGCGAGATGGTTTAGACAATAAAGTTTGTTCAAAACTTTATTCAGCGCCAAGACGTTTGTCGATTACAAATTGACTGCCAAAACTTATGTTGAATGTTATAAATTTATTTCCCGTTCACACTCGTCACAGTTGGCAAATGTCTTAATGTGTAGTACTAATGATGTACACCATAAGGATAATGATTTAATGATTGTAATGGAGTGAAGTAACTCGATGTAAATCTTGAAGTCTGGTTGGTATGTCCATTATTTGGGTCATATGTTTATTTGAATCACGAACGAGTGCAACACAGTTACTCGTAATCAAGGAGCCGTGCTCTGAAATGCGTAGAGTTGTTGCCAAGCCTGAAATAAATACCGCTTTTGCAGGAGTTGTGTCCACGGCATGCTGTAATTTGATAAGGAGAACAGCGTTTTGTGCATTGATTGGGACCCGCCACCCCGCCGTGGAACACCTTCACTCGAGGCTCGGGTAAGGCGATTGCACCTTGCTTTGCTGTGGGATATATACATATATGTGTGTGTACCTTGCTGTATATATATGTATATATATGTGTGTGTGTGTGTGTGAGTGTAAATTTCAGTGACAACATCACATTTTACACTAAAAAAACAATGAGATTTACCAATTAGAGTTATCTCTATTAACTATAACTTGTGCCTTTAGGTAACTATAACTCGCGTACCCTGCCATGCACAGTCTTATCCTTTCAAATGTTGCAGTCATGTTATCAATGATGTTATAGCACCTGCCATTTGTTATGTATTTTGTAGTATAATTAGCTGTGTATGGCGAGGGCACAAGTGATAGTGACTTTAAGGCACGACCATGTAAAATGTAAATTAATATAATGAAAAACTGAAACATTCAAAAACGTTAATGCTTTGGGAACCTACACAAGGACTAAGCTGTACATAGTTTTGGTAAAAAAAATTGATGATTCACGAAAAGTAATTAAATATTTTGATTTCTTAAATTGTTTGACTAAAACAATTGTAAGTAAAATAACTGTCACAACAAAAAGCAAATGCAGCTATAAGCCAATAGTGCCATAGCATCAGCAATAATTGTCCTAAACACAGTACTATTCTAACTCAAATGTTGACTTTAAATACATTTAAGATATTAACTCACTTTGCCCCTAAAAATTAGTGTGACATTTTCCGAAAATAAAATGACTATGGCCTTACTAACCATTTAAAAAAATGTTGTCTCTCAGGGATGCCCACCTTACATCAGTAATGTCTACATTTTTAAGGAAACACCTCAAATGCCAGGGTAAGAATGCCCACCCCATGCAAGGATGGTGAGCATATGAACAGGTGAGTAAGTAAACTTTATTAGTTTTTAGTAACTAAATACTCTTATGTCATAAAACCATAGAGAAACATTACATATTTATGAAGCCTACAGTTTAATACCATATCATTAAACAAATAAATAATCTAAAAAATTGAACCAGTAACATTAAAATGAAAAGTCTGGTGAGTAGCTCAATAATAAACCTTGATACAAAAAACTAAAATGATGTTAATAACTGGCAGAGGATGAGTTAATTTAATCTGTTAACTACAATTTGCAATAATTATCTGTGAGCCTCCCCCCTCAAAGTTTCCATAGCTTTCTCATTAATAGAACCTCTCTATCCCAAATCCTATTAGATGAGCCATTCCAAAACAGCAGAACCATCGCTTAATGTGATTTTACTGCCTGGGCTCTCAAAGTAGGTGACACATAATGACCATAAAGTGCCTTCAAGCCTGGATATAAGATTACCAAGGGTTCAAAGCTGTCAGTATCAAAACCACAATAATTGCAATGATTGCACACAGAGGGGTTGTTCTGTCAAGGGCCACTTATATCAAGGATACTAAGTTGATAGTAATGAATATGCTTAAAAACCTTTCTAATGTGAGGTTGAAGACACACTATGGGACACATCTGAACTACTAAATGGTCATAGAGAGCTACTAGAACTGCACTACATTTTTGTTTTCCCAGTCTAAAAGCACCTCTTCAAAGTTTTTCAAATAAATGATTTATAAACTAGGAGCCTAATTTAGAGTTTTAAGGACAAGGTGCCAGTCAAAAATGTGACAGCATGCCCTGTTCATCAAACTCTTGGTCCATCCCTTCTATTGTGAGTTCGGCAGACTGCCATCTTTCCAGTGGCAGTGCCCCCACTCACTCTGCTGTTGGAAAGCTTACTCTGATGGAGTATGGGCAATCACAGTAAGAACATCAGACCTGCCACCCTTAGTGTGGGTGGTCTGATGTATTTTTTTCTGCCTCTCACAACCAGGAAAATCCCTACGATCTTGAAGAGAAAAAAAGAAAAATGCCCCCCAACCCAAACTTGGAGAAGAAAAAAAGTTCGGACCTCGCCCACCTGAAAGACGGGGGCTGCTCACCAAGGTTCTTTTGAAGGAATTGTAATCGACCCTGGGCTCCTGGTGATCTCTAGATATAGGAAGTGGTAGTTCATCAGGATGGTGGATGTAGTGTCCTGCACCAACCTGAATGACAGTGGGCCACCTGCCAAACTATAAATCAGACCCTAAGTTCTTGGATAGCAACTTGGATTTATCCTGCATAATAAATTAGCTCTTAATAGTGATTTTAATCTAGCTATTGGGAACCTATTAAACTTCTTTAACTGATGCTGAAGTAAAGATCCAACATTACTTTCAACAGTACCCCTTTAGCGAAAGAGATTGGTCAACATAAGGATTTCAGACCATTTTGAGATGGGGTGCCTGCCCAATTCCAGGTGAAGTATGCACTTAGGCTGAGATTTCTCAAATTCAGCAGTTAAGCAGGTGTTTTCATAATTACATATATAGACAGAAAAACATACACATACAGTGACAAACGTTCAGACTAACAAGTACGTACCTTTGTGTCCTGTTGGTCAATATGGAAATCAAACTTCAGTTTCTTTAACTTTTAGTTTTCTCCTTCACAGAAAAGACAAAAATATAATAATAATGATTCTACAGTTTGTCACAAAGTCACCAGCTATTAGATTGTTTAGTTCAAATAAAAGCTAAATTACATTTATGGAAATTGGCAAATCAAGAAGTCCAGCTTGTTTTTATAGTTGGGGCTACATTGATAGTCATGATAATCTATCTGTTTACAGCACTAAGGTGTTTGCATTCACTTTTAGTTTCACGTTTCTCAATACATACTATATTATTTTAACAGTAGATCCATACCCATTTCAATATATTTGATTCAATGTAATTGGTTTACAGCAGTTGCCATCAACATCCACAAATGCTGCACAAATATTTCAGACAAGAAACAAACATCTACCCATAAGCTGGATGTAGCACAATATTAGTTTATACTTTCTAAAAAGTTCTAATTCCCCAGTAATACTCCTGAAATTATTTTTTTTCTCTTGATTTGGATCTGCATAAGGGCAAGCACCTTCAATCTTTGTGTTATGGTTTTCCATGGATACATACATGCTGTTGGCGTGGTGTATGTTTTACATGTTTTACTTCAACTGTACTTTATTTACTTGTCTCTCTTTTAATGTACTCAGTAGGTCCCATGCTTTATGTTTAGAAATAGGAGCATTTTACTGTGTATTTGTTTGGGTGTGTGGGTGGGTGTGTGGTACCAGCTTGGGCCAGTGCTTCCAGGGTAATCTAAAGGCAAGTGAAGCAGATATCTGTGTATCTAGATCAAATTCTGAGAAGTAGCAAAACAGAAGGCACCTAAATTGACCTCCATTCACGATCATACCATATACATGTTTTTAGAGAGGAAGTAATATTGTCCCAAAAGTTGAAAGCATCTTTATAAATAAACTCTGCACTCCAATAACCTTGTGGGGAAAAACTATCATAGTTCAATGTCCTTCAAAGACTGAACAGACTCGTATGTGAGTATCACCAGGACAGTGGCTTTGGCTCTGTACAAACGTTGGGAACCAGGAGTACATGTTTCAATTGGGCAGATGCTGTATGCTTCCACAAAAAAGTTCTTGCCTTCCACACAGCTGGAGTCATTTTGTTTATGTATCCAGCTGCCTGAGCTTGAACTTTCAGAGGCATACACATGCCATTACAATACTGTTAAAGTGTCTAAGATAACTAGATAATTCATGACATTTTTCTCTGGTGGCAGCACAGATGGAGAAGGACAATCATTAGCATACATGGATTTATAGGTTTGCTTGACAGTGCATTATTAAGACAGAGCTATTGGCATTCCCAGTGCTTGTTTTATGATTGTAACCCTGGCTCATGTGATTTGAGTTGTGTTTGATTTTTATGTTGTTTAGTAAATACATTTTAGTTTAAATCTCCTTCTTCTGGTATTTCATAATTCTTGAAATGTATCAAGACACCCACATGTTAGTAAGTAAATAAATATTTTTTGATAGTTAATTAAAGCCATTTTAAATTAGGTGATCAGGTCCATATGACAATAATTGTATAATATAGTGCTAAAATAGATTATTGCAGTAAAATTAATCAATATATCATAAAAGAAACACTGGCACCCACTATAACACTAACTCTTTAGGGGCTTTGATGGACATGCCAGACAGAGGTGAGAGTTAGTATTTGGCACATGTAAGATGACAATGTCACCAGTGCCATTGTCTCCTAAAGTCATCATTGTTCACATCATGACAATGTGGATAATCTATGTATCATAAGTGCTAACCTATATACAATTGTCACTTAAGCCTTTGTTTGATGGATCACTCTAACGTTATGGTTGATGAATTACTTGCACTAGGAAGCCACATCGCCCTGAAAACTGCCACTTAAAGTGGGTCGGCATTGGTCGCTGGATGGCTGTCATACTGTTCAGTTTTGATGTCAAGTACTATAAATAAATTGAACAAATCTGGTTGTTAGCCTGCAGTCCATTTCTTGAAAACTGTGCGATATGGCCAGCGACGGCTCCTCCGCTGTGGCAGAGAAGCGTCGCCCCCCCGCCGCGGGAACAGGAAAAATAAAATGATACTAAAACAATTTTAATATCATTTTATTTTTCTTTCTGCCTAGAGCCAGCCAAGTCTGGGCAGGGCCATGCTGACAGCAGGTGAGGAGTATTGCACACTGTAAGTGTGCATGATGGTATGGCCGGCTGTGAAAGGCCGGCCAAACCGTCATCCTCATTTAGATCTCTCTCCACCCTAGCTGTGTGGTGTAGAAGAGGCACAGGCTCCTAGGACCTGAGCGAGCATCAAACCAGCCCACTCAGGCCAATCACGGTGCTGCTCTCATGCTGTATTACCAGTATGAGAGCAGCGTCTTGATTGGCATCTAGAAGCCTGCGCAGCGCGCTCCGGTCCGTGGGGAATCTGAGTCGGGACTGTAGCATAAGAACCCCGAGATGGCGGTCAGCAGCAGGTAAGTGCTTTTTTTTGTGTTATTTACCCAAACACCTCCCCACCCCCTGACCCACCACTTGTTATGAAGAGCAACCACTACTCGATATGGCGTTTTGGATGGTCCTTGTATTTAAAATTCTCAGTAGGGAGATTTTCAGAATTTTCCTTCTCTTACAAGGAATGGCAGGACAAGCACAAAGAGCCGTGCCAGTGTTTCATTGTGGTGTGAGCAGAAGCAGCAGGTTGCTTTGATCCCATGACACTTCCACTTTTAAACGATTTTGCCTATATCAAAGTGCCCGAGGTGGAATCGTAGAAAATTAACTTTGGTTCCCCAGATATGGGCAGCATTAGGTATTTGCAGCTTGCCAATGTGAATGGTTTAAAACTTTTGTAAGTGATTTTGTCGTAAATCGTGAGTAGATTATGAAGTGCTGCCTGACGGGCTAGGGCCCAAAGTTTGGCCTTGGAAAGAACCAGTTATAGCCCGAAATGGTATTTAAAGGTGCCATTCTCTACTTTGCTTAATTTAACCCACAGTTTTGGTAGCACACACATGTTCTTTTAGAAAGAACTGGGGAATGGAAAAAGCAGTAGCCTTCAGCTTGCAAATATTTATTTGATTAAGCACATAATGTTGGGTAATCTAAGCACTTTATACAGGCAGTTTTCCCTTGGTGTTTTCCTCTTATCTTGCTGACATTCTCATATTTCAGGAAGACTGCACCTCTTTAGTGTTGTGTTTCCCACCAACATGCTGTAGCCTGGAGAGGTCACTGTTTTAATGTGAAAAGTGAATGAGCTCACACATTCGTTAAACAAAAGGACCCACAAAGATAAACTGATGTCATGGAGCCTACGAGAGAGAGGTCAGTTTGTGGCTGAGCTCTCAATCTGCGTAAACTCTCAGGGGCATATTCTCAAGGCGATATCGCAGCGTTAGCTGCACTTTTCTGCCGCTAAAGCGGCGATTATTTTATCGCTCTATTACCAAGATGTCGCTAACAGCCGTTAGCGACAGTTTTTAGGCAAAAACGTGCGTTATAAAGATCGCTACTTCTGTTAGTGATATTTATATGCAGGAGAGGCGTTCCCGTGCAAAAACGCACGCAAACACCACTACTCCATATTCACAAGGGTATCCTTGAACTTCTGAAGACCAAAAAAACTGGCTCTAACTGCAGTTAGAGCCAGTTACTTAAGACCAGAAAATAGCTGGTCTTAAAAATGGGGATAACGCTTGGGGCCACATCTCAGCAGGTTTTGGTGCTGGACAGCGCTGCAAGCAATGTTGCAGCGCTGCCCTGCGACAAAACTACAGTGCAGGAATGCGCAATATCAATAAGATAGTGCGCATTCCTGGGCCCCAGTCATGAAAAGTGTTGCAGCGCTGCAACAAGACAGCATTGCAACACTTCTCACTACGCCCTTCCTGTGACAGCATGGATGCGCTGTATTCACTGGACACCGCTCCATGACGCAAGTAATGACAGATACATCAGGAATCCTGACGTATCTGTCTGCGCTAAAGGCACGCATTGCTGCAGTCGTGTCACAACCAAGACGCAACTCCAGCAATGCATGGGGCCAGCCTATCCCTGTGGCACTGCGTCACCCTCACGCCTGCCATCAGGCAGGCGGAAGGTACTGACGCAGTGCCGTTCAATCGGGGTGCCCGAATGTCGGCGCTGTTGGAGATCCTTTGGTGGTGGTTGCACGCTGTGGTGTCATCGTTTGGAAGCATTGGTGGAGTGTTGTTGCGGAGGGAGTGGATGAGACGTTCTTCGGTGGCCTTGATCCAGCTGCGAGGGGGTGCTATGATGGCAGTGGCGTCCGGTGGGCAAGGTGAAGACGTGATGTTACCAATGATGGCCGGTCCAGGAGAGTCCGGTGTTGTGGCTGTAGTTGAAGTACCCGCTGGCAGAGGTGACGTGCTCGACCGTGTGTCCTGCTATGTGGCTTGTTGAGCTGACTTCTGATGTAGGGGACCTTCCCTAGGAGGGGGGGTGTCCTGGTCACTGGGGTTGTCCAGGTGGAACGTGAGTTCACTGAGCAGGATGTCGTCGGTGGATGGAAGACCCTGTGGTGCAATGAGGTCTACAATGTTATTGGAGAATGGGGGGGCATGGCCCGGGGGGCCTGCACATGAGGGTGCCACAGAGGATGTGCTTGGGCTTGGTCCGGATCTGGGAGTTGAGGTGGTCCATGGTCACCCTTGGGTCACTAGAGTGCATGGTCAGTCGGAGTGTGCTTCTGTAGGTGATGGCAATGCCTCCTCATTGATGGTCTGGGTGCTCCTTGCGGGCGATACTACAGCTGTCAGTGATGGCGATGGCGATGTCCGGTCTGGAGCAGAGGTTGGTCCTGGCAGGCGAGGTGGCGTCCAGGGTTGATGGCGAGAGGGGGCTGGCGTCGTAGCGGTGGAGTGTCCAAGAGGAAGACTCCTTGGTGCAGAGCGCAGTCCAGGGGCAGACGGACGCAAACGGCGTAGCCTATGGGTTGCCTTTAACGCAGGCAGTACATCGTCAACAACGCAACTCCGACAACACAGGTGCCTTTACATCGCATTTGATTACAACGCATTGTGAGGTCAGTAATGGGGTAAATTTAAGTTTTTCGGGTGGGTATGGGTTTCGGATGTAAAATATGAACATTGGGGTGTGTGCTGGGGTAAGAAATGGAATTTGGGGTGTGTTTTGGGATAAAATATGGAATTTGGGGGGTGTTTTGGGGTAACATATGAAAATTGGGGTGTGCATTTGGGGTAAAATATGGAAATTGGGATGAGCATTTGGGGCACAATATGGAAATTGGGGTGTGCATTTGGGTCAAATTTGATTTTTGGGTGTGTTATGGGGGCTCAAAAAGGAATTCCAGGGTTCACGGTTGGGTTTGGGGTGCAAAGCTTAGTTTTGGGTTGCACTCACTGAAGTGGGAATAGTGATATTAATGTCTCCGCTATGCAACACCTACTCTACTGTTGCAATGTGCCTAGTATTAGTTTGCATTGGAATGGAATGCGATGTTATGGCATGCGTCGCAACCACGTATGTGCCTTTGGCACCCGAGTGGTACGCCCGCTGTGCATGGGCGCACAGCGGCCGCCATTGAGAAGTGCTGGGGGGGCTGGACAGCTGTGAGGTGGTAAACACTGGAAAGAACACTGGATGGGGCGTGGTCACGGGGATGTGTGTGTGAGCGGGTGTTGTAAATATTTGAATAAGGGAAGTCTTACCTCGAAGCCGGGTCCCGTGTCTTCGTTGCTCCTGCTCTCCTGCGTCAGCTTCCAGGAACAGGAAGTAGGCAGCCAGGCTCCCTCCCCTGAGCCAATCACAATGCTGCAATGCAGCGGTGGGATTGATAATTGGCAACGGGACAAGGCATGCAGCCAGGGGCTGGAGGGGTGGGCATGTTCTCCATGCAGGCTGTAATGCAGCCTGCACTACAAACAGGGAAGTGCGCATGACTGCTTTGGGCGGCCTGAGTGGGCCGACCAAACAGTCATTTCGCACTTGAGTGGGCATGCCAATCCGTCCATGCCTTGCCCCATGCTTGGAGCAGTCCTACCCACCCTCCCACCCGCAAAGGAAACATAGCACGGTTACGTCAGTAAGTTATTATCATGTGATGATTGTTCCTCTTCTGAACTGCAGTGGGGCGACGCTCTTCCACCATAGCGGATGAGCCGCCACTGGGGGTGCATCATCTACGTGTGCTAGGCCTGGGCGACTCGACCCCTAGGCGTCCTGCGCTACGTGTCCCACCTTCTCCTTACCTGGACATTGACACCGTGGCGCAATCCGCTGCACTCTCTCCAAATATGTGACTCAGCCATCAGGAGCCTCAGCCAGCTGGGATTTCACAAGCCTGGGTAAAGCAGTCGCCGCCAAGTCCGCTGGTGAACCTCCCGATGCAGTTGATGCAGCAGGGCCCCCTTAGGCGTGAAGTTGCAGCGCTCCCGCCACACAAGTTCGACACAGCTCTGGGGCCTCACCCTCCACAGCGTCCGGCCTGGGATGCAGAGAGGCGGCACCCACCGTTGGTAATCCCCTCCGTGCACCCCGGTGTAGTGGTGGATCGTAGTATGCGATGCAGACCTCACTACGTTGGGGCGCAGGAACGCCTCTACTATTAACAGCTCCAAGGTGCGCAAGGTGGTCTTCTCACACAGGTCAGCAACGTGTCTCCATGCGACCTGCCAGACTTCACTACCAGGTACGGGCGATCGTCGCGCCTCTATGTCTACCGCCACGGCTCATCGACTCCACAGCTCCTCCGCATCCCACTCCAGGCTCCAGACGCAGGTCCAGCGAGGCATCCAGGCTCCAGACACAGGTCCAGCGAGGCATCCTGGCTCTCATCCTGGTCATCCTGGATGTTGGGTGGCTTGCAGGGGATGTTGATGTGTGCTCCACTTGGCCCAGGCTGCTCCATTCTGCATTTTTTTGTTTTTTATGCCTATTTTCTCTTGGATGTTGACTGATAGGCTATTTTTTGCATTAGAGGCAAAAAAAACTCACGTTGGGCTGACTAACGTGAGTTTTTTTGCCGCTAATGGGCCTGTCGGTAATTTTCGCCCACTAACGCAGGATTTCCTATCGCCTTCGCAGTGATGTTAGCGGCAGTTTTCACTGCAGTTCCCTTACTATCGCCATGTAGTGAAGGCTTGGTAATACGCCGATAACATGGCGATAGCTTTCAGGGTTAGGCTGCGATTAAAAAACTGCTGCTAACTGGCCTTTGTGATAGGTATCGCCGGTTCTTGTGAATATGCCCCTCAGAGTAAAGCACGTTTCAATGGGAATAAACTAGTCTCGCCTTTGGAAAATTGGACTGAGCCACTGGGCATTCCTGAAGGAAAATGTGTGGTGTGCCGAGTTAAACAACTCACCCAAAAATGGTACAGCACCAGGCAAATCCAATTCAACTTTAAGTAACAAGAAAGAAGTGCAATAAAATGTCACTAAGCGAAAAACAACTGATAAAGAGAAATGAGGAAAGTGGAGGAAAAACATTCCTGTACGGATGATGCAAAGTGTAAAAATGCAGCCATCAACTGAGGCTGATATAAGATGTCTGTTAGAGGACAGGAGAGCACCAAATAATTTCACTAAAGTTCAGTTACATTGGATGCTGCAGAATATTTTGTCAGTGGGATGTTCCAGGCTGTAAAGTCATGGGCTCTAGGCCCACATACTTTGTGAATAAGTGTGACACGGACACAGGAGTATAGTGCTGATAAATGGCCACGAGCACGTGCGATCGGGATCTTTTTATTGGCAGAGTCACCCGACTGGTGATGCTTGTGTTGGATGGGTGTGGGGTGGGTGTAAGGACCAGCCCTCGTGGGAGTGGCTGGTAAAACACTAGACTGTGTCCAACAGGACACAACGCAGGCTTTCCAGTAGCTATCTCTGAATTTGGTTGCTTCAGTACAGGTCCCAATGAGCTAATTCATCTTTTAAACAATTGTAGGGGGCCTCTTCACAACAGAAATAAGCCAGAACAGCCACCCTAGCATTCAACCACTTAACTGGCAATACCCAAAAAAGGAAGGCAGTTTTAACGAATGCATTTTTGCAGGGGATTCTGCTGAATGTAGTTCACTTTGGAAAGGCTGGAAGAGCAGCACACAACTAGAGCAAGAATACCAGTCGCTCCAGTCCTTAATGACTTAAGAGCGTTTTTCCACTGGTCTGGAACTCCCTGCCGTTACAAGACTTTCTAAGCATTCAATCACATCAGGCCTGAAGCTAAAAAGAAGGCAAAGCATTCTATCCATAACAGGTCAGGCCTCCATTAACCCTGAAGTCCCATCAAGCTGTTGACTTCCACAACTCTAGAGCAAATCCTTAAACAGCAATTAGGTATTTTATTGAGGAAACTCTCAAAGCTATTCTCCATTAAGCAAAGTGTGATTTTTCCCCAACACAAGCATGAAATGAATGAAAATGAAATGAAATTTGTACTTGTAAAGCGCACCCATACCCCCAAAGGGGTGTCCAGGCGCTGTACGCATACCGCTGTGGAACCCTTCCTGGCTTTTCCCTGTGAATTGTCCACTCCTGGGCACCCCCAGGGTGAAGCCAGGCATCCCAGCGCTGTTGGGGCCGTTGTGGAGATTAAGCAAGCTATTGCCCAGAGTTGCAGAGTGGGACCCATGATTAGAATAGGCACCGAGGCGAGAATTATCAGGTCCGAGGAAATTGAGCCCAAGACCCGCCGAGGCGGGAATTGAACCCTGGTCCCGGGCCAGATCTCTGCATCAGGGTCTGCCGCTCTAACCATTGAGCCACACTTCTCCACTTCCAAGCATGGACATCCTTCAACTCTCATCCCACAGGCCTGGTCTGAAGATCCAGTGGGCTGAGCTTGGGTCTTTAAATATTACATTAGTACGTCAGTAGGTACCGTTAACTCCCTCTCTACATTTTTCCACAGTACATGCTTTTATGTTAACAACAGGGTGATATATCTCTTGCTCTGGACGAGTGACTTAAGACACAAATAAGCTACCACAGTCGTTAGCACAGTAATTGATGCCCTAAACATCAGAATGCTTTAGTAGTCATTTGGAGCATGCACTTCTGCCTCCAATCTTAACAGCTTGGCAGCTAGGCTTGTGCTGCACAGGCATTAATTTTGACATCACAGGCAAGGTACCCACCAGAGATGTGCCAATGGAATTGGCTTACTCTCCAGTTCAGACGTGTAATATCCTTATTAATTTAAACTGATGATAAAGTTACTAACTGTTGTATATCTCATAGTTCTGTGATGGCATGATATGTATAATTTTCAAAAATGAAATACAGTCAAATAATGTGAACCCAGTAGTGCCATCAGACTAAAGACAATAATTTAGGCTTAAATGATATGTTTCATTTTAAGATAGAGGACCACAACAAGACACTCACCTTTCAGTATCGCAGCACGAGGGTATAGGGAGGAATTTTTTGGACAGTGACAGGGCTGGCTTTAGTGCTGGTGGCACCTTCTGTGATAATATATATTGCCACCCCCCAATTACCTCATCCGCCACAGATTCTCTCACTACCACCCTTAAATTGGAGAGGATGTGGTCTCACGGCTAGACTGCCGACTTTGGAGCTGGGAAACCAAGGTTCGAGCCTCGGGGTCGACTCCACATCCTGTGATTCTGGGCAAATCACTTAATCTCCCCGTGCCTACCAAAATAAATTAATGTGTCCTTGTGTAACGTAACTGGTGCTCATGTAAAGCGCTCAATACCTTCGGGTCGAGTTCGCGCTATATAAATCTGCAAATAAAAAACAAAAAAACGGGGCCCCTCAAGTCTCCATAAACACTCTCTCTCTAAGATGCAGTTAATTTGTTTGATAGTGCCACTCATACCAGTGTAGGGTGTCAGAGCACTTTACATCACACACACATAACACAAAGACAATCAATCATACGTGTGTAAATCAGTGTATAGGAAATGTTACATGAGATAGAGGACTACAAGGTGTAACAGTCACATGTCATCCAGTATACTTTAAGAGTGCTTAGTCTGGAGAAGCACGCACTCAGAATTTAAAATGTAATACCATGATTGTGGGCTCCCTTAAATAATATGAATTGATTTCTACCCAAATGAACCCTTTTTACAACATCAGGATAATGAAAGACTGGAAAACAATCGTAATGCTCTAATCTGTACCTTGTATTTTTCATGTAGCTCTTTGATGACAGTTAATAGCTCACTGTTATATATTAGGATTTTAACTTATAAACTGCAAGTAACAAAATGATCTCTTAGACAAAAGCAGTAACCCACTGACCTATTTACATTATATGCACTTTGTGATCCGCATAGTACACGTTCTTTGCAGTAGGCATATTAACCATCTGCGCTACCTAATGATGAAAAAACTTCCACTAGACAAAACTCCGATCTCTCCTATTAGTTACCGGAAATGTCTTGAAATTTTTATTGTTGCCTGAAAATTGCTGGAGGCCAGGAACGCGGCTGCAAAGGCTTTAAAACCATAATATGCTTGCAAATAACGCGCCTGCCCTCCACCCGAAGTCGGCGCCTGGTGCGGTGGCACTGGTCGCACCGCACCGACCTAGAGCCGGCCCTGGACAGTGGGCAACATCCGTCAGTTTCACCAGGGGTTTTCTTTTGGGCATAGGCTTTTTCAGGAAAACAAAATTGTAAACAAATTAAAAACATAGGGGCATATTATCAAGAACGGCGTTAAAAATTATCGCCGGTTTAGCGGCAGAAAACTGCCGCTAAAGTGGCGATAATGGGCTTGATAATATGCCCTTGAGAATTCAATAGAAGTCCATGTTCTGGTGTGAACATGGGCTTCTATTGAATTCTCAGGGCATATTATCAAGCCCATTATCGCCGCTTTAGCGGCAGTTTTCTGCCGCTAAACCGGCGATAATTTTAACGCCGTTCTTGATAATATGCCCCATATACACTTGGCTTGATGGTTGAGATGAATGACAGGGTTCTGAGTATTAAGATCTGTTATATAACATAATATGGAATACGTGAACCCTTAACCCCTTGAGCCCCTGTTTATGTCTTTCCCATTTATGAAATGTATGTTTGTTGAGAGAGGAAACACTATTTTCGATAACCTTGTTCACCTAATAAAATCTGAGAAATTCAACCAGTTTCTGTCATGGACATAAATTCATACTTTCACAATCATACTTTTTTCAATGAGCTTTATCTCTCCCCTTTGGTCGGTCTCATTCAATTTAGTATGAAATATATCAATCGCCTGAAAAAAATCCTTTTATTAAGTTATTTCCTTGACTCCAGAAGAATGCTGAACCTGCAAATTTTGTAAATGGAATTTCGAACGGATAAGTCTGTGGCCTCCAAGTGCGGGACTCGACAACAAATGTGTGCAGCCGTGGGATTCTCAAAAATCATCACTTCAATTTAATATGTGCAGATCATGACTGATAATAATTTTTGTAGAGTATTTCTTGCAGCAGCTTTGCAGCACTGTGATTCCCAGACTAGTGCAAAATGCATGTTCTGTGGAAAAAGGAATAACTTCAAGGCTGTACGCAAGAGCACAGAGCTTATTTTAAACTTCACTTATGGGATCTGGGAGCACCATCGCCTATTGTGATGAAGGAAAAAATCTGCCACCCATACATAAAATATTTACAGGTTATAGAGACCCTCAGTCCAGAATTCTAGTTAAACTATATATAGTTTTGCTAAGATCCATTGTGGAGCAATTCAGAGAACATGATGAGGCGCTGTCTGTCCTGAGTTAGGGGCTTAGATGTCACTGGCAGATTATAGTTCAGGCAGATTCCTTCAGCACTGCTAATCGTTGTCAAGCCATACATCAGCCTGACCAGGGCTTAATTTGTACAAGAATAAGTGCTGGGGCCCAAGGATTTGCTCAGGATCCTGCAGCAGGTGCTATTGAATGTCTGCGTGCTGAATGCCAAGACAGCAGTCTTGATTCCACCTCATGGCTCTTTAATCTTCCATCAGACACCCGCAGCCCCTTTATTCACTCTTGCAGGCTTCAGCTTTCTCCGCTTGTCATGCTTTTTCCCTCCTTTCTTTTCTTCCTTACTTGTGTGAGTTTCGCTTGTTCAGTGCCAAAGTCTGACGCGGACAAATAAGTATCGGCCAACAAAAATGAGTGCAGTAGGCACCACCTTCAGTCACGGACTGAAATTAAGCACTGCCTATAAGTACATCAGTTGTGTATGAGAATATTGAATACAAAAACATCAGCTATTAAAATATTATGTCCATAATATCAACTACCAAAATATTGTGAGTTTACCTACATACAGGAAAGTATAAATTTCCTGCTCTCAACTTCATAACTTTGAAGACATATAAATATTTTTTCCTTGAAATAACGAAGGTTAAAGTAACGTTATAGTTTGGTATGGCAACAAGATCCCAGTTTCCGTTAAACAAAAAACAAGAAATTCAATGGAAAAAATGCTAACAGTGTCACTATAGTTAGATGTTGAAATACGATAAAAACGAACCTTAAAAATAAAAAAAAAACAGAAATCCATTTGTTGTAGTTTACTGAGCTAACTATAACTTGTGACCCCCCAGCACTGCACATGACCTCACATACTACATCACTCATGACATGCTAAATGCGGCTTTTGAAGAAAAAAAAATGCATGCTGGCATTTTATATTTTAATATTTGGCCACCCAGGTGAAGCCACCGGCCTGGGGTCTTTATTTAAGATATATGTGGGGTTTTCATTACCTAGCCACTAATGGGCCACAGAGACTCCATCCCCCAGGGCCGAATTGTCAAAAATAGGGGAGGAGGTGTCAGTGCCCCTTCCAGAGCCTCAGTGAGGGCCCGGGGACCCCAACCCCAGGACCAATTTCAAATTAAAGGTGAGGAGGTGCGTGTCCCTTTCCCTGAGACAGCAATGGGTCCCGGGGATCTCATCCTCTGTGGGGATTTCAAAATTAGGGGTGGGCACCTGGGGCCACTATTGGCTCAGGGAGGGGGCTGCGTGTCCCAACCCCTTAAAGGGCCTGGCAGGTTACGTCCCTAAGGCCCCCTGTGGCTTGAGGAGGGTCACAAATATATTTTGGCCCAGGGATGGGATCTCCAAGGCCCCTCGTAGCTCGGGTATGGAAACTGTGTGCCCCTCCCCATAAATTAAAAAAAGGACCTGGGATGGGGTCCACAGAGCCCTTAGTGGCTCAAAGAAGAGGGGCACTTGCCCCATCCCCTTAATAATAAAACAAATGCTCTGGGAAATGGGGCCCCTGGGGCCCAAAGTGGCTCAGAGAGGGGGGCTGCAAGCCTCCTCCCCTTAATAAAAAAATATGACCCCGGGGGATGGGGACCCTGGGATCTGCAAAGGCTCAGAGAGGGGGTCCTGGTGCCCAATCTTGTTTTTTAACAGATCGGCCCGGGGGTATGGAGTCTGCCAACCTATGCCGGAGGTTGGTGGGTTAGCTCCCCGCGGGAAATGGATGCAGGGCCGTGAGCAGCTGGGGGTTGGCTTTACATATGGTAATAAAATATTAGTTCACGTTAAAAAAAACTGAAATTCACTGAAAAAAGCAAAGATTAAAGTGACGTTATACCTAGGTGAAAAGTTCAGTGTCAACGTAATGTTTTAAACTAACAAAAACACGCAAATTCACCAGTTATAGTTATTTCTAGTAACTATAACTCATGCTCTAAGATTACTATAAATCGCGACCTTGTCATGCACTGTCTTGTCATCAATGATGCCATTTCAGATGTTGCACTGTACGCTACTCAACTTTACGATATTCCATTGTACACCACTCTGTTCTATGCCACGCCACTCTATGCCATGCCACTCTACGCTATTCCACTCTATGCCACTTCACTTTATGCCACTCCACTCTATGCCACTCAACTCTATGCCAATGCACTATTCGCTACTCTACGCTATACACCTCTATACCACTCAACTCTATGCCACTCCACTCTACACCACTCCACTCTATGCCAGTCCAGTCTAGGCTATTCACTCTATGCCACTCCACTGTACGCCACTCCATGCTATGTCACTCCACTCTATGTCACTCCAGTGTATGCCCCTCCACTGTAAGACATTGTATGACACCCCACTCTAAGAACACAACACTCCACTCTACTGTACCACATGCCGTGTCTCTAAACTCTATTGTACTCTATGACATGCCACTCAACTCGACACCACTGCACTCTATGCCACTGCACTCTATGCCACTACACTGTATGCCACTGCACTCTACATCATGGCACTCTAAGCCACTCCAATCTGCGCCACTCGACTCTGTACCACTGCACTCTACTTTGGCCACTACACTCTACACCAATCCACTCTGCTTTGCACCACTCTACTCTAGGCCACTCCATCTATTCTACTGCCCTTTAATCCACTCTACTGTATGCCATCCACTCCAATACACACAGTGCCACTCTATGCCACGCTACCCCATTCCACACAATGCCACTCTCCTGTACACCAGTCTTTTCTATGCCACTGTACTCTATGTGGCTCTTCTGTATGCCACTCCAATCCACTGTACTCCACTCCACTCAACCCCCACTCTGCTGTACTCTACTCTACTCCACTGTACGCCACTCCACACCACCCTATGCCACTTCACTCTACCCCACTCCACTCAATGCCAAGACACTCTACCCCACTTCAGTCTATGCCACAACGCTATATGTGACTCAACTCTATGCCTCTATACTCTACCACACTTAACTGTACCCCACTGCACTCTCCGCCAAGAAACTCTATGCCAAGAGACTCAATAACACTTCACTCTACCCTACTTCACTGGATTGGAGTGGCCTGTTGTAGTGTCTATATATATATATATATACAGCTTTTCACTGAGTTACGCCTGCCTCCACATGGGGTGGTGGGAAGAGATGATCCTTAAAACCACCTATAAGGAAACATCTGACAAGTATGTGGTCAAATGGATAAGATAAATTGATGACCTTTTTGTAATCTGGCAGGGTAGTAAGGAAAGTGCAATAAATTTCATCTCGCAGATTAATGTCAACAACATCAACCTACACTTCACATCAGACATCAGTGACACATCAGTTTGCTTTCTCGATGTAGAGGCATTTATAGTTAATAAACAAATAGAAACCAAACTACATCGCAATCCGACAGCCGGCAACTCCATCTTGCATGCGTCAAGCTTCCACCCTAAACACACTATACAGAGCATTCCAAATGGAGAAATGCTTAGGGTGAGAAGAATATGCAGTAGAGATATGGACTTAAAAACCGCACAGACAGAAAGCAAAGAAAGGTTCTTGGCTAGGGGTTACTGAGAAAGTACAATCAATACAGCCATTAAGAAAACACAGGCTCTGTGTAGAGCAGACATGGGGCCATATGTATAAAAAAAGAGTTTTGCGATTCTCAAATTGCGATTTTTAGCGAATCGCAATTAGAGAATCGCAAAATGCAATGTATGTAGGATTTGCTAAAAATTTTGTGAATCCTACATATTCCTTATTTGCGAATCGCAAATTGAGATTCGCAAATAAGGAATACCTTCCCATTCATGGAGGCCCATAGGAATGAATGGGAAGACATTCTCAATTTGCGATTACCAATTAGAGAATCGCAATTTGAGAATGCAATTTCAAGGTTGCAAGGGTGCCAAAGGACACCCTGTTGCACCCCTGAAATATGCATGTGTGCACATTTTGCGCACATACATGCCCTAAGGGCATGTATGTGCGACATATGGCACTTTTAAAAAATCAAAAAAGTGCTTTTTAAAGAAAATCGCAAATTACCACCAACTTGAAGTTGGTGGTAATTTGCAATTCCTTAAGGCCAAATAGCAAATTTCTGGTGCTTCCAGAATTGCATTTAAGGAAACGCAATTTGCAATTCCTTAATTGCATTCGCAAAATAGAGAATCGCAAATTTAGCAATTCTCTATTTTGCGATGGCCTTTTGGGATGATACATCCCAAAAGGCTTTTTCCAATTCGCAAACGGGCCGATTCTGAGAATCTGCCAGTTTGCAAACGGGAAAAAGGCTTGATGCATATGGCCCTTACTCTTTAAAACATCACATACTAAGTCTAGGCCATCAGAAACAGATCATGCAACACAAGAAAAGGAGAATATGAGGCTAATCCTAACATACAATAAACAGAAAAGTAGCCTATGCAGCATTATTAAGAAAAACTGGCCCATTGTCCTAAGCAATTCCGTAATAGGAGAGAGGTTACCCAAAAAACCAACCATAACCTTTAGGAAGGCGATCTCCATGAGTGACTCCCTAGTCAGTAGTAGCCCTGAAACTATAACCGAAACCAATTGGTTGACACAAAGGAAGGGATTTGTAAGATGTACCACATGCCGTGCGTGTAGGTTTGGCGTAAACAAAACCTCATATCTAACACCCTTTAAGGATCAGCCGATCAAGATTCAAAAACTCCTAACATGCAAAACCGACCATGCGGTATATGTGCTGGAATGCTCCTGTGAACTACGATATGTAGGTAGTACAAAATTACAAGTTCACAAGAGGGTTCTCCAACATATAAGAGCAATCACTAACTCTGGCTCAACATACCCGGTGGCTTGCCATTTCAAAGAGGTACACGGAAACAGCTTAGAACATCTCAATTACTCTGTGGTAGACTCAGTTCCATGCATCAGACGAGGCGGCAATAGAGAGGCTGCATTGAGACGACTAGAGACTCGGTACATACTAGAGCTCGACACCAAAAGCCCACAGGGGCTAAACGCTAGTGAGGATCTATATACATGCCTATAAGGGCTATAAGATACCAATGTTTGGCATATTTTAGTATAAGAATCCCCATAAGTTTCCAGTTTTAGGGAAAATCATGACCAAGTACCACATAGACACGTACACATACAATGCAGTTGAATACTGCGCATCTGCACTTCTTCTTCCCTTTCTTTTCTCTGTTTTTTCTTTTAATCAGAAACATGCGGTTCCTTATATATTAGTACGGTGGCACTGAGGGTGGTTTTTTCTTTGCACAAGCACTTCAATATATGCACTTTAGAAACAGCAGCAAAGTAGGCCCACTTGGTCATTAGTAATGTAACAACAGCAAAATGGTTAATAAAGTAATCCATATGCTAGCTGGTGGTAAGATAATCATGAGACGAAATGCAATATGGTGGAAAATGCAGTATTAGCTGTCATGACAATGAGTTTTAATCCAGCATGTTTACAATCGTATGTACTGTATTATTTATTTATTTATTTAAAAATGTATTAATACTTAAATGTGAGCATTGCATACTGTGTAAGCAATTGTACAAATTAAGGAAGATGAAATTACTAAGATGCTTCTATTTGTAGAAATATTTTTAAATGTGACGCAAGTCTGTTTTCAGTATTTACCATGCACTTGTCACTTTAAAAATGAGAAAGTTTCCGTAGCCGCGTCATGTGATCAAGGCCTGCAAAGGCCGAAACGCGTCATGGCGGAGCGCTGAAATAAATCTTATGCACAAGCAAAAGTGGAGTCCGTTTCTGTTTTGTTCCCTGCTGAAATGGAACACAAAAAAATGAAGGATTTAAGGAATATATATATATATATATTCACTGAAAAAACCATAGGTTTCAGGGACGTTATAGTTAGAAATTAGCATTAAAAAAACCTTAGAAATTCACTAAAAAAAACATAGGTTTCAGGGGCGTTATTGTTAGTTTGACATTTCACTCTTACAAAACCCGTGAAATTCCCCCGTTATAGTTAGTTCAGCTAACTATAACTCGCCCCGTAATGCACTGCTGATGACGTCACATATTACATCACTCATGACATGGTCAGTGACATCACTGATGACATCACTGATGACATCTCAAATGACATCACTGATGACATCATCCAGTGACTGTGTGTTTCTGTAAAGTTTAAATATGTTTAATATATATAGGGAAAGGCGTATTGAAGAATGAGTGTCTGAATGGATGATTTAGTAGGTGCGTGACTGACTCTATAAGTGAGTGATTAAACGTATCTTACTGAATGCATGGGTTAGTGACTAAACTGTGTGAATGTCTGTATCTGTGTATCTGTTGGTGTGTAAGCGGCTGCATGGGTTTGTGAATAGCTACATGAGTGTCTATATGGGTTATTGATTTGTTGTCTGAGTATCTGTATGGGTGCCTGAGTGTTTGTGTGGGTGGGGTGTGTGTAACTCTGAGCATAGATGTGTGAGTGGGTGATTCACTGGGTGTATGGTTTCAAGAGTGCATCTGTGATGGACTGTATGGGTGGGTGAGTGTGTGTATGGGTGTGTTAGTGAGTGAATGTATATCTCAGTGGTACATGTGTGAGTAACTACATATGTGAAAAGTAGTATATATGTGTGTTGGAGTACATAATTGGCTACAAATGAGAGTGTGTTATTGTGAGAGTGGCTGTATGGATGAGTGTGTGCTTGTATCATTGATTGTATAAGAGCGTAAGAGTGTGCTAGTATTTGTATGAGTAATTGAGCTGGTGTGTGTATAATTGTACATCTGAGTAAATGGGAGTGTCAATAATTATTTCCATGACTGACTAGGTGTGTGAATACCTCCTTGGATGAGGGGCGTTGTGTGAGTGTCTCTATAGGTGTATGAGTGCATATGAAAGTCCTGTACTGAGTGACCGTAAGTATGAGTGACTGTACGGGTGAGTGAGTGGATGTGTGTGTAGACCTAAGAATCAGTGAGTGGGTATGTAGTTATTGGTGTTGGAGTGTCTATGGTTTTGAGAATGGTAGTGTGTAATTTAGAGTGGGTGTATGAAAAGTTATATTAGGGTGTGAGACGATGCATGACATTTTCACATGGATGATGTAATCAGTGATGTCATTTGAGATGTCATCAGTGATGTCATCAGTGATGTCACTGACCATGTCATGAGTGATGTAATATGTGACGTCATCAGCAGTGCATTGCGGGGGCGCGAGTTATGTGAAATGTCAAACTAACTATAACGCCCCTGAAACCTATGGTTTTTTCAGTGAATTTCTAAGGTTTTTTAAATGCTAATTTCTAACTATAACGTGCCTGAAACCTATGGTTTTTTAAGTGAATTTCAAAGGTTTTTTAAATGCTAGTCTCTAACTATGCCTACAGAGGTAGGACATGTGAAGAAATAAGAAAAAACGCACAGAAAGAAGCAAAAGAAATGCAGAAAGAAGCAACAGAAGTCCACAAAGCCGAAGAAAAGTGCAGGAAGAAGCAAGACATGTGCAGAAAGAACCAACAGAGGAGCAGAAAGACGCCTTGTTCCAAAATCATCCTGTGCCCACAACTTTTTCAGATGGGTACTGGTGGTTACTGACTCTGACTAACCAGGCCTAGAGCCAGTGCTATGCTAAAAGACACTTAGAATACAATGAAAACACCTACATACACTAGGGAACATTATGCGTTGGGGTACCCCTGTGATTAGCATGACCTCCTCTTTAAGGCCCTAGTACATAATAGGGCAGGGGGTTTAAAACTACCTCTTAAAACACGCTACGGGGCGCGTTTGCACAGTGGTGAAGGGAGGGGGGGGCCTGATGTGACATGTGTGCAAACACGCCCTGTGGCGCGTTTTAATTTGGGGAATTAATTCCTCTTCAATCCTGAGGGTCCCTGGGGTCCAACTAGCCCACCACGTACCTCCAGTAAGCGCCACAGGGCTGCGTTGCAGAGAGGTGGCCCAGGCCATGCCCCTTTTTACACCACTCTGCAACGCAGCTCTGTGGCGCTTACGTGGTGGGCTAGTTGGACCCCAGGGCGCGTTTTAAGTTGGGGGATAAAGTCCCCATGAATCCTGAGGGTTCCTGGGGTCCAACTAGCCCACCCAATGCCCCCACGGTCCCAGCCGGCTCCCCGCCTCCTGCAGGAGCCGGCATTGCTTTCCACACGGGGAGCTGCTAAGATGCAGCTCCCCGTGTGGAAAGCAATCAGCTTTGTTTTGGAAGAGAGAGCAGGTTTCCCTGCTCTCTTCCAAAACCAAAGCAGAGTTTGCTATGACAGGGCGGGAGCCGCGAGGCTCCCGCCCTGCCATAGCAAACTGCAGTGTCTCGGGGGTGGGCACCCCGGGACACTGCAGGAGCCGGCCCTGGGGGGTGGCGGGCCCCAGGGCCATCACTGGCTCCAGGAGGGGAGCCACGCGGCCCCCCTCCCAATCTGTACATAGCCCCGGGGAGGTGGTGGTCCCCGGGGCTCGGGGGTCCTTAACGGACCCCCTAATTTACATATTAGTGCCCCGGGGAGGTGGCGGTCCCTGGGGCGTGTGGGGGGCTCGAGCCCTCCCCACAGGTGCATTTTTAAAAAAAAAATGAAGCCCCAGGGGGTGGCGGTCCCCGGGGCTGCGGGGGGGCAGTGTGCCCCCGCAAATATAATTAATGGGAGCCCCGGGGGGTGGCAGTCCCCGGGGCAGTGTGGGGGGATTGGGACCCCCCACACACTTATTTTTTTCACTGCCCCCGGGACCTGGCCCACCCGGGGGCTAAATATTAATGAAGCGCGGGAGGCCGCGCTTCGTTTTTTTTCTCGCGCCCGGATCCGGTGCGCATTTTGCTGATTTAAAAAAAAAAATGCTTTTTTGGGCCCTGAGCAGGCCTAGGGGGTCAGGGTGTTTCTACCCTGCCCCCTTTTCTTGTTTTGCACCTTAGTTTTTCTGTTTTCTTGTGCCTCGGTTCTACCGAGGCACAAGATGGCTGCCAACACTTCCTGGTTTGGAGTGTTGACAGCCAATTAGCATGAAGCTCGTGGTCCGGAGGGTCCGCGGATCTTCCGTGCCTCTAAATATCGAAACTTTTATTTTTGATTTTCTCAGCAACTACTGAACGGATTTACACCATGTTTAACAAGCATTGGCATAGCCAATAGGTCTCGCCTTTGGGACCTTATAAGTGTTTAGCCATGCAACAATTGTGCTGCATAACTGACAACTGGTTAAACACATATACGGTCCCAAAGGCGAGACCTATTAGCCAATAGGTCTCGCCTTTGGGGCCTTATAAGTGTTTAGGCAGAGCTATTGGTTTTGCCAATGTTTTTAAGAGCATTGTGGCTGCTGTGCAGCATGTTGAAAAGTTATAATAAAAAAGACTTATAAGCATTTTTGTTACTTTATATATAACTAAGACAACATTATGTACAACTGAATGACCCAATTTAAAAAGAATAAACATAAGAAAGGTCTTGTCGTTTATTTTGTCGTTGCAATGTTGGCAACTTCTTCCTGCCTATTCTAATGTTGAGGTGGTGCTTAGTGATGTTGAGGTGGTGTTGAGTGATGTTGAGGTGGTGCTTAGTGATGCTGTGGTGGTGCTGAGTGGTGTTGAGGTGGTGCTTAGTGATGCTGAGGTGGTGCTGTGGTGGTGCTGAGTGATGCTGTGGTGGTGCTGAGTGATGCTGTGGTGGTGCTGAGTGATGCTGGGGTGGTGCTGTGGTAGTGCTGAGTGGTGGTGTGGTGGTGCTGTGGTGATGCTGAGTGATGCTGTGGTGGTGCTGAGTGGTGCTGTGGTGGTGCTGTGATGCTGTGGTGGTGCTGTGATGCTGTTGTGGTGCTGAGTGATGCTGTGGTGGTGCTGAGTGGTGTTGTGGTGGTGCTTAGTGATGCTGTTGTGGTGCTTAGTGGTGCTGAGTGGTGGTGCTGAGCGGGGCTGTGGTGATGCTGAGTGATGCTGTGGTGGTGCTGTGGTGGTGCTGAGTGATGCTGTGGTGGTGCTGTGGTGGTGCTGAGTGATGCTGTGGTGGTGCTGTGGTGGTGCTGAGTGCTGGTGTGGTGGTGCTGAGTGATGCTGTGGTGATGCTGAGTGATGCTGTGGTAGTGCTGAGTGATGCTGTGGTGGTGCTGAGTGATGCTGTGGTGGTGCTGAGTGATGCTGTGGTGGTGCTTAGTGATGCTGTTGTGGTACTTAGTGATGCTGTGGTGGTGCTGAGTGATGCTGTGGTGGTGCTGAGTGATGCTGTGGTGGTGCTGAGTGGTGCTGTGGTGGTGCTGAGTGATGCTGTGGTGATGCTGAGTGATGCTGTGGTGGTGCTGAGTGGTGCTGTGGTGGTGCTGTGGTGGTGCTGAGTGATGCTGTGGTGGTGCTGAGTGATGCTGTGGTGATGCTGAGTGATGCTGTGGTGGTGTTGAGTGGTGGTGTGGTGGTGCTGAGTGGTGCTGTGGTGGTGCTGAGTGATGCTGTGGTGGTGCTGAGTGGTGTTGTGTTGGTGCTGAGTGATGCTGTGCTGGCTCTGATTGATGCTGTGGTTGCGCTGAGTGATGCTGTGGTGTTGCCGAGTGAGAGATAGAGTGAAGATATAATGCCCAATTAGAGAGGGTGGTGAGAGAGAAAGAGAGAGAGAGAAAGGGTGTACATAGAATAAAGAGTGGAGCGGGATAGAGAGAGAGAAAGAAGGGGAGAGAGAGTGAATGAAGGAGTTTGAAAGAGAAACAGATAAAGGGGTGAGAGAGAATGAAAGGCTAAAAAAGATAGAGAGGGGAGAGTTAATTAAGTAGAGAGAGAATTAGAGAGGGGAGAGAGAGAGAAGGAGAGAGACAATTAGAGTGGGGGGTGTGGAGTTTAAATAGAGTGAAGAAGTGACGCGGAAAAAGTAACCTTAAATATAGCTTTGTGCGAATAAATATTTTTAAAAAAAACTGTGAGAGACAAAAATACTGGTAATTAGGCTGTGACTCCCAATATAAAACAAATAGCGATATAAGGTGAAATCAACCCACCGAAGCAATATTTCTAACTAGACAAAAAAAGCTTGCATTTCAATGCTAATCGCTGTTGTTTTTCATGTGACTGTAGTCCAGGGCCCTCAGTTGGTAATGTGAGCTGCTGCTGCGATTGAAACATCAGAGTCCAGAGAGTTAATGAGCCATGACGAGGAAATGAGGAAGAGATAGGAAACAACAGATGGCAGCTGCGCGTGCACGCCATCGTGAACTCGAGCTGGTCGCCAGCCGAAAGCCAGTGTTTGCACTTCCAAAACCCGCTTACTAAAACTCTCGGCCAGACCAGCGCAAGCGCTGGTGCAGGCCGAGACCTAAAAAACACACATGCATCAGCAAGTAGCCAGTAGTTTACAAGAGCCTCAAATTGGGGCCAGCTGCCAGCGTCTCTGAGGTTGAGAACAACATGGTAACTCGCCGCCGAGCACATACCAGATAGCCACCTGCACAGAGGCGGTGACACACCGCTCCCTTTAATGCATCTGTCATCCACTCTCTGCTGAGATTTAAAGTTCGCATGGCACTAAATTCGCAGTGGCATGGTGAATGTGCCAGCCGAAAAAACAAGCATGGGCAAATTCAATAGGTCTGCCTTTAATATGCCAAAACATGTTAATACAGGCATTCAGAAATGCTGTTTACGTGTGTTGCACGCCTGAACACTCTATCACGTTAAAGCCTGCCCCATCGGCATTGCCAATGTAGGGAAATGTAGCAACAAGGATACTTTCTTTACAGAATGCATGCAAAAGTCAAAGAACTGAATGCAACAAACTGTGTGATGGAGAGTCTAAACTCCAAGAAGAGTCTGTGGACTTCCTCTCCTACTGGTCATGGGGTGAGGAGCTCTGGTGTGGATGAAGGGTTCAATTCATCGAGGGAAACATTGGCGACGTGATTTAGCGTACCGTGGCGAACAGACAGACAACTGTGTTAGTCTACAACCCCCTTGCTCACACGATATATGGAGCTGAAGAAATGATCAGGGAGTCCCGTCAGCGGCATGAAACTAGATGTTCAGGCAGCGAGAGGGTGACTTGCAAAACTAGGAGGGTCTGCTACCTAAACCCTCTCCATAGTTATTTATTATTTATTTTTGAGTTTTATATAGTAAAGCCACGATTATGACCTTCTTGCCGACTCGGATTAGGAAACCTGTATTGTTGTTGCATCTCAAAGCAGAGGCATGCAGCTCAACACTATTTACAGTCAGAACAAGAAGCGCGAGCAACAAGCATTGGCCGCGCGGCCGTGAAACTGACACGGCCGCGCGGCCGTGAAAGTGAAAGTAATCGCGGGTTTTGTAAGTGCAAACAGTGGCTTTTGCTGGCGACCAGCTTGCGTTCACGCGAGCGTCCAGATGGCGAGGGAAGCCATATGGCGCCTGATCGCGCGTGCACGCTCGCGTGAACGCAGGCTAGTCCCCAGCAAAAGCCACTGTTTGCACTTCCAAAACCCGCTTACTAAAAGTCTCGCCAGAGCAGCGCATGCGCGCTGGCTCAGGCGAGACCTAAAAAGGGTGCTTTCTGAACCAAGCACTACCTTTTTGCCAAATTTGGTGTAATTCCGTTCAGCAGTTTTGGCTGTAGCCTTGCATAAAGTTTCCTATGGGAAATTGATTTTTTGACTCTTATTTTTTGAATTTCTCTGCAACTACATAATGGATTTACACCATTTAAAAAAAGGGCGCTTTCTGAACCAAGCACTACCTTTTTGCCAAATTTGATGTAATTCCGTTCAGCAGTTCGGGCTGTAGCCGTGTCTAAAGTTTCCTATGGGAATTAGCATGGAGAAAACACATTTTGGGACCCCCCTTTTTTCTCGGCCCCCGCTTGATGAATCACCTAGAAACTTTCAAGATAGGAGCGGACCGGAGCGGGCCATAAGTTTTGAAGTTTCGCGAAGATTCGCCAACCGGCGCCAAAGTTATTGGGAAAAGAATGTTACGAATTTCCTATGGATAATAGGTCCTAACTATAACTATCTACTGGCGACCGGCAGTAGATAATATATATATATATATTCACTGAAAAACCATAGGTTTCAGACACGTTATAGTTAGAAATTAGCATTTAAAAAACCTTTGAAATTCACTGAAAAAACCATAGGTTTTAGGGACAGTTATAGTTAGTTGGACATTTCACTCGTACAAAACCATAGAAATTCTCCCGTTATAGTTAGTTCAGCTAACTATAACTCGCGCCCCGCAATGCACTGCTGATGACGTCACATATTACATCACTCATGACATGGTCAGTGACATCACTGATGACATCACTGATGACATCTCAAATGAAATCACTGATGACATCATCCAGTGACTGTGTGTTTCTGTAAAGTTTAAATATGTTTAATATATATAGGGAAAGGCGTATTGAAGAATGAGTGGGTGTTTAAGTGTCTGAATGGATGATTTAGTACGTGCGTGACTGACTCTACAAGTGAGTGATTAAACGTATCTTACTGAATGCATGGGTTAGTGACTAAACTGTGTGAATGTCTGTATCCGTCTGTTTGTTGGTGTGTAAGTGGATGCATGGATTTGCGAATAGCTACATGAGTGTCTATATGGGTTATTGATTGGTTCTCTGAGTATCTGTATGGCTGCCTGAGTGTTTGTGTGGGTGGGATGTATGTGACTCTGTACATAGATGTGTGAGTGGGTGATTCACTGGGTGCATGATTTCAAGAGTGCATCTGTGATGGACTGCTTGGGTGGGTGAGTGTGTGTATGGGTGTGTTAGTGAGTGAATGTATATCTCAGTGGTACATGTGCGAGTAACTACATATGTAAAAGGCAGTATATATGTGTGTTAGAGTATTTAAATGGCTATAAGTGAGAGTGTGTGATTGTGAGAGTGGCTGTATGGATGTGTGTGTGCTTGTATCAGTTATTGTATAAGAGCGTAAGAATGTGCTAGTATTTGTATGAGTAAGTGAGCTGGTGTGTGTATAACTGTATAGGTGAGTAAATGGGTGTGTGATTAATGTTTTGCATGACTGACTAGGTGTGTGAGTACCTCTATGGATGAGTGGCGGTGTGTGAGTGTTTATATAGGTGTATGAGTGCATATGATAGTCCTGTACTGAGTGACTGTAAGTATGAGTGACTGTACGGGTGAGTGAGTAGATGTGTGTGTGTAGACCTAAGAATCAGTGAGTGGGTATGTAGTTATTGGTATTGGAGTGTGTATGGTTTTGAGAATGGCAGTCTGTAATTTAGAGTGGGTGTATCAAAAGCTATATTAGGGTGTGAGAAGATGCATGAAATTATCACATGGATGATGTCATCAGTGATGTCATTTGAGATGTCATCAGTGATGTCATCAGTGATGTCACTGACCATGTCATGAGTGATGTAATATGTGACGTCATCAGCAGTGCATTGCGGGCGCGAGTTATAGTTAGCTGAACTAACTATAACGGGGGAATTTCTATGGTTTTGTACGAGTGAAATGTCCAACTAACTATAACTGTCCCTAAAACCTATGGTTTTTTCAGTGAATTTCAAAGGTTTTTTAAATGCTAATTTCTAACTATAACGTGCCTGAAACCTATGGTTTTTTCAGTGAATTTCAAAGGTTTTTTAAATGCTAATTTCTAACTATAACGTGCCTGAAACCTATGATTTTTGAAGTGAATTTCAAAGGTTTTTTAAATGCTGGTTTCTAACTATGCCTACAGAGGTAGGACATGTGAAGAAAGAAGAAAAAACGCGCAGAAAGAAGCAAAAGAGATGCAGAAAGAAGCAACAGAAGTCCACAAAGACGAAGAAAAGTGCAGGAAGAAGCAAAAGATGTGCAGAAAGAACCAACAGAGGAGCAGAAAGAGGCCATGTTGCAAAATCATCCTGTGCCCACAACTTTTTCAGACGGGTACTGGTGGTAACTGACTCTGACTAACCAGAGACAGTGCTATGCTAAAAGACACTTAGAATACAGTGAAAACACCTACATACACTAGGGAACATTATGCGTTGGGGTACCCCTGTGATTAGCATGACCTCCTCTGTAAGTCCCTAGTACATAATAGGGCAGGGGGATTAAAACTACCTCTTAAAACGCGTGTGCCTACGCGCCCCGTGGCGCATTTTAAGTTGCGGGATTAAGTCCCCTTGAATCCTGAGGGTCCCTGGGGCCCAACTAGCCCCCCAGGTACCTACAGTTAGGACCACAGAGCTGAGTTGCAGAGAGGCGTTCCGAGGCCACGCACCTTTTTCACCTCTCTGCAACGCAACTCTGTTGTGCTTACTGAAGGTACCTGGTGGGCTAGTTGGCCCCCAGGGTCCCTCAGGATTCAAGGGGGCGTGTTTGCGCACATGTCACCTGAGGCCCCGCCCCCTCCCTTCACCACTGTGCAAACGCGCCCCGTGGCGCGTTTTAAGTTGGGGGATTAGGTCACCTTGAATCCTGAGGGTCCCTGGGGCCCAACTAGCCCACCAAGTACTTCCAGTAAGCACCACAGGCCTGCGTTGCAACGCCTGTAACAAATTGTGTAGTTGTGTTTAGGTAGTGAAGGGGGTCGTGCTGGGGGTAGTGTTTTAGGGTTTAGGGTAGTGCAGTGGTGTTTGTGTAGTGTAGGGGGTCATGCTGGGGGTAGATTTAGGGTTTAGGGTAGTGCAGTGGTGTTTGGATAGTGTAGGGAGTCGTGCTGGGGGAGTGTTTTAGGGTTTAGGGTATTACAGTGGTGTTTGGGTAGTGTAGGGGTTGTGCTGGGGGTAGTGTTTTAGGGTAGTGCAGTGGTGTTTGGGTAGTGTAGGGGGTCGTGCTGGGGGTAGTGGTTTAGGGTTTAGGGTAGTGCAGTGGTGTTTGGGTAGTGTAGGGGGTACTGCTGGGGGTAGTGTTTTAGGGTTTAGGGTAGTGCAATGGTGTTTGGGTAGTGTAGGGGGTACTGCTGGGGGTAGTGTTTTAGGGTTTAGGGTAGTGCAGTGGTGTTTGGGTAGTGTAGGGGTTCGTGCTGGGGGTATTGTTTTAGGGTTTAGGGTAGTGCAGTGGTGTTTGTGTAGTGTAGGGGGTAGTGTTTTAGGGTTTAGGGTAGTGCAGTGGTGTTTGGGTAGTGTAGGGGGTCATGCTGGGGGGAGTGTTTTAGGGTTTAGGGCAGTGCAGTGGTGTTCGGGCAGTGTAGGGGGTCGTGCTGGGGGAGTGTTTTAGGGTTTAGGGCAGTGCAGTGGTGTTCGGGTAGTGTAGGGGGTCATGCTGGGGGAGTAATTGAGGGTTTAGGGCAGTGCAGTTGTGTTCGGGCAGTGTAGTGGGTCATGCAGGGGGTGGTGTTTCAGGGTTTAGGGCAGTGCAGTGGTGTTCGGGCAATGTAGGGGGTCGTGCTGGGGCTGGTGTTTCAGGGTTTAGGGCAGTGCAGTGGTGTTCGGGCAGTGTAGGGGGTCTTGCTGGGGGTGGTGTTTCAGGGTTTAGGGCAGTGGTGTTCGGGCAGTGTAGGGGGTCTTGCTGGGGGTGATGTTTCAGGGTTTAGGGCAGTGCAGTGGTGTTCGGGCAGTGTAGGGTGTCGTGCTGGGGGTGGTGTTTCAGGGTTTAGGGCAGTGCAGTGGTGTTCGGGCAGTGTAGGGGGTCGTGCACGGGGTGGTGTTTCAGGGTTTATGGCAGTGCAGTGGTGTTCGGGCAGTGTAGGGGGTTGTGCTGGGGCTGGTGTTTCAGGGTTTAGGGCAGTGCAATGGTGTTCTGGCAGTGTAGGGGGTCGTGCTGGGGCTAGTGTTTCACGGTTTAGGGCAGTGCAGTGGTGTTCGGGCAGTGTAGCTGGTCGTGCTGGGGCTGGTATTTCAGGGTTTAGGGCAGTGCAGTGGTGTTCGGGCAGTGTAGGGGGTCATGCTGGGGCTGCTGTTTCAGGGTTTAGGGCAGTGCAGTGGTGCTCAGGCAGTGTAGGGGGTCGTGCTGGGGGTGGTGTTTATGGGTTTAGGGTAGTGCAGTGGTGTTTGTGTAGTGTAGGGGGTCATGCTGGGGGTAGATTTAGGGTTTAGGGTAGTGCAGTGGTGTTTGGATAGTGTAGGGAGTCGTGCTGGGGGAGTGTTTTAGGGTTTAGGGTATTACAGTGGTGTTTGGGTAGTGTAGGGGTTGTGCTGGGGGTAGTGTTTTAGGGTAGTGCAGTGGTGTTTGGGTAGTGTAGGGGGTCGTGCTGGGGGTAGTGGTTTAGGGTTTAGGGTAGTGCAGTGGTGTTTGGGTAGTGTAGGGGGTACTGCTGGGGGTAGTGTTTTAGGGTTTAGGGTAGTGCAATGGTGTTTGGGTAGTGTAGGGGGTACTGCTGGGGGTAGTGTTTTAGGGTTTAGGGTAGTGCAGTGGTGTTTGGGTAGTGTAGGGGTTCGTGCTGGGGGTATTGTTTTAGGGTTTAGGGTAGTGCAGTGGTGTTTGTGTAGTGTAGGGGTAGTGTTTTAGGGTTTAGGGTAGTGCAGTGGTGTTTGGGTAGTGTAGGGGGTCATGCTGGGGGAGTGTTTTAGGGTTTAGGGCAGTGCAGTGGTGTTCGGGTAGTGTAGGGGGTCGTGCTGGGGGAGTAATTGAGGGTTTAGGGCAGTGCAGTTGTGTTCGGGCAGTGTAGTGGGTCATGCAGGGGGTGGTGTTTCAGGGTTTAGGGCAGTGCAGTGGTGTTCGGGCAATGTAGGGGTCGTGCTGGGGCTGGTGTTTCAGGGTTTAGGGCAGTGCAGTGGTGTTCGGGCAGTGTAGGGGGTCTTGCTGGGGGTGGTGTTTCAGGGTTTAGGGCAGTGGTGTTCGGGCAGTGTAGGGGGTCTTGCTGGGGGTGATGTTTCAGGGTTTAGGGCAGTGCAGTGGTGTTCGGGCAGTGTAGGGTGTCGTGCTGGGGGTGGTGTTTCAGGGTTTAGGGCAGTGCAATGGTGTTCTGGCAGTGTAGGGGGTCGTGCTGGGGCTAGTGTTTCACGGTTTAGGGCAGTGCAGTGGTGTTCGGGCAGTGTAGCTGGTCGTGCTGGGGCTGGTATTTCAGGGTTTAGGGCAGTGCAGTGGTGTTCGGGCAGTGTAGGGGGTCATGCTGGGGCTGGTGTTTCAGGGTTTAGGGCAGTGCAGTGGTGCTCAGGCAGTGTAGGGGGTCGTGCTGGGGGTGGTGTTTATGGGTTTAGGGTAGTGCAGTGGTGTTTGTGTAGTGTAGGGGGTCATGCTGGGGGTAGATTTAGGGTTTAGGGTAGTGCAGTGGTGTTTGGATAGTGTAGGGAGTCGTGCTGGGGGAGTGTTTTAGGGTTTAGGGTATTACAGTGGTGTTTGGGTAGTGTAGGGGGTTGTGTTGGGGGTAGTGTTTTAGGGTAGTGCAGTGGTGTTTGGGTAGTGTAGGGGGTCGTGCTGGGGGTAGTGGTTTAGGGTTTAGGGTAGTGCAGTGGTGTTTGGGTAGTGTAGGGGGTACTGCTGGGGGTAGTGTTTTAGGGTTTAGGGTAGTGCAATGGTGTTTGGGTAGTGTAGGGGGTACTGCTGGGGGTAGTGTTTTAGGGTTTAGGGTAGTGCAGTGGTGTTTGGGTAGTGTAGGGGTTCGTGCTGGGGGTATTGTTTTAGGGTTTAGGGTAGTGCAGTGGTGTTTGTGTAGTGTAGGGGGTAGTGTTTTAGGGTTTAGGGTAGTGCAGTGGTGTTTGGGTAGTGTAGGGGGTCATGCTGGGGGGAGTGTTTTAGGGTTTAGGGCAGTGCAGTGGTGTTCGGGTAGTGTAGGGGGTCGTGCTGGGGGGAGTAATTGAGGGTTTAGGGCAGTGCAGTTGTGTTCGGGCAGTGTAGTGGGTCATGCAGGGGGTGGTGTTTCAGGGTTTAGGGCAGTGCAGTGGTGTTCGGGCAATGTAGGGGGTCGTGCTGGGGCTGGTGTTTCAGGGTTTAGGGCAGTGCAGTGGTGTTCGGGCAGTGTAGGGGGTCTTGCTGGGGGTGGTGTTTCAGGGTTTAGGGCAGTGGTGTTCGGGCAGTGTAGGGGGTCTTGCTGGGGGTGATGTTTCAGGGTTTAGGGCAGTGCAGTGGTGTTCGGGCAGTGTAGGGTGTCGTGCTGGGGGTGGTGTTTCAGGGTTTAGGGCAGTGCAGTGGTGTTCGGGCAGTGTAGGGGTCGTGCACGGGGTGGTGTTTCAGGGTTTAGGGCAGTGCAGTGGTGTTCGGGCAGTGTAGGGGGTTGTGCTGGGGCTGGTGTTTCAGGGTTTAGGGCAGTGCAATGGTGTTCTGGCAGTGTAGGGGGTCGTGCTGGGGCTAGTGTTTCACGGTTTAGGGCAGTGCAGTGGTGTTCGGGCAGTGTAGCTGGTCGAGCTGGGGCTGGTATTTCAGGGTTTAGGGCAGTGCAGTGGTGTTCGGGCAGTGTAGGGGGTCATGCTGGGGCTGGTGTTTCAGGGTTTAGGGCAGTGCAGTGGTGCTCAGGCAGTGTAGGGGGTCGTGCTGGGGGTGGTGTTTATGGGTTTAGGGAAGTGCAGTGGTGTTCGGGCAGTGTAGGGGGTCGTGCTGGGGCTGGTGTTTCAGGGTTTAGGGCAGTGCAGTGGTGTTTGGGCAGTGTAGGGGGTCGTGCTGGGGCTTGTGTTTCAGGGTTTTGGGCAGAGCAGTGGTGTTCCGGCAGTGTAGGGGGTCGTGCTGGGGGTGGTGTTTCAGGGTTTAGGGCAGTGCAGTGGTGTTCGGGCAGTGTAGGGGGTCGTGCTGGGGGTGGTGTTTCAGGGTTTAGGGCAGTGGTGTTCGGGCAGTGTAGGGGGTCTTGCTGGGGGTGATGTTTCAGGGTTTAGGGCAGTGGAGTGGTGTTTGGGCAGTGTAGGGGGTCTTGCTGGGGATAGTGTTTCAGGGTTTAGGGCAGTGCAGTGGTGTTTGGGCAGTGTAGGGGGCCGTGCTGGGGGTGGTGTTTCAGGGTTTAGGGCAGTGCAGTGGTGTTCGGGCAGTGTAGGGGGTCGTGAAGGGGGTGGTGTTTCAGGGTTTAGGGCAGTGCAGTGGTGTTCGGCAGTATAGGGGGTCGTGCTGGGGGTGGTGTTTCAGGGTTTAGGGCAGTGCAGTGGTGTTCAAACAGTGTAGGGGGTCGTGCAGGGGCTGGTGTTTCAAGGTTTAGGGCAGTCCAGTGGTGTTTGGGCAGTGTAGGGGTCGTTCTGGGGGTAGTGTTTTAGGGTTTAGGGTAGTGCAGTGGTGCTTGTGTAGTGTAGGGGGTCGTGCTGGGGGTAGTGTTGTAGGGTTTAGGGTAGTGCAGTGGTGTTCGGGCAGTGTAGGGGGTCTTGCTGGGGGTGGTGTTTCAGGGTGTAGGGCAGTGGTGTTCAGGCAGTGTAGGGGGTCTTGCTGGGGGTGATGTTTCAGGGTTTAGGGCAGTGCAGTGGTGTTCGGGCAGTGTAGGGGGTCTTGCTGGGGGTAGTGTTTCAGGGTTTAGGGCAGTGCAGGGGTGTTCGTGCAGTGTAGGGGTCGTGCTGGGGATGGTGTATCAGGGTTTAAGGCAGTGCAGTAGTGTTCGGGCAGTGTAGGGGGTCGTGCAGGGGGAATGGTGTTTCAGGGTTTAGGGCAGTGCAGTGGTGTTCGGGCAGTGTAGGGTGTCGTGCTGGGGGTGGTGTTTCAGGGTTTAGGGCAGTGCAGTGGTGTTCGGGCAGTGTAGGGGGTCGTGCACGCGGTGGTGTTTCAGGGTTTAGGGCAGTGCAGTAGTGTTCGGGCAGTGTAGGGGTTGTGCTGGGGCTGGTGTTTCAGGGTTTAGGGCAGTGCAATGGTGTTCTGGCAGTGTAGGGGGTCGTGCTGGGGCTGGTCTTTCACGGTTTAGGGCAGTGCAGTGGTGTTCGGGCAGTGTAGGGGGTCATGCTGGGGCTGGTGTTTCAGGGTTTAGGGCAGTGCAGTGGTGTTTGTGCAGTGTAGGTGGTCGTGCTGGGGCTGGTGTTTCAGGGTTTAGGGCAGTGCAGTGGTGTTCGGGCAGTGTAGGGGGTCATGCTGGGGCTGGTGTTTCAGGGTTTAGGGCAGTGCAGTGGTGCTCAGGCAGTGTAGGGGGTCGTGCTGGGGGTGGTGTTTCTGGGTTTAGGGTAGTGCAGTGGTGTTCGGGCAGTGTAGGGGGTCGTGCTGGGGCTGGTGTTTCAGGTTTTAGGGCAGTGCAGTGGTGTTTGGGCAGTGTAGGGGGTCGTGCTGGGGCTGGTGTTTCAGGGTTTTGGGCAGAGCAGTGGTGTTCGTGCAGTGTAGGGGGTCTTGCTGGGGGTGGTGTTTCAGGGTTTAGGGCAGTGCAGTGGTGTTCGGGCAGTGTAGGGGGTCGTGCTGGGGGTGGTGTTTCAGGGTTTAGGGCAGTGGTGTTCGGGCAGTGTAGGGGTCTTGCTGGGGGTGATGTTTCAGGGTTTAGGGCAGTGGAGTGGTGTTTGGGTAGTGTAGGGGGTCTTGCTGGGGATAGTGTTTCAGGGTTTAGGGCAGTGCAGTGGTGTTTGGGCAGTGTAGGGGGCCGTGCTGGGGGTGGTGTTTCAGGGTTTAGGGCAGAGCAGTGGTGTTCGGGCAGTGTAGGGGGTCGTGAAGGGGTGGGGTTTCAGGGTTTAGAGCAGTGCAGTGGTGTTCGGGCAGTGTAGGGGGTCGTGCTGGGGGTGGTGTTTCAGGGTTTAGGGCAGTGCAGTGGTGTTCGAACAGTGTAGGGGGTCGTGCAGGGGCTGGTGTTTCAAGGTTTAGGGCAGTGCAGTGGTGTTCGGGCAGTGTAGGGGGTCGTTCTGGGGGTAGTGTTTTAGGGTTTAGGGTAGTGCAGTGGTGCTTGTGTAGTGTAGGGGGTCGTGCTGGGGGTAGTGTTTTAGGGTTTAGGGTAGTGCAGTGGTGTTTGTGTAGTGTAGGGGGTCATGTTTTAGGGTAGTACAGTGGTGTTTGGGTAGTGTAGGGGGTCGTGCTGGGGGTATTGTTTTAGGATTTAGGTTAGTGCAGTGGTGTTTGGGTAGTGTAGGGGATCGTGCTGGGGTAGTGTTTTAGGGTTTAGGGTAGTGCAGTGGTGTTTGTGCAGTGTAGGGGGTCATGCTGGGGGTAGTGTTTTAGGGTTTAGGATAGTGCAGTGGTGCTTGTGTAGTGTAGGGAGTCGTGCTGGGGTAGTGTTTTAGGGTTTAGAGTAGTGCAGTAGTGTTTTTGTAGTGTAGGGGGTCATGTTTTAAGATGCAACGCTCCAATACCTGACCAGTCTGCACTACATAAAACTGCAAAAAAACTAAAAATAAAAAGTGTTTTGCACACTTTTGTCATTGGGCTATATGTGGGCTACATCTGGGTAATATTTGTGCTACATTTGTGCTCTTTTTTCTCTGGTGGCCATCTTGGAAGACTTCTTTGTTATGAAGTTTCCTAATTTCCTCATTTACTGCAGTCTCCTCAGTAGGAAATGCTTTCAGTTTTTTACTTTGATTCCATCAAGAAGGCATTCAGATGTGTCTCACATTTGCCATAAATTCAGAATGTTAGCACTCTAGTTGCTCATTAGATCACTGTACTAAAGCTACTGCTCACCAGGGATTTAACTGGAAGTCTGCTGCTGGTATTGAAAGTGATTGTTTCAGTCTGCATGTCAGAATTTTCTAATGAAATAGAAGAGGATTTGAGATCTCACTTAAAACATGCCCTCATTTTTCTTTCTGCAGCACTAACCATAATTTCTATTTAAAAAAGAACCCCCTCATTTTGTTCCTTTTTAAATTAAATGTTTTAAGTATTAACGGTTTATTCCAATCAAGATGGCTTCCGGTGTGCCATACTTTTGTCATAAGTAAGGCTGTTAGCGCTCTAGTTGTTCTTTAGAACACTCTGGGAAGCTGCAGTAGAACACAAAGGCATCAACTGGCAGGCTGCTCCTGTTGAAATATAACAGGAAGATATTTGAGATCACACTTGAAACATGTCCTAATTTTTCTTTCTACAGCACTACCCATAATTTTTATGACAAAATTAACCCCATCATTTTGTTCCTTTTTAAATTAAATGTTTTAAGTGTTACCAGTTTATTCCAATCAAGATGGCTTCAGGTGTGCCATACTTTTGTCATAAGTAAGGCTGTTAGCACTCTAGTTGTTCTTTAGAACACTCTGGGAAGCTGCAGTAGAACACAAAGGCATCAACTGACAGGCTGCTCCTGTTGAAATATAACAGGAAGATATTTGAGATCTCACTTGAAACATGTCCTAATTTTTCTTTCTATAGCACTAACCATAATTTCTATGACAAAATGAACCCCATCATTTTGTTCCTTTTTAAATTAAATGTTTTAAGTGTTACCAGTTTATTCCAATCAAGATGGCTTCAGGTGTGCCATACTTTTGTCATAAGTAAGGCTGTTAGCACTCTAGTTGTTCTTTAGAACACTCTGGGAAGCTGCAGTAGAACACAAAGGAATCAACTGACAGTCTCTGCCCTTGTTGGATGTACATGTTTTACTGAGAATGTCAGACTTCATTCTCACATGACTGAGAAAGATCAAGTGAATTTACAGAAAATATGCTCTCATTTTAGCTTCTGGAGCACCTTCCAAAACTGTATGGGACAAGCATGTGAAAATAGTTTTCTCTCAAACATGATTCATGATATCCCAGCAGAAGGTTTTTCACAGGGTAAAATCACCTTAAAACACACCACAATTCCTGAAATTAGTATGGTACCATCAACAAATGAATTCTAATGTAACTAAAGTCTGTTATCACCCTTTATAGTTCTCCTTTTGGTAACCCTCAAAATCTTCGATTCACTACAATGCATTTCAATGGGGTACTATCATTTATATTGGTCCCAAGATGGCTGCCAGCAATTCCAGGATGAAGTGCTGACAGCCAATCAGATCTCACGATGACATGTGTGGTTAGGCTCCGCCCAGATATATATGTGTTTTTACTTTTGATTTTCTCAGCAACTACTGAACGGATTTACACCATTTAACAAAAGGGTTCTTTCTGAACCAAGAACTACCTCTTTGCCAAATTTGGTGTAATTCCGTTCAACAGTTCGGGCTGTAGCCTTGCATAAAGTTTCCTATGGGAAATTGATTTTTTGACTCTTATTTTTTTAATTTCTCCGCAACTACTGAACGGATTTACACCATTTATCAAAAGGGTTCTTTCTGAACCAAGAACTACCTCTTTGCCAAATTTGGTGTAATTCCGTTCAGCAGTTCGGGCTGTAGCCGTGTCTAAAGTTTCCTATGGGAAAATGAATGGGGAAAACACGTTTTGGGACCACCCTTTTTTCTCGGCCCCCGCTTGATGAATCACCCCGAGACTTTCAGGGTAGGAGCGGACCGGAGCGGGCCATAAAGTTTGAAAATTTCGCGAAGATTCGTCAATTGGCAAGAGAGTTATTTCAAATAGAATGTCGCAGCTCTGTGGTGCTTTTTGGAGGTATATGGTGGGCTAGTTGGACTCCGGGGACCCTCAGGATTCAAGGGGACTTAATCCCCCAACTTAAAACGCGCCACGGGGCGCGTTTGCACCGTGGTGACGGGAGGGGGCGGGGCTTCAGGTGACATGTGTGCAAACAGGCCCCGTGGCGCGTTTTAAGATGGGGAATTAAATCCCCTTCAATCCTGAGGGTCCCTGGGGCCAACTAGCCCAACAGGTACATCCAGAATGCGCCACAGAGCTGCGTTGCAGAGAGGTGTAAAAGGGGTGTGGCCTCTCTACACGTCTCTGCAACGCAGCCCCTGGCGCATATTGGAGGTTCCTGGTGGTCTAGTTGGCCCCTAGGGACCCTCAGGATTCAAGGGGACTTAATCCCCCAACTTAAAACGCGCCACGGGGCGTGTTTGCAAAGATGTCACCTCAGGCCCCGCCCCCTCCCTTCACCATTGTGCAAATATTCCTCTAAAATCAGCCGAAATAGGAATTCCGATTTACTCACCTGTTATAAGGAGAGACCTCAGTGCTGTATCTTTCAGCCCAGTACTGGTCCTGAAAAGTAATTTTAACCGTACTTACCAGTAACTTGAATTTCCTTCCATAGGCTAACATTGACTGGTTTCACTTGGAAATTCTTCTAAGTGTGGAGTTTTGGAACTTTAAAATATTCCTCTAAAATCAGCCGAAATACGAATTCCGATTTACTCACCTGTTATCAGGAGAGACCTCAGTGCTGCATCTTTCAGCCCAGTACTGGTCCGGAAAAGTAATTTTAACCTTACTTACCGGTAACTTGAATTTCCTTCATAGGCTAACATTGACTGGTTTCACTTGGAAATTCTTCTAAGTGTGGAGTTTTGGAACTTTAAAATATTCCTCTAAAATCAGCCGAAATACGAATTCCGATTTACTCACCTGTTATCAGGAGAGACCTCAGTGCTGCATCTTTCAGCCCAGTACTGATCCTGAAAAGTAATTTTAACCGTACTTACCGGTAACTTGAATTTCCTTCATAGGCTAACATTGACTGGTTTCACTTGGAAATTCTTCTAAGTGTGGAGTTTTGGAACTTTAAAATATTCCTCTAAAATCAGCCGAAATACGAATTCCGATTTACTCACCTGTTATCAGGAGAGACCTCAGTGCTGCATCTTTAAGCCCAGTACTGATCCTGAAAAGTAATTTTAACCGTACTTACCGGTAACTTGAATTTCCTTCATAGGCTAACATTGACTGGTTTCACTTGGAAATTCTTCTAAGTGTGGAGTTTTGGAACTTTAAAATATTCCTCTAAAATCAGCCGAAATCCGAATTCTGATTTACTCACCTGTTATCAGGAGAGACCTCAGTGCTGCATCTTTCAGCCCAGTACTGGTCCTGAAAAGTAATTTTAACCGTACTTACCAGTAACTTGAATTTCCTTCCATAGGCTAACATTGACTGGTTTCACTTGGAAATTCTTCTAAGTGTGGAGTTTTGGAACTTTAAAATATTCCTCTAAAATCAGCCGAAATACGAATTCCGATTTACTCACCTGTTATCAGGAGAGACCTCAGTGCTGCATGTTTCAGCCCAGTACTGATCCTCAAAAGAAATTTTAACCGTACTTACCGGTAACTTGAATTTCCTTCATAGGCTAACATTGACTGGTTTTCAGCAAAAAAGTTTCAAAGTGTTGATTTTCACAAACTACAAATATTCCTTAAAAATCGCCTGTAAGACTTAAACGCATTCTTTCAACTGTTTACAGGAGATGCACCAGTGCTGGATCCAGGATCCAACACTGAGTAAGAAAAAGTAACGATAAAAGTTTTTACCTGCTAAGTGAATTTCCTTCCATAGGATAACATTGGTGATTCTATGAGAAAAAGTTTCTAAGTGTCAACTTTTAAAATACAATAATATTCCTTAAAAATCACGACTGTAACCAAAACGCTTTTACTCAACTGTTTACAGGAGATGTACCAGGACTGAATCTAGGATCCAGTCCTGTGGTTAGAAAAGTAATCCATAAAGTAACTAATTGCATTTAACTAGAAATTCACATTGAGCTGAATGTTGCATTGTGTTTGAAAATGTGTTGCCCATTGCAACAACTGTAACTACTGTACTTACAAGTCTATTGCCTATCTGCAAAGTATTTAAACTAAAGTAATTCATTAAGAGAAAGTATTTTTTGTAATGTAATGTATAATGTAATTACAATGTAATTTAAAAAATAAAATATGTAAAAAAAAATTGTTTCTAAAAATGTACTAAATCAGTATGAAAAAAATTAATATAACAATTAATACATTTAAAAATTGTCATTTACAAAACCTTTGAAATTCACTAAAAAAAACGTAGGTTTCAGGCACGTTATAGTTAGAAATTAGCATTTAAAAAACCTTTGAAATTCACTGAAAAAACCATAGGTTTCAGACACGTTATAGTTACAAATTAGCATTTAAAAAACCTTTGAAATTCACTGAAAAAACCATAGGTTTCAGACACGTTATAGTTACAAATTAGCATTTAAAAAACCTTTGAAATTCACTGAAAAAACCATAGGTTTTAGGGACAGTTATAGTTACTTGGACATTGCACTCGTACAAAACCCGTGAAATTCCCCCGTTATAGTTAGTTCAGCTAACTATAACTCGCGCTCCCGCAATGCACTGCTGATGACGTCACATATTACATCACTCATGACATGGTCAGTGACATCACTGATGACATCACTGATGACATCTCAAATGACATCACTGATGACATCATCCACGTGATAATCTGATGCACCTCCTCACACCCTAATATAATCTTTGATACACCCACTCTAAATTACAGACTGCCATTCGCAAAACCATAGACACTCCAACACCAATAACCACATACCCACTCACTGATTCTTAGGTCTACACACACACATCCACTCACTCACCCGTACAGTCACTCATACTTACGGTCACTCAGTACAGGACTATCATATGCACTCTTACTCCTATATAGACACTCAAACAACGCCACTCATCCATAGAGGTACTCACACACCTAGTCAGTCATGCAAATAATTAAACACACTGCCATTTACTCACCTATACAGTTATACACACACCAGCTCACTTACTCATACAAATAGTAGCACATTGTTACGCTCTTATACAATCACTGATACAAGCACACACTCATCCATACAGCCACTATCACAATCACTCACTCTCGCTTATAGCTATTTATATACTCCAACACACATATATACTGCCTTTCACATATGTAGTTACTCACACATGTACCACTGGGACATACATTCACTCACTAACACACTCTTACACACACTTACCCACCCATACAGTCTATCACAGATGCACTCTTGAAACCATCCACCCAGTGAATCACCCACTCACACATCTATGCACAGAGTCGCACACACCCCTCCCACACAAACACTCAGGCACCCATACAGATACTCACACAAGCATTCAATAACTCAAATAGACACTCATGTAGCTATTCACAAACACATGCAGCCACTTACACAGCAACAGACAGACGGATACAGACATTCACCCAGTTTAGTCACTAACCCATGCATTCAGTACGATACGTTAAATCACTCACTTATACAGTCAGTCACGCACCTACTAAATCATCCATACAGACACTTACACACCCACTCATTCTTCAATACGTCTTTTCCTATATATATTAAAAATATTTAAACTTTAGAGAAACACACAGTCACTGGATGATGTTATCAGTGATGTCATTTGAGATGTCATCAGTGATGTCATCAGTGATGTCGCTGACCATGTCATGAGTGATGTAATATGTGACGTCATCAGCAGTGCATTGCGGGGGCGCGAGTTATAGTTAGCTGAACTAACTATAACGGGGGAATTTCACGGGTTTTGTACGAGTGCAATGTCCAAGTAACTATAACTGTCCCTAAAACCTATGGTTTTTTCAGTGAATATATATATATATATATATATATATATATATATATGTGTATGTGTGTATATATATATATATATCAAAGCTCCGGTTCCCAAAAGAAACACACCACACTCACGGGGCCCAAGTTAAAGATGCTTTATTCACAAGGACGCTTTTCAGCGTTCTGCCTTCATCTGCTTGTGTTTGTAAAGCGGCACAACCTATCATGATGGTTTTTAAGAGGTGAGTCCCATTAGATATGGCCCACAAACACCGAAAGAGGACTCAGACCCAGTATTTTTCTTCCCTAATGTATTCTGGGATTCGAAGTCCGTAAAAGAAAAATATTTCTCCTTTTGCTGGCACAATTGCCGAGGTGGACTTTGGAGCTGGAATTTAATTGGCAATTGCACCGCCATCAGGGAATCGGGGAACCGACGCCGACTTTTGTCGACAGGAATCATGCCTGTGGAAGCTAGGGCCATCTGACCAGCTCCTGCGCTGAGTGCAGTGAGACCCTGTGGCAAGGTGAGGGGTCCTCGGGGAAGATGCACTCCATGGCGCAAAGGTGGTATGGCTGGTATGATCAACAGGTCACTAAAAGAGGACTCTACTCTATGCCACTCTACTCTACGGTACCCTACTTGACCTCACTTCACTGTAAAACAAACAACAATATATAATTAGAAAATAATTTTTCAAAAATAAACAAAATATACACATTCATTGAAAAAACCAAAGGTAGAAGATAAGTTGCAGTTAGGAAAATGTAGTTTATTATATGTACACAAACCTTAGTTAGAAATACTTTAATAATAATTTTGTATACTAAGCAAACTTAAACTAAACAAACATTGGGAATTCTAAAGTTATTGGTATATCTTAAAGTTATAATTTCCACTAGCACAAAACATTAACTTTAGCTGGCACTAGGCTGCATACATTAGAAGATAGGTGCTTCAAAGATGCAAAAGTATGAATGATGTTGAGATAAATGAAGCAATACATCCTTCAGAGACTGTACCATTAACTCACTCTGCACACTTGCACAGTTGCAGATGGGGTCCACACTCCTATTTTCAATTAAATCATGCCATGTAAACCATTTAGGCAAAATAAAATGAAAAATAATCCCCTGCTTTGGGGTTTGCTTCAGAAAAGCAAAAATAAAATGGCAAGCTGGCTGCATTTGCATTGCTATATCACGGAAAGCGCTCCAGCTGTGTCGGGAGCACTTTTAATGGAGCGGCGTCACTAATATGGTGCAGAAATTTCACTTCAGTGGGCAAGCTGTGGCTGGGCAGCAGAGCAGGGCCTCTGACACCCGAGTGGTTTAATGAGGCATCTACCAAAAGAAAATTAACCCCTTTGTTCTCCTCTGCAGTTCATGAGTCGATACAGTGGGTCATTTCACCTCATTCGTCTCTTGCACAAAATACACAGAGTTAACAAAATTATTAAGAACAGCAATATTTCTTTATCTTGAAGGTAAAACTGGAGAGGAGACAAGACATGAATATTAGGGGTGGGTGAAGAATTCCGCTCCACCAGGGGATTCCTGGAGTTTTCCCCACTCCGCATGGAGAGGGGAGTACTGAGTTTTTTCTCTCACATGGCTCACCAACGTTTAGTTGGTCAGCACGAGCAGGAGAAAACACGAGCTAGATCACCTCTTGGTGAGATTTCTGAATTCGGGCAGTGGCGGCAGGTCGCTACCACTCGCGTTGAGAAAGCTGCCGTTCGAGTAGAAAATCTATTCGAGTAGCAGAAAGAAGCAGCGCACTCTAGCACTCCGCATGAGGATGTTTGCGTTGATTTTGCAGCCAGTAGAAACTCCTGCTGCTAAAAATCAGAGCAAACAGCATGATGTACCGGACTCTGCCACTCACAGAACTCTGCGTAGCACGGCAGAGTTTTTTCAGCACTTCACGGAGCTCTGCTTAGCGCAACTCCACAATATCTGCCCAGGCGTAATCAATATTTACTCATTAAACTTTCTGTACAGATGCAAACTTCAAATCAGGAAAATGTGTTAAGAATGTCCCATCTTAAAAGATCAAAATGAGAGTGGAGCAGCTTAATTCTGGCTCCACCTTTACACGTCACCTATTTACGTTGATTTGTGCAGATTTTGTGTGGTCTAGCATTCTAATGATAAATGGGATTTCGAATGCATTTCTGAAATGTTCCATGATAAAAATGTAATATTTTTGTTTAATGTGTGCATTCTAATGTTGAAGATTTTAATAAATAATGTAGTTCTTAATAGCTATACAAATGTTTTTATCAATGTAATACAAAGTTATATGCAGCCACAATTTTATTCCACGTGATAATCCATTTCTGTACTAATTGTGAATGTGCGTGCACCTATATTCAAATGTCAAGTGCACTTTAACTGCTATGCTATCTTAACATATTTACAGGCCTCAAGTTTCTGAGATTCAATGTTTAACTTTCATGTGAGAATTGTTTTGCTTGCATATTTTCTCCTCTGCAGTTGCAGATACAAGGATTCATTAATTAGTGAAGGGCATTGTTTATTTCTAGTGATAGTAAGGTACTGGAGGAACATTTGGCAAGAAGAAGAAATGTTAACAAGGTGTGAGATGAGTTCTCATGGCGGAGAAGGGATGTTCAAGGTCGCCTGACCATACCAACTGAAGGTCTGGGAGAAGAGCTGAGAGTTGCAAAATAATCTACAGGGGAAAATGGAAATATACTGGAGAAGGTGACACCAGTTACCTTGAATATTTTGTGTGTTAATAGGTGTTGCATTGTTAGCTAGAAAGCAGAGACCCTTAGGATTTCATGAGGTGCAGACCTCTTATGCTATTCCTCTAACTGTGCAGCTTCATGTTATACTCCTTAGGCTTAGAGTACTTTTGCGAAAGACTCCAATATACTGACACTTGTGCCTTGCTTCCCATATCTTGATTAGGGTTTCCTGAAATTAGTATAGATAGGATAAATTAGATTATATTAGAAATACTAATAACTAGGCAGGAGGATCAAATTTTGCAAAAACATCTTCAGATTCTCTTTGTCATCTTCTGTATTGCTGCTACAGAGTTTCTGGTGTGCTTCCTATTATTTAGACGGAATTCCATTAGGACATTCAGATTTATTCTAGTCATTTTATTCTTTATAATATGCTTTTGAGACTTATCTATATCAGTCTGCTTCTGAGTTTGTAATAAAACCCTTTAACTCTATTTAGTAGTCTTTGCTCCATTGCATGACTACCATTGTTTATGTGTTATAGTAATTGAAAGTGATGTTAACTCCCGCTAACCTCTCAGGCAACTAATAAAACATCCATCAACCGAAGAGAAGCAATATCAAAGAGATTATAGCGTTCACAAGAGTGAAGAGCTTTGAAAGTGAGTCTGTGGCACAATAATGAATTAATTCTCAAGGAACTTTTGGGGAAGTGAAGGTTTTTGGTTTCATAAGCACAAGGTACATATTTTAGGTTGTAATTCCTCACCCACAGTGCAGTGCAAGTCACTAGATGCAATGGGATTACCGGGCTGTTCTTAAGATGCCTCACTCATTGCGCATGCCTAGTTTCTAGGTGCCTTTCATCACCATGTTTCAGGGTTGGAGGAGGCTCCTCTCTCTGAGGTTCCAAATCAATGACACTCTATAAAGGACCGTATGTTTGCAAAATCTGTCTTTTCTACTGAACATTGTTCCATGTCACACTCGTTCATAGACATTCTCAAGATACCTCCCTAACTGTGCATATCACAGCACACCTCTAATCTCTACCTTATTACAGATCTACTTTCCATAACCTCCAAAAAATGCTGTTATTGCCTGGGGATAGTCAATTATTATTTCAGAATCTCTCTAGTCTGTAAATGGTCATGGTATTATCATACTTATTTAATGTAAACTGCATTATCCCAGGTCTATTTTTTGCTAACAATAATTTTTTTTAAAGAATTCTTTTTTTTTTCTTTGTAATTTTTTATTAAGAAAAATTTATAATGAATACAAAACATAGAAATATAGAAATATCATTTAGCATTTTAAGCTCACAAAAGGTTATTATCATATAAGTTACCATAAGAAACAGATAGAGGAAGAATTACATAAAGGATCTTACACAAAATATAGAATGTACTATGAAAGGAAATAATATATGATAGAAGAAATTAATAAATATATATATATTTCATTACATAGGGACAGTAGAGTAATTATAGCATGAGATTTAAAATGTAATAATTTGATCCATGATATACAAGATGCATAGAGTGAGTGAATATTGAAAGATATGAGGGTAACTCCTGGAGAATCATAAATAAATAAGTAGACAAATAAAGAAAGGAATACATAGATATAAACAGATATAAGTATAAGCGTAAATATATAGGTAAATACAAAGATAAATGTAAAAATAAATATAGATAAAGATAAATAAATAAATATAGAGAGAGATGTAGACTCCTTATCCAAATGTAAAAGAATGAAGGATGAGGAAAGATGTGAGGAGGGGAAGAAAGTGTTTAGGGTTCTCGAAGAAAGGGAGTCCAGACTTGTTGGAAAACTTCCTCTTGATCTTGAAGTCTATATATAATACGTTAATGGAATGCCGTTTGAATCATCGCTACCAGCCATTCTTCATTCGAAGGAGGATTAGGCGATTGCCAGTGTCTTAGAATACATATTTTAGCTGCAGAAAGAGCAGTGTGGAGAAGACGACGTTGCGGACGTGTAATGGCAGGAAGAGTTCTAAAATCATGCAAAAAAGTAAGAGTAAGGGGAAGACAAAGGGAGGGGATAATTCCCTGCAACGTGACTCCTATGTAAGTCCAGAAACACAGCATAGAACGACATTCACAAAGTAAGTGGGGAAGATCGCAATTGGTTTCAGAGCACCTCCAACATTTAGAATGCGACAATAATCCAGCTTTGTATAATTTTAGAGGTGTCCAATACCAATCATGTAGAATTTTAAAAAGACAGAATTTCAGGCGAGCTTCTCGAGTGCCTTTGTCAAGAGCCTCCAATATATCTGACCATACATTATTATCAATAGTAATGTGTAGACGTTCCTGCCATTTTGTTTGTAAAGCCTTGGCAAGTGGCTGTGAAAATAAATGATGAGTTAAAACACCATACAAGCCTGACATCACTCCTTTGTGTCGTCCCCACGTAAGAAGATAATCGAATATTGGTGAGGCGTTTAATATCCAGGGAGGAGAACCTAAACATCGTCTTAGACAGGGTTGTAGTTGTGAGTATTGTGAGGTTTGGTGTGATGGGAGACCAAACTCTTCACGAAGCAGGTCAAAGGAATTTAGCTCTCCATTGGAGATGATCTGATCAAGTGTTTGAATGCCACATGATATCCAACTAGACCAGTGAAGTGCTTTACTATTTATGCGAATACTTTCATTATTCCAAAGTGGAGCTTTGTAGTGTAAACAGTAAGAAATGTGTACGAGGCGATGTGCTCGATGCCATGTTTGGTATGTAGCTTGCATCACCGAGTGTGGAGGGGAAGAACATGGATGTTGAGTACAATAAAGAAAGTTAAGGCCATCATGTCGATTGAGAAGAAAATGTTCTATTTGAACCCACTGTGGAGGATCGGTCATGTCTGGGAGTAAATAAGCTAATTGCGAAAGATGCAAGGCTAAGGAGTAATGTTCCAGAGATGGTAAACCCAAACCACCATAGGAGCAGCGAGCCAGTAGTTTATCAGCAGCTAATCTAGGGTGCACAGAACCCCAAACAAAAGACCGAATACAAGCATCCACTTGACATAATGTAGAAAAGGGGATAACTAACGGAAGCATTCCCAGTATATAAGTAAAGCGAGGTAAGGTGACCATCCGAACAGCCTGTGAACTTCCCCACATAGAAAAACCTAAAAGAGACCATTTAGCAAAATCAGTTGCCATTTGTGTGATAAGGGGAGTGAGATTGTCAGAGACCATATGTGATAGACCTCTATTAACTAGGACTCACAAATATTTTAATAGTGATGATCTCCAACAGAATGAATAACCATCAATTGATGCTTTTGTGGTACCGGGAGAAAGTGGAAGAGCCTCGCGTTTATCCCAATTCACTTTATAACCAGAATGGATTGCAAAATTATCAATAATTTCAAGTAATGCTGGTAAAGAGTGCGGAAGATCTTTTAGCGTAAGGAGAATGTCATCAGCGTATAAATATAGTTTGGAAACACCATCTGCTATAAGTATGCCTTGTATTTGTGGTGAGCGTCGAATAAGTGAGGCTAGAGGTTCTATTGCTAATAGGAATAAAAGGGGAGAGAGGGGACAACCTTGACGGGTACCCCTACAAATTGGGAAAGGGTCTGAAAGAAAACCACCACAGTTAACCTGAGCTATTGGGTTTTCATATAAAAGACGAACTTTAGAAATAAATGAATCACCTAGGCCAAAGCGCTTCATGGTTGCAAAAAGATATCTCCAGTCAATGCGGTCATATGCTTTTTCAGCATCTAATGAGAGGGCAACAGCGTCTTCCGACATGTCATTTGCAGTCCATAAAGTATGACCCAGAGTTCGAAGGTGATTTCTAGATGAGCGACCTGGGACAAAACCTACCTGTGAATGGTGTATAAGAGAAGGAATAACTTTGCGAAGGCAAACTGCTAAGATACTTGCAAAGATCTTAATATCACAATTTATTAGTGAGATGGGTCGGTAACTACTGCAAAGAAGCGGATCTTTGCCAGGTTTTGGGATGACTGCAATCAACGCCCTATTAGAAATAGGATCAAGTGAATCTACTTGAACGGCCTCATGGAAAGCAGAAAATAGGGTTTCAACTGTTTCCGTTCCGGATCACTTATAAAATTCCACAGGGAAACCATTTTCACCAGGGGACTTATGATAAGGCAGCTTAGCAATAGCTGCAGCTATTTCTTCTTTACTAATATCTCCATTAAGGAAGGTTCTACCCTCATTTGTAAGGCAAGGAAGGTTAATGTCAGCAAGATAGGCGACTAATTGGTCTTCCGTTTTCGACATATCAGGAGTATAAAGTTGTTTATAAAAGGATGCAAAAGCATCTACAATTTCTTGTGTTTTTGTAAGAAGCTCACCCGTTTCGGCACGTATTGCAGGAATAGCCATGGCTGCCTCACGCTGCAAGTAGCCGACCTGCTTTCTCACCTTGCTCATAGTGTCTAACCATAAGGCGTTGGAGGGCATATTCAGCTTTAGGAAGTATATAAGTTATTAAGTTCCATCTTAGCAGTTTCTAGTTTATGGCGGTTGGATATCATGGGGTGGGAGGAATATTGATGTGTTAGGGAGGTGATTTGAGTCTCCAGTTCAATGCGACGAAGTGACGCCGTCTTATTGGCCTCTGCTGCATCTCTCATTAATTGGCCACGAATAGTTGCTGTAACAGCTGCCCAAACAATTCTACTGGAGGAAACTGATGTTTTGTTAACAGTTAAATTATCAGAGAGATGGGAGCGTAATAGGGTTTTACCTTTAGATGGGCAATATCTTTGAATATTCATGCGCCATGGTTTTCGGCCTGGAGAGGTTAAACCTAATTCTAGGGCCAGAAGGACAGGCGCATGGTCCGATATTGCAGCTTCCAGGATTTGAGAATCAGTTGTAGTAGGAATTACCGAATGTGAAATAAGAAAATAATCTATCCTGGACTGAGTGCCATGGGTAGGAGAGAGGAAGGTATACTCCTGATCAGATGAATGACAAAGGCGCCAATAATCTACTAGTCCATGATCTGACTTTATGTCTCACAGTAAAGCTCTATCTCCCTTATTACCTCTGTCTATGGGGCCTGTTCGGTCAGTCACAGAATCACGGGCCAAATTCCAGTCACCACCAATGATGTATCTAGATGCGCCTATTTCTATCAATAGTCGATTTAAACTGAGAAAAAAAGAACGTTTGGCTCCTGTCGGAGCATATACGGAGCCCACACATAGGATCTTGTCTGCTATTTTTAGCTTTGCAAAAATGTTTCTGCCTTCCGGGTCAATCCAGGTTTTAAGAATTGTAACGGGTAGAGATTCATGAAGTAGAATGGCCACTCTGCATTTCCGTGGTTGGGCATCATTAGGAAGAAGTTGTGTCGTTAGACCACAGTGTATAACTTTTCCTACCCAATCTCGCCACAATTTAGAAGATTCTAAAGCATTTAAATGAGTTTCTTGTAAAAGAGCAATATCAGTCTTTTTCATTTGCAAATAGGATAACACGTTTTTCCGTTTAATGAAATGCGTAAGGCCATGAACATTCCATGAAATGATACGTAGAGGATGAGAGGTAGAAGTAGTGTTAGATGCCATGTGTATGTCAGGAGGTGAAGGTACTAAATTCTGAGAGAGATACAGGGGTAGAGGAGGAAGAAAGATAAAGAATGAATTCTGGGCAAGGAGTCAGAGTAAGTATCAAGTATTTGTTAATAGTAGGCTAAATGAAAGAGATGAAATACAAAACACTAAAGAGATTGAGGAAATTAACAGAAAAGTAACGGAAAATAAGGGAAATGGAAAAAGGAAGAACAGGTACACTACGTAAAAGCAACACAGTGTTTAGGGAGGGGATAAAACTGTTTTCTGTGGATCTAAACTTTCGGGCTACACGCGCCGGGGGAGCCCCATCCAGCAACAAAGTGGATAAGAAGGGTATAATAGAGTGATTGTATTAATGGTAACAAATGAGCTTCTAATTATAAAAGTGAATGAGTATTGAAATGCTGAGATATGTAAAGTATTGTAGAAATAAGGGGAGACATAAGAAAATTATTAGAATGTAATACGAGAAAAGAGGAAAGGGTAGAAAGAGAGGGAAAATAGAAAGAGGAGCATATAAAAGAGCATATGTAAGATCTTACATGGTATACTGATGATATTAAATATAGACTATAATCATGTCTAGATAATATGACAATTAGATTAAATAGTGCAATAGCTGTATAGTAATTCAATTAAATGTTATCACAATTAATTAGATAGATATTAATACATCAAGATAATATAGTAATTGGATATAGCAAGAAAAATTGGTGCGTAGAAAAAGAATAAAAGAGATGTAGGAAAAAAGAGAATTGGAGCAATACGTACAGGTCATATACGTCGATAGAATTTTATAAAGTAAGGAAGAAGGCCTTTACTATTTTTAAAGTTTAGCTTATATATACTAATTCTTAATTCATATTATTCATAAAAATTCCTAACATTCATATTATAACACTATAAAAAGAGTAAACTCTATCATGTGCATATGCACGGAAATAAGGAAAGGGAGACAGGATTGAAGAAAAGGGATAGAATATAGTGTAACTTAAATGACGAGAAAGAGGAAGAAGGAAGAAAAGGAGAGGGAAAACAGGAGGAAAAATGTATTAAATAGCACATGCGGGAGCTTGCATCGTAAAATAATGACATTAAATATGAAATATAATCATGTTTAAATAGTATGACAATTCAATTAAATAATACAATAGTTGTATACTAATACAATTAAATGCTATCACAATTAATTAAGTATTAATAGATTAAGATGATATGATAAGTAGATAGTGCAATAGAGAATTGATAAATAGGAAAAAAGAAGAAAAGAGATGTAAGGAAAAAAGAACATAAGCACGAAACGTCCAGACTATATACGTCGATGTAATTTTATAGAGTAAGGAGGAAAATCTATATTATGTTAGAGTTTAGTTGATATAAATTGATTCTTAACTAATAACAATCATAAAAAGTACATAACATTTATATTATAACATTGTTAAATATTTAAACTCTAGATAGAAGAGACAAGTAGGTCTTAGAAAAGATTTTAAAGATAGACAAAAGTAATTTAAGTAAGAGCAAGAAGAAATTAAGGAGAAAGGATAGAATGATAGGGGGAAATGAATAAGAAATCAAATACCCATCTTGTCTCTACGCTCAAAGGTAATAAATGTCCATCAAGTTAATAACTTGGAAAGATAAATTATCAAAGGAGTTCAAGGCATACCCTCGTTGAATGAAGAGAGAAAAAGAAATAAGCATGTAGATAATTATCGTCTCCTTTCTATGTGGGGAGAATCAATGTGGAAAGATCTGAGGAATATGTATTCGATCACTTTCTCTTTTAGCGTCTTCCTATTCAATAAACAGAGAGTTAACAAATTTAAAGTCAAATTCAGGTTACATTCTCATCTGAGGGAGAAGAGTTCAGAGGAGAGCGAGATTTGTCTCTATCTTTTTCCTGTGTGAGGGCAGCAACTGCCTGAAGAGCCTGAGCACAATCTCCTAAAGAACGGGTAGAATGATCTAAATCGCGGCCTCGGCTTTGGGATCGATTTTGATTACGTTGAAATTCGTTCATAGCCACAAGATTTGGTGATGAAAGTGGAGGGTCAAGTTCCGATGGAGTCGTAGAGTATTCCATGTTCTGAGATGAAAGATTGTCTAAGAAGTTACGGAGATCATCTAGATTAAAGAATTCTTTAGAAATACCATCTTTGGTAATCCTCAGTAGTGCAGGCTCAAATAAACCATACTTGATATCGAGCTGTCGCAGGCGGGGTCTTAGAGAAAGGAAAGCCTTGTGACGATCATTTGTTTCCTTTGAGAAATCCGCTACTATATTAATCTCATAGCTTCCACATGTATATGGGCCATGAGAACGAGCCGCAGCAATTAATTGACGAGCTTGTTCATGTCGTAAGAAACCTACGATGAGTGGACGTGGTCGCACATTTTTCTCTACCAATACGATGAGCTCTCTGCATTTCCAATGGTGGGTCAAAGGAAAGACCGGTAAGTTTTGGAAGAGTTTCTTTGAGGAAGGCTTTGGCGTCTGTACCTTCAGAATTTTCTGGAAAGCCAAAAAAGCGGACATTGTTTCGATGACTTCTATCTTCCAAATCCACTAATTTACTTCTTAGAAACAAAAGTTCTTGGTCACGATCCGGTATTAAATCTAGACGATTTTCTACTGCAGTTACTCGTGTAGTAATTCCATCTAACCGGTTTTGGAATCCATCTATATCTGAGCTAATGGATTTGGTCTCATTTGTAAGGGCAGATATAGAGGATTCCATACCTTCTAATTGCCGACTTACAGTAGAAATTTCCTGTAAGATCCGTTCCTTGGTGGATTCTGATGAAGTTGTCTTCTTGAGATTAGATGGATTCTGGTTCAAGGAAGTGACATTTGTTGCATCTGAACTGGAGTGACTTTGATTTAAAGCTTCGGAGAAAAGAAGTTGCTTGGCATGCTTTCCGGATGTCTTACCCGACGACATTCTCTGAGTTTTTGAGTTAAACACAGGTGTATAGGTACTTTACTGAGTTGATGACTAAAGTTTATTCACCTATAAACACAAATATATGCTCAGTAAACAGAGGAAAAAGAACTAATGTATGGATATCAGTTCAGGCTATGAACGTTGTTGTACACCAGTCCAGTAATGCGATGCAGCACGCGCAACGAAATTTGTTTTATTTATTTATATGTTTATTTACCTCTAATCGGCCGTAATCCGTAGTTTACTACCCCCCACCCTGCCCCTCCCCCGCCCCACGTCAGCACCTGGCAGCACTCCAACCACGGGCCGCTACTGGTTATTGATCTCAATAATTATAATTATCTTGAATCATGGTCAGCGTAATGTAAATCCAATATTTATCTGCCATAGAACAGGATTAGTCTCTAAAGGTCAGGGAAATCTCCTTCAGTGTTTGCGCTTAATAATGCAGAGTCAATACTGTATATGGTTTTGGATTACTACACTGTAAATAAGTAAAATATTCATGCAGGTCAATATATAGTTTCTATTTTAGGCAGGTCTCCTTCTGCTTCCCAGAATAGCAAAAGAATAGTTGTAATATTCTGGTAATTGCTCAGTAATATAATATCATAGTGTAGATCAAGCTCTCCTTACCAAATTAAAGTTTTAGAATTCAGCATACTTTTTTGTTGTTTAAATAGTAACAGTAGCAAGGGGACAGGCGGAGGCACCATTCCAGTGTAGACTACACTATCTGCAACAGTGTAGCCGGTAACACGATGAATCTCCTCAGAGTCGATAAAAACAAGTAATAAAACAGACCTGCATGGAGCAAAGAATGCTAGTCTTGACAGCACGCCGTCTTGCTGTTGGTGGAGAAAAGGAAGAAGAAGAATTCCCCTCAGGGCTGCCAAAAATATCCAGCTTGACCGGCGTCAGTCATCCCTGTGAGGTACTTCACGTCAGCAGCATGGTCCCGCACTTTACAGGGCTGAACTCTTCGCGTCACAACAGCTCTTTTAGCGCCCGGCAAAAACTCCCGACAGGAGCCACCCTACATTACGGAAGACATCGCACCATGACCCCCGGGCTCTCCGCGATGCAAACAGACGACTTCCAGCTGTGAACGAGCCCGGGAAAAGCACTCACCGCCGTCCGGAGCTCCCCACGGCACGGAGCTCCGGCTTCAAGCGGCAATTTTGACGCGTTGCCAGACCACGCCCCCTTTTTAAAGAATTCTTGTAGCTCCAGTTCAACTAAACCAAATTCTCTTACCACTCTAGGGGGCATATTAGCAAGGGCTGGCGATATAATTATTGCCGCTTTAGCGTCCGTTTTCGGGCGATAAGCGGCGATAATTATATCGCAATATCATCAAGGACACGCTAGCGCGTGTTTCCTTGATGTAGAGCCCGTTTTTTCACAGCCTCGCATCGCTAATGAGATGCAAAGAAGGCGTGGCTGTGAAAACAGCACATGAAAATATCGCGAAGGCAGCTTCGCGATATTAACAAGGAGGTGCAGCGATAAAACAAATCGCGCTACCTCGGCCTTAACGCTGGAATTTAACGTCTGTTAAATTCCAGACTAAGGTATACTAATAATGGTAGGTGGATTATGCTGATACGACCACAGGGTCGTATCAGCAATGTTATCGCTGTTTTCCATGGAACATCGCTGGAAAACCAGCGATGTTCCATGGCAAACACCGCTATCGCTGAAATATTATCGCCATAGCGCTATGCATTGTAAATATAGCGTTATCATGGCGATAATTTTCAGCGATAGCCGGCGATAATATTTCTATCGCTATGTGGGGCCAGCGATAAGTTAATATGCCCCTTGATCTTTTTGGGATCATATTAACTCCTACTGATGACATAGTAGGACGAAAGCAGGAGAAAAGCTAGGCAAAGTAAGGGTACAGTTGAGGGACAAGAGAGTAAATGCTTAGTGAGCATGCTCAAATGTGATACATGGAAATCAGAAGTTATGTAGGATAATAAAATCCTTTACTTTGCATTTATGATTAGCTGGAGCCCTGTTCTGAGGAACGAGTGGAAGAAGAAGAGATTGTAAAATATGAGCTGTTAGTGTTTCAATGTGTTCAATTGCCTCCATGAGAATTGGTAGACAGCACAATGACAAAAGAACAATGCATTGCTATTTATTAGGTTTGTCTAATTTTGAAGTCGAAAACATGTTGTTAATGTTATGTTCAATGTATTTTATAAAACGTTATTGAAAAAAATAAGGTTTTTACCATTTTTAGGAAGGATAGGTGGTTGGCACAGAGCGGAAGCTGCTCTGGTAGCTTATTCTGGAGCTGAGGTGCACATACTGAGGTTGAGCGGCCACCTGTCTGAGATGCACAGGTGGCCACTCCTAGGAGTGCTAAATCAGTATTGTCAGAGAAATAATTGCCATGGCAGCTGATTTTGCTGGTTTCCAGGTACCTCACTGGTTTGTATGTGGTGTGTATGCTCACTAACTGCTAAGCATGCAATCCTTCAAAGAGAACCAGCAAGGTAATACTGCCTGAGCAAAGATTTCTCCTCTTTAGTACAAGTTGAACAACCAAATACAGAAAAAAGCAACCGAAATATTACAAGTTAACATTTGCAAAGCACCTTCTACAATTTCCTTTGTTAAAATCTGCAGATAATGTAGCAGATGGTGGATTATGTGGTAAATGTGGCCAATTCATAATCATGCAAAAAAAGCTGTGGCTTTTATAGAGCAGGTTTTGTGAGGGCTTTCATTTTTTAGGTCTCACCGAGGCAGCTCATGCGCTGTCTCTTTGAAACATGCTGTATCTACTCTGCGGGCTTTTGAACACGCCCATCATTTTTGATTCATTGTTTGGTGTGCCCTTTGTAAATCCTTGGTTTTTATAGGTGCATTGGTTTTATTTGCCCCTCCTTTTGGTGTTTAGTTCACTCCCGTGGCTACTGGCCCTACTACATGTGTCATTCCCTTCAGTTTATTTCTGGTACTTATTGTGCACTATTTTTTTTGTTGGTGTCGGATCAGCTTTTCAGAATGTTGTGTTGCACTTAGCTGATTGCATTTTCATTTAATAATTGCCTCGCAATGCGTCCACACAACGGGACATACCGCGCCCCCTGGCGGCATTTTCATTTATCAATCGCCTCGCAACACATCCACACAATAGGAAATACCATGCCTCCTCATCCCCGAGCAAGGCTTTCCCGTATTTTTAATGTATGTGCTTTTCAATTTATGTGCTTTTGATAAAGACAAAAATTTTAAATACCGCAAACTCCACACCCGGTATGTGAAGCCTCGGGCCCCGGGAGCCTTTTACCTTCTCATGTGACGCGTTACATAAAGGCTTCATGTAAAGCATTAGTTATATTAGCTGTGCAGAACGTCTGAGGCACAGCACAGAAATAATTATGTTATCGAATCAACACAGGAGCAATTCAAAGCAACTACAAATTGCTCCCATTGTTCATAAAAATTGTATTCTTTTTTAATATATTTATATTTGTGACCAAACGAGTTAAATGAGAGACTGATCAAATCTTTCCAGCTGTTAAATACACAATAGCCCAAATGTTAATTATTGCTCTAACTCCTGTCTGTCGGCTATACAGGGCATCACCATTCTAAAATGGCTGTGTTAATTACCTACCTTCATTGAGGCCACCCTTCTTTCTGTCTATGTGCATGTTTCCTGCAGTGTCACAGACGCTTTGTTGTGGCATGCTGGTGTGACGAACTTCTGGCGCACAAAGTCACCGGCCATATAGAAGGGAAAAGGATGGCGAGTGAGCACTCTGCGTTTGCAGTGACTGATTGATTTACTTGTGGCATGAAGGTTGCACTGTGCAGGCTAGGATATGGAGAGAGTGACCCAGGGCCTGTTGGCAAGAGACAGCTTTTAAGTTGCTGCCTCCGGTGTAAAAGGTGTACATTAGGGAGTCGATATGTCAACTCACGCTAGTCCTCAGGGCTAGTGCTCCTTGTCTTTTCCTCCCACCACTTGAAAATATTTTGGCCCTCCACTTCACTTATGAATTGTCAAATCCCTCTTTTTATCTGCTGATCATAAACCATGTTAACCTAGTTCTTCCCTCATTCTGTCCCTAACAGATAGTTCCCTTTCTGCATTCGCTGAGTGTCTCATACCATGTCAGAAGTGTAAGCCCCTGAATTGAACACCCTCAAGTCCACAGTGAAATGTATCGGGCTGCTCATCTCTAAATCACACTCCCACCAACCCTGTCACATTTCCCTCACACTCACACTCCCACTGCCACCTCTCATCTCTCCCTTGCACTCCCACCGACCCTGTCATCTCCCACTCACAATCCCACTGCCCCCTCTCATCTCTACCTCGCACTTCCACTGCCCCTCTCATCTCTCCCTCACACTCTCACTGCCCCCTCTCATCTAGCACTCTCTCTGCCCCTCATCCCTCTCTCACTCTCCCTGTCTCCTCTCCATACTGCCTTCCTGTACCTCCACTGTGCACTCATCTATCTCTCCCCCTCCCCCTGTCTGGGAGCCCCTCCCACTCATCTCTGTGCAGTTCTCACTTAGACTTGGTGTTAGAAATGGGATTTCTGGTTGGCTAGGGCTTGTGCCTAAGCCAGGCAGAAACCACCACTCTAGTCAGGGCAAGTGATTACACGCTGAAGATAACCCCTGCTCACCCCCTTGGTAGCTTGGCACGAGCAGTCAGGCTTATCCCAGAGGCAATGTGTAAAGCGTTTGCGGAACACACACACACAGCAGCGACACACAAGGCACACCACAAAAGAAACTCCACACAAGGTTATACAAAAAATAGCCTTTGTATTACTGATAAAACACATTAGAACGTAATCACATATATACACTGTGCCACCTGGCACTAGGTATTACTTTACAGGGATTATATACACTTACAGGGCCAATTGGGCCACTGTCATAACATCACAATGCACAGTTAGAGAAAACAACCAGTCATTACTGGCAATAGTGCACTTAGCATAAACACATTATGCATTAGCATCAGCAACAGTGCACCAACGTATCCACTTTCAGAGGGCACGCACTAGACAAGGACTCAGTACAGTATGGCGTAAGCACCAACAGTGGTGCGCTTAGCAAACATCATTAGTGGGCACATATTGTAATCAAAGCCATAAGAACAGTGTACCGCAATGACCACCGATAAGGTGCGCACACTACTCCATGAGCACCACACCCAGTGCAATACTTGCGTTCTACTTGGTGTACTTGGTATCCTAGGTAAAGGCTTTTGGGCCACGTGCCCGCCTAACTCTCAACAAGTAGCAACTCTAGTCCCCGGGGGCCTCCGTCGAGGTCCCACCCCGTTCAGGGACACATTGCCAGGAGCAAAGGGGTGGGGGTGCAACTCACCCTGCCTCGGCAAAAGAATGCCCTGATGCTCTGACCGTCTGCGCTGGACCGGGACCTACGTGAAGGCTTCCGCCCGGTCCACAAGGTCAACAACACACCTTCAAGGTAGGATGAGGGGAGACACTGACTCGATATCCCCTCCACAGAAAATAACCCCAGTTGATGGGAAGCCGGGAGGCTCTGCTTCTCCTCGCACGGCTCTCCGCGGCAGTGGGCCCTGCCCACAACCAGGCTCAACCCTTGCCTGGCTTCCGGCAGCCCCACGTCTTGGCTGCGGATCCCGGAGTGATCTCTCCATTGGGCCGGCAGTCTTTGGCTTCCTTCTGCAGCTGGGCCCCACCTCCCTAGGACACGGCAACACGGGGTAGTCTCCCGCTCTGGGGCTTCTTCACTCTGGCTGGCATTCTGCCCCGCCCACAACCAGGCGTAGCAGCAGCCTGACTTCCTCTCCCGAGGGAAGCTCCGCCCACAGTCAGGCTGGCTTGGCCTGACTTCCGGTTTTGCGGCGCGGCTGCTCGCGAGCGGCTGCGCTGCCTCTGAGGAGATCTGCACCCCTTAGCCAGAATATCGCTCCTTTTTCTGGTTCAGGAGGTATGATGCCCAAAGGATCGAGCAAACAGAGCTATAAATTTCCCACAGCAAGGGGGAGTCACCTCCAATGACTCCAAGCGCTCTCGTAGCGCTAAATCTGCTGAGTCCTGCAGAGCAGGATCCCCTAAGCCCTGAAGGGGATGGGTCAAGCGCTCACCACGCGCTGAACCCCGAGTCACAAGGGGCAGAGCTGGGCCCAGGCAGGCCAGCTCACAGGGCCCTCCAGTAGAGGGGAAGTCCTTCATGGCAGTTTCCTCCTGGCGCCCAGCAGTCCTTCAGCAACTCAGCTCCAAGCAGGAACCAAAAACATGGGGTCACAGCCCCAACATTTATACTACAAGTGTATTTGTTCTCCCCCCTGGCACAGGGCTCTGTGCATGGTCCAAACCAGTTCTGGGGGGCACTTATACCTCTCTTTTCAGGTGCACAACAACCCTCATTGTTAGTGTAGGCTCTGGCCCCAGACACACCACATGGGGGCAGCGCCAGCATTGTGTAAGGCAGGCACAGTCCTATTCAGGTCCAGGTGCTACTCCTCCCACTACTCCAAATGCAGTTCGGCCTATTAAGCCTAGCGCTGACTCACCCAGCCCCTCTGAAGCCACTGTACCTCCCCAGCCCCTGTCATCCAGACATGCAATACACAACAGGCAGGCACAAAGACATATAGCACACAAAAATGACCACTTCTAAAAGTGGCATTTCTAAAATAGTGATAATAAATCTGCGAACACCATTACGCAGCATTTATTACCACTATTCCAAACATACCAAACTTGATCACGCTACTCCTCTCATGTCAGGAATTACCACTGAAACACATATCAGAGAATCCCCAAAGCATTCCTATGAGAGGGCGGCCTCACAGTAGTGATAAACCAAAACGGCTGTTTGTCACTACCAGGACATGCCACACAGTTAAGGCACATGTCCTACCTTTTACCTACATTGCACCCTGCCCATAGGGCTAGCTAGGGCCTACCTTAGGGGTGACTGGTATGTAGTAAAAGGGGAGTCACAGACGTGGCAACCACTTTATGTGCCACGTCACAGTGGCAGTAAACTGCATGCGCAGGCCCTGCAGAGGCCTGAGACAGGTTTGAAAGGCTACTTTGGTGGGTGGCGCAAGCAGCGCTGCAAGCCCACAAGTAGCATTTAATTTACTGGCCCTGGGTATATGAGATACCACTTTACAAGGGACTGATAGGTAAATTAAATACACCAAACAGGTGTAGACCAATCTTACCACGTTTACCATAGAGAGCACATGCAGTTTACACTGGACAGCAGTGATAAAGTGCCCAGAGTCCTAAAACCACCAACACCAGGTCAGAAAAAATACCAGGAGGAAGGCAAAAGGTTCAGGGATAACCCTGCAAAAAGGGCCAAATCTAACACTTGGAAACTGGAAGATCTGCACAACCCGTCTCTTTCCTTGCCCTCTCTGTCTGCTCACACGCCTCTCTAAGTCTGGTGCCCATCCTCGGTGCCCCGCCTTCAGATGGTGGGTGGTCATTGCCTGACTGAACACCTGCCTTACTTTAAGGTTCATAAGGTTTCTTTGGGAAGAGCAACCAGTCCCTCTTTGTCATACTCTCTCCCACCCCTCTCTCTCGCTCTCCCACTCACTCTTCCCACCTCTCTCATGTGGTTGACTTAAGATGATGAGCACAGTTTCTTTCCTGTGCCTCTTTAAGGTTTCTGTCCCTCCATCCCACTCTCTCCTCCAGTTCTTGGGGTGTCTTCTGAGTGTATAGGTTCTCCCTCTTTATGCGTCTGTCACCTGCTCTCCCCTTTTTTCTCTCTTTCTCACACACTCTTTTTGCTCCTCTGCCTGGAGTTCATTCAGCACTTTGTGTACAAACTACCTATCACTGTCTGTCTTCCTGTCTATCTATTTTGTGCAGCTCTCCCCCCTATCTATCCACCATCCCACATAATTCCACTACACAAATCAACACCACAGAATTTCACCCCACACAATTCCACAACTGCCAATTCCAATCGAACCCAGATAATTCCACTCCACTCCAAACCAAAACACATGGGTAAAAGACATTGGGCCATATTATCAAGAATGGCGCAAACATTATCGCCGCTTTAGCGGCAGGAAACTGCCGCTAAAGCGGCGATAAGGGGCTTGATAATATGCCCTAGAGAATTCCAATAGAAGCCCAGGTTCTGGTGTCAAGGACATCAAACCTGGGCTTCTATTGGAATTCTCTAGGGCATATTATCAAGCCCCTTATCTCCGCTTTAGCGGCAGTTTCCTGCCACTAAAGCAGCGATAATGTTTGCACCGTTCTTGATAATATAGCCCATTGTCATTTACAATGCCAAAAGCTCTAACTCTCGCAAATGCAAGACCTATTGGGATTGCCAATGCTTGTTACTAATATGGTTGCAGAATTCCTAAATGTATATACAAAGCGAACCATGTGGCAGACACATCGGAGGATTATGCAACTACACGATAGTGATGTCCACACAATCTGTCCTACTTCCTGAAATCCTCGCTGAGTTTTTTTTTTCATCAACAAAATACCTGTTCCCTTCTGTAAATACTGATCCAAAAAGTTCAATTAATCTCAGACACCAGATTTCAGGCCCAGTCTGTGTTGTACCAAAGCCAGCGCCATCTCAAACAGCCAGGCTGCGGGTGAATCCACTTCAAACGCAGGCTTCAATGGAACAGAAAGGCACCGTGTCGCAGCAGAGAATTAAGTGGGTCCCTCATAGCAAAGCCTCTTCACACCAGAGAAAAACACTTGTGCGTTGGGAGATAGGGGTTGCCATAGCAGGCGCACAAAATGTGAAAAAAGACCTATGATGAAAGGTAAGCTGCTGTTGCTGCGCTCCCGCGCAAACCTTCATTTTTAAAAACGTGCCCCTCACGGCTGAGCGCATGAATTTCAACATGATGTTTTAGTTGGTTCCCCTTCAGGGCATCATTTGCTCACTGGTTAAATTGTGGTCTGAGAATATGTTTAGTGGGACATAAGCTTAATGAGTCGGAAACAACTGCATGTACTGTACTTTAGGGAGGGGGTCTGTTTAATGTGGGTTTTTATGTTCAACAAATGTAGTCCTAAGGGAGTCAAAGGAGGAATGCCTTATGAATCCTGTTTGGCTCGATATGAAAATGAACGTTTTATTTTACCATCTGCAAGTGCCAGAAATGTAAGGCTTAAAGGAACTATGGTGTGGATAGCTTGTTATGTTCTGTTAAATAGTGGATAGAGGGATTATGTTCAGAATGAGAATCATAGTTTACCTTTCTGTTTGACATTTAAGAAAATTTTTTAGTACTCCAAGTTTTTACATTTTCAATCTTATTAAATGGAAAATATATATTAATTTGAAGAGGCTTCTACTTCTAATGTGGTTGAAGTTCTTCTTAAAGAAGGTTAAGTGTCAGCAATATCAGAGGTACTCTCCCTCTCCTTATAAGACGCAGACAATTAAAACATCAAAAAACAAGCACAAACATAGACAGAAATGGATAGCTGGTGCTTGCCGAAGATTTCTCTGAGTAACCTTGAGAGCTACAAGGACATCTCAGTATCCTTAGCCTCCTGCTTGGCTCTGAAGAGTTTGGCACCATTAGGGCCACCACATCTTGATCATCTACAATACTGGGACGCACAAACAATCTTTCTGTCGTACATCTCGGTGCAGTAACTCATTTTTTAAACATCTCTCTGTATGACCAAGAAGTTGAGGGTGGTAAACATGGACTTGTCATATTTAAATTATCGGGCCCAACTCACAAAGCCATTCATGGTCATGTGCCTAATTTTACAGCTGAAATTGGCACCAGGCAGATCTGTCAGGTGTTGACAAAAGGATACCTGTGAGCCGTAAAAGTAATTTGTACTTTGTAACTGTACGCCACAGCTGTGTACAATTATACCTTGGTAAACCCCAGGCAAGGGATGGATAGTGGGAGGATCAAGGTATGGTCTGCCTTAAGACAATGTGAATGTCTAGAAGTTATATTGCGTTCCCAGAGCCATCAGATTGCCACAAACGTCATGGCGTACCACTAGGAATGTTTGTGAACTACCAATGTCGTACATTTACAGTTGTGAGTACAAATACATGCACAGGTAAATGCATAGCTACCAAGTTTTCAGATTGCTTATGCATGACATTTCCATGGCTGCGGTGTGCATATGAGTGGCATTCCATTGTCAAACATGCAACATTTCAAGTGGCATGTAAACATGAGTAAACTAAGATACAAAAATATATAAATATCACAAATGATCCCCTTTTGTGCATTATGAAGCTCTAGAAAGTGGCTTGCAAGAGCTCCAACACTCCAGAAATGGAAGGTCGCTACCCTAATTACTCTTTCTAATATGATTTTTTGGGTAAACAACTGTGGCGCTATGATCCTAAACAATAAACAAGTCTGTCACTGACTGAAGATCATGGCTGCACCCTTAGTCCTTTACTGAGGCGGTAGTGAATGGGGCACCCACAACCCCTCACAATAAGGATATTCATAGCAACCCAAGATACTCTTAGAGGGGGTAGCTGCAGAAGGTGAGTCGCAATGCCCAGCCTCCCCACGCTATTGTCACAGTGTAGCCATTGGTTCCCATTACGGGGATGGATAGTGAAGGGAACTAGCTGACTCTCTCACAGAGGACAGTCACTGCACTTTGTTGGCTGAATTAACTCATTTGGTTTCTGCTTAGCTTGCTCCCCATGGTTTGGTCCAGCATCCCCAGAAACGCAACTGCTTGAAATCCACCTCCCTCCTGAGCTTTCTACTTACAGGTGGTAACTGAGTGCCGCTGCCTGCTGTTAAATCGTTGCCATATCAATCTGCCCTCCTCACTCTGTGCCACCACCCACATGCTTCAGCCTAGTCATACTCATATAAAGACTCTGAGCTTAAATGAATATGGTGACTGTTAGACCAGGCATCCTTGGTGTGGTTTCCCCTGTCTTTTTGCCTCTACCTCCTGTATGTTTGACTGTGTGCTGGACTTTGTTTTTGATGGTTTTTGCACTCTGAGCACTTTAACACAGCTGATCAGTGCTAAAGTGCAAGTGCGCCCTGTGTAAATTGTGATTATGATTGGTTATCCATGATTGGCAAATTTGATTTACTGGTAAGTCCCTAGTAAAGTGCACGGTGTGAGCCCAGGGCCTGTAAATCAAATGCTACTAGTGGGCCTGCAGCACTGGTTGTGCCACCCACATGAGTAGCCCTGTAAAACTGTCTCAGGCCTGCCATTGTATGCTGACCGGGCAAGTGCACCCACTTGCGAGGTCCAGATCTTCCCTTTTCTTACATGTAAGGCACCCCTAAAGTAGGCCCAAGGAAGGTACCCCTATGGCAACGGTGCAGTGTATGTGAACGGTATGACATGTACTGGTGAGTTTTGCATGTCCTGACAGTGAAATAATACCAGTTTTGGTCTTCTCCATTGCAAGGACTGGCTCGCTCATAGGTTATCATTGCAGCTGCCTTGTAACATTTTACTAGTGTATCTTTCAATTGGGACCAGCTAGTGATTTGGAGTTTAGGTTCCCTGAACTCAAAATTTAAAAATACATATTTTAGGGAAGTTGGTTTTTAAATTGTGTGTTTGAAAACACCACTTTTAGAAAGTGGGCATTTTCTTGCTTTACCGTTCTGTTCCTTTGCCTGCCTGTGGAATCAATGTCTGGTTTAGACTGGCAGCTGGGTTATTTGTGTATTCACTCTAGACAGTCACACAAAGGGAGCTGAGGTGTGCCCTGCATATCCTGTCATCCATCACCAGTCTAATGGGTCTTCCTGAGCTAGAGTGGTGGGAGGAGTTGTCACATACACCTGAATAGGGTTGTGCCTGGCCTCTCACAAACCCCTGGTATGTGTCCAGAGCCATGACAGGGCAAGGCAGGATCTGTGCACTGCAAAGACTCTCCTTTGAAGTATGCTTACTTCCAAGGTCAAAAGGGGTATTAGTATTGGACCTAAAACCACAGACTTTTAGTACAATTCTGGGTTGAGGACTCTTCCAAAAAGAAGAGCTGTAGAGCTGTCAGGAGAAGTACAGCCCCTTTGCTGTGTTTTGCTTTGCTGGGTTGGCCTGCAGTTGCTGCTTCTGACTGTGGGCAGTGAAAGAACTGGACTCAGCTTTTGAACCCTGCTTTTCCAAGGTTTTCCAAGGGCTCGTGTGTGCTTGCCTCCTGTTAGAAGTCTCAGGGCTATCAAAGACTTCACCTGCAGCATCCCTGAACTCCACTGCTGGGAGTCCTGATCTGCCCAGTGGTGTCAATTCCAGTTTTGGGCCCTTGGAGGCTGTTCCTGCTGCAAAGGACTGCACCTTCCAGCGCCTTTTTTTCCAATGCAGCACCTCTGTGCGGGAGAGGTTTCCATGCACTGCAGCCATGCAGCTGAAGAAATCGACGCAGCACCTGTTCGTGGCCTTAAGAACCGCTGCAGCCCAAGTCAAGTGCACAGTGTCTCCGACATCTGAGACCACCACACTGACTCCGACGCAGACACTGCTGTGCAGCTGAAAGAATCGACGCATCACCGGCCCGCTGCTGAACAAATCAACGCAGCGTCTGTTTGCCGCCGGTGCCTCGACCTCCAGTGCGTCTGGATTGCCATGCATTCAACATTGTGCACCAAGTTTTCCACCGCATCACCAGCAGACCAGAACCGTCTTTGGATTTTGACGCATTGCTTCCCCTTACAGTCCGGAACCCACGCAACACTTCTCCTGCTTGCAGCAGAACTGACGCATTGCTTCCCCAGAGACTCAGGAACTCACGCATCACTGTGTTTTCTGATGCTTCCCTCCTCTGCAGCTGTTTTTCTTTGTGGATTTTGACGCATCTAAGGTGCTTTGTGTAAAAACACTGCATCCATAGAGTTCTATGCACAATATTGCTTATAACCTTTAAAAAGTGATATTTTGAGTTTTGTATGTTGGATTTTTGTTGTTTCGGTCTTGTTTGGTTTAGATCAAAATTGTTCATTTTTCTAAACTGGTGTGGTGTCCATTTGTAGTGTTGTCACTGGGTTACTGTGTGTGTTATGTACAAATGCTTTACACATTGCCTCTGAGATATGCCTGACTGCTCGCGCCAAGCTTCCAAGGGGGTGAGCAAGGGCTGTCTTGGGTGTGTAACTCCCTTATCCTGACTGGAAGGAAGGGTCCCTACTTGGGCAGGGTGCAAGCCACTGCCAACTAGAGACCCCCATTTCTAACAGTAACCTCACTGAGAGTTAGTGCCTGACACAGAGCGCACTAACTTACAGAAAGCCACAGTAGTTAAATTTACTTCTGTAAAAAGGTGGATGAGCAACTAGAGGCTTGAGCCAAGCTTGAACCTGATGTCTGGCTCTGGCTTAAGTCTTTTATTGATAACATTGCTCTAGGAGTTCTAGGCAAAGTTGATGCCACTGTGCACTTAAGGAACATGAATCTGGAAGCTCTTTTTAGGATCATACTCTGGAAAGCATGTGCTTGAGATACAACTAAGGACACATCTCCAACTTTAAAAACAATGAAGATTGTCTTCCCTGCAATTTACTCTATGGAATTTATGTTTGGAGATTTTAAAAATGAGATACAACATCTCTATTGAAAGCCATCAAAGTCAATACTCACTAGGCACGTCTCTATGGGTTCTCCAGAAATGCCATCAAGAGAAGCAATGCCATGATAGCCATTTACAAGAAAGAAGCGGTGAAACTTATAAATATATTCATAACATGAAATAGCTAACTTGGTTACAACACTACTGAAGTCAGAACCGCACAAAAATGTGGCAGTTGTGAAAAAGATCAATATTTTGGCTCATGGTGGGTCGGAGTCTTGAACTCTTTTTCATTGTCCAAAGTGAGGCTTGGTTGGAAACAGGGTTCTGGAAAGGGGTGACCTTCCATGAGAATTATGAGGGTTCTTGTCTAGTTTGAATTTAGGGGCATATTAGCAAGGAGTTGCGATATTTATCGCAAAACGCGCTTAGCGCGTTTTTTGTTAACGCCGCCTATCGCTGGAAATTATCGCTGAGATAACACCCTATTAGTAAGGTTTATCTCCATAGCGATAATATTTCCAGCGATAGCGGCAAAATGTGAGAATATCGCTGGAAAAGCAGCGATATTCTCGCATTATCGCTAAGGTGGATTCAGCATTAGAATCCACCTCCTATACTTTAAACAGGTAAGTCATCCTCACTAGCAGGTGATAAAATATAGCGATAAACGCGCTTAGCGCGAATTATTTTATCGCTTCGCCTGCCTTGCTAATAGGGGGTAGTGGAGTTAGCGACTGTTTCCAGTCGCTTTTAGTAGGGAACGCCTTCCTTGCATGTCATTAGCGATAATTATCGCTGACATGCAAGGCGATGTGAATCCCGGCCGCTAACGCCTAAAAGCTGTCGCTAACGCCAGTTAGAGACAGCTTGCTAATAGGGCGATATAAATATCGCCGCTTTAGCGGCAAAAAGTGCCGCTAAAGCGGCGATAAATCCCTTGATAATATGCCCCTTAGTTTTAACTCAGTCAATGAATTTGATTCTCCCAGATGGCTTCATTTTTCTGTGGTGTTGATGGTTGGGTGAACAGTGTGTTAGCCTAAGTAGTTCAAAATTCTTTGTCGAACAGATGCATGACCTTTCTAACGGACAAACATGACTATTTTTCTTAAGGGTCTTTTGACGTTTAAGCATATCTTGATAAAACTCTATTTTTGACATACTTTGGTACTGATGCAGAACTTTCTATTAAAATACATTGGAAATGTAATTACTGGCAACGGTTTCTGGCATATTTTAAAATTCTCATAGAGTGTTGACAGACCATCAATTAAAACTTTGTTTCCACTAGTTATTGCCACCAAACTCTCTGATGGTAAATGGCGTCGTGAGATACCAATGCTCTTTCCGTAAATTAATGGGAACATCATGGTAGGACCAAGCATACCTTTCAAAGATTTCTCCAAATATCTGTGATGTGCAGAGATGTAAACATCCTAGTGAACTGATCAGCAGATATTTTTCCTTGCACACTGTCCTTAAAATGATCTAAAATTCTACATGAGGGGGTCAGGGCTGAAATACGCCTCCTAATAAAGCAAAATGCTTTTATCTGAACAATAAGAACATTAAAGGGAGATGTGCACCTTCTGTCTCAGGCATTGTGCTATATTACATAATCCTTATAGAAAGGTGGTGAAGGTACAGGTTTACCTATATATTGCTCCTTTTTATGCAATGTGCACAGATGTAAGTTCACTAAAAACTGCAGTTACATATTTCTTTGAGTAGTTCTAATAAAGCACAGAGTCTAATTATTGTTCACAAATATTATGTGTATTCCTGAGATATGGTAATGCTTCTAATCAATTCTGAATAACACAGTAGCTTTTAAAAAAATGTTCTTTGATGTGCTATGATTTTGTGACTTAGGTGGAGAAATGTACATCTGTTTTCTGTTCTGAACGCTATGTTAACTGTTTGGGAATAAGGTACTTTTAGCTCAAAGAGTAATACATCATTTGACTTACAGAATGCCAAGGTCATCTGGTCTTGACTCAACTTTGTCTTTCCAATGGTTTCTAATGTTACAATCACAGCGTCCTATCGTCTGAAAAAGAGCTACATGGGGGCATATCTACAAGGGCTTTATCTCCGTTTTTCTGGCTTTAAAAGCCAGAAAAACAGAGATAAAACTATCGCCCTATCAACATGAGGGTGCTAACATGCATAATCGCATGTTAGCACCCTTTTTCCCGACGCCCCCCTTTGCATCTCTAATGAGATGCAAAGTGGGTGTCACTGGGCGTACCCGGATGGACTGCCTTGAGAATATCGCTGATGTTCACATCGCGATATTAACAAGGCAGCCCATAGGATTTTAGCAGACGTTAGATTTTGGCGAAAACGGCCGTTTTCGCCAAAATCTAACGTCTGCTAAAATCCTGACTTACCTATGTTAGACATAGGGGATGGATTATGCTGATACGACCACAGGGTCGTATCAGCAAGGCTATCGCCGTTTTGCAGGGAACATCGCTGGAAAACCAGCGATGTTCCCTGCAAAACGGCGATAACCTCGCTATCTCTGGAATTCTTATCGCCCTGGGGAAACGCGTTGTTAATAACGCGCTACCATGGCGATACATACCAGAGATAGCCTGCGTTAGGGAATTCGGCGCTCAGCACGGCCAGCGATAATTATCGCTGGCCGTTGATAATATGCCCCTTAGTCAATAACATTTCCTCAAGAGCGTGTGATGATGTGAATTTTTAAAACTAAACACACTCAAAAATCATCTTAAAAAGTTAGGGGCATATTATCAAGAGAATTATCGCCGCTTTAGCGGCCGTTTGGCCGAAAAGCGGCGATAATTCTAACGCATTATTAACAAGGACACGCTAGCGCGTGTATCCTTGATTTAACTCCCGTTTCTGTCACCACTCGCTACGCATCGATAATGAGATGCAAAGTAGGCGTGGCTGACAGAAACAACATGGGAAAATATCGCGAAGGCAGCTTCGCGATATTAGCAAGGAGGGTAGCGATGATAATAATCGCGCTACCTCTGGCCTAACGCAGGAATTTAACGTCTGCTAAATTCCTGTGTTAGGCATACCTAACATGGGAGGTGGATTATGGGGTTAAGGCCACAGGGCCTTATCACCAAGATCATCGTCGTTTTGGGAGGGACATCGCTGTTTTTTAGGCGATGTTTGCCCATTTGCCCGCTATCGCTGGAATATTTATCGCCATAGCGCTGAGCGTTGGTAATACAGCGCTAGCTTGGCGAGATATTCCAGCGATAGCCGGCGATAAAGAAAAGCGCGCTAAGCGCGCTCGGCGATAATTATCGCCAACCCTAGATAATATGGCCCTTAATACCTTAGATGTACATAAACACTATGCACTTATGCTGTTGATCAGCTCCTCTAGTCTTCCAGACAGTGTGAAACACAGAAAGACTTTAGCAGTGATGCAATAAGGCATGGTGAGGAAGGCACCAGCCTTCAGCTGCTCACCCTTCTATATACAGAACTAAATGTAATTATTGAGGCTTTCTGTAAGTTAGTGAACACTGCGTCAGCCACTAACTCTCAGTGTGGGCACCATATTCATTTCAGCTCAGAGTCTTAATATGAGCATGACTAAACTGAAGTATGTGAGTGGTGGCACAGAGTGAGGAGGGCAGATTGATATGACAATGATTTGACAGGAGGCAGAGGCACTCAGGGACCACCTGCAAGTAGAAGCCTCAGGATGGAGTTGGATTTCAAGAGGTTGAGTTTCTGGGGATGCTGGACCAAACCACAGGGAGCAAGCTAAGCAGAACACACCACCATTTAGAGACTTATGGACGATGAGTTGCCTAACACAAGTGTTATTTTTTAGCATCATCAGTGTGAATTTAGAGGCTCATTTTTAACCAGAATGCCAGAACACAGCACAAAAATTAAAAAATCCTCTTTAGTCCATTTCAGAAAGTAAAAAAAACATGGGGAACAGGGTCGAGACTGATTTGCATATGGCTGAGTCTAAACTGGAATGGCATGGGGAGCAGAAAAACAATTGATTTAGGCCCAGATCTCTGTACTGGGGTGAATGTATAACATTTTTCAGAATTCTGTCCATCAATTGATCTTTTTGCATTTGTCATACTGAGTGGGACGGGTATGGCCAGATGTGGGTCCCATGCTCTTGTTGCCACTGGAGTCAAGCTAGCCTGGCTGAAATGGGGTGATACCCCGAAACCGGTCCTAGGATGCTTGTTTCCAGTCTAGGGAGGACCTGGCCTGGCAGTTCGGGCTGGACTGCTCCCATGGGGAACAGAGCCATGACTGATTTGCATATGGCTGGGTCTAAACTGGAATGGCATGGGGAGCAAAGAAACGATGAATTTAGGCCCATATCTCTGTACTGTGGTGAATGTATGACATTGTTCAGCATTCTTTCCATCAATTGTTCTTTTTGCATTTGTCACCCCGAGTGGGTATGCCCAGACGTGGGTCCAGTGCTCTCCATGCCACTGGAGTCAAGCTAGCCTGGCTGATGAGGGGTGATACCCCGAAACCGGTCCCAGGATGCCTGTTTACACTACAGGGAGGACCTGGCCTGGCAGTTCGGGCTGGACTGTTCCCATGGAGAACAGGGTGAAGGCTGATTTGCATAAAGGATGGATTTAGACCCAGATCTCTGTACTGGGGTGAATGTATGACATTGTTTATCATTCTGTCCATCAATTGTTCTTTTTGCATTCCTAAATTTAAGGACCCTCTCACCTGACTGCATATGGTTTGGAAGATTGATCCATAGATTAATTTCTGTGGTTGGGAATTCACATCCCATGAATCGAATACGGTTGACCTTAAGAAACAGGGTCAATGAGTTGTTTACTAGAGACAATGTAAGTAAACGTTATAAAACGCCGAAGGTACTGTCATGTAAAAACCCAAAGCAGACTATTCCAACAGCCTTCCAGCTTAGGGCTCCATTATCAGAGGTCCAGAAAACTGCCTTCCTTCTGTCATGAGATAGCAATATGACTGGCAGCAGTATTTCTGGTGGGGGCAGATTAGAAATATTCCTATTATTTTTTTGAGGATCATTCAAAATCAGTTTCAACACCGATCCCTGTATATTTTTCATGATGTTCCTCAATGCTTTACCCAGACTTCCCACCTGCTTCAGCAGGTAAAGTATCCGAGTGAAACACACAAGGACCACAGTGTTCCCGTGATCTGTTAACCCAGATGGTTAAAGTCACTCCTGTAACCAGCCCATCTGGGTTTACCAGGGGTGTTATTTGGGGTTATTAGTGCCTAACTAGCTCCAAAGGGCTTTAGTGTAACAACAGAGAAATCACTTTTACTAATTTTGTGCAACTCAACTCAAACCGTGTGCTACGATAAAATATATTCAGCTTTTCATCTTTAAGGAGATTCTTTGGGCATCTAGGCCTTATCAGTGCAGGATAGGAGGGCCACAGCCACTAGCATAAAATGCTCATGAGCTGACACTAATTTGATTAAAGTTCATTAAATCCCTCAACATGCAGTCCTCAAGACTACCAGAAGTGCTCCACCCAAGAGCAGCTGTAACATACTCCCGTAGGATTTGCGTGACCATCCCAGTTCAGCCGAACAAAACTATTAGGATTCTAAGACACAGAACCCCGAGTTGCTTTCCCATTTATAGAGCCCAGACAAGAAGTGCATCACCAACATTACTGCTTCCATCTAGTGGACAAGAGGTATATATTTTCATTGTACCAGCTCAATGTCCAGACAAAATTCTGGTGTGTGCACTTAGCCTGAGAATAAACAAATTCACCATTTTGTATCTAAAAAACATGAAAATTACTTGAAGGATTTATTAGAAAAAGAACAGCGTAGCTCATGACAAATCAAATTCTGACAACACACCAAGAAGACATAGAATAGCATAAACAAAAGTAGATCTCAAAATGAACCTAAGGGGCAAGGACATGCCAAGCGAAACTCACAATTTATCTAAGGGATATACATCAAGACAATGGCAACAAAGTACACCACACGCCTAGACGCCCTCGGGTAGTAGTGCGCTATACAAATATATAAATAAATAAAAATAACTGGATTAATGAAAATGTATCATATAATTCATTATGGCATAGACTAAGGTAAAAACCAAATCGCATCATAAACCATAAGGAAATGATTATAACATGAAAGCAAATAAACTAAAATAGGAATACAGGTGGATAATTAACACACTTCAGGTATTATTTCTGAATGTAATGGCTTGAAAAAGAAGGAAAATTCCATAATATCCATCTCACTGGAAAGTCATATCTGAGCTGATACTGGCGCAGGTCGATCTAACAAGGAGCAAGAGAGGACCCTATAACAGTAAATGACTGTTCACATTATTGAACAATGAATGTGAATTACGCCTTCTTTAAGGATTACATTTTCACTGCACATTGATGCCACAAACAGTGCAGCTGGACCGCAATGTAATAGCACACTATCAGTAGAAGGGGTAAAAGTCCATTGAAATTAGATGAATTTGAGGGTTGGAAAAGACAAGGATTAAACTTTGGCCCATCCTCATCATCTGGTATTCAGAGATGGCTATGTTATAGTCTGATTCTTCCTGTCGAAATAAGAAATGATCAGGCAATTTCTTTCTTGTGGTGCCAAACCATTGCAAATCATTGGAGGCGTCTGTGTCAGACAGCTGCGGGCCGTGCATGTAAGAGTGGTAGGGTGGTGGGGCCGTGTGGGGGGGGGATTTCGACAGACGATGACAAGGGAAAATTAATTATTTACTTAATTTTCCCTCGTGGTGGTCTGTCGAATCCTCCCCCCCCCAACCCGGCCCACCGCTCTTACCTGCACGGGCCGTGGCAGGTGTCAGAGTTCTAAGTTGAGGGGAGGATGGTCATCTGTGTGAAAAATTCTGTTTGTCCTCTTTTTTGCTGAATCACTTGCCCTAAGGGTTAAATGAGTGCTTGAAAAGAACAATGATTTGCAGTCATTTTGGGAAAAAATGATCAGATCAATCAGTCAATGGACCTTGCACCCAATGGAATAGGTTGGGAGGAACTTAAACATGAGTCAGTACTACTCCTGTGCTTGTGAGCTTTATTAGTGGATTTGGGAGAATTATTCTTAAGAACAGAGCCACAGGCATTTAAAACCTCACTGATACATCCAGAGTCAGAATGCATTTTATGTTTCCTGCTACTATCAACAGGTCGGCTCGACATGACTGAGCTAAAGTTTGTTCCACAGATTTGTAAATTTGTGTGGCTACAGCAAAACCACAGGAATGAATGTATGGGAATCGTTCATTCCAATAGAGATAGGTTTATTATCAACTGCCTCGTCCACCGATCTAGGGAAGTTGGTCTGCGCAAATGATGCACTCATGATACGGAACCAAATATTATAAAGTGCAAACAAATGTTGTGTGTGTTACAAGAAATGTTCTAGAATTAGGCAGTAGAAAGGCCCTTCTGAACTGATTCTAAGTGGTGGCTGCACCTGTAGGCAACAACAGGCGGGCATTGCACATATACAGACTTGTTTGCATGTCAGGCAAAAAGTGAGATAAGGAGGTAACTAGACATAATACTCCATACCAGCATGAAAAGCAGATAATATAGGGCTAGGTGACTGGAATCTGCTGGTGCGGAAAGAAAGTATTAATTTTGCACCACTGTGGTCACAAAATGTGTTTTCAATATAAACAGTTAACAGCAAAGATAAAGTTCAGCGACAGGAGAATAAAGGAGAAAGTTCTTAACATGAGTGCAAGCCGGCCTGGTCCTCCCCTATGATGCTTGCAGTTGTGCATCATCTGGACTGCCAGGGATGAGATCATTCCACTGAAAGTCCGATGGAATTCTACTTCTGTCTGTGGTAGTCACGTCTGATGGTTCTGTGGTCTTTGAATGAAGCCAAGCACCAGAAGAGGTTGACATCTGGATAATTTTCCCAGTGTAAATGAGTTAGGTTGATGAAGAAGGTATATACGAGTGGCATCCGTTTCCTCCCATCCTCCTTATTAAGTGGTGTTGTGTCAAAGAAAGGTAAGGAAACCTTAGTTCATTGAAGCAAAGAGTTGTTGGTCTCATGTTTGGATTCGGAGTCAGAAGACATTTGTGTGTTGTCTGTAGACAACCCACTGCTATGTATGAATTCTCCTGTGTCTTTCTTCTTGGTGGAGTGCTCAATTTCACCAGCTCATTGAAAACCATATCCCCTTGTCCTCCTGTTCCGCCAGCCTCCTATTCCTTGCCGTCGACTCATGTGAAAATTACCTGGCTTTTCTGGGCACCCACTCCCATCTTGCCCCCGCCCACTAACTCCCCAAGATACAACATATCTGGGCTTCTCTCCCCTGCCTATTCCTGGTTTCTACTGCAGTCTCCCCCCTCAAGGCTATAAATAAGCCCTATCCCTGTTCAACCCATATCAACGAGTAACTGATATCGCTGTTAACCTCCCCTTCACAAGATCCCAGCCTGAAAAAAATTCACTGCCTCCTTTTCACATTGCCAAATAACCCCAAGATTTAATTATATTGCACAATCCAGTCTAATATTTCAGGAAAATAATTTCACCCTTTTTAAAGCCTTTTATTTCACTTTGCGATGGAATTGTATGACACATGCAACTCCCTGCAAGCTATCGGTATGCAGTGAATGCGTTTTGCCACCTTTGTGATGCAAATGCAATATATGTTTATTTCTCTTTGATATTTCCCCTTTCCATGGGCACTGTATTTTTTATATTTCCGCTCTTGTCACAGACAGCAGCCTTGGAAATCAAAGGCAAAGGCATTGATTTGTTGAATCCAAAAACATCTTATCTTTTCCTACTCTAATGTGATTTAAAAAAAAATCTTTTCCTTACCCTACATCTTTACAGCAAGTTCACTCTTTTCATACTTTGATAATATAGTTAAATGCGTTGCCCGGTATTCTTTAGTATAAGTAGACAGAGCCACAGAAATGCAGAAAGCAAGCTTGCCTCTCTAATAGGCAGAATTAATTCGTAACTTCGGCATCCACATCCTCCCTTCCAAGCTTTAATATCAAAATGCTTTATGAACATGGATCTCAGACGCCACTTCATCTTTTCAGTAGTACGTGCCAAGAGTTGCAAATTACTGAGTCGTGTTAAGCCATGTTTATATAATGAATATGTAGGAAGTCCATCATCATTGGCTTACACACTGCAAGGAGGCTATTTTTAAACAAATGGGACAATTCTATTATGTCCATTTTGGCTTCACTCTATTTCTGTGTGTTTACTCCTGCTCTGCCGCCCTCTGCCTCCATCCGCCCCTAGCCTATGAAAGGACCCAGGAGATTCTAGGTGTAGTGTGATCTTTTTTTATACTTTTCGTACTCCTCGACAAAGAAGATGTACGTTTTGAAGTTTAGTGGTGTACATGCCATGTGTTTTCTTTACCCAACTCAGTGAGTCTCACCATAATGCCCACTCACACCAAAGCTACTGACGCCCCCACGAGTGGTAAATTCAGGGGGGTGGGGCGTTACCAAGCCAAACCCTGTGGGATCTCAAAATGAAGCTCATACTGCTTTGATAATTAATGTCAAATACTGAAGACGTCATGTAATCAGAAAAAACCCCGAAAGAAATGGCAAAAAAGGAAATTAAAAAAAATGTAGAAGAAGAAACAAAATAGGCTTTCACTATTTAAGGTGGAACAAAATATCACAGATCAGTGAGAGAAAAAGCACAGCAGGATTTTCAGATATTTTTCCTTCAGATGCTTTGAATTCAATGTCATTGCCAAGTTTACATGATTAGCACCAAGCTGTTGGCCTTCGTCCTGTAGGCTTTGACAGCGATGGAGAATGCCAAGCACTCATATCACTTTTAAAGTTATTATATATTTAAACAATATAGGTTCCGAGTTTTTAATGTGAAAATGAGGCATAACATGCAGAATTGCTTCTAAGGTATTCATGTTTTGCCGTATTTCCACGATTATTTCCCCTATAAGTTTACATCTTTAACCTGATGATAAATGAGGGATCTTTAATGGGCCTCTTGTTTGCAGATTCATGCAGACAGATGCCGCCTCTGGCCTCGTGTCTCTTCTCAAGGTTCTCATGGCCCGTAGTATCCGCAGCCCATCAGAATGTGACACTCGGAGACTAAACAGGAGCCGGGCAGAGTGCTTTGCACAAGTATGTCTAAACTCATTAGGTGTCAGAGCAAACAATACAGGAGCTGGCAATCGGGCCATTTTCAAGGCTGTCGGTCATTAACACTCCGTGACACTTTTGACAGTCGTGGATCGCAATACTCGCGGGGGGAAGGGGGGGATTGTCGCGCGGGGGTTACCGCGAGGGGGGGTTAAAATAAAAAGAAGCCTACCTGACAAGGTCCCGCGCCTCCTCTGCTCCTGGGCCAGGTCCCGCGCCGCCTCTGCTCCCTCCCCTCCTGTAAGCCAATCACAACGCTGCAATGGCAGCGTTGTGATTGGTAGGGAGTCCCGGACGGCGCCCAGCAGGGCACCAGTAGGGACGCCATTTTCTCTATGTAGGCTGCATGCAGCCTACATAGAGAAAATGTAGAGTGCGCATGACTGCTTTGGTCGGCCCCAGGGCCGTCCAAAGTAGTCTGGTACTCAGAGTGGTGCAAGCCACTCCTCCCCGACCCGCCCACCCGCCCGCCCCCAACCAGGCAAATCCTCCCGCCCGCCCCCAACCAGGCATACCGCTGCATTCTGCTTTCTCGCAGCGCGAGAAGCAGAAAATAAAATGGTATTTAAAATACCATTTTATTTTCTGCTTCTCGCACTGCGAGAAAGCAGTGGGGCGGCGCTCCAACGCCCTAATGGAGCGGCCGCCACTGAAAAAATCCTAAACTTGCTACTTTTGGTATTCACAGAAGGCATTTAGTAGTAGTAAAGTTAGGACTCCTAACTTTACTACTACTAAATGCCTTTTGTGAATACCGAAAGTCCTAAAGTTAGGATTTTGTCTCAGTTTAGTAGTAGTAAAGTTAAGAGTCCTAACTTTACTACTACTAAATGCCATCTGTGAATACCAAAAGTAGTAAGTTTAGGATTTTATCTCAGATTAGTTCTGTGAATCGGCCCCCTAATTCTGATCCCTATGCAAACCCGGAATCGGAAGATAGTCTTTAACTTGAACTTAGGGCCAGAGTGTTGAAACCACATGCATTTGTCACAATACCAAAGATGGGACTTAGTATGACAGAACATATGTGCTCAGTGGTTAATGAGGATCCCGCCAATTTATCCTGGAGTACTGCTCATGCACCCTAAACATCATTAAGAAAGGATGTTCAAGGTCTTCCAAAGGTACGATTTTTGGTAATTGTGCCGCTTGCCCAATCCCTTTTTTCTTGTTTTGAGCTGTGACATGATATTCTTGTCAGCAAAATATTACCCATAAAAATCGAGAGAAGATGAGGAACTAACACAGCAATAAAAGGCAGGTAAGTAAAAGCAATTAGGCATAGGTAGGGATATATGTACACACAATTTTCAATGGAAGGTTTTTACAAAACAATGAAAGGTATAGGTTCCAAAATTAAATACTTCGGGGCTTATTTACAAGCCCCTTGCGCCACCCGTACGTCACTTTTCCCATCTTAAAAATGACGCAAAAGTGGTGCAAGGGGCTTTTAAATAAGCACCTTCGTTAATAATACACCAAGATTAATAATGGGCTCCAATATTAATCCCCCAAGAATAATAAGGGAGTAATTAATGAATCCAAAATAACAACATGAAATCATTTTGAGCAAACGAAAAAAGAAAAGTGAGTGGATAAGGAGTACTTTTTCAAATAAGGCCATTTCCAAGAATCACATCAGGCACTAAGTTCTCCTTTGACTATCATGTTTCACAATCCACATACTTTAGCAACTTTAAAAACTGGTTTCCTTATTAAAATGAGAATATGTGTCCTGATTAACAGGGTTTAGAGTCCGCAGAGGTCATAAACCTCATTTCCCTTTTCACAGATAGGGCGCACATTTCATGTTTGCACCACAGCGCACCTTAAAGCACGTGCGCCAGTTGCAAACATGGAAAGTGCGCACAGTCAGGAAGAATGCATGCGCTGCCCACAGGACAGCCGTGAACTCGCGCTGCACTCTAGGGCTGCGCATTCAGGAGAAATACGGAGCAGCTGTTTAAAAGATGTTCTGTGTTTCTTTGTGTAGGCAGCAACCCGCCTGCACTTTTAAAGGGGATTAGCGATACCCTTGTAGGCGGGTGCAGTGAGTGAATGCACCCGCCTGCAAGGGGATGTCAGGAGGGGGTTCAAGGGTCCACTTTCATCCCTTTAGAGGGCTGCATTTAGAAGATGCACTGAAAGTGCACTCCTTTTTGTGGCGCAGTTTCAGTGCGACTTCTAAAGGCATGTTTGCCTGTGTGCCCATGTCAGTAATACGGCGCGGACGCAGAGACAAAGTGATTCCCTCATTTGCATGGGGCCACAACCCAAAGCAAATGAGTGAAAGCCATCTAATGACACCAGCAGCACTATCTGTATTAAAAAAGGGGCAGCAAAAGCATCTGCGGCCCTTCTGTAATACCAAAGTGCCCGGAGGCACATAAATTTGGCGCAAAAGTCCGTTACGCCCCGGGCTGCTTGTGTAATACGGCGCCTGATGTGAAGATCTTGATAAGGGGGTTAGGGGCAAAATTGATGCCATAAGATGAATTCCTTTGGAGTGTTACTAAAATGGCACCTTAAATTGCATCTCTTTTCATCTATCTAAAGCAAAAACCTTGTTGGTGAGTAATATTTTGAATAAGCTCTTATGAATTTCAATAGCTTTTCAATGTAGGAAAAGCATGGATCCTTTTCTCATAAAGCACTGATGAGTCCTTGAAATAGTACTTCTGCAGCCCTACCTCACGTTCATATAAAAGCAATTCACAGAGGTGCTGTTGTGGATCTCAGCCTACTTCTTTCACATTTGTGAAGTATGGAACTCTCTGTCACAAGTGTGGAGAGTAACGCAGGTGCAGGTCTATATTTTTTATATAAATATAAGAGTGATAAGGGGAGTAGAAGGAAAGTTTGGCATACCTGCTAGAAAATGGTAGGTGGAAAGAAAAAATTAAATAGGGCTGAGGGAGGGACGTGCTAATTCAAAAATACACCTACAAAAGGGTAAGGCAGTTGTAATTCACTGAAGTGACAGCCACATCTATTCCAGTAGCACTACAGCCGAAAACAGCTCAAATATACTTGGGCCAACCCTTTGAGTAAGTTACCCAGTTCACATGGCCATTGAGAGGTATAAAAGGGAGTCACATAAAAACCCATGGAGGCAGGGACTAACATCAGCATAAAGCCCAACATCTAAAAAAGGTAAACAAATGGACATTACTTCTGACTTTTCATACATCAGCATTTACCACATTGTTAAAATATGAAAATATATGAAAAAATTAAAATAAAGTTATTTAAAAAACTATAAACATTGCAGATGCACATGCACATGCATAGCAAAATACAAATATGTATTTTAGAAACAATTTAAAAAAATACAACTTATCTCTCTTCTAACACTAATCTAAACACACTGAAAGACAACACATTGCAGTGCACACACATTCTCACAAACGTTTCACAACAGGGCTGTAGCCAATTATGCACATTCAGTACTTATGTGTGGCAGGTGTGTGTTATGTTCCTCAGGTAATGCCTGTTTCTTTATTCATCTCATTTTGTAGTTCTACACAGCATAGGCGACAGCTTGTTTAATTTCTTCTCTCTACCTCACCAATCATAAAATCCACACCCTTATCGGTACCCTGCTCTTCTTTCCACCTTTCACACTTACCTCTTTGTCACTTCTCTTTACACCCACCACCTTCTTTTTGCCTCAAGTATCTTTCTGTCTCATACCCCTCTCCTTACCTCATCCCACCTCTTCTACCACACCTATCTATGTCTGCCTAGCTCTATATGGCTTTGTACCTACTCCACACTCCTCTTTTTACTCTCTCTACCTCACTTCTATCTCACACATCTTTCAACACACATCTCTTTACCCCACTTCTACCTTCTACCTCGATGTTTCTTATGACTTCACCTTTCTCTCCCACTCTTTGTGCCTACCTCTAAATCTCTACCACAGCTCGTTCTATCTCTCTCTCTCTGTACATCGCTGAAGTTTCCATCACAACTTCTCTTGACTCCATCTACATAACCTCTCTCTCAACCTCATTTTTCCATAACTTGCCTATCTGCCTACTTCACTCAATACCTCATCACACTCTACCTCTATTAGCCACCTCTACCTTATCACTCTTTCTAACTCATTTCTCTCTGTCTGCCTCATACCTCATACTTCTCTCATTACCTTCTCTTTACCCCTCCACCACTTTGTCTCTCTCATTACCTAAACGCTCACTTTATCTCAACATTCACACACCTCACTCGTTTTTGCCTCAGTTCCTGCGACCTCACATCTCTCACTACCTTACTTCTTTCTCACTACCTCTCTTTCACAACCTCTTTTTCTCTAACTGTACTAACTTGCTCTCTGTACCTTCATCACTATTCCAATCCAAACTCTCTACCTTGCCACCTTATCTCTATAAATGTGTATGTTTCGCTACATCTCTCTACCTCAGCTCCCAACCACACCCTCAGTCTCTATCACAATATGAACCTCACCTCACTTTCTCCACCTCACCTCTGGTTCTCTACTTCATCTTGCTCTAAACTTCATATCTCTTTCTACTCTTTAACCCTCTCTATCCTTCACTTGGCATCACTCCTCTCTTTTACATTGACATGACTTTCAATAGCCCACTTCTCATTTTGCCCCTCTCTTAGTATCTCATCACTCTTTACCCAACCACTCCGTATCTCATTTGTCTGTACCTCTTTTCTCACAGTACCTCATCTTTCTTTAGTCCACCTTGCTCTTTCTCACCACCTGAACTCTCAATATAACTTCCCATTAATTTGCTACTTACCTCTCCATCTCCCCTCTCTCTTTCTACCCCTGTTACCTCTACCTCACCTCTCACTAACATACCCCTTTTCCAGAACTTCTCTTCAGAGCTTCTCTTTCTCTGACTCTAACATTTTATCCATAGTTTCCTCTTCTCTTTATTTCTTTCAATTGTGTCTACAGCTTTTTGTCTACTTCAACTCACCCTCTCTGCCTCACCTGTCACTTTCTCTCTGTCTCTATATGACTCTCTACCTCATCTCTTTTTCTGCCCTTCGTCACTGTCTATTACACCCTTTCTCTTCCACTGTATCAATATCTCCTTTTCCTATACTTCATCTCTGTCAGCTTCACCTCTTTCTCTTTCTACGCCTCATCATCTCTTTTGCCAATATTCCCCTCTCTCTCTTTACCTTTCTCTGACACAATTCTATCTTTACCAAACCTCTCTTTCTACATATAATTTCTGATTTTGACCCTCTCTACCTTAATGCTTTCTCTTCCTTGTATTTCTCTGTTCTTCTTTCATTAACTCACTTCTCTGCCAAGTTTCCTCTACTACTCCCTGTCTCTCTCTCACCTTTCTTTCCACCTTACCACTCTCCCTCACCCCATTGGTGTTCTCGGTTTTCTTTTCTGTACATTTCTTTCTCCATCTGCTTATCTATAGCTCTCTGTACCTCTCTCAAAAATCTTGCCTATCACTTTATCTAGCCCTTCCTCATTATACATTGTATGTCTATCTTTCTGGCCCTCGCCTTTCTCTCATTCTATTATATCTGCCTCTACCCCAACTATCCCTCTACTTTATCTCTGTCTCTAACCTTTTTGTCCATCTACTTCAGCTCTCTTAAAATACAATTCCCCTTACCTTCCTGTCTTTTTCCTGTCTCCTTTCCCCACTCATTTATCTTACTCAGTAGAAACAAAGGTCACAGTCTAGACAGAGACGTGCACACATAGTAAGAGCGTAGGAGGCATGCATCGATAGAAAGAGAGTAGGAGGAGCAAAGCAAGAGAAGAGAATTAAGGAGGACTTTATTGATTTTACTCGATGGAGAGATGAAAATCATCAGAGTTGTGCTTCGATTTTCCCTTGTCCACAAACAATGCCAGTTGTTAATGGGGTTTTATTTGTAACTGCAAAAGCCCAGGATTTAAACGCACAATTGCTGTGTCCAAACTATAGATTTTAACATTAAGCACTAGTCCGCTAAGCATCCACCAAGACATCCTTACAATGGCATTCCTACACTCAGAAGAATAGGCTCTTAAGCCACTGAATTCCATGTACAGTATTGCAGTTGCAAGAAAAGAATATCTATATCTGAGTACTACAGAAAGGACTATCAAGGCTTTTTCAAGATTTATGTATGGTGGACAGCAGAAAGCTTGAGATTTAGACTCTTTCTTATTTCCCCCATTTATAAAAATGTAATTTATAATTGAATAACACATTGCATCATGAGTGCTTGAATTAGCTGAAAATGGGCAATAAATTGACCAGGAGGCCCGAATTAAGTCTTGCCAGAGGGCTCAAAAAATCTTTTAAATAAACTCCGACAACATCAAGGAATGCCATGTGCTTCAGTGAACATCGGCTAATCCAGGGGTTCATTATTGAGTGCACTATTGCAGCTGCCGCCATGGTTGCTTTTGAGTGACATATCCCAATTGCTGTAATTTGCAGGGCAGATAGCGGGGAGGACTCAGATTCCTCCTGCAGGCTGTATTCAATTACATGCTTAGTCCAGAGCAAACTCTCAGGTTTGCTAGCCTATTCACTGCAGGAAACAACCTTTACAACACGGTCATTACACTGCGATACCTTTACAACGCGGTCGTTACAACGACCGCGTTGTTAGTACACGATGCATTTACATCGCAAGTCTTTACAACGACTTCCACTAGGGGCGCTGAGGTATTGGAAATGAATTCCAACACCTTCCCTACTGTTGCGCAAACTAGAGTAGGAATAGTAAATAATACTATTCCTAAGTCCAGCGCGCCCCCTAGTGGAAGTCGTTGTAAAGACTTGTGATGGAAGTGCATTGCGTACTAACAACGCGGTCGTTGTAACGACCGCGATGTAATAGCACGCAATGTAATACATCGCGCAGTAAAGTGCTATATTCATTTACTGCATCAGCTCTGAACCTTTGCAGCATTGTCAAAGCTTCCATTGGTCCCATCTACACCAGTGTCAGACTGTGATGTTAATTTATAACAAAACCAAAGAAGCACAGATTTGGGTACTTGGTAAATACGTTTTCTGAAGTTAAAATCGTAGATTGGGGTTCTGAACTTTTGTAGGTAAAGCTGATTTGTCACCAAATGTCTTAGGACTGCATTTAGAATATATAGATTAGCCTGCCCAACCCTCAAGACATTTGCTGCCACGAGGGCGCCACTGAAGGCAAAGGCCTCAGGAAGCTGTGATCCGTCAGTTCCAACAGCAGGAATGTGACAAGACCCCATGTTAGACCTAGAAGAAATTGATTTAAGAACTTGATTTAAGAACTGCCCTATTTTGAAAAGATGTGAAGGAGGCATCAAGTGAGACAGTATTCAAAGACCCGAATGCCTGGTATGAGCCCTGTTAACTAATTTTTATTTTTGTAACTTTGAAAAATATTTTGTTTGCTTTTATTAGGCAATGATTTGAAAATAGGGTTATCAATACAATGTAGATGTTCACGGGCATAGGACTAAAATATTGTTTATGTGCAAAGATTATCAGGAATGTAACTTCTGATGCTTGTTTCTCGTTTGAATGAAATAAAAAATGTGTACTATCTTAAAAAGAAGCAAAAGCAGAAACAAAATCAACGTCTAGTGTGTGTCTGTTAAAGAAACATATTTTAAAGGATTTTTAAACAAAAAGAAGATGAGGAGCACAAATAATATATATACTTTACCTTGGATCAGAATGGAGGGACCAAACCAGGAGAAGTTCGGTCATAATGCAATGCAACACTGAAGAGCCCTTATAGAATTATTTGAATTGTGTGCATCAACCACACTCTACCCTTCCAGTTTGTGCCTATAACGTGGGCCTATATAAAATGTTTTTGCTTAAAAACGAGCCACCTAACATCTTGCGATATTCTGCATTAGGTTACCGTCACAGCTGTGTGTCTTATTGATTCTGGTACAGGGGTTGCAGCTTTCAAAATGGGTGGGGATTTAAGATCAATGTAATTCTTGCCTCCAGAATTTCTCTAGAAACATCGTGTCACTTACAGGGCTAATTAATTTCAGCTGCTGAGGCAGTTTATATCAGATAGAAATTAATGTAACTCCCTTTCAGACTGGCAGCCATATATGTATCAGTCAAAGGCACTCTAAATATGTGTGTGTTATTGCCATTTCGTGACTACCGAGTGGCCTTGAGTCAGTTGTGGCACCGTTAACAACCATAACATTAGTCAGCGGCATGCTGAAATTTTGAACTGGTAGTAACAAAGTTTCTACTATTGGTGGGAAACTATTACATATAGCATTGAAAGTAAAGCGTGATAAAAAAAAAAAGCTAGTCAGGGAATGTGTCCGCTTACCATGTGACCATCGGCATCTATGCTAGGGGATAGGTCCGCCATTAACACTTGCCCACTGAAACGTTAAGAACTCAATCGATACTCCATTTAATGTCTCAAAATAATGGAAAGCTGCATCATAAATAGTTAACGTGACTGAGACTGTCCCAGCCTCAAAGAAGAGCAGGTCAGTATGAACTCGCACCATGAGCCACATCAGCATTAGTTGTTCTACTGACTTCCAAATGAACTGCTGAATTGTTCCTTCTTACATTGAAAACGTCTCAAGCAGATTTTCTGTGTTAGGTTGCCCTCTTCTATGAGTTCCAGTCCGGGTTTTGCTTTTTTTTTGAGTTGCCGAGGATCTTGTGTGATCGTGTGTGAGGAGCAGAGCGGTTACGAACGGCTGAGAACGCCGCTGAGAACGCCGCGGAAAAGACGCTGCCACCGCCGCCGCTCTCGTGAAAAAATAGCCGAGAGACCACCGGAAAAAAGCTGCCTAGTTGCGGCTCGGGGGTGGACTGGTTCCCCGCTCTCGTTTCTTCGTTGTGGTTGGTGTTGTGGTTGGTGGCGGCAGCAGGCACAAACAACGGGTACGGGTGAGGTCCTAGCGACTCCTGGGCTCCGTGGATATTGGATATTGACTAGAGCCGCAAACAGAGGTGAGCAGAGGACAGAGAGCGCGGCCGTCACTAGTGGCGGCCGCTGAGTGTAGTGCCCAGCAAGACTGCGGAGAGCGGCCTAACTAGGTTGGGCGCAGCTTGCAGACTGCCAGTGTGCCCTGCTCTCTGCCCCCCCTCAACTCCCTCTTACTCCCTGTAGCCTCGTTGCCTGGCGCTTGGTGCTAGGTGCCTATAAGCATCCACTCGGCCTCACCCAATTTGTACTGTTGTTTTACTGCCCTATATTGTCCAGCACAAGCCCAATCACTCCCTGTGTTGTTCTGTTCTTACATCTGAATCTGGCCTACGGATGCACTAGTGCCATCGCCACCCATAGTTACCTACAGCTTCCCTTCGCTACCCACTGCTACCCACTGAAGAGATTCTGTTTGACAGCCCCTCTCTATTGCTACGTGACCGGAGCACATAGTAGCACATTTTTAAGAACTAGCTTCTGACTCAGCCTATAGACACCGCCCCCCCTCTCAACTCCTAGACTCCCAGACCTAGCGTCCGGCCTCCCCCAACCAGCGCAACCAGTGCAACCCGCGCAAGTATAGCACTCTGCGAGGGGAGGAGGAGAAAAGGAGGAGAAAAGGAGGAGAAGAAAAGGCAAAAGAAAAAGAAAAGGAAAAGGGGGACATAATGAGATCTGGGAGGTCAAGGGACCTACCGGCACCTTTGAACCCTACCAAAAGAGTAAGGAGAGCAAATAAAGGTAAAAAGAATCTCAGTAAGGACACCAAGAAGCCCAGTGAAATCGATTTGAAGAAAGTAGAGATGGGAGAGGAAGGGGAGGAAGGAGGAGGGGTTGCGCAGTTGATCTCCTTGGTCCCCCTATCCCTAGGCCTTTCAAGCCCAAAAACTTTATTAAACCTCAAAGGGAGAGGGGAAGCAAGCGGCATAGTAGGCACAACTGGCACAGCTTCGAGCACAGTTTCATTGAGCAAAACAAGTCACCAACCGAAAATTTACACAAAGTTTTCATTCATTAAAGACGCCGGCTCGGTTCTATGTTTGAACAGCCGGAATGCAAATAACCTGCCTTCTCCGCTGCAGCCCAGAACCTACTCACTGGAACAAAAGCTACAGCCAGAGCCAATGAAAGAGCTAATGAAAGAGCCGACGAGAGGGTTGAAAAGAGAGTTTGCCGCAGTGGAGATAGAGGACGGAGACGACGAAGCGAGCGACAGGAGGGATGGCGCTGATGGCCTCGACGTCGCATCGAAAGAAGAGTGCAGAGAGCACAATAGCAGGGCGATTTCTAGGACTTCTGCGAATACAAGAGCGCGGGACTCAGATTTGGTCTTGGACCTGGTTCTGGACCCGTTGACAACGACAAAGACAAAGTCTAGGGCAAACAAGAGTGAACACCAAGACCTCATTCAGAGCGCTCCGAGTGCCCCGAACACCGGAACTATAATAAACTGGAGCATGAAGAGTAGCCCAAAGTCAACATCAAAATTAACATCTACGGGAGAGGGAGCTTCCTTAGAAGATAGACAAGACTCAGCTAGAAATACAGAGGAAAATACAGAGAGGCAAAAGGTACCCGAGGTCCCTGGCGTATCCAACGCACTTGAGGCACCAGCATTAGTATCTAGCACATCAAGTAATCTTAATATGTGGGACACGGGCCCCAAATCAACGGCAGGTCAGGAGGACCCCCGATTACAACAGGATCTTGCGTGTGAGAAAAACACATTCTCAACACAAGACTATAGGCAGGAGAGACCAGAGCTCAACAAGGGAACGAGTAAGCCTATGGATCCGGGAGACAAAACAAAGCGGCAGTCTCAAAATATTTCCTCCGCATCGCACATCCCTGCTCAGGACGGGCCTGAACTTTGTGTAAATGCCCAACAATCCGTGCATTCTGGGCTAACCTCAGATCCTCTTCAAAGCTTCCCTCCAGTCCTGGCCAAATTAGCCCCTAATCCATCGAAGGCCATGGACCCTGAATCCTCATACCTCACACAAGAGGAGTGGGAAGAATTGGTTGCTTCTTACACAGGAACCTCTCATGAGGTCCCCCAAGAGGTACTAACAGGTCTGAATAATAATGTCTCACACCCTATCCCCTGTAATACAACATCGCAAGCCAAAGAAGACATTTGGGTATCCCTCCTGCACACAATGCAAATGTCCGTCAATGCCATCCAATATCAATCGGACAAGATGGACCTCCAGCTGTCAGTTCTAAATTCTCTTTCAATCTTTGTCGCTAACATTGATGACAAACTAGCCGAGCTGAACAGCCTGGTCAAAAGGGCACAAGAAGAAACAAAATTTATACAATCGAACTGCACCTGTATAACAATTGTGGATAAGTTGGCCACTCTCCCAGCAGTAATGGATAATCTTCTCTTAGACATCAGGGAGGCCGTTAAAAACAGTCCTTCTGCCGGTCTACCCAAGAGGAAAAACAAAGCATGGCAGATAAACAACGAGGGAACACTGATATCAGCTGAGGGGCCCTCAGTCCAAGTACCAGAAGTACAGTGGACAAAGGAAATCGAGCATATAATATTGCCAGGATCAAACAGGCATCCGAGGGATGGAAAATACCAAACGTCACCAAATAGTAATAGCAATACTACAGCGATATGGGAACCCCAGCAAAAGGATGAACTGCCGGAAAACCGTCGCTTCGCAAAGCAGGGGAGAAAGCAGAGAAGGAAGGGCCGCAAGCAAAAGCTAGATATCTTCGCAGAACTTAAGGGCAAGAACAATAAAGCGAGGAATTTGTCACCGGAACCAACACACGACAAGTTAGCCCAAAGGGGTAGTGAAACTGATACTGATATGGATCAAGACTCGAGACTCACTTCGAATCAGGAACAGTGGCATAGAATCCAAAGGAAATCCAACAGGAAAAGAAAAACTTCAACTAGGGTTACTCACAAAAATGAAACAGGCCACGCCCAGACAAGCGATGAAATAGCTAGAACACCTAATGCCAGTGAAGGCAGGAACAAGATTGAGAGATTAAATATCAAATTGAGCACCACCAGTAATAAAGAACCTTCCCCAGCCCAGAAAATGTAATAGAATCAGGCCATTCCTCAGGGGCCTCAACAATGGCAAGTATCGCAAGTCAGGAGGAAATGGGAAATGACGAACCAAGGGCCCAGGATCAAAGAACAACAACAGAGGAACCCACTAGGCTAGAGAACATCTCAATAACCTCACAGAACAGCCCGAACACCAAAAGGGACATCTAGGCAACCCCATAATCATCCTTATTCCGGAATATACATCTAGGGGTGCTTTCGTTATCCTAAATAGGGGTAACATACTACGCCTACTGAACTCCACCAACAGCTTAAAAAATATATCTACTAACGATCTGGAGTCAGTGGAATTCATAGCCTCACCGGAGTATCCAGGGGCAGAAGCCACAAAAACAGTATGGGCCACAATGGAATTAGCTGAGAGAGTGCTCAAAGAACAAGAGAAGCTTAATAGCTGGGGCATAAAGCTCCGACCATTTGCAAAACCCAGATATCCAGACCCTCTGGCATTCGACTGTCAACAACGGAATGTATATAATCGGGACAACCCTGCCTCTCAATCACTTTCCGTACTGCGAGGGGCCCGTAGCAATACCCCTGTCAACTTGAACTTAAAAGAGCAAGGCACTAAAATGCAATACATCAGGAAAGAGACGACCCATTTAGATTGGAGCTGGCTGTCCAGGATCATAAACAACAAATCGGAAAAACAGTGACAAAGCAGGTCCGACACTGGGAAATCCTCCAACATGTTTAAATTGTGTTCCTGGAATATTAATGGCCTAGGAGATAAGCTCACGGACAAGGAACTAAACCTTTACATGCAAAGATTCGACCTTATTGCATTGCAAGAAACATGGACTGATACACCACCAGCACTTCCAGGCTATACTCTGAACTTTATCTCTCCTACACAGAGCTCAATATTTGGTCATAAAAAGGGAGGCCTCGCTATATATAGCTCAATAAGAAGTATACTCGCTGTAGTGCCACTAGCACACAAACTAGACCCTCCTAACGCAATGCAAGCACTACGAATTTCCATACGGGAACGGGAAAAAAAGAAGAGATAATTTTGATAAATCTTTATTTACACCCCCGAGGAAAGAGGCAAGGAGCTCAACAGCTGAAAGAAGAGCTCATAAAACTGCTAACCACAGAGAAGACAAACGGTCTGATCATTAGTGGGGACTTTAATCTGAACATGCTCAACAACACTATTACAGAATCCATCACAGATGAGGACCCATTCGCATGGGATTCAAGTCCTCAAGATAACTCGTCCGGAGGCAGAAGCACAAAAACAGCACAGCGACTTCTAGTGACAGTAGAAGAACTGGGCTTCCGAGCACTTAACGGAAGACTCCCAGGGGACCACCCCCAAGTGGCAACGTTCCACAATACAATGACCAGTTCCACAATCGACTTCACCTTCCTCTCCAGTAATCTGTTTTATTTCGCAAGAGATTTTCATATCGGTTCAATAGACTACAGTGATCACTTACCTCAGGAAGTCACAATAGAGGCCTTTACAATTTTAAACCCTGAATGTGTCAAGGGGCAGAATGCTGTTTACACAGTGAATGATAGGCGGATAAAATGCAGAACAGATGACCCTCAGCGTCTTCTGCTCCATGCCAAGCAAGCACTCAGTGAAGCGCAATATGCAACAACAGACCTAATCGAGAGCTGGGAGAAGTTTGTAGAAACACTACGTAATAATATGGGAACAAAACAGGGGAATAATGGGTTTGAAGGAGCTGGTAAATCCGAAAAGCACATGAGGCAATACAACTTCAGAAATAATATTCATTTAAAAAATTTAAATACTCAAATAAAAGAAGCATTACGACGCCTGAGGGAAGATTCTGCCGTCAAAGAAGAGTTGAGGCGGCTAAAACGCGATCGCAGGAGGCTGATCTGGCGACTTAAGCGAGAAGCAGATGAGTCTCTCTGGGCCAAACTCTTACAAGATGCCAAAACTAACAACAGCGCTCAATTTTGGCAAAAGATCAACAATCTGACCAAGGAGCGGAGTCAAGGCATTAACTCTCATGTCACAGAAGATGACTGGGCAATCTTTCTTACTCTGCACTTGAATGAAATCGGCACAAACAGTCAAAGAATACCAAATCCCGTAAAGGAAACTGAGGGGCGATTAATGCTGTGTTGCAATCACTATGGCCCGCAGCAGCCAGATCAGGCTATTACAATTACGAATGCATTGATTAGCAACAGAATCTCAAAGGGAAGACGCGAGGGGGCGCCTGGTCCCAATGGGATTCCCCCCATATTGTTCAAGCAAGAGCCGGAATATTGGGCCGCTATATTCAAACCAATGTTTGAAAAAATCCTACAGACATCAATAATTCCATCATCATGGAGGGGAGCAATCATCTCACCTATTTTCAAAAAGGGAAACCGAAACGACCCAAAATATTATCGGCTAGTGGCCTTGCTTGACAACGAGGCCAAATACTTTGCGGGCCTCGTACTAGAGGAACTGACATCGTGGGCAGCTGAGGTTTCAGCAATTCCGTATAACCAAACAGGCTTCTGTAAAGGTATGGGGACCACCAGCAACATATTAGCGCTCTCTCTATTAATTGATGCTGCCCTCGAAGCGAAGCAACCCCTATATCTGTGCTATATTGATTATAGTGCTGCATTCGACCATGTCAACAGAAATCTTCTGTGGGAAAAATTTAAAAAGCTGAATATTCCCCAATTGCTCTTAAAACAACTAATTCGTCTGCACAGTGAGACATGGGTGCAAGTCAAATTAGGCTCTGGTGAATACCTTACAAAGAAGATCTCAACAAGCACAGGGGTAAAACAGGGCTGCGTACTCGCTCCAATACTTTTTAATCTTTTCATGGGAGAGCTATCAACGCTGCTAAATGAAAGCAACTCGCACGCACAAAAGTTAGGGGGCGCCCAGCTGTCGCACCTCTTTTATGCAGACGACCTGTTACTTATCAGCCGGACCCCTGTAGGCCTACAGCGTCTACTGGACATTACGTCAAGTTATTCAGTAGTTAATAGACTCAGCATCAACCAAGAAAAATCTAAAGTTATGTGCGTTAATCTCCCTAAAAAGAAAACAATACGGAATTGGCTCTTGGCATCAAGGATGTTGGAAACGGTCAGCGAATATAGATATTTGGGGGTCATCATAGACTGCAAGGGCAACTTTAAGCCGCAATGTGATGCTATAAAAAGGAAAGGAGTAATGGTTGCGGTTGCACTTAGAAACCTAAAAAACGTGGTTTCTGGTCCAAGCCTATTACCCCTCATAAAGGTGATCCAGGCAAAATTAATCCCGGCCATCACTTATGGCAGCGAAGTAATGAGGGGGAGGGATGCTGCTTCAGTAGACGGAACGGTAGCAAAGGCGCTACGCATGATCTTTGGCCTTCCGAGGTATACATCGCCCACTCAGATGAGACTAGAATTTGGGCTACCAAAAGAAGAGCTGGCACGCAAAGGATCCTACATAAAAAGTTGGCACAAAGTAAGAAGGGGAGATCCGAAAACATTAAATGCTCTCCTGTGGAATGAACTTCAAGACAAAGAAACTTGTCCGGCAAGGCGGTACCTGGAGGCCGCTATCGATCAACTTGGCTTACGGCAATTATGGGAAATCTCAGGCTCGCCAGCCGGCTTTAAAAAGGTGGTCAATAAGATAGTCCGAAAAGAATCATTGCTGCAGGACAAAGCCGCCTTGATAGAGCGTGCTCACGGCTGGCTTACAGTTCAATCATACACTAAGCCCTCGCCCCAAGCTTATCTACAGATAGGCTTCTCCAAAAAATCAAAAGAGAAGTTCCTGAAATTTCGCCTAGGGCTACTGCCGTCCGTGGACCACTTGCCACCGTGGTTGCGCCCCAGTTACCAACAAATTGCCGACTTTGCGGGAACGGCAAAGAGAACATCGTACATCTCATCGCCATCTGCAGGAAACTTACTCAAGAACGTCGTTCCCTCTTGAGGCCACTTTTTAACAACCGCATGATACGGACCTGCAGACAAGCGGTGCTGGCTTGCTTCAAAGGTGACGACATCCAATTGAGCTGCCGAATGGTGAAATATCTTGAAACGGCAGAAACCCGCTTTAAAAGCATGAAGGAAAACCAAAAACCTAGCAGCTCCGTGAAGGATGAGAGGATCAATCCACTTCAACTCTCAATGAGTAAGCACCAGTTGGCACCGGCAAAGAAATAGGTGGCACTATGTCGACATGAGGCGCATCCAAATACCCCTAAGTGACCATAAACCAACTTTAAGAGAGAGTGGCCCCGGCAGGGAAACTGACGGGTACCAATGTTAATTGCCTCAAGCATCAGGAAAGGCAACAGTAGCACAGAGAGAGAGGAACAGACGAGCAGCCCAACTAGGATGCAAGTGGGCTTGGACCCCACGGATGGATCATCCAGCCTTCACAAAAATTATCTGTTGGGAACGCTCAGGAACACTGCACCTCTTTTAACCGCACTCCCTTGAGTATCGAGAGACAAAGGGTGCTTGCACCAAGGTCTAGCCTCCTCCTGTCATTTTGCGAGGACGAATAACATACTGCATCTTTTGGTTCAATCCAAGCAGAAGGGCCATAAATTAGGCCTTCGAACTTTATTCAAACCTCACGCCGCTACCCGCCAAATCTCGATTTTCATTTGGCGGAGGACAGTGTAGAAAAGCAAACAGCCAGTTTGAGCTACACCGATTAACTATGACCACAGGATAGGAACATCAACATGAACTGTCAACATGACTAATTTCGTTTTCAGTTGGAAATGTGTTTTTACTGAAGTAGCTCTTTCTTAAATGTTTTTATGTTCCGGCACTTTACTACATTTCCACTCAGCTGGTAACGATTATCAAATTAATGCATTGCAAAATAGGCTATTTAACTGAATTTATACTTTATTTTAACCCTGATGCTGCTGTCTTATTATGTTTTTTAATGATGGATTTATTATTTTAATATGTATGAATTTGACTTTTGTTTTATCAATTGAATTTTGGCTTACATTGTAAGGGTTTTAAATAACCATGTACAATAAAGCATTACTTACTTACCAAGCAGATTCCACAAAGATCCTCAAAGCAGTTGCATTAAGCGGGCAATTTGCAGTTCTCACCCAAAACCTCCTCAAAGCTTAAATGTTTTTCACTTTTTTCAGCCGAGCACTACAAAAAGTGCAGCAGAAGCAAACTATGCTTTGATGGAAGAGTGCCGAAATCAGTTATTCAATATTTGCTATTTTTTACCTGCTGTGTGACCTGAGCTATTTGGCTAAAAAGATTGTAATCCATATTCTTTCACTGTTAAGGAAAATTTGAACTACAAAAGTAAACAGAATCACAGCTAAACTACAATGAATAACCAATGTGTACGAAGGAAGCAACTGATATTTGATACTTAAAACTTTTTAGGAAACTTACCGTATCTCATACAGGTTCAGGGTTGGAAGCAGGCTGCAACAAGAGAGTCAATCAATCAATCAATCACAGAATTTGTAGAGCGCACTACTTACCTGCGAGGGTCTCAAGGCGCTGGGGAGAAAAAAGGGGGGGTGCTGCTACTGGTCGAACAGCCAGGTCTTGAGTAGCCTCCTGAAGGTCAGCAGGTCTTGGGTCTGTCGTAGGCTTAGTGGAAGGGTGTTCCAGGTCTTGGCGGCGAGGTGTGAGAAGGATCTGCCGCCGGTGGTTGTTCTTCGAATGCGAGGGACGCTGGCGAGGGAGAGGTCGGCGGAGCGGAGCTGGCGGTTGGGGACGTAGAAGAAGAGTCGTCTGTTGAGGTAGGCTGGGCCAGTCTTGTGGAGTGCCTTGTGTGCGTGGATGAGGAGTTTGAAGGAGATTCTCCTGTCGACGGGGAGCCAGTGCAGGTTCCTCAGGTGGGCGGTGATGTGGCTGTGGCGTGGTACGTCGAGGATCAGGCGTGCGGATGCGTTTTGTATGCGTTGCAGTCGCTTGATGAGCTTGGCTGGGGCTCCCGCGTAGAGGGCGTTCCCATAGTCGAGTCTGCTACTGACGAGGGCCTGGGTGACTGTTCTTCTTGTATCTGTCGGGATCCACCTGTAGATCTTGCGAAGCATGCGGAGGGTGTTGAAGTAGGAGGAGGAGACTGCGTTGACTTGCTTGGCCATGGAGAGCGTTGAGTCGAGGATGACTCCCAGGTTGCGTGCGTGGTCGGTGGGTGTCGGGGCTGCTCCCAGCGTCGTTGGCCACCAGGAGTCGTCCCAGGCTGAGGGGTTGGAGCCGAGGATGAGGACCTCTGTCTTGTCCGTGTTCAGCTTTAGTCGGCTGATCTTCATCCAATCGGCGACGGCCTTCATTCCTTCATGGAGATTGGATTTGGCGGCGAGGGGGTCCTTGGTGAGGGAGAGGATCAGTTGAGTGTCGTCGGCGTAGGAGATAATGTTGAGGTCGTGCTGTCTGGCGATGCGTGCGAGCGGGGCCATGTAGATGTTGAACAGTGTTGGGCTGAGGGAAGATCCCTGGGGTACGCCGCAGATGATCTCTGAGGCTTCGGATCAGAAAGGTGGGAGGCGGACTCTCTGGGTTCTGCCGTTGAGGAAGGAGGTGGTCCATTCCAGGGCCTTGTCTCGGAGAGAATACACTAGTTTGAATTTACATTGGGTGGACAGTTACCTGACCTACATGGTGGCTCTCCAGTCCCCATGCTCAACCATTCCACTCCACCCTGAACCGATCAACAGTGCGCTTAGCCTCTATCAGATACACTACAATTTCTTAATGCATAGTGTGTAAATTTTAATGTTGTGCAAATGCTATTTTATTTTATTTTTTCCCATTATGTTTTTATACATTGGGCAAAGGAATCTAGCTGAAAGCTAAATGAGCTTAATCAATCCATAGTAGGTGCATTAACTTACTTGAATACTTTACTACATGTTTAAATGTGCTTTCCTATTTGATAGCATGAAGCGATGCACAGTCCTCTTTTTCTCTTGTTATCCATCCATTCTTTCTGTTTGCAAACATCCATTTTATGTCCTGCAGCCATCTATATGTTTGTCTATTTAAATGTGATTTTCAGTTGCGGCTCGCAGAGGGAGTGCTGCGGGGGTGGAGCGGGGCGGGGCAGGGGTGGGGCGGGGGAGGGGAGGGGCAGGGTGGGGGGTAGTGGACTCCGACATATGGCGGAACAGAGTAAAGTAAGTAAATAAATAAATAAAACAATTTACCTTGTGCGCGCTGCATCGCTGAGTTAGCGATGCAGCGCGTGCAAGGTAAATTGTTTTATTTATTTATTTACTTACTTTACTCCGTTCCGCCGTATGTCGGAGACCACTACCCCCCCACCCTGCCCCTCCCCCGCCCTACCACACCTCCCTGCAGCACTCCCTCTGCGAGCCGCCACTGGTGATTTTACAGTTCCTTTCTTACTTTACGCTGCTCCCCTTCATCTTGTTATTCCTAATACTGGAAGGATGATCAGGAACCAAAACAAGTTTGAGAAAACCTGTAAGTCAACCTGAATCGCCTTTAGAGGTTCATAGAAATGCCCAAACCGCTATCTAAATGTCTCATGATGTTGGTACTGGTTGATGTCCAGGACATAGGTGGAGAGGTAAACGCAAGGGGATTAAGTGGAAATTTATATAAATAAATCTACATGTAGAAATATGAGCACATAGAGTGTGGATACTTACAACTTGAATTATGACCATAATGTTACTAGTGGTAACTTTGTGAGCATATTTTACATAAATATGGCAAATGTAGTTCTGGTCAAAGATCTCCACCAACGCTATTTTCAACTGTGAATTGAAAAGAATAGTGAGACAGGCATCCCCTGAGGGAAATAATATACATAACAAAAATTACTACTGGGAGCGCATGAATGGAATCCACATCCTCATTCTGCCAAATTCCCTTGTGCAGCAAGAGATTGCGGAGCCAGACATTAGCTACAGCTGCATTGCATGACATTGAGTGTGTGTCTGTGGATGGGACCTGAGTAGTGATATGCAGTGGCAGCTCCTCCGCTATGGCGGAGGTGCGTCGCCCCACTGCTTTTAAGCAGTGCGAAGAAGCATAAAATGATAATAACTTCTAGTTATTATCATTTTATGCTTCCTGCTGCTTTGCGGACGGGTGGGCGGGGCTGCTTCAGGGGAGGAATGGTTTGCCCACTCTTAAATGTGCAAAGACTGTTTGGTTGGCCCCCTCGGGCCGCCCAAACCAGTCATGCACACTTTCCCCGAACTCCATGCAGGCTACATTACTGCCAGCATGGAAAACAAGCCCAGGCTCCCATTCCCTGGTTGAGCATACAACCAGGACGCTCAAAACCAATCATAATGCTGCATTGCAGTGTTGTGATTGCTCCGGGGAGCCTGGGTTCCTACCAATCACAACGCTGCATTGCAGTGTTGTGATTGGTCAGTGGGGCATGGATGTGCTTCCACCCGAGATGGAGAAGAGCAGGAGCAGAGACGTGGGACCCGGCACATCGATAAGTATATTTTATATATTTTTTAACGTGTTTTTTTTACAAATAGGCACAACCCGCCCCATGCGACCTGCCCCGCCACCCACGAACCATGCCGGCCACCGCTAGTGATATGGTGTGTATTTGAGTGCATAGAGAGGAGCATTTGATGGGAGAAGAGTTATGATTTTGTATACATTACTAACTTTTTCCATATTTGTAATTTTTTAATGTTTATTATTTTTTGCATTTCTACAACATCAAGTATATAGATGCATTCAGTGTCGAAAGATATTTGACTATCTTTTACATTCATTTTTAATTATTATTTTAAATATTGTTGTAATGTGATGTATATAAGTGTCAGTAATATCTAATGTCCTGTGACCTCTTTTTATATTATTCCTATTTTTTAGGTATAGGGCTTTGTACTGTGTTAGAAATGGGATTCCTGGTTGGCTGAGGTGTACAGCCAGGCCAGGCAGGAACCTCCACTCTAGTCAGGGTAAACTAGATACATACTAAAAGATAACCTGTGCTCACCCTCTGGTAGCTTGGCACAGAGCAGTCAGGCTTATCTAAAGCAGCAATGTGTAAAATATTTGTGCAACACTGTTAGGCTTGGCCTTTTCAAGCGGGTTCATACCCAGACTTTTTTCTTTTTGGCCTCCTGTTTTTAACCTAGTTTTCGTTGGTTTTAGGACTCTGGGCACTTTATCACTGCTAATTAGTGCTAAAGTGCAAATGCTCTCCATGTACATTGTGTATGGATTGTATTTCCATGATAGGCTTATTTGATTTACTACTAAGTCCCTCGTACAGTGCACTGTGTGTGCCCAGGGCCTGTAAATCTAATGCTGCTAGTGGGCCTGCAGCACTGATTGTGCCACCCACACAAATAGCCTTTCAAAGGGTTCTGAGATCTGTCTCTGCAGTGTATGCCTGCAGTTCCTACTGCCATGTCGACCTGGCAAGTGAACCCACTTACCAGGCCCTAACCTTCCCTTTTCTTACATGCAAGGCACCCCTCAGGTAGGCCCAAGGTACCCCCATGGGCAGGGTGCAGTGTATGGGAGAGGTAGGACATTTACTGGTGTGTTGTACATGTCCTGATAGTGAAAGACTGCCATTTTTGGTTTTCACTATTACAAGACTATCTGTCCCATAGATTAACACGGGAGTGGCTTTGTAACATCTTACAAGCATAACATTCCATTGGGACAAGATAGAGAAATGGAGTTTAGGCTTCCTGAACTAAGAATTTGAAGATACATCTTTTAATAAAGATGATTTTTACATTGATTGTTTCTAAATGGCACTTTTAGAAAGTGGACATTTTCTTGCTTAACCATCCTGAGTGCCTCTGCCTTTTGTGTATTCACCGTCTGGGTTTGGAGTGACAGGAGCAGGGGATGTGCATTCACACTAGACAGACACAAGGGGGGGGGTTGAGGTGTGTCCTGCCTTTCCTGGGTGACTCATAGCCAGACTGAATAGACCTGGCTGCATTTAGAGTTGTTGCTTGCACCTAAACGGATTATGGCAGCCTCTCCAAAGCTGTCTCTACCTCCTGTGGTGAACCTGGACTGAGCCAGGCTGAACTTGTTTAAGTGTGCCAGAGGAACTTAGTACCAACTTCAAAGGAAAATGTGGTATAAATATTGGGGCCCTGACCCTAGAACTTCAGATTACTGCTGGGCTACGGAACTTGCCAGAAAGAAGAGCTGGAAGAGCTGCCAGGACGAATACTGCCCCTTTCCTGTTTTGCTTTGCTGGGTTGGCCTGCAGTTACTGCTTCTATCTTGGCCAGGGAAAGGACTGGACTGTGCTTTCTGCATCCTAAGTATCTACAAGGGCTTGATGTAGAGCTTGCCTCCTGTTGGAATTCTCAGGGAAATCAAAGACTTCCACATCTTCTGTGTACCGGCTTCTGGAACTGGATGTTTCAGCTGCCACAGAGGAAAAAGGTAACCCGACACTCGACGAAGCCGCTGCTGGCTCAGTGACCTGAAGGCACCACAGAGGGCACCGCCACACATTGCACCGCAACACTGGTCTCACCGACAATGCTGTCCAACGCCGGCAGCGAGCCACTGCTTGCACCGTGACCTGTATATACCACACTCCACACCGCCTTGCTTCACACCACAGCCCTGCCATAACTGATGATGCCGCTCCAAGCTGACATCGATGCCACTGCCTGCACCGTGGTTTAGGGGCACAACTCGTAAGTTACACAATGCACCGCCCTGTCCCACACCGCAGCTCCGGCCCACCGATGCCAGCACCATCGACTCCAGTTCTTCAACCGATGCTGCTGCCTGCACCGTGACCTCTGGGCCCTGCCCACCACATTGCCCCGTCTCGCACTGTAGCCTTGGGTCTACCGACAACTGCGCTTCAGCAACGATGACGCCGCTGCTTGCACTATGACCTGTTAGCACCGCAATGAGCCCACCCCAATTCGCACCACAGCCCTGGTCTCACCGACGATGCTGGATGACCGTCACCGAGTGGCTGCCTGCACCGCGACCTGAGGGCACTGCAGGCCGCATCACTACACTTCACACCGCTGCCCCTACACCTACCAGCGCTCCTGACTCCAAACTCACGGAGTTTGACCTACAACACATGTGACTTCAAGGGCCCAATGACTCCCGCACCGACTCTCGGAACCGACGCCTGCCGACGCAGCTCCTCTGGAGCTCACTGCAAGGTCCAACGCCCTGCATCTCCAAAGGTGCTGTTTTACAGGTCTCCCCGACACCGTAGCTGTCCTGCGATGCAGTGGTCGGCCAGAACTGTTGGATTTGTTTGCTCAGAATGTCATGATGGCCCCGGACGGAGATTACAACTTCAAGGAACTGTTTTTAAAGTCTATTTTTGCTTTATTCATAGTTTAATCACTGTATGTTGGATTTTTATCATTTTAGCTCTTGTTTTACACAGCTAAATATTGGATATGTTTCTAAAACTGGGGTGGTGTCCTTTTGCAGTGTTTCACTGTATTACTGTCTGTGATGTGCAAATGCTTTACACATTGCCTCTGAGACAAGCCTGACTGCTTGTGCCAAGCTACCAAAGGGTTATCAGGGGTTATTTCAGATGTGTAAGCCCCTTATCCTTACTAGAGTGGTGGATTCTGCCTGGCTTAGGTACATACCCTAGCCAACCAGAAAACCTTTTTCTAACAAACACACACACACACAGTAACACAATGAATACACCACAAAAAGACTCCACACAGGTTTAGAAAAATAGATAATATTTATCAAAGCAAAATGAAACCAACACAGCAAAACTGCAATCAGTAGAAATTGAGAATTGAGATAATTTTGTTAAAAATTAAATGCAAAAACAGTGTTTAGAAGTCACTAGCAGTCAAAAGGTTACTTAAGGTTGTGAGGGACCGGTGCAAATCTAAAGTTCAGGATGACTATGCTTGGCCCATTGAGAAAGTACCTAGGATGCAGCAAAGCGTCAACACTGAGGGCATGATGCATTGATCTTTTCCATGCAGTTGGGTAGCTGCAACATTGTCGAGCTTTGCTGAGGTGAAGGTAATGTGTCGTCATTGAGCTGCGCAGAGCGTCATTATTGAGTTATGCAGGTTGTAGAACCACTGTCCTCGAAAAGCCTCTTTGTTGAAATGCAATGTAACCGTTCTTATCAGCGCAAAGGTGACGATGAGCCGGTTTTGTTGCAAAACTGCTGCAGAATCCACTTCTCAAGCCCAGAACTTGGAGAGGGCAGCTCAGGCAAGGGTAGGACTCACAGAAGGCAGAGTCCAGCAACACCAGCAGAATTGCAGGAAGTCTTTTGTGTCCCTGAGACTTCAGAAAAAAAAGAGGAAAGCCCTTGTGGATCACTTGGAGGGAAGCCATAGTCCAGCTCTCCTTCAGCAGAGTCAGGGAGCAGCAGGCAGCAGGGCAACAAGCAGAAAAGCAGTCCTTTCATAAAAGCAGTCCAGTTGAGTCCTTTAAGCAGCACAGCAGTCCTTATAACAGAGGTTCAGTTCAAGATCCAAAAGTATCTGATTTTAATGGGGCCCAGACTCAGTACTTATACCCAATAGTGCCTTTGATGTAGAGGGTGACTTCATAGCAGCTCTCTGGAGTGCACAAGTATCCCTGCCAACCCAGTCCTCTCTACCAGGCTATCTGTGGGGGCTAAACCAGTACTTTGTATGTGGACAGGACACTACCTATTGAAGTGTGTCAGCCCCTCCCATTCCCCCCACCAAGGAAGGCGCATCAGAATGCAGATGAGTGCATATGAGTGCTCAGAATGCAGATGAGCCTCACCTTGTGTGTCCCTGAGACTTCAGAAAACAGGAGGCAAGCCAGCAAGACCTTGGAGATTACTTTCAGGGAAAGCAGAGTCCAACTCTTCTTCAGCAGAGTCAGGGAGCAGCAGGGCAACAAGCAGAATAGTGGTCCTTCCAGAAAAGCAGTCCAGTTGAGTCCTTTAAGCAGCATAGCAGTCCTTCTGACAGAAGTTCAGTTCAAGAACCAGAAGTGTCTAATTGTAGGTGGTCAGAGATCCAGTACTTTGATGCCTTTGATGTAGGGGAATACTTCAAAGCAGCTCTCTGAAGTGCACAAGGATACCTTTCAACCCAGTCCTGTCTGCTATGCTATCTGTGGGGGTAAATATGTGCTTTGTGTGTGGACAGGACACTACCTATTGAAGTGCAAGTGTCAGCCCCTCCCATTACTCCCTGCCCAGGAAGAACCATCAGAATGCAGATGAGTGCTGAGAATTCAGATGAGCCTCACCTTCCTGTTTGTGGCTGTCAAGAGGGAATGCACAAAGTGTAGCTGTCACCAACCCCAGACGTGTTTTGAAGACAGGCTGTCAGGCTCAAAGAACAGTAAGTGCAGAGAAATGTCTACTTTCTAATAGTGGCATTTCTGAACCAGTAATGTTAAATCCAACTACACTAGTAAGAAGGATTTACCATTACCATTCCAAAGATATGAAACCTGAAAAGGCTACTCCTCTATGATCAGGAATTACAAATTAAAAGTGTATTAAGAAATTCTCAATGCTAGCCATTGAGAGGAGTATGCCTGACAGTAGTGAAAAACGAAATAGGATGTTTGTCACTACCAGGACATGTACAACATAAAGGTACATGTCCTACCTTTTACTTACATAGCAACCTGCCCTTAGGGTTAGTTATGGCTGTGGCAGCTGGCATGTCCCAAGGGCGGTACGGCGGGGGACATACATAACAAAATAAAATGCACTTACCTTTTTCACGAGTGCAATGTCCTCCTTGATCCTTCTCTCCTCGAGGCAGGCAGCATGCAGACTCCTGACTCCCAAGCCAATCCTGGCACTGCTCTAAGGCAGCATGAGAGCAGCGCTAGGATTGGCAGGAGAGGCCTATATCAGCGTTCACAAGAGCAATGGAGGCCTTTGCTTTTTCTAACCCATCTGTCTTAAGACAGCTGGGTTAGAGAGGTTTAAAATGTGCATGCCTGGCTGGCCGTCACAAGATAGCTGGCCAAAGAGACATGCACATTTTAAACTCAAGAGCAGAAAGCTCCCTGCTGCCACTCAGCAGCAATGGCCCCGCCCCGTCCTGACGTTCAGTTCGGGATGGGGCGATTGCTGAAAAATAAAATGATAATAAATAAACTTCATTACCATTTTATTTTTCAGCTCTGGTCTGGGGATTTTATTTGTAGGGCGATTCTCCTTTGATCAAATGGAGGAAGCACCCCTGACTTAGGGCCTAAATTAGGGGTGACTTATATGTAATAAAAGGAGAGTTTTAGGCTTGGCAAGTAGCTTTAAATGTCAAGTCGAAGTGGCAGTAAACTGCACACACAGGCACTGCATTGGCAGGCCTGAGTCAGGTTAGCAGGGGTACTTCTGTGGGTGGCACAATCAGTGCTGCAGTGCACTAGTACTATTTAACTTACAGGCCTTGGGATATGGTATACCACCTTACGAGTGACTTACAAATAAATTAAATAGGTCAATCAGGTATACAGCAATGACATCATGTTTAGGGGATCATCACATGCACTTTAGCACTGGTTATCAGTGGTAGGGTGCTCTGAGTCCTAAGACCAACAAAAAGAGTTCAGCAAAAAGAGGAGGGAGGCAAAACATTTGGGGTGGAGCCGTCAGAAAGGGCCATTTCCCAACACAGATTGATATCTATGTGATTATTCGGCAACATCTGTTGGTGACCTTGTGAGATGTGACTTACTCCAAATCTTTGCAGGAATAGATTTGGGCCTTTTTGTGCTGTTGTTATTTGGGACAGATGTGGGAGTAAATTCAGTGAATTACAACTGACTCCCTTTTATAGGTGTATTTTTAAAATGTGTATGTCCCTCCCTGTACCCCTATAATTTTACCCTTTCCTCCTCACAATGTTTTTGTAAAATAGTCCATATATTCTTCTCACTCCTTTGCCAATCCCACATCAATACTTAAAGCAAAAAACCACTTGTGCCGAATTATCCACACTTGAGGCTGAAAACTTTGCACATGAGAGAAAGGAGCGACATAGGCAGAGCTCTGGACCAGTTAGTTTGTGAATTGTATATAAGAGCATGTGAAATGGTACTAAAGAAGTACCAGTGCACACACCAGTAAATGCCTTTGTGAATTGAGGCGGGGATTATTGTGCATTTAAAACAAGCAGAAAATAACGCAGAGGAACATTCAGGCCCGTAACCTTTGAGACTTCCACTTGAATGCCACTCTTCAATGCCATTTAAGGTTAAGAGCCACAACATCTATTTTGTTGCACAACCAGTGCGTACTATGTGCCAAGAATTGGAGGCGGTGGGGTCTGATCTTTATTTTTATCAATAGACCTTGACCAAGGGTAAGAGAAAGAGAGGCAGAAATGGGGAAAGAAAGAGGAAAAGTAAGATAAGGAAATAATGCCAAAAAAGAAAGCAGTGTTGAAAAGGAACCCACAACAGCAACAGCAAGGAAAAGGAACAAGAAGTTTAGGGTGGTGGAAGATAGAGGCATAAGATAGAATCAAGATTAGGCTGGACACAACTCCTAAGAAAAACTTTGGTCCTCTCCACTTAATTATTTTTACTTTGCAGATTAAGTACCAGACCAAGCTTTAAACAACTGTACAGATAGTAATGAAAAGACACTTCAAATTAGGCACACTGTGTGATAAGCATCCCTAATAACATATCCATTGCTTAAATATTGACTTCCAAAAGCTCCATTTCGCAAGTGGAGGATAATTAGTAATTACTCCAAAATCAGAGCAGCATGTGTGTCGTTCGAAAGTAACCCCATGCAAACTGGGCTCCACTCAGCACCGAAATCTAATTTCGTATCTGATTGCAATATTAAAAGCCTGGACCAGTAAAATGCGAACGGCAAATAATTTGTTTTCCTGTTTAGTGAAGGAAGAACGTGTGCCTGGATGAGCAATTAAGCGAAGGCGGACGTTTGATCCAGTGTTCTGTCACCTGCCAGGCAAACAAATTAGCGGTTGTTGTTTTATATCCTGTTTTTTGTTGTTGTTTCCCAGTAAAGCGCGTCTCTTTTCTACGACAGAAATATCTAATTAGAGGTCTGGAAAGAGGCACTCGACAGCCATACTATCCGTGCGTTTGTACCAATCTAGCGAGTGCCAGCCATAATGACCTTTCCACAAATTCTAAGCGGTATTGACATGCCGCACCCCGGATAAGTTCATGTCTGCTGTGCCGCCTTTGTTTCCGCTTCCAGGCTTAGAAGCAAAATGAACTGTTCAGCTAAGAGCATTGACTGACTTGACAGCACTAGCAGCAGTAAATATGTGTTTTCTGACAACAAGGCTGTTATCAAACCATCTGCATTTGGCCACCTGGAGAACTACCTTGTAGTCAGGGCTGGACTGGGAACAGCAACCAGCCCTGGCAGATTGCTGGTCGGAACGGCCCCGGGAGCTGGGGTTGGGGGGGTGTTTGGGATTGCTAGTGTGAAGCACCGCTCCTGCTTTTGTTACAGGGGGCCAATAGTGCAGCACTGCTGCCAAACTTGGCCCCCAGTAACGAAACCGGCCCCCACACCTCCGGCCCACTGGGGAAACGCCCAGTGCCCGCTACGGCCAGTCCGGCCCTGCTTGTAGTTTGCCTCCGTTTACTCATAGTTTGCCATCACCGCACTGGAGCAGATAGGCCAAGAAAACCCTGTTTCAGAATGGCAGGAGCAGTGCTTAATTTCTTTAAAAATATATAAATAAAAAATAAGTGCAGGGCCTTGAAGTTTGTTTAGGAAGTGAATATGCATGCTGGAAGGCGCCAAATAATAAACTAGCTAGACTCAATTTCACCTCATGGCTTGTTCTATGTACAGAGTAGGAAGAGAAATATAGGAAAACAGTGACAAAGTGAGAAAGTAGGAATGGAAAGACGTTGCAAAAAGTGAGACAAAAAGATGTAAGTGTTGGGGGGGTTGGAAGAACAACCAGTGCTCCTCTGAGTTGCGGCCAAGTTTGCGCTATAGAAATACCATATACATACATTTTAGGATTTTCGTTTTTTTGCTCTGGGTCAAAGTCTGAGCATGAAAAATAAAATCCGGTATAAAAACTGAATCCCCACCCACCGTTTTTAACCATCTGCACAAATTAAGCACCGGCCGCCTGGAGACTATGCTGCCATATTCTCATTCGAACTTACAAATGCTACTCAAAGCAAAAAAAAAAGTTCAAGGAGCTAATGAATGTTGTTTTTGTTTTGCTTTTTTAATGCTTAGAGTCCACATTTGGCCTCTCAAGGGACGTGAAAATGTGGCACTTCATGCATTGACATGGAGACTCCCAAGTTGTGTCAATATTTGGTCCCCTAATGCTATTTGGTGGTCTTCTAAATTTTCTTTACCTAAAAAAAGAGTGCAATTTATTCAGTGCTCAATGTTACATGATGACAATAGCTTAATAATACTAGCAATCCCCTCTATGTGTACACATAATGTCAATTTGCACTTACACCAAAAATACTAAAACAGATTAAAAAGGTGTGTGTGCAGCTGTGTCTTATGTTGCTTCGAAAAAGATAGTTTAGCTTTGCTTATGAGAGATTAGTGTGTTAAAAGAATTAAGCGCCAAGGCCAAAGGATTTTCACTGGGAGGTATTTGTTGTCATTTCTTGTACCACCCACTTCCACCACAGTCACTTGCTCATTGCCAGCACAGGATGTGTGCTACTGCCTCCATTGATGGGCAGCTAGTGGCTGACAGTGCAGCTGCCCTCCATCTTTCTTCCTGGCCTCTGATCAGTAATGGCAATAGACTAAGGGCCAGATGTATTAAGAAACCATTTTGCTGTTCCCTAATTGGGAATACTTGCCATTCGCAATTAGGAAATTGCAAAACGGCATCTATTAATGAGTTAGGTCGCAATTTGTGACCCATTAGGAATTGCAAAAATCACAGGGATGGTGGCCTGCTGAGGTCAGCAGACCACTATGTCTGTGATTCCTTTTAAATAAAGCAATGTTTTTATTTTTTGTAAAGCAGCCTATTTTCCTTGAAGGAAAACGGAATGCTGTACAAAAAGAAAAATGAAAAGTTTTCCTTTCATTTTTTAAGAGCAGACAGTAGTCCGTGGGACCACTGCCTGCTGTTAAAAAAAGTTTTTGCATACATTCACAAAGGAGAAGGGGTCCCTTGGAGTCCCCTTCCCGTTTGCGAATGGGTTACTACCAACTTGAAGTTGGTGGCAAAATGTGAATGTTTTTCAACTCAATTCATGGTAACAAAACATTCATACATACCGTTACGATTCAGCATTTGGAAGGGAGGCCCTAAACACGCCCCTTCCAAATACCGAATCGTTAACCCATTTTGCGATTCCGTAACAGGTTACCGAATCGCAAAATAGGGCTTGATACATGGGAAAAGTATTTTTTGCATTTGCAAACGGGTCGATTCTGTGAATTGACCTGTTTGCGAACGCAAAATTGCTTGATACATGTGGCCCTAACACACTTCTGACAGCCACATATTCGTTTTGTTTCTAATTGTGTTTCATCACTATTTTTTGCCAAAATAGTTTTACAATACAATTCATCCTATTTTTGAATTATGAAATAATGTTGGCTGTTGATCAATGCCACTGTAAAGTAACATGTGATCAGTATAGTCATCGTAATAGCATCACTGTAGTTGCATGTCAGAGTGATAGACTAATGTAATGGGACGGCACCAAATGATTAAAATAAAGAAACACTCAATGCAGATTACCTCTAAGATATCCATCCACATGAAGCAAACATGCAAAAGCTCAGCTACCAACAAACCACATTTTCAGTATTTCTGTATCCATAGGAGAATGTGCTAGGATTCTTTAGAGAGAATATCAAACTGTATAAAATACAGTAATAATGCCCCTTAAAGGTCACAGATGTAAAAAACTTGTAAAGCACATCAGTGTCTTATTCTGCAAAAAAACTGGCATCTGTACATCAAATCATGGATATGAATCCAAATAGGTTTCTCCAGCTCTGAATTTGGATTCACACTCCTTGATCAGTTGAAAACAATTTTTATAACTGAACATAAGTCGAAACTAAGGGCTTGATTTAGAGTTCGGCAGACAGGTTCCTTCCTCTGCCACAGACGTGGTGGATTTCAATCAGCTTAGCACAAGTGCATTACATCCTATAGAACTTGTAATAGGGTGGCCAGGATATCTCTCACTTTTGTGGCGGACTACCTGTTTGCGAAATTCTAAAGTAGGCCCTGGGACTTTTCTCTCCATGTCCTTCTCCAAGACACCAGATATACTTTCACCCAAAATAGCGCTCCTTCTTCCTTAGGAGCTTTACATGCAATGTCAGAATAGAAATTGGCAATTCCATCAAACAGATTTCAAGCGAAGATCCAGATAATATATAAGACGAAGGAGACCTTGCCTTTGACTTTCTTTTCTTATAGGGTATTAGATAATCTGAAGGTACCAATCAAGATGTATGTTTCCGGCATCACACATAAAAACACACAAACAAAAGAAACACAGGGGAGAAAACCTTTCACTACATATTATAATTACGTTAAAAGGAGCCTTAAATTCCAGTATGAAAATTATCACAATTAGAGCTAGTGTTGAACTAATTCCTGTAGGTATCTAAGCCAATGTCGAAGACTACAACACACTAATTAAATAAAAGTAACAGGCCCAAATTCTAGCACTCAGTAACTATTGCACATTCTTAACAACTAGCTCCCAGTTACAAAAAAAAGAAGTTGTCTGGTAATCTTTTCCAATTTTTGCAGGCCTACAACCTTGCCTATATAATGGAAGGAATTTCATTGAAGCTTTTTTAAAAATCGATTTTTCCCGCTATCAAAAAATGTTCTCAAACATGATAGCTTCAGGGTAGGCACGCCATTTCTCTCAACTCACAATGAATCAATGGACACACAATGTTTTGGAAATGTTTGTTGGAATGATGAATGAAGCACGCAGAGTGTGGTCATAGGACCCGGACCCCCCAGGTTGTTCCCGGCCCGCCCCCATCGTAACCCACAAATCAAGACTTGACGACCAGAGCTGTGGGTAAAAGAGGCCATGTTTATTATAAACCTTCACATATAAACATGACAATATATCATCAATAAGATTCAAGATTCATATGACATATTTATCAACTTTGATCACTGAACGATATCTTTATTTAGGTTGATCATGACTTCATAATCTATCAGCAGAAATGACAGAACTTAATTTATTGACGAAGCATGTTCTCTATCGCTTCCAGCACTAAGGGGCCTTCTGGCTCGCTTCCCCCAACTGAGACCCACGCAAGGCGCAACCCACCTGCGCCCTTGAGAGGTGAGCCCCTGCCATCTGGTCCTTGTCCGCCACCTGAGGGGCCCACCCCTCCACCACCAGGCTGCCCATCGGGGCCCATAGGGAATAGCCAGGGGCTGATGCCCCATGCCCTAGTTTGTAAACTGGCGCCCTTGCCCCCAGCCGGTGTCTCCATTGTCTCTGGGGTGAGCTTACCGTATCCCCCCTCAGTGCTGGCCTAGGGAGTATGCAGGAGGACTCCCTTAACAATGTAAGGCAATTTATGTGGCCTCCTTACCGGCACCCTTACTTCAACTTCCAACACCTTCCCAAGCTCTACCTCTAGGGATGGGTGGGTGGGAGATTCACAAAGTCCACTGCACACGGGGCCAGCGCTGTAAGGAAGAGAGGACGAGGGCCCGGGCAATGCGCCCTAAATAGGCCCCCCGCCCTCCCCTCCCCCCATTACCGGCCCCGGCCGGAAATGACGTCAGCCGTGACCCGGAAGTACTTCACGCCGTTCGCGGCGACCAATCCCTCATCCAGGAGAGACGAGGGCGTGGCCAGGATCCCGGGGGCCCGCATCCTAATGGCGCGCTTCCCTATAGTCCGCGCTTTTCATAGGACCCGGACCCCCAGGTTGTTCCCGGCCCGCCCCCATCGTAACCCACAAATCAAGACTTGACGACCAGAGCTGTGGGTAAAAGAGGCCATGTTTATTATAAACCTTCACATATAAACATGACAATATATCATCAATAAGATTCAAGATTCATATGACATATTTATCAACTTTGATCACTGAACGATATCTTTATTTAGGTTGATCATGACTTCATAATCTATCAGCAGAAATGACAGAACTTAATTTATTGACGAAGCATGTTCTCTATCGCTTCCAGCACTAAGGGGCCTTCTGGCTCGCTTCCCCCAACTGAGACCCACGCAAGGCGCAACCCACCTGCGCCCTTGAGAGGTGAGCCCCTGCCATCTGGTCCTTGTCCGCCACCTGAGGGGCCCACCCCTCCACCACCAGGCTGCCCATCGGGGCCCATAGGGAATAGCCAGGGGCTGATGCCCCATGCCCTAGTTTGTAAACTGGCGCCCTTGCCCCCAGCCGGTGTCTCCATTGTCTCTGGGGTGAGCTTACCGTATCCCCCCTCAGTGCTGGCCTAGGGAGTATGCAGGAGGACTCCCCTTAACAATGTAAGGCAATTTATGTGGCCTCCTTACCGCCACAAGGGCGACCAGGGCCAACCGCCCTTCGCCCTCCCCACCACCAGCCTACTTCGGTAACCATCAAGTTCCATCCGACCCCCGGCTCAGGGCCATATCTGATTCCAATGCCTGACTCCACCAGTCTGGGTCCCAGGTAGACATGTGCCCACCAATGCAGTGAATCCTGCGATCCCTGTGCCTGCCTTGCGGGTGCATTACCAAGCATGTCCCAGCCCTGGGCACTGCTAGGCCATTCTGGCCTTCTAGGCGCTTGGTCAAAACGTTAAAAGGGGGCTTGACCGTGATCCAGGCTCCCAATCTTGCCCTGGCACCATGCGACCTTACCATCTTGGGTACGTCCTATCCCCATTGAGCGTAACCAGACCGAGCCTCCCTTGCAGCTCGGTGTCCCAGCCCCAACCTAGCCTTAACTCCTAATTGTAGGATAACCAACACTGGGAACTGCAGTCCCCCAAGGCACCATGCTTCTTCCACCAGCTTGCGAATGTGTGCGATCTGAAGGCCCACCGCTTCAATCCAATGAAAGAGAGACACTCTCTAAGCCCACTAGCTTCAACCCTTGCCACTGCTGCAACCATAAGTGGCCCATTGTACGGGCAAGTAACCCACATGACTTTGGATGACATACTACCTAATCTTGTCCAGTAAATGTCGCAGCCCCCAGTACATGCTGCGGGGAATAGGTAAGCTCGATAGAGCGCCGCTCCCTAAGTGGAGGTTAGCCAATATGCATCCTGCTAAGGTCTTACTCCCCCTGGAAGAATTGCCCTTGTTTTATATCCCCCAGGCTTTGTGAAGACCAGTCACTGCCCCTTTGGTCCTCACGTAAGACACTAGCTTGCATTGAAAACCCACTCTAAGCACTTTTTTGCATGACCTCGGGTGCGCTCGTAGCGAGGCCCCTACCAACTTTGATAGGGCCGGCATCCCATTCCCCAAGAGGGGTCGAGCCCCAGCCATCTGAGCCGTTGCCCGCCAGGAGTCACGATGGCCCCTCGATTCCTGCCCATGTCACGGGCGCCGCTGGAACCAGCTAAGTCTTGTCTCTGGCTGCCATTGCCCCTCAGAACAAGACCAGAAAACTTGCCGGCGCCATTGAAACTGTCCTAGTGTTCGCAACCTACCCCAGACAATAGCGTTCTGCCTATTCCAGTGGAAATCCACTTCTAGACCGGGTGAACCTCGTCGCCCCTTCTGACATAATGGATCGGGCCGTCTCCCAGCGTGCACCCCCGACTTGCGCCCTGTAACTGGCTAGCAGTTGCAACCCCTTGCTCATTGGCTTAAATATGGACTAACAATACTATGGACGGGCTACACCACAGTATACTCAGGGCCCTGTTACATTAGAAGGAGTATTTATAGCCCGGCCATGTGACTTAACTCGAGAAATGGACCCATGATAGGTCCCGTCCTGGCGTAAGCTGGGTGGGGGCGGAAATGACCAGAAACCGAGGAGATAGGGCCAACTGAAAGGAATTAAATACTGCTTAGATGAGCAAACACTGGCATATATGGCGGCCCCCGAGACACGGGCACCCCTGAAAGAAAGGGACTTATCCTGTTCCAAGCCAACCTGCATGCATGCGTCAAATCCCCATTGCCCCCAGCACATGAGCGCTCAACACAGAGGGTATAATGCAGCCTGTGGATGGGACCCAAAGATGGAGAATGGGCAGAGTGCCTTAAGGTAGAAGATATCGCTGCTTACCCAAAATGCCCCCCTCACGACCTAGTGCGTATCTGGAATGACCCCTTTACCCCATAGCGCTCCCTCCCCCTGCGTTTCCTCTCAGCCTGTACAACTCGCTCTCCCAGGGTAGCTTATTTTTGATGACAAATCTCATTGCCTTTACTACACAATTGGTGGCCAGAGAAAAGAGGTTGTTCCGCCACTTGTATAATTTCTCCCCGCCGTCAGGCGGTCCCCTTAATGCCCGTTTTTGTAGGAACCTTCGGCGTGTAAGCTGATACCTCACCACACCACCACCATTATCCTACTTAGTCTGACACTAGGACCCACTTTCCAGTTGTTACCTGCAGAACATCTTAGTGGGCATCATCTGATGCACATTCCGCACTTACACTGTGTCGTCCGTCAGCCCAGCACGCACCTTACTTCCCTTGGCCTCGGCATACCTCATACTAGCATCCACCTTGCTGCTGTCACTCCTGGCCTAACCTTTGCCAGTGCCTATCCGGAGTCCGTTACCTCGTAGCAGCTCGCAATAATGTAAAACGTGCTTTTTTACCCGTTATGATTCTCACGCTACTCTACCAATTGTGGCCCCTTCGACCTAAGACGCTTATTACCCTCGCACACATTGTGCTGCTGTTACTTCTCGGGTATCTCCCGTGAGTACATATCCTGTACTCCAGACCATCTAGTCTCTCGCATTAGTGCCAACGCAGCTTTCTTAACCCCTGCTATCTCAGACTTCTGCACCCAATTCTTGTACAACTGGGTGCACGTTTAAGCCGTTTTTCCCTCCACAACGGTGACCCTAGGTCATACCCTGCTTCCCCCAAATTGCAACCCTTGAGCGCACCCTGACTCTCTTGCGGCCTTTTTACTTACACTGGTGTGTATGCAGATTCTATCGTAGAACCACCTGGCACTAGTGCTTATGCCACGCTCCCCTTAAACCAGTGCCTCAAGTTATTCCGCCACTCACTGCTCAAACTCCTTGTACAGCACCGCCTAGCACCCCTTGATTCTTTTACCCAGGTATATCTCACACACTCGTGTCTCTTTAGTCCGACCCCATTACACTTTAGATTAGTATATCCCACACTAGTGTCCCCTCCCATCGAAAGCGTGAGCTGTTCTACAACAGTATAACCCTAACCCCTACTTCCCGAAGCTACCGGCGCAGGCACCTAAAACGAGAGATTGTTGCGGGTAGCCGCCCACCACCCAGAGCCCGTTGGTGCTCCAACCGGAAACCAGTGGTGCCTCAGAGACGCGGACAGCACCCCTCCCATCTCAAGTAATGGGCATGAGGGAGTGGTGCTGACGGAGCCCGGGAACCCCACGAGCGCCCAAGCGCGTCACCCGACCCTGCGCCTGACTAGCGGCAGACCCCACACGCTTTGTGTGTTATGTGCATGCCCAAGCTTAAGAAGGATCCTGCACCGTGGCGGACAGCCTGCCCCTCTACCAAGCTTCACTGAAAATGACCATCAGGTATATATAAATAATACCAACCCTTTATCTGCTAGTGGAACGTCGAGACTTTGCTAACTGAGTTCAGTAATCATCTCTATTAAATGCCCAACTCTTAAAACCCGTCATTCTCCGTTACAGATCACCGCTAAGGTTGAACGCAAAGTCCTCTTTCATGACCATTCCCCAATTAGCTTCTCTGTACACAGCTCAGTTTAGGGGAAGTCGGAGATCAGCCTCTGTGCCCATACAGTCCTAGGACTCTCTGTCCGTATATCAACACCAGGGACGAGTGGGAGGTCTGTCTCAAAGCATCGTAAAACTCGTCACCAGAAACAACTTTCTAGGGTAGAGGGATGACAGTGCCAGACGTTATGAGCACTCAAATGTTTGCAACATTGCTGGAAAACACACTGCTGCAGCTAGCAAATGTTTACATTTGCCCAAGAGGAGCTCCTTTTCCCGTTACCCAAACACGTGACCCCTGGTCTCTGATTAAAAACTGCAACATGGGTACTGCCGGCGCGTCAACCGGCAATCCTAATTAACATTACCACGTGGTAACACCCACCAGTAACACGCAGTTACGAGTTAATCCCCCCGGCATGGGGCTACCTGCACTGACCTGGTTTTACCGGGCAGCCTTCCTCATTGTATTTCGTGTTCCTCTGGCTCTAAGTCTGCTGGCCAGAGTAGTGTAGCGCCTAGAATTACCGCAGTTTTAACCGTGAGCACACGGCGCCAAGAGCAACCAGTGCCTTAAACAACTCGCCAATCCAACGCTCCCAGCCACCACCATGTCAAAAACACACCATTCGGCGCCAGTAGCAAGCCCGGGCTCAACACGGTGCCCCCACTATAGTGCCCAAGCTCAGCATCTAGCCTAAAAACGCACCAAATACGTAAAGCCATCGTGTAGAAAATTGAGGGACTGTGGCTTCATTAGCCCAACTGGATTATTACTGACTCAATTTTGGGAGGGAGCGTGTGAAACTTCTCTCATTTTTCCTTTTCCCAAAGCGTGCCCTCCCGATATTTAGAGGAGGAAAGGGGGGCCGACTATAATGAACTCGCTCTACTCATTCCCGCGTGTTCTCCGATTATGTGCCCTGGGCAGCCGCAGGGACCGGAGGCGTGAGGGTCACCGGATACAGTCTCCCCCACTCGACTATAAACCAACAAAATTACACAGACTCCACCCGCGACTGCCCCGTGCAACAATCAAAAGGCCCCCTCCCTTCACCTCCATGTACCGCGAGTACACTCTACTGCTTGCTCCCCGCTTCCTAACGCTGCGCCCGCTCCTCCTCCAGAAGAATAACGACTCCTTCAGACTTCCGGCACCGCTGCGATGTGCGCTCACGACGGCCACACCACGAAGAGCCGGCCCACCAACGTCGCGTCGCCCTGCAGAAGAAGGAAAAAGAAAACAGGCTGCGACGATCCTAGATTCACAAAGTCCACTGCACACGGGGCCAGCGCTGTAAGGAAGAGAGGACGAGGGCCCGGGCAATGCGCCCTAAATAGGCCCCCCGCCCTCCCCTCCCCCATTACCGGCCCCGGCCGGAAATGACGTCAGCCGTGACCCGGAAGTACTTCACGCCGTTCGCGGCGACCAATCCCTCATCCAGGAGAGACGAGGGCGTGGCCAGGATCCCGGGGGCCCGCATCCTAATGGCGCGCTTCCCTATAGTCCGCGCTTTTCAGTGGGTGTGCTATTATGGGAACGTCTTTCACATCATCAGCTTCTCGACAAGCTAGAACCTTTTTCACTATCTGATGGAGAGTGTTTTTGCCCAAGGACTATTTGATTAACAAAAGGAAGAACAACTTATGGATCATTTTGGGACAAATCGCACAGTTTTTCTAAAGGTCTTTTCTAAGAGTAGAAAATTATATACTCTAAGCAGATGGGGGCTCCTATCAGCTAAAATGGGATGTAAACGCCAATTTAAGCATTATTTCTCTGTTACAGCTTGATCAGTTCCATGATCGTTTACCGATTACTGGTCTAGAAAAGGGTCCTTGGAATTAATGAAGACACTGGTGTGTTTTGTTTTGAAACTCTTCTCATGTAAATTTGCCACCAAAAATTGCAGGAATTGTTTTCCACAATTGTTTAGTATTTTAAGCTGATTATGTGAGTGGTGTGCTTACAATTGAAAAACAATAGCGTTCTCTAAAAAGCAAGATTCATTTATCTCGAAGGGGCGAGACATTGTGAGCTTACATCACAGATAGAGGGTATAGGTTCCTCAGGTAACGCCATTCATGTGAAAAACTCTATATCTAAGAAAACATTGTAAAATAATGTTTTTAATTTTCTTAAGAATCATGATCAATGTTTGGTTTAAAAATAGATAAAACTAAAAGAAAAATTCCTCCTCTCCACTGCTGTGCTTGTGCCTGCCAAAAAAGTCCTTCATGCCACCGCAATTGCTGTGATGCCACACTCCTGACTCTGTGTCTTCATGTCTCCATGTCCTGTGTGCTCACTCTTTGTTGCCTGCCACATCTTCTCGCATCTTCACTCCAGATGACTGCTGATATACTTCCCATGGCAGCAGCTGTGGCTGAATATCTCCTGCATATGTTCTGCGAGTGCTTCTTGCTTTGCGCCTGGGTTAGTGAACATGGCCCACAAGCCCTGAACCTTAAACCACAGTGCTATACCTTGGGGCCTTCTCATGCTGTTAATATGGGCAGGTAGACGCCGATGTCCCTTGAGGAAACCCACTCCCTAAAGCCCCCACCTGTCCCTTAATAAGAGACCATGAATACAGATTCAAGTCCTAGGGGTCGTAAACCCCCAGACGTATTTATTAAAACATATAACGTGAAAAACACATTTCATCATTTTTATGCACAGTAACCCACAATTTTACATTTTTCTTACACAGTTGCATCCTAGCCTTAACAGAGTTGCCAATACATGGGAATTACCTAACCATAACTAAGATTGTTCCTGGGCATCCATCACAAACATCTTCCGAGTGAGATCATGACTGGTTCAGGGACCCTTCCTCTTAGAACCCCTTGTCCAATACCACATTGGACATGGATGGGTCCCTCCTTTTAGAAGGACCCCTCTTACTGATCTCCCATACCGGGAGTACCTGTGCAGGGGGTACACCTGCCCGCTAGGATACCTCCCTCGGGCACCCCCATACACCCCTCTTCCTCCACCCAAGGGCCTGTGCTAAGTTGCGCCCACTGTTCATGCGCAGGTGGGTGTCAGGTAAGGGCTGCGTGTCAACAACCGCCCCAACCCCCATGCCACTGCAGCCTTCTTTCGACTTGCTGCCAGCACCCCTTGGAGGGTCCTGTGATACCGCTAATACTTTGGTCTGAAAGGGGGTTTTACATGGACCCGACTGTCCCAACAATCATGACCTCACCCGCTAACCAACATAAACACAACATATGACTCTGACCTGCAAAAGAAAAGCACAAACATGAATGCAACATACTACAATGACCTGCAAGAGAAAGGTGTGTTAGACCTGACAAAGGCCATTACCACGACTTCCAATAAGGCCCAGATGACTTCACTAAGCTAGATTGCAAACCTCACATTTGCCCCTCTGGCCAAGCCACAAGAACCGAGCACTACCCCTGTGGTGCTCTTTGCTCTGGGGATGGTGGGTTGGGAAAACAAGCTCTCTACCCTGTGCAGCTCCCAGGGGCACTACTCACTGAAAATGCGAAGAGGGCTGCAGAGTTGCGGCAGCGGAGCGTGCCGTTCTTAGAGGCATGCAGGTGGGGGAGCCACGAGGTCGTGCTGTGTCCGAGGTGGCGAACGGAAGAGAGACCTGCTGCCACCTCACAGCATCTTTTAAAGGGCGGGCTGACCACATTGCTGTGCGCACCCCCGGAGGCATTCAATTGCTTCTGGGGCCATGCCCCAGCCAACCAATGCCACAACTGACCTTGCCCAAAACGTCACTGCGACTCATGCCATGACCCCCGGTTCGGGCCCCTGCGTCAAAACCATAGGCACGGCTCCTCCTAGGTGGGGGAGCCTCTTCATCTGATTGCCTATCCTGGGACCCGGGGAGGTGGGGTCTGTGATAGGGTGGCTGGAGGAGGTTCTTGAAACTTTTTGAAACTCCGAAACTCCTCAGCACACTCGACTTTCTCCAGGCTACCATTACGGAAAAATAGCAACTGCCTCTCAAACCCGCTGAAACAAGCTACCCTTTGGAAAAATATTGACAGCTTCTATACAAGAAACAGAGATTGTTGAAGAATGGATTGAGTCTTTGTCCTGTAATACATGCTGGCAAAGACGGCAGATGACTTTGTCATTTGAGGAGGAGATAAGAGGGCCCATGATCTTTTTTCCAGTCTAGGCTAGTCTAGTCCAGACCAGCATAGTTCCCCTACTATCTGCCACCCCACCATAGCGTGGGCTAAGCACTAACCATGAGTGCTACCTCCCCGAAACAATTTATTGCCCTCTGGATGGTGTCCTGCAACAAAACCGCTCACTGTTAGCACACCGTGAGGAATAGCTGACAACCTTGCCAACATAAGCCACTCACCCATCTTATTGCCTACCAGCTGTACAGAACCATTATGGGCTCCGACCATTACCACCTCACAATGCCTGACTATGCTACCATGGCCTAAGTAAGCTTCATTGCGAGCCAGCCCATCATGGAGAAAAACACCTGACACCCATTTTTCTGTCAATCTCCGTTCATTTCTTGTCACCTGGATAAACCGTGCTACTCCCCAGGAGTGTAAGACCCCTGGGGCAAGTGTCTGCCACATGCAACCCTCAAATGAGCCCAGGGCAGCCCTTCTAGAACACCCACAAGGGTCAGGAAGCATCCTGTGCCCTTCGCTTAGTAACAAGCTCTCCAACCTGTGCAGCTCCCTGGGGCACCACTCACTGAAAATGCAAGGAGGTCTGTGGCTGCAGTTGCGGCAGTGGAGCGTGCCGTTCTTGGAGGCATGCAGGTGGGGGAGTCATGAGGTCCTGCTGTGTCCGAGGCGGCGAGCAGAAGAGAGACCCGACCGCTGCCTCACAGCACCTTTTAAAGGGCGGGGCTGACCACATTGCTGTGTGCACCCCCAGCAGCATTCAAGTGCTTCCGGGGCCATGCCCCGACCAACCAATCCCTTACCTGACCCTGCCCAAAAGGTCACGGTGACTCACACCACGACCCCCGGAACGGGTCCAACGTCACCACCATAGGCACAGCTCCCCCTAGTCGGGGAAGCCTCTGCATGTGGTTGCCTTTCCTGGGAGCTGGGGGAGGTGGGGCCTGTGACAGGATGGCTGGCAGAGGTTCTTTAAACTTTTTGAAACTCCGAAACTCCTCAGCACACTTGACTTTCTCCAGGCTATCATTACGGAAAAATAGCAACTGCCTCTCAAACCAGCTGAAAAGCTATGCTTTGGAAAAATATTGGCAGCTTCTATACAAGAAACAGAGATTGTTGAAGAATGGATTGTATCCTAAAAACAGCAGATTTCTTTGTCCTGTAATACATGCTGGCAATGGCAGCAGATGACTTCGCCATTTGAGGAGGAGGTATGAGGGCCCATTATCTTTTTCCTTTTTTCCAGTCTATTGGCTTTGACAACTTTTGGCAAACATGCTGTGTTCAAGTATTACAAAAAACAGATTTTTTTACTTTATGCATAAAGTATCTTCAGCAACAGACATTTTCTTTTCACTTTGGCACAACATTTTGATCAGACTTTTGTTCGGAACTGAGATTTCGCATTATTGTTTTGAGAACCACGCCTGTGCAGCATTTTTAGCACACAATTTCTGGCATTCTACAGGTGGGTGATCCCACAAAGGCCATACTGGGGTTTAAGCTACAGTTTTAAATTCAAATTTAATAAAGTTTAGATATTCAGCAATGCATACCCATTAGATAGACCAGCAGTTTGGTTATCCTAGATTCGACCCCTCACTACGACAAAGAAAGGTCCATCTGAGGACCAATGCCTCTGTGGTAAAATATAGCAAGAAATTTGAAGGATAGCACTCCTATGGGCCCAGGGCTAGACAACCGTTCACTTTAAAAGTGCTTCCGCTGCCACACAGTCAATGTTCTCCTGTCTCAGATTGTGTACCTCAGCATAATAAAGAAACCATTTATCCCTCTTTTAAACATCCAGCGTTCACAAATCACCATCTAATAAGCTTTTGATTTTTCAGTCCAAAATGCATGCCCCAGGTGAGAAACTCATGCAGGGAGAAAAACATTTCATTCAACTTTAGATGCTACAGAGTCAGCAGTCCTCCCTCCAAAGTAGTTTTGCATCACTTCATAATCCATCTAGAATTTCAGACCACGCATCTCCTAAGATATTGGTCTCCTCATCAAAAGTTTACAAACCAATTCTTTCAGACAACCACCCACTTCCGTTCCTCAGATACTCAAACTACTTGCCCAATTCCCACCCATGATGACTGCTTCACATCATAATCAGATTGGTGTGGCAACAGCCAATATAACTTAAATAAAACTTTAGCTAACTTTTTCTGCTCTTTGGAGGCTACAATCTCAGCCTTAAATTGGCAATTGGATAAACTGAAAACTCAAATTGAACTGCTCCAGACTTTAGCGTCCATCCTAACAAGCATTGATGCAAGGCTTTCCACCTTAAAATCCACATATAATTCTATCACAGCATGGCTGAACCCAGCTCAGCCACCCGGTAACTGCTATCCCACAACAGATAAACTGGTAAACTTTCCATCCATGTTGTCTTCCTTGGTCCTTTAGAAACCAAGACATTCAGGACTCTCCACTCAGTTAAATAATCCTGGTGAAATTATTGGGACTCAAACTTAGTTCATAATTACCAGTGACTTTGAATCATCAGCAGACTTTGACCCCTCTTCAATCCAAAACACTGATCCACTCCAGCACTATTTTCTTCTGTTTTTCTCTGATATTGCTGATAGACATTCCATTAATGTATGTCAACCTACTGCTAGTGTGCTCCAACCCTAGTCAAGCCCATCTGTAATGGTTTCACAAATCTAAGAGTAATATGCTACTTATTTTAGGTTACTACATTCTGGCTCTTCATTAAATGGTATGAAGCATTAATGCAGTCTTTCTTCAGTGACAGTTGAAATACTGACTCAATATGTTGTGCCTCGATTTGGGAGTGAACTCCCAGGGTGGAGAATGACAGCGGGAAGGACAGTGCATCGATGTTTATTAGAAATAGGGGTGTGGGAAATTCGCATGATTTACTTTTGACTAATTATGCTAAATCTGGGAAAATTCTGTCAGAATTATGCCTAATTACTTAAAATGCAAATGTGTCATTCTGCGCTATATTTTAGTGCAAAATTAGTCCGTTTGTCAATTTTTGATGCGAGAAAGCATTTCTTGTTAAAACAAGTACAAAAACCACAGTTGCCGCGAACAACAGTTGCTCACATTTAGGTTGTTTGCATTGATTGTTCCAATGCTTTTGTGCTATAATTCTGCCACAGACTATGGCCTGATTACGTGATGTGGTGTAATGACGCAATTTGGGGGTTTTCGCTTAATATCTGTAAGGCAAAACACCTGAAATTACGCAAAGTAAACCAGCATAATTTAAATTTCGCTTTGGCCTATTTAGAAAAATCTATCCACATGTTACATGTTTCCATGGAGATAATGTTGTATCGTGAACAGCAACGAAGAAACATTTCTGGGGTTTGATCAATTGATTTCTATGACACTTGCATGGTTCTTGCACTCAGCGATCAGCAAAGTGTTCTTCTTTTGTTCCTGAAAATTAGCTGGACAGGCAAGAAGGGCAGAATGTTAATGAGAAATGACTTCTTGGGAAAGTTTTCGGACACTCCATTTTCTTTCAGCTTGGCACTTAGTACCTACATATTGACAGAATTTTGTCTAGACTCATCTGACTTATCTCAATCATTACAATATTAATTTAGCCGGATTAAAGCACTTTACTGCTCGATGGGAGTGGAGAGGTGTGGTGCAGCGGCCAGGGCAGCTGACTTCGGAGCACAGGGTTCACGGTTCGATCCCCGGCTCCGGCGGCAGCTCAGCTCAGCACCATGTGACTCTGGGTAATAGCTCACTTAATTTCCACGATGGCCCCCAGCGCCTTGAGACCCGTAAGGGTGAGTAGCTGCGCTATATAAAAACGGACTTACATTATTTTTTTTTTTACGGGAGTCCAATAGTTATTACAGGAAAAACACTTAAGCACAAAGGTAGTCACCCCTGGGAGTAGGAGAACTGTCCGCACTACTTGACCGCTGTGGTTAGTTAGACTCAAGTACGGGAACTTAAGTTGAACCAAGAGTTGTAGGAGATTGGCAGTATATCTTGTCCGTCCTGTTCCCAGCCCTCAGATGAAGCAATTCCTTCTACATTTATATTCTGAAACTGGCAGAAGTTAAACGAGTCTTCATTATCTGCTAGGTTCCTTCTCAGCTCATTAAAAGTCTCCGAGCATGTGTTCCTGCATTGGAACTCTATCAAGTTCAGAGTGTGTTAATTAGTGAGTACTAGCATGCTCTAAAAACTGTTAGCTGGTGAACAGTTTGCATGCAGGAAGGACAACCTCATCAGACAGGGTGTGTAGGCACCTTATGTCACATATGTAGAAGATCAGATCCATGGTTAATTGTTTGAGAGGTGTGGGTAAGCGCCAATCCATACAAATGTCTGACTACATTAAAACTAAGGGGCATATTATCAAGAACGGCGTTAAAATTATCGCCGGTTTAGCGGCAGAAAACTGCCGCTAAAGCGCCGATAATGGTCTTGATAATATGCCCTTGAGAATTCCAATAGAAGCCCATGTTCACACCAGAACATGGACTTCTATTGGAATTCTCAAGGGCATATTATCAAGCCCATTATCGCCGCTTTAGCGGCAGTTTTCTGCCGCTAAACCGGCGATAATTTTAACGCCGTTCTTGATAATATGCCCCTAAGTCTCTGCAGCAAAATTGAGTACGCCTTTTAGTTCAGAGAATGCTTGTGATTTTACACAGTCAACTGTTGTCTGCATAAAACTGGTGCCCATATTTATATGACTCATTCAGATCTAGAAATTCCAGATGTGATTGAGGACTGTTTGGACTTTGCGACCTTGCACCAAATTATCAAATGAATTTTAATTGTATTGCTGTTGTGTTTTATACTATGTTTTTATCTTTTATGGTTGTGATTACTTCCGAATAAAGATTATTATTATTATATGACTCATAGGGTCAGATTAAAAAAGGCACTTTGTATTTGAAAAACCCCCACAGTTTCAATTTAGAACACACTTTACTCCCCTCTGGTGAAATAAAATGGAAAACCAAACGTTTTGTGGTTAGTTTTGCAGCAGCATAACATGGAATGGTAACCAAATGCTGAGAGCAGGCGGTAAGCATTCACACAGTGTAAGCTGTCAAGTTCTCTCAGGATACACTCAGTTTATGTAGACTGTAGGCATCAGGAGGAGCAGAGTGTGATCCCATGAGCTCCGCGCGTACTCCCCATGCACCTTTTACAATGAGTCACCTTGTGTGTCATCGTGGCACCAGTCCCTTCAAGGATGATATTTTGTAATGCTGTTCCCTTGCCAATTAGAAGACTAAGATGATGGTCGGTTCCCCCACACAGGCTTCCATCCAAGCATTAGCAACTACATTCAATAAGCCTATTCCTGCTTTCTTAATAGTAATGGGCAGACTACTTCTAACAATGCACAGTTCTTCTACTCAACAAAGGATTAGGGAATCCTTTGTCACACAAAGCCTGAGGCTGATCATAATCCAATGCAACCCATTGCCCTCTGGCAGCATCTACAAGAATCTGACCCTTGGTCAGAAGTTGCACTGAGAGATATCACACTATATAACATGTAGGCAAGTGCAAGTGGACAATCTTTCTCAAAGGGCACCCAGGCATGCACTCCATTGACAGAAGGGTCACGTCGACCCTTGAGTAACACTAGATGTGCAGCCAGTGTATTAATTGCCAGCCTTGTAAATTGGACAATCTAACACTTTCAAGGGTAAATGCCCAAGGCAAAATAAGAGATCCATTTGGCCATGCACATACTCTACTTAGAGAAGCATACATAAAGACTACGGGACCTGAAGGATGCACTGAATATCTGCCACCCATAAGCAGGCAAATATACAGGTTTAAGATCGAAGCAGGGGAACTCACAGAGAGCTCTTTGCCCTCATGTAGCTGGAAATCATGCATGGACTGTATCCCTTAAATAGCGGTGAAGGTACATCTGCCTTGGCTTAGTTGGGGACATGGATGGGGAAATGCCAAAAGGGTTTTAGAATGCACACCCTGATCCCTGGTCTTTGAAGAGAGGCTAATTTACCCACGAAGAGGAAGTGTGGAGTCTTGCAATGCATCAACAATGTGCGTGACTGTGGGCCCACTCACGGGTTGTAAAGGCCTACAACAGATGCTAGTGTGAACATGTAACAGGTGCTACCAGGCTACAGTGGCGACTGCTGCAATACTGAAGTGGGAGGTGGGACAGTAATAATTTTTAAAAAACGTACCTGAGTACGCAGCCGCCTCAGTACTCTTCTCCGACTCTCCTTGAGTCCCAGCATGCACTGGGGCACAGGCTCCCCACCCAATTCCGGCGATGCTCTTATGCTATGAGAGCAGCGCCAGGATTGGTCTGAGTGGCATGGTTTGTCACTCAGACAGTGCCTTGGCGCCTCTGACATTTCTCCAACCCAGTTGTGCAACACAGCTGGTTTGGAGAAACCTAATTGCGTATGTCTGTTTGGCCGACCTAAGACGACCGGCCAAACAGACATGTGCACTTACAGGGCGCCTACCACTCCTCCCTGCTATTCCCGGCCCAGCCTCTCCCTACACTGCTGGCATCAGCTCAGTCAGCGGTCATTTTATTTTTCGCTAGACCGCTGACTGACTGACCAGTGGGGCAACGCCCCTCCCCCATTACGGAAGATCGACCCTGCCAGGCTATATCTTTGTTAATCCATGGCACAGATTCAGTTGGCACATGTCACTGCCAATAGAGCTAGCGGTCACTAATTTAGAACTGAGAATATATATAATATTAGAACCCTCTGCCACAGTGGACAGTGAATTCGGCTCATTTCAGTGTTTCCTTGCCAAATACATTTCAAGTCGGAAACATATTTTAAAATCAAAATGTGCCTTTGATACATTGTGACCTTAGATTTGCGACAACAAATACCGTGGGTTTGTGTGTCTTGTCACTTTTGCATTACACTTTCATGTCTGCACAAGTGCTGCTGTTATTCTTTTAAAGGACAGACACCCTTTAACAGGTGCAGGGCAAAGGTATTTCACAGTAGGCCATAATATATCACATATAATAATACAAAAAAGGCAGACATTGGGGAACCTTCAATATAATTTTAATGACGTATATTGAAGGAGCGACTCACAGCATGGGAAATCCTTGCTTCAGCTTCAGAGTATAAACTCCACTGAGCATTCGTGCACTGTGGAGAAGATGCGGATAACCCAAACTGAGGAGGGCCCAAAGGATATTTCTTGGCAGCTAGGAAACTTGATGGAAAAAAAGTAATTAATCCTTTGAGATCCCTGGCGAGCTCAGCGCTAGAGCAGGAGTCGAATGGGAAACTATAGCTGTCTCCACAGACTCACCTCACTGCACTTTAGGAAGAGTGTAAACAATCTGCAGTCTTTCAGGTGCTTTGACAACTTACCATCAATTCCACTAGAGCCTATATGTTTCCTGGGATTTACTGCTCTATAAATATTATATCCAACATAGGGATTCTACCATGTATTATGTGAATATATATGCACCCATGTGTGTGCTGCTATTTTTATTTTTATTTTTATTTGAAGTGTCTAGTCATACGTGAAAAATGGTGCAAAAGGATCAGAGCTCCTTCTCTCAATTTGTGGGAAGGGCAATGTTTCAAAAAATTGTAAAATACTCCTCACACACTGAAACCTGATTCAGTGTCATGCTTCATCATTGGGGTCTTCCCGCCCCTCTACGGGATGGGGCGTGCTACGACTTACTTGGACGCAGCAGCACTTTATTCAGTGATTGGTGAGTATGTGTAGTGCGTGGGATCGTGAAAAGAAAATGTGAGATGGTTAAAAATTCTCTGGCTAGTGGATCGAAAATACTTTATTGTCTTCCCTGGCTGAGAATAGTAAAAGTGGGGAGGTGTAGATGGTGTACTATAATGAGTCACCTCCTACAAGGTCGACATGTTTCAGAAGCCATCCCCTTGGCTTTCTTCCTCAGGACCAAAAACGATCCCTGTTACACCTCAATGGGTGATAGAATAAATGTACATATGCCTGATAGTCACAAACACTGTCCTTTGTTCCCTGTTATGGGAGTAGAAAAATATACCACTTGTATATCTTAAGAACCTGAAAAGAAAAATCGCCCCTCCTTTATCGGCTGGTTTTATTACCAATTCTGGGTTGTTTGCTAGTTCTCTGAGTGCCTCATTTTCCTCTCTGGTGATATTGTGAAAGACCCTGTTGGTTGCTGGATCTATTTCTTCCAGATCTTTCATGACAGCTTTTTTGAAGGCGATCAGTTCTACTTGTAGATTGGCTGCCGGTGGAGTGAAAGTAGATTTTGGTCTCAAACCAGTGTCTCCATCTTGCTGGTCATTTTGTTTATCTTTGAAAAAGATTTGTAACTTAAGTCTCCTCATGAATTCTTTCATCTCTTTGCATAATTGGAATTTATCCAATTTTGCCATTGGTACAAAGCCTAGTCCTTTTTCTAGGACTTTGATCTGTGCCGGTGTTAGAATGTGGTTTGTAAGGTTGACTACCAGATTCATTTCTTGCTGGTTGAGGCCCCTGTCATGCTCCTTGTTGCCATCCGGATTTATTCTTCGTTTTGTGGAGCCCAGGGAACATTGTTCCCTCTCCGGTTCCTTTCCTTTGGTGATCGCGCTCCTTCCAGCATGTAAGTAGGACAATGGCATGTCCTTAAAAAGGCCAAAGAGACCACGCTTGTTTGTTTAAAAACGACCCTGGCGTTAAAACCTTGTTTTTCCTTCTGTTCTTTTAAAATACCTACAGTGTCTATTTGAAGGCGCCCAACACCGCTCGTGTGAGCTCATGGAGCGATAACGATTAAATTCCAAAGTATGTATTATTATGGCACGTCCTTTTGAGAGCATGAATACCATTTTTTATATAAAAAGACACACCATGAGATCACAGTTAAAAAGGACGAGTGCACAGACTTTTGCCAAACATCTCCCATTTTTTCCAAGGCTCATCATGGGAGTATGAATGCGAGTGCTCAGTTGCTGTGAACATCAATCTGTAACCTTTTAGGGGCACAATAGGAGTGTACAAATATTTCCTTTATGTATGAATGTATTGTAACATAAAATGTATCTTGCAAGGAGATACATATGTATGAAAGAATGTTGAATAAATGTGATACTGGGCACTAGAAATCACAAGGAGTGTTCTTTCAGATGATTTATGAGTAGAGGATACTTACCAAATGGTATCATTACCTACAAAAGGGTTGCACAAAAGAAATATATCACAAAAAAGCTTAAAACTTTCAACTTGATGGTGATGTGAATAGATAAAGATAAATGATGAAAGCCATGGTTTATCCAAAATATTTTTCTTTTCAGGTTCTTAAGATATACAAGTGGTATATTTTTCTACTCCCATAACAGGGAACAAAGGACAGTGTTTGTGACTATCAGGCATATGTACATTTATTCTATCACCCATTGAGGTGTAACAGGGATCGGTTTTTTGGTCCTGAGGAAGAAAGCCAAGGGGATGGCTTCTGAAACATGTCGACCTTGTAGGAGGTGACTCATTATAGTACACCATCTACACCTCCCCACTTTTACTATTCTCAGCCAGGGAAGACAATAAAGTATTTTCGTTCCACTAGCCAGAGAATTTTTAACCATCTCACATTTTCTTTTCACGATCCCACGCACTACACATACTCACCAATCACTGAATAAAGTGCTCCTGCGTCCAAGTAAGTCGTAGCACGCCCGTCCCGTAGAGGGGCGGGAAGACCCTAATGATGAAGCATGACACTGAATCAGGTTTCAGTGTGTGAGGGGTATTTTACAAGTTTTTGAAACATTGCCCTTCCCACAAATTGAGAGAAGGAGCTCTGATCCTTTTGCACCATTTTTCACGTATGACTAGACACTTCAAATAAAAATAAAAATAGCAGCACACACATGGGTGCATATATATTCACATAATACATGGTAGAATCCCTATGTTGGATAACAGTATCAAGAGGAGGACGATTCTACCTTTTTCCTCTTCACTCCCTCCTTTGATTTTTTGATGACTGTAAATATTATAACCTAACCTTACAGCATTTGATAGCAATAAATACCAAAATCTGGACATAACATTCATAGTAAAAAGTGACACATTTTAATCACGGTTTGAAGTCCGCCATTTTGGGAATTTACAGTTATAAATGTTTATGTTACGCATTCTGCTAATAGTGGTACGTTTTAGTAAGCTCATTCCAGTAGCCCTTCCCCCACCAGCCTTATCGTAATATAACCTGGGTATTAGTAAAGCACAAGCTCACTGGTTGTGGCAAGTTTGCTCTGAATTACGGGTACCGCTCTCCACTGAGCAGCCTCTCTGCCAAGTTTTAACTCGTATCCACTGTATTTTACAAAACTCACAAATATATAAATAATTCTTTCTGTGACCTGCCTTCACAGTGAAAAATGTATAAACGGTTATTATTCCGACACAGTGCCATGATTACAGAATGCTATGTTTGTGCTTTCTATACTGTCCCACATGAGTGCCAGTTAGTAACGGAGCCTTGGTTCTTTTGTACCTTGATCCACCATACATAACAAATAGTTTGATGCAAAGGCGAGGTTTGTTCTACGAGAAAAGCAACCTGTTCACTTCAGGAGTGTTGAATGACTAGACATCGCTGTGTGTTTAATATTCAAACGTATTATTTGCATTTCAAATGATATTTCTACTCTATTGCTTTCAGTTTCTAGGAAACAGCACCAGGCTCCATGAACTTCCTTTTGCAGAATCTTTGAACACTGTACAACACCACTGTTAGAAATGGGGTCTCTAGTTGGCAATGGTGTGCACCGTTGTCCAAGTAGGGACCCTTCTTCCTAGTCAGGGTAAGGGGGATACACTTCTAAAATAACCCCTGCTCACCCCCTTGGTAGCTTGGCACGGGCAGACAGGCTTATCTCAAGGGCAGTGTGTAAAGCATTTGTGCACACATACAGTAATACAGTGAAAACACTACAAATGAACACCACACCAATTTAGAAAAATAAGTACTCTTTATCTAAACCAAAGAAGACCAAAACGACATAAATCCACAAAAAAGTAATCAAAATATGACTTTTAAAAGGTAGAAACAGTTCTGTCCATAGCAAACTATAGATGCAACACTTTCAACACAAAGTACCTTGGATGCGTCAAAATCATAAACAACAACAGCCGCAGGGAAGGTGATGCATCGGTTCCGTATGCGCAGGGAAGGTGATGCGTCGGTTCCTTACTTCAGGGGAGGTGATGCGTCGGTTCCTTACTGCCACACAGTGGAGGTGATACGTCAGTTCCTTACTGAAGGAGAGGTGATACGTCGGTTTCTTACTGTGTGGGGATATGATGCATCGGTTTCTTACTGCGGCCGAAACGTTGATGTTGACTTGCCACTGTGGTGCGATGCATGAGGATCGGGGATGCGTCGGCGGCAATGGCGCTGCATTGGTTTTTCCAGCCGCAGTCCCACGATGCGTTTGTTCTTGCAGCCGCACAGCAGGGCCTGCGTCAGAATTGGTGCAGTGATCTTGGACTTCGTAGATCGGTGCACTCAATGCGGTGTGCAGCGATTTCTTGCCGCGGGCAGGCGCTGCGTCGGTTTCTTCGGCGATGCGTTGTGTAGAAAGACGAAGCTTTCATGGGGCCCATAACACCGAAGTAGTTGGAAACAGGTGCGGATGCGTCACGCTTTTCATCATTGCGTTACTTTTCCAGCTCCCAGCAACAGGAACAACCTCCAGAGGCCCAGAACAGCAACAGGCACCTCTTGGCAGTCAGAACTCCCAGCAAGGAAGTTCAGGGGAGCTGTGGGTGAAGTCTTTGTATCCCTGAGACTTCAAAACAGGAGGCAAGCTCTACTTCAAGCCCTTGGAGATCTTCTTCAAGCAGGGGACACAGCACACAGCAAAGTCCTTGTCCATTCCTTGGCAGAAACAGCCACTTCAGGCCAACCCCAGCAGCACACAGCAAAGGGGCAGTACTTCTCCTTCAGTTTCTCCAGCTCATCTCCTTGGCAAAGGTTCCTCTTGAATTCCAGAAGTAATCCAAAAGTCTGGGGTCTGGGCCCCACTTTTTATAGCACAAATTCCTAAGTTCTCTGGTGGCAGAGAAGCTCTTTTCCCAGCCAAAACCAGTTCTGTCCTCTCTGGTGCAGCTTCCTAGCAGGAGGTGGAAACATTGTCAAAGGCAGACCAGGCCCATTCAGGTGTGAAAGAAATCTCCTCCTCCTACTCTGAATGCAGCCAAGGTCTATTCAGCCCAGTTCTGACTCACCCTGGAAAGGCAGGACACACCTCACCCTCCCCAAGTGGCTGTCTGAAAAGAATGCACATCCCCAGCCCCTGTCACTCCAGAGCCAGACAGTCAATACACAAACCTAGCAGAGGCACACAGGATGGCTAAGCAAGAAAATACCTACTTTCTAAAAGTGTTTTTTCAAACACAGAATGTAAAAATCATCCTCAATAAAAGATGCATCTTTATCAGGCCTGGGTGTAGTTCGCGGAGTTTTGCTACGCGGAACTCCGCAAAGTTACAAAAGAACTGCACGAAGTTCCACGAGTGGCGGAGTGCAGTGCGAACTGCAGTTTGTGCTGGTATTCCTGCTGCTCGGGTAGAAATTCTACCCGAGCGGTAGCTCGCGCTCGCGAACTTACCGTTCGCGCTCGCGAACTTACCGTTCGCGATCGCGAACTGACCGTTCGCGATCACAAGCGGGGAAAAAACTCCGCTACACATCGCGAAGCGGAGTTTTCTGCACTCCGCGAGCTCCGCGGAGTGCAGAAAACTCCGCAAACTCCACGAACGGAGCGAAGTTCACTGCCCAGGCCTAATCTTTATATTCTGAGTTCAGGCATACTAACCTCTTCCTTCCTATCTTGGCCCAATGGGAAGTTATATTTATAAGATGTTATAAATAAACTCCCCTTCTATCCTAAGGGACAGATTGCCTTTCAATAGTGAAAAACAAAACTGGCATTATTTCACTATGAGGACATGTCCTACCTTTCACATACACTGCACCCTGCTCACAGGGGTACCTTGGGCCTACCTTAGGGGTGATTCACACGTAAGAAAAGGGAAGGTTAGGACCTTGCAAGTGGGGGCATTTGCCAGGTCGACATGGCAGGTCTGAGCACCTTATGCACGGATGCTTGTGTGGGTGGCACAATCAGTGCTGCAGGCCCACTAGCAGTATTTGATTTACAGGCCCTAGGCACACACAGTGCACGGTACCAGGGACTTAGTAGTGAATCAAAGAAGCCAGTTATGAAAACACAAATCCATACTCACAATTTACAGGGAAAGCATATGCACTGTAGCACTGATCAGCAGTGGTAAAGTGCCCAGCGTCATGAAACCAACAAAAACAGGGTCCAAAACAGGAGACCAAGAAGCAAAAAGTCTGGGGATAAACCCGCTGGAAAAGCCAGGTCTAACAACCACGTATCCTCCTCTGAAGGGGGGCACCATTTGGCAAGATGAGGGAGTTTGTTTTGTAATTCTTGCTTAACAACACAGTTGTCAAGCTCGCCATATTGTTAACAGTTCTTTAAAATAGATATAGAGAAGGAATCAGGGAGAAAATTAGTTTTTATTATGAAACAAAAAGTGCTCGGGCAAATCGGTCTTTCGCAGGAAATCAGGGTAACAAATATCCTTTCCTCAGGATGAGCTTAGGCCAATAAAAGAGTTATTATCTTCTCTTGTGTTTTTATCATGATATGTTTTCTGGGAGCTGAAAGCTAGGAAGGCAGGATCACGCTTCTTCTCTTGTCCCGAAAATAGCATTCCAGCTAAGACATCTATCATTTTGAGGCCAAGCTTTATAAAGGGTGCGTCCTCTTAGAATGAGCCCTGACCCTGCCTCCTCAGGTGCTTTCCACCCCTGGGCCGGTGCTGCCTCAGTAAAGCACTCTATTTCACAGGATGGACCCGTATAGGAGGGGCTAAGGGGTAAGAAGTGGTCTCTTCCTAAGGCACCTTCTTATGAGAAGGACGCTATGGCTATGCCCTTCCTTTTAGCTATGGCCAACAAGCCTCTCTTTACACTTCCTTTCAGGTTCCATCTTACCACGTAATCAGCTTCCATTTTTCACACCCTCCTGCACAGACACATTCTCTGACTTTTGTGGCAATGCCTCACTAATGAAGGTCTTAACAGCAGCAAGATCTGAAAGTGCCCAACTTTTGTCTAGAAAGCTCACAGGTCATGATCTTTCCTTACAAAAAGATGTTTTGGTTTGGTAGCACTCTACGCCATCAACATTGAAAGTGTCTCGCCATCCATGTAACAAAAGACGTAACAAATATCAGCTTCAAGTGTATGATACACTGCTTCTGAACAGTCCTCTGCTACCAAATACTTAGGTCCACAGACCTAATTCCAATACACTGCATGTTGTCTAAATAGAACACAGCACTAACGATGTGTTGACGACAAAATTAACATCAATAAATGTCCATCTATTATTGATTAATTTCTTGTTAGCATTGCGGAGGCATGATGTTTACAAATTGCATTTAGAAGATTGTGTATAAACAAACATAGACGCTTATCTAGCATAATCTGAGTACCAAATCACCACAAGGATAATATTTTAAATCTTAAAACAAAGGAATAGTGGGTCGCCATAAAGCATGTTGTCTTTGATGAGAGGATTCTGTTATTCAAAAAAGAACCCAGCCATTTTAACAAGTAACTCTTAAAACAATCAGGTGTTAAAAATGCCATTCATGTGATATGAGCCATTGCCAGTGCTTTCAGCCACAAATCATCTCTTTAATGACACCTTCTTGGTCTTGAAGAGACAACCATTTATACCTCTCAGGATAGTGAGTAATTATAACTCCTGTGTGATGCATCATGATTTATCATTGGGGTTGGGTACTAACATTACACACAATAGCAAGAGCCTGGAAGAAGATAGCAAAAAGGCAATTTGATCTAAAAACAATGTCAGATTTACAAGGAAGCTAAATGTATTTATCAAAACATATACTTCAGGTTTAAAGCCTTCCTGAATCATTTTAAGTCCAATGGCTTAAATGTTGTTTTTACACTGTTCTGCAGGGGCATATTGCATCATTAAGTCTTCTTTCTCCAAAAGGGCTATGAGGTTACTCATCTGTCCTATCTCCAGTTTTAGCAACAGGCTTGCATAAAAAGTGTTGATTTATTTCAGTCTGCCAATACCCCTTTCATTAGAAAATGTGCTTTCTCTCCTCTCTTTCACTCTTATAGAAGTAATCTCTTACTATCCCTGTCCTTCCAAAGATTTGGCCTCCAGACCTTGGTGGAATTCTCAAAGTGAGCTGTACATTGCGATGTGTATACCTCCTGCTACATATACTGTAAGAAATTGGGTTACTGATTGACTGGGGTGTAAGCTCTGGTAAAGCAGCAAGCAACCACAATCCTTATCAGTGTAAGGCACAAGCAAACCCCAAATTAACCTGTGCTCACCCCCTTGGTAGCTTGGCACAGAGCAGTCGGGCTTACCTCAGAGGCTAATGTGTAAAGTATTTATATAACACTTCAGATAGTAAAACAGTGAAAACACCATACCAAAAAGATCCAACAGCAGGTTACACAATTAGAGCTTAATTTAATAAATAAAACAAGACCAAAACAACTAATATCTAATTTGTAGAACTGGAGATACTGTATTTTAAAATCTTTAGAAGAAATAGCGCCAAAAGGTGTAAAGTGCCAAATGTGGATATCTGGTCGGCCAGCCCGGGACACAGTCACAAGTTTAGGCCAACCGTGATGGAGCGGGGGCAGGCTACAGTGACGAAGTGATGCATCATTTCCGAGCTGTAGCAAGGCTGTGGTGCAAGGTCCTGTTGCATCGTCATTGAGGTTCCGGTCGACGGGTCTTGCGATGTGAAGTCCGGCGTTGGGGATGCGGCATGCAGTCGGGGTGATGCATCAGTTCTGAAGAACTGTGAGGCTGCGATGTGGAGTCCGGTATCGTTGTCACTGCTGCTGATGACGAGAGATGCAAGCGCCTCCACAGAGGATGCGTCACATAGCAGCGGTTCCAAAAGCGGTGCGGGTTGCGGTAGCGATGTGAGTCTTTGCGGTAGTTCCAATCCATGCAGCAGTTGAGATACATAAATTCTGCTCGGGTTTCTCCACACAGCAGAGGAAATGCGTCAGTTCCACTGGATGTACAGAGGCTGGCAAAGTACCTTAAGCCCACTTCCAAGGGCCCAAGAAAGGGGTGGCACCATTTGGCAGGCTAGTCTCGCAGATGGCAGAGTCCAGGTGCAGATTCAAGGTTTCTGGAAATGTGTTATGTCCCTGAGGCTTTAGATCAGGAGGCCAGCCAACTAGCCCTTGGAGTCACTCTGGGTTCTGGGTTCAAGAGATGCAGGTCCAGTCCTTCTCACCCAGGCTGGTGGGCAGCAGGCAGTAGGTCAGCACAGCAAATCAGAAGTCCAGTAGAGTCCAGGCCAGCAGAGTGGCAGTCTTTTAGGAGCACAGCAGTCTTCTTCCTGGCAGAGTATCCACAGATCCAGAAGTGTACTAAAGAGTTGGTGTCTGAGGTCCTTCTTTTATACACTGGTGCCCTGGTTCTGGAAAGTGGGAGCAGCTTCTAGACAGTGACTATGAAGGGCACAGATGCCCTGCCCTTCCTGCCCTGACTCCAAGCTGGCTGAAGGGACAATGCAGGGTTGTTATGCCCTTTGTGTGGAGACAGGACACAAGTCCTACCAAGTGTAAATGAGGCTTGGCCCAACTCCTACCTTCCATCCTGCCAGTGATGGCCCTACCAGTCACACCTAAGCTTCAATTGTGTGTGGCTGTCTAGGAGGAACAGACAAAGCCCAAATGCCAACTACACCCAGTCATGTGACCAGAGACAGGTTGCAAGCACCAAATGACTAAGGCAAAAAATGGCAACTTTATAAAAGTGGCATTTTCAGAATGGTAATTTAAAATGCTACTTCATCATGAGCTAGGATTTAAAATTCCAGAGACACACAAACCAGTTATCTCTTACCATTTGGAATTTACACATATAAAATTCAATAAAGCAGTCCTTGACCTTGCAGTCTTGATCGCCGCGCCCCTACTGCTGCTCAGTTCTACCTTGGCTCCTATGATTAAGGGACTGCCCCACAGCCCTCTAGCCCTCGGTTAAATTCTGCTGTGGGCACTTGACCTGACTATGATGCTAACTTATTGTGCTTTGTTCTGCCTGCTCTTTATTTTCCTTTTGTTTTGTTTTGCCTGTTGTTTATTTGACTTTTGTTTGTGTTTGCCCTAATTCACCTCGTCGTTCCATCCACTTTGTCCACTTGACCTATTCTGGGTGACTTGTGTCGCTGATACCAATTCTCCCATCATTTTCTACTGCCTCCCACCCTCCAGCCTCCCTGCTGGCCCCTCCCATCTTCCAGGACTAGGTGTGGAGGCTGCCAAAGTCACGCCAATCTGCACCCGTCTGTGCCTGGACCGCGACTAGTGCCAGGAACTCTGGCTCTTCGCACTCCCACAGATACTCCGCCACATATCTCTGTGCCCTGGATGCAACAACAACTGCTGCTTTGCATCTCCTCACTCCACAGCAGGACCTTTCACCTGCACCCGCTGCTGGTTCGCCTCCACCCCAGAAATAACGCCCATCAGAACAACCAGCGCCACGCCATCCCCGTCAGCCGAGACCTCCCCTGAACAACTCAGCTGCCTCCTGATCAATGCCAGATAGCTCTGCAAAAACGCCACCAAAGTCTGGGACACCATTTCCACCCTCGCCCCTGATGATACTTTCATTACAGAGACCTGCTAAACCCCACATCTGCCCCAGTCATTGCCACCGCAACACCCATTGGCTACAAGATGAAGCACTCACCAACAGACACGGAGTCAGCATCGCCATCATACTCAAAGAATCGATCACCTGCACCACTGATGACGAAATCACGCCTATCAGGGAACACATGATCTTCCAGCTCCACACCGATGACAAAACCACCATCAAAGGCACCCTCACATACAGACCGCCAGGACCACGAACTGGCCTCAGCGACGCAATCGCTGAATTCATCACCCCGCTCGCCATTGAATCTGAACACTACATCTTCCTGGGAGACCTCAACTGCCACCTGGATAACCCCATCAACATCAACTCCACTGACCTCCTGGAAAGATTGGACAACATTGGCCTCAAGCAGCTGGGCACAGACCCCACGCACAAAGCAGGAGACATGCTGGACCCCATCTTCACGTCCAGCAACAGAATCAGATACAGCCACACTACAAAACTTACCTGGCTGGACCCCTCCATTCTACACTTCACCCTTGCTGGACCACCCTCACCACCGCCAACCACCACAGTGTCCCCTTCTGCAGCTGGATAAAGATTATTCAGCACCAGTGGACTGTAGCCCTCAGCGTCACACAGCCCAATGTCACCACCAACCTGAACCCGGCTGTAGAGAACCTAAACACCTGGATCACCAGTGCCGCCGACTGAGTCACCCCCATCAAACCAGCCAAATCACACAGATCCTCCAAACGAGCCAGCTGGTACATCCTGGAACTCAGCACATCGAAACACAGATGTAAACACCTGGAAAGAAAATGGTGCAGCAGCAGGAACAACACCAACTGAGCCACCTTCAAGTCGGCCCTCAACAACAACCATTGCCAGCTCAATGCAGCGAAAAAGGAGGCCCTGACACACCGGATGGAAACCAGCACCAACCAATCCAAGGAACTCTTCACCATTGTCAAAGAATTCACCTGCCTGTCAGCCACTAAAAGCGTAATCCCCTCCTCACAGGAACTCTGCGACACCCTCGTTGACCACTTCCACAACAAGATTGCAACCATCTACAGAAACTTCAATCCCCAACCCACTGACCTCCTCAACATCCCAACGACCACTACCGCCAACCACCCGCACACTGCATGGGCACAACTTAGCACACCAAACGCAATCAGTCTAATGAACTCAATCCACCGACTTTTTAACCTAGAAAGAGATGAAATCAGCCACCAGCTATCCACCAACCTCAATACCTTCATCACCACAGGCACCTTTCCCGACGCCTGGCAACACACAGAGGTGAGACCCTCCTCAAGAAACCCTTGGCTGACCCCAGTGAGCTCCAGGACTACCATCCCATTTTACTGCTCCCGTTTCTTGCCAAAGTCCTGAAGAAGGCCATCAACCTCCAACTCACCGAGCACATGGAGATAAACAACCTGCTGGATCCATCCTAATCAGGTTTCAGAGCCAATCACAGCACCAAGAAAGCCCTGATGGCTGCAACAGATGACAAACGCACTGTACTCGACAGAGGAGAATCAGCTGCCCTGATACTGCTCGACCTCTCCGCAGCCTTTGACACCATCTCCCACCACACACTCATCGATCAACTGCACCAGATCGGAATCACAGACGACACGCTCAGATGGATGGCATCCTTCCTCACGGGGCACACCCAGAGAATCCGTCTCTCTCCATAAACCTCACAACCCAAGCACACCATTTGCTGCATCCCACAAGGCTCATCCCTCAGTCCAACCCTCTACAACATATACATGGCACCACTCACAGACATCGTCAGAACCGATGACATCAATATCATCACCTACGCCAACGATACCCAGCTCCTACTCTCAGCGGACCCTGCCTTGACGAAGACCAACTTCCACAACTGTATGGAGGAAGTCTCAGCCTGGATGAAGAACAAATGCCTAAAGCTCAACGCGGAAAAAACAAAAGTTCTGATCTTCGGCAGACACACCTCCAACTGGAATGACTCCTGGTGGCCATTGGAAGTCGGACCCATCCCCACCCCTAAATACCATGCCAGAAAACTCATCATCATCCTGGAAAGCGAACTCTTGAGGAAACATCATGTCAACGCTGTATCCTCAGCCTGCTTACACACTCTCTGCATGCTCCTCAAAGTTTTCAAGTGGCTTCCCATCAACACCAGGAAAACGATAACACAGGCCCTCATCACCAGTCGGTTGGACTATGGCAATGCACTCTATTCAGACACCTTCACCAAACTCGTGAAAAGACTCCAGATGATCCAGAACGCAGCATCTAGACTGATCCTCAACCTGCCCAAGAGGACCCACATTACCCAGCCATGGTTGTATGTTGGAACAACGAGTTCCCCAACCACGACTTCCCTAACAACGAGGTCGCAACCACAACCTTGTCTAACCCACGATTTTTTTTACCACGCATTCCTTTACCACGATTTTTCGTGGTAAAGGAATGCGTTTTAAAAAAAATGCTTTCCAACTAGTACCCCGATCCCCCCACCCCTTAAAAACAAATTCCCCCAGCCTAAAAGTAAACACGATCACCCACACACACTAAACTAATTCCCTCCCACCCTAAAAATATACTCGTTCACCAACACATCCTTAAACCAAACCCGATCACGCACACCCCCTAAAAACTAACCCCAAACCCCTAAAATCTAACCCCAAACCCCCCAACCCCTGCATACTAACACCAATCTCCCCGCCCTCCTAAAACTAATTCCCCACTCTAAAAATAAACACGATCACCCACAAACCCTAATAACTAATTCCCCCTTCCCTAATAATATACACGATCACCCACACACCCTAAAAACAAACAACACCATTTTAATTAATTCCCCCACCTTAAAACTAAACACCAAACCCCTAAAAACTAAACCTAAACCCCCACCATTCCCTGAAAATTTACCCCTCTTACCTGTTCCTCTACGATCTCCTCTGCGACGCTCCTCGGAACTCCGCCCTGCCCGAACACTAGACCGAATCAGCCTTAACCACGCACATGCGTGGTTAAGGCTGAGTCGTTGTTCGGGCAGGGCGGAGTTCCGCTTTCGTGACTCCGGAACTCGTTGTTCCGGAGTCGTTGTTCAGGATGTTTACCCCCAGCCCATGAAAGACCTCCACTGGCTCCCAATACATAAAAGATGCCAATTCAAGCTTCTGACCCACGTCTATAAAGCCCTCCATGACCAAGGACCTGCCTACATGAGCCACTGCCTGAATTTCCACAGACCTCCTGGGAACCTCTGCTCCACTCACCTCACCCTCGCACATCATACATCCACCGCCACTATTCTGGAGGACGCTCCTCCTCCCACCTCTCTGCCAAGTCCTGGAACATTCTTCCCCTCCACCCCTGTACTTCACCTTCCTGGCTCTTCAACTGTCTCCCGCAGCACAGAACCTGGATACCCTCTTGGGTGATAAGGCCCACAATATAAGTACCACGTGATTGATTGATTGATAAAGCAACTCCAATGTTAACCTATGGGAGAGATAAGACTTGCAGAACTGAAAAACAAATTTAAGAGTTTTTTCACTGCCAGGATATGTAAAACTTAGAAGTACATGCTCTACCATTTACCTGCATTGCACCATGCCCTTTGGGCTATTCAGGACCTACCCTAGGGAGGACGTATGTATATTAAAAAGTAACGTTTGGGCCTGGCAAAAGATTTAATTAGCCAGGTCAAAATAGCAATTTAAACTGCACACACAGGCTCTGCAGTTGCAGGCTTGAGGCATGTTTAGAGGTCTACTTAAGTTGGTGGCACAATCAGTGCTGCAGGTCCATAAATAGCATTTAATATACAGGGCCTGGATACACATAGTACCACTTTACTAGGGACTTATAAGTACATTTAACATGCCTAGTAGGTATAGGCCAATACTATCATTTTTAAAGGAAAGAGTACATGCACTTTAGCACTGGTTAACAGTGGTAAAGTGCTCAGAGTCCTAGGGCCAGTGACAACGAGGTTAGAAAAAATGGAGGCGGAAGGCATAAGCTTGCAGGGAAGACAAACCTGAGGTTGTCAAATCTAACATATACCAGTATTCATCTGACTCACACTCACCTTCCTGTTTGGTGTGCCTCTCCTTTTGCTTTTCTCTTTCATCTCCTTTACCATCCAGCATTGTCACATTGTTCAACAGGTTTAGAGTTATCATATATACTATTGAACCACCAATTTGCTTCTGCTCCTCTGCATTTCTCCACCAAGGCGACCAACTCCTTCCATGTAATTATATTCACTTTTTCCAGTTCTGGACTTTCTAATGAGAATCTAGTGCGTGCTGGGTTTTGTAATCTTGTGTTACTTCTAATTACCTAACTAGACCAGTAGTCTTCATACTTTGCTGTGCCCCCCTCATTGACCAAAATGTTTGGGGCGGAACCCCCTTCAAACATTCTAAAAGGCATATTGAGACAAGGGTAAAAAGGCTAACTAAATTGCCGGCACATTGGGAATTCCACTGGGCAAAAGTCCCTCCAGGTCCTCTTACCAAGGCCCCTTCCAGACTTTCTGTACAAAGCACCATCCTGACCTGTACCTAAAACTTTCTATCCTGAAAACCTTGCAAATTCACACCCAGACTCATTCTCCAGAGCTTTCAACAAGACATTCACAACAAAGCCCACAACTGACCCCCTCTGCAAAGACCTACCTCGACTTTCTCTGAATGCACCACACAGAACCCAACTGTAAAAGCAATACCCAGGCCCCATTCTACAAAGCACAATTCAGACATCCTTTACAAAGCCCCATCCAGGCCCCACTCTAAGACACCAATTAGCACCCGCTTTATAACACATTCAGAACCCCCTTTCAAAGCACCACCACCCCTACTAAAAACCCAATCTAAAATTCCTCTTTAAATGCCCATTCAAAACACTTCTGCAAACTACCATTGTGGTTTCTTCTTTAAAACCACAACCAGCACCCATCTTCAAACTCCCATCCAGACTCCATAATCTGTCATCTACTGCATAATCTGCAGATCTACACATTAAAAGTTTGTTTCTAGATCAAATGGATCTAAAGCTATTAGAAATGCAACAACACATGTTGCCATGCAGTGGAAGGCTCTTTGCAATGGTTGAATGGTTACCTTTCAATTGCTTGTTGCTGTATTTGGGTGTTTAGCTGGTACCAGAGAGGGGAAACCTTTGCCCAGACAATATTAACATGTATAAAATGGCAAAATAATCATATAATACTATCACAAAATTTGCCACATTAAGCTGCATAATTTGTCTTTAATTGCAGCATAATTTAATCAACTCCACAGAATAATTTGTTCCTACTCAGCCACTTAATTCCAGTAGCCCTGCTCACAATACACCATTTCCAGAGTCCAATCCAAACATTGTATATAAATGCCACTCCATATTCTTTATGAAAAGCCCCAGCCAGACAACGCTGTTGATCCCCTAGCCAGATCCACAATTGCTTCAACTCACCGAAAGCGCCAATAGTACCCTCGAGACTAAGCCATTTTCAGTACAAGCGCATCTGCCTTTAAAAATAAGGCAACAACGCACAATGACGGGCACAGGCTACAAAACACACTAATGAAAACCATGAGTGAATGCATTCTGGGGCTTGTGCCCCCTTCAGATAACTCCACGCCCCCCGAGGGCAGTGCACTGCACAGTTTGAAGACCACTAAACTAGACTAACTCATTTCAGGACTGGAGATCATTTCCATAATGACTTGGAGTGAGGTGGTCAATCTATTCACCATTGAATGGGTATGACTCTGCACTTGCCTCCTTTGAAACTAAGTTGCTACTTTTTAGAGGATCAGACTTCGCCGCCTCAAACAATATTTCATCTTGCTCTGATATTATGAAGCCATTGATGGACCATTGTATTATCTATAAATATGTGCATGCTAGTGAGAAAGAGGTGAATTGGGAAGTTTAGTTCATCTCTGGATTCACAGTGTGATAAAGTGTGACTTATTAGCTGAGGTTGAGCACAGGCACCTGGTTTCCCCTTTTTACTTGTGCTTTGTTCACCTGCGGCATGCGCAGGGCAAACAACCCTCATATATTCAGCAATATAGAGAGTAGCGAGTAGCTGTAAAAAAGTTTAAACAAAAAACTCATTTAAAGCAGCACCACTTTTGATGAATATAAGATATCAAATAATAATCACCACTACTTCAGGACCTCGGACCAGTTTTTTCACCTAACATGAGCATCCCACAGATGGGGTGCAACCTCCTGTGCTAGGGGGGAGGAGGACAAGACAGCATCAAACTGCCTGCAAAGATCAAAGCTTATTCCATTCACCAACTTCCTATTTGAGACACAATTAATAGCTTTTATAGCCAGAAATTGATAATGATTAAGGTTTCTGAAGTCTGTGAATACTACAGGTGTCGCCCATCCAAGGGGAAGCAATAACTAGCCCTAACTTGCCAAATGTTGGGAGACACTATTGTCCAAGGCAGGAAGAGCATCTCCCAAACCCTTTCCACACTCTGAGCATGTTTATTGACCTGCCGGTGAGGTAACATGCCCCCTTGCACGAAGGGGATAGACTCTACGCTCTCCAGGAGGAGAAAGGTGTCTCCCAATGGCAGTTTCAAAGAAGGATTAAATGGAGCACCTCAATGCAACACTTCCCACATTTTCCCCTTGTCCAATGCAAGGTCACACATTCGTGCGGGCTGTCACCTAATAGGGTTAGCTAGCACTCAGCCACGCCTTCTACCAGTGGCAGCTCGCATAGGGCGTGCTGCGGGGCGGTGGGGTGGGGGTGGGGCAGGGGTAGGGTGGGGGATAGTAAACTCGGACATATGACGGAACGGAGGAAAGTAATTATTACGTTCCTCCGTTCCGTCGTATGTCCGAGTTTACTACCCCCCGCCCTGCCCCTCCCCCGCCTCACCGCCCCGCAGCAGGCCCTATGCGAGCCGCCACTGCCTTCTACAATCTTGAGCCCAATGAGATGCAGGGCCGAAGGCACACTTACTAAACCAGGAATGGTGTATGTAATCCAGCTCTTTCCTAATTCTGACACTATTCAACCAGTGAGTTTTTGTCTATAGATGACTGTTCAGTGAATATTTGCAAAAATTTAACAGCATTTTTAATATGAAGCCTTTTTGTGGTATGCTGATCTATAACTCAGCTATTAGCTGTTTGTAAATTCAATATTGAACAGCGATTTCAGTATCAGGCGTGAAACAGTCAAAGGCTCAGTTTTAGTCCTGTTGTAATCCTGATTCAGGCTTCTAAATTGTATGGGGAAAACCTATACCTCGGACATTTCTTTCCTCCTAATATGTTCCTAGGAAAAAGTTTGAGAAAGGTGAACGTGAGCAACTGTTCAAATAGAGATAAAACTCTTGAATCCTCATGCTATGCTTCATTCGCAGCAGAAAAACACCTTATGATGCCAAAATGACTGCTCCTTGGGTAATCCCCATGTGGTATTATCGCATCCTTTTATTACTGGACTCATAATGAGTTCCTCTTTGTGTCTGCCTTGAAATCAGTCAGGTCCATGTGCTCTACACACCATATGGGGCTGTATCGTGATGGACTGCACAGTCTCAGAACATAGCTGAGCGCCTGTTTTTATGTGCCTGCCTGTTTTTATGTGCCTGCAGTGTGAAAAATGAAATCATTTAACTTGCAAATTTCTCCAAGTTAGGGACTGATTTTCAGATAGCACTGCTCGGAAACAGAGAGCAGGGTAGTGTAAATTAGTGCATTAAAATATTGGGTTAAATGAATTCACTTTACACATAAAAGGTGCATAAAAACAAAGGCTCAGCTCTGCACTGAGCCTGCGTAGACATTATGGTACAGCCAGCGGCGGCTCCCCCGCTAAGGCGGAAGAGATTTGCCCCACACGAAAAATAAAATGATAATAACATAACGCTATTATCATTTTATTTTTCCAGTACTGGTCCTGTTTTGTTTAAAGGGCGGGGCTGGGCTGTGTTGTTAGCCAGCAGGGGGAGGAGTGGTATGTGCACTTAAGTGCGCATGATGATTTGGCCGGCTGTCTCAGGCCGGCCAAACCGTCACGCGCACTTTGCATGTTCTCCACGCAGGCTGTATTACAGCCTGGGTGGATAACATGCCCAGTCTCCCACTGCCTGTCTGAGCGCCAAACCATGGAGCTCAGACCAATCACGACGCTGCTATCAGCAGCGTTGTGATTGGCTGGGAGAGACAGGGAGCCTGGATGCTTCCTGTTCCTGCATCGCCGACAGAAGAAGAATGGAGGAGAGACGGCGGCCAGGTAAGTGCAATTGTCTATTACCCCCTTACCCCTCCCGCCTAGCCCCCTGCCTGCCTCACCACCACGGCCTCATAGCAGCCACCACTGGGTACAGCCCTAGTTGGGTTATAGTAGTTACTCAATTTAAATACACAAATAGTCATCTTATTTTTTATTAATGGCTTTATAGTGAAGTTCAACATTGTGCACTTCTTGCTTGAATAACAAGAGCCAACAATCAAACATTGAAATATATTGATGGGCTTTTGCTAAGTTTCAGTTACAAAATCTGATTTTCAACAGACAGAAAAGGTTGCTGGAATTGAGTGGGCTTGGATGGAAAGTGATTCACGCTCCCTCGGGTCTATTTTACCGTATTTATACTTTGATGCAATCTGGTGTTTGCAACGATCCATCTTTTCTCTCCACAAATAAAATTACTTTGTAGAAGAGAACTTAAGCATTACATGAAAAACGACAAAAGGTTAACAACTTAACTTGTATTACACCCGACCACTTATGAACAGCAATAAATGCACATTTGGAACCACTGTGCTCATTAATCCGGATTCTTACTTTTCATGGCTTCATTCCAAAGTATTTGAATTGGCATGGGCAGATGATCGTATAAATTGCGTGGGTAGAGTAGCAGTATTCATTTTTTTGCTTATTTTCTGTTTATTTCATAAGCCTAGATCCAATTCTCTAGTGGAGATAGTTAGTGCAGTTGCTGCAAGGGATGCGGCCAACAAAAGGTGGGAGACACCATGGTGTGGTCAGGTGCGGCCGGCACCGATCGGAGGTAGGGGGGCGGGGGGGGGAGACGCGTGAGGTAGGAGGAGGATGTGGGAGGGGGAGGATGCAGGGGAAGCCGCTATGAAAAAAATACATTAAAAATTAAAAACTACCTTTTTGTCACTTCCTCGCCCTTCTCACTGTAGTGTTCCGGTGCGAGGGCCGGGACCACGTGGCCTCGCACTGGAATGATGCTCGGACACAAGGGTTACTCTGGTGGCCAGCAACAGACTGACTCACGCCCGGGTCACCGGGCTTTTTATTAACTTGCGCTAAGCACGCAACCGCGTATGTAGCCTGCGCCACTGCTCCCAGCACTCAGGGGTCGGGCAGGAATACCCCTCCCTCCTGAGGCTGAGATGGTCCGGCCCAACCTGGGCCGACACTACATTCCTCCTATGCCAGGAGAACATTTCACACATCAAATAACAAAACTACATTTGATTTCTAGTCCATCATCTCAAAACAATAAACCAAAATGGAACAGTCTTACTTGGTTTTCACGAGACATCTCACCACCTCTAGGGCTGGACTTCTTGGCTAGACTTCTCAGTCCCTGCTGGAGATCAGCGAGTCACAAAGTCCCGGTACCTCTGAGAAGGTACTGGATGGGCTCTCAGACCGTAGCGCCCTTGGCTTCCTCTGACAGCTGGTGATGGTGAGGTCGACTCTGGCCTGCAGGTTTCAACCTCCGGATGTTCCCCATTGTCCGTTCAATCTGAGCATGAAGTCTCTTCCAAGTGGTTGTCAAAAACGGGCATTCCCACAACTCCTCCTGGTGACACTTGTTGACTGCCTCCTCTACCTCTAGGCAGATCATCCCAGTCGGCTTGACTGGATTCTTCCAGGACGTCCTGGTGTCCGCTTCTCCTCAGAGTGTGATCGGGAGCTTTCTTGAACTGAGAGACATTCCTCGTTACCCACTCTCGGCCTTTCTTTGCAGTGACTTGAGAGCCCCTGATTCTGGTTACAGTCCATGACTCCAACTCGAACGGTAGGCGGAACTTTCCACCAGGATGGCGATCCTTTACCAGTACTTGGTCACCTATCTTCAAGGAACTCTGGCAGGCACGTCTCCTCCGAGAGGCTTCATCATTGTTGTGCGCCCGCCTGGGCTCAGAGTGGTTAGGCGGGCACGGTGTGGCAGCCCACTGTGGGTGGTGAGGGATGTTGTCTGCCCGATTGAAACACATCCAGCCAGGGGCGACTCCTGTCGTACAGTGAGGGGTCAGCCGGTATTCCCTCAAGAATTGATACAGCGATTGCTCTACTGGCCTGTCTTCTGCTAGAGCAATCTGGACGGTCTTGTTCAGAGTTCTCATTAGTCTCTCTACTTCCCCATTGGCCTGGGGCCACCTCGGAGTTATCCGGCGATGTTTGACCCTGTATGACTCAAAATAGTCTGCTAGTTCAGCACTGGTGAAGGGAGGGCCGTTGTCTGTGCGGATCTCTCCGAAAAGGCCGTGAGTGGCCATGATTTTTTCAAGTTTGGAAATCACCTCTGTAGCAGATGTGGTGGTGACAATCTCCACTTCGGGATACCGCGAGAAGTCATCCACGACAACCAACATGTGTCGTCCTCCTGGCAGACTGCCAAAATCTGCACTGACCCGTTCCCACGGGGCACTGGGACCAGGTTCCGTGATGACTGGTACTGGTGGGGGCGGAAGGCTAGTGGCTAGACACACCGGGCCTTTCCGTACTACTTCCTCGATTAAATGGTCGAGCCCCGGAAACCACACTTTGCTCCTGAGACGGCTTTTCAACTTGACCATGCCCTGATGGGCACCATGTGCTAGCGCCGCTGCTATCTTGTGAAAACTCTCCGGCAGGACAAGGCGTGGGCCTCTCAGCAGGCAGCCATCTGGAGTTACCGACAGTTCCTGGCGGACCTGATAAAGTGCCTTTAACGTGGATCTGGCGGCATCGGTACGGTAGGGTGCTGGGGTTTGCAGCTCTCTCCATTCACCCGAGGTCACCGCTCTGATCGCTAACTGCAGGCAGTCATCTTCCGCCGTGGCTTCCGTTACATCTTCCAGCGAAATCGGCAGAGGCCTTGATCTTTCCACTATCATGCGCACATATTCTTCCGTGGCTGTCGCTTCTTCGGTTTCTGGTTGAGTGACAGGCCGGGCGTGTCTCGAAAGGAAATCTGCAGGATTTCTGGTGCTCAGCTGGTATTCCACCTTTAATTGGAACTCCTGTAGTTGTAGGATCCATTTTTCTATCCGTGGAGGGGGCCGTGAGGATGACCCTTGGAAGAGTGGAATAAGGGGTTTATGGTCTGTCACAACGACGAATGGGTGCCCATACAGATAAATGTGAAAGTGTCTGCAACCCCACAGAACTGCAATGGCTTCTTTTTCGATTTGCGAGTATCTCTGCTCTGTAGGCGTCAGCGTACGGCTGGCATAGGCTACCGGCGCCCATTCTCCGCAGCTTTGACGTTGCGCCAGGACGGCACCCAGGCCCGTGGGGCTGGCGTCCACGACCAATTGGGTGGCCTTTCGTGGGTCGAAATACACAAGAGTGGTGTCAGCAGATAAAGCCGCTTTCGTGCGCTTGAATGCCTCCTCTTGTTCGAGTCCCCACTGCCACGGGCTTGCTGTCTTGGTCAGCTCTCGCAGCGGGCCTGTCAGGTCGGAGAGGTTCCTGATGAAACGCCCACAGTACGTCACCATTCCCAGAAAGCTGCGGATGCCTGAAACTGAGGATGGAGCGGGGGCCGCTTGGATGTCTTCAACTTTCTCTGGGTCTGGCCCAACCCCTTTCTCTGAAAACCGATAGCCGAAAAAGCTGATGTCCTTGCGGAGAAAATCGCACTTCTCATGGTGCAGTGTGAGACCTTTCTCCTGGAGATGAGTAAACACAGCCTGGAGACGGACGAGGTGTTCTTCAAGTGTGGGCGCATGCACTAGAATGTCATCGCTCACATTGAGCACGCCTGGCAGCCCATGTAATACTGTCTTGATAATGTTTTGGAATACTTCCGCGGCGCTGGAAATTCCGAAATTGAGCCGGGTGTAGGGCCACAACCCTGCATGCGTCGAGAATGTTGTGATGGGGCGAGACTCTGGGTGCAACGGGATCTGGTGGTACCCTGAACGAAGGTCCATTTTAGAAAACCATTTTGAGCCTGCCAGCTCCCCTATGATATCATCAATTGTCGGGGTGAGGTGGCGTTCCCGCTTGATGGCCAGATTCGGGACCCTCATGTCTATGCATATGCACACAGCATCTGGTTGTTTTGGTTTTCGTGCTATTACAATGGGGGACACCCACGGCGTCGGGCCAGTCACTCTCTCGATGATGCCAGCTTGTTCCAGGACACGAAGTTCTGCTTCCACTTTGGGCTGGAGGTGAAATGCTATCCTTCGGTGTCTGAGGGCTACCGGAGTTACAGACTTGTCAACATGAAGCCGGATGGCGGGTTCTTTGAGGCATCCAATGCCTACGAAGAGTGGGGCGGATTCTTGCAGCAGCCGATCGAGATCATTCGCATGGACTTCAAACGCGAACTGGATGAGGTTCAACTCTTGGGCTGTGCGACACCCAATCAGGAACCCTGAGCCTTCCTGAGAGACATATATTCTTGCTCGCTGCCGAGTGTCTTCATGGGCGAGGTCCGCCTGGAAAACCCCACACAACGTTAACGGGGTGCGGGTCCCAAATGCATAAACCTGTACTTTTGTGCGTTGAAGAGATGGTTTGTCCGGGAGGCTCCGGTACACTTCTGCGGCCATGAGGTTGATGGTGGCCCCGGTGTCGATGAGCGCTGATACTGGGTGGTCCTGTATCTGGATATTGCACACTGGTGTGGCCACCGGTGTGGCTGTAAAGGAGTTGAGCATTCTGACCACATGGACCGTGGCCGCGTCATCTTCGTCCATGTCACTCGGGGAGGTGTCCTCAGGGATCGGTTCAATGGTACGCACCTGCTTCCGAGTGATGGGAGGCCGCTTACGCTGAGAAGAGCAGCATACAGCAGCGAAATGGTTCAACTTGCCGCAGGCGCTGCACGTCTTCCCACTGGCCGGGCAGCTACCGTCCTGCGGGTAGGAGCTGCCACACCATCCACATGGGCGGCTTGACGGCGTGGCTTTCACGGGGCGCCTGGCCAGCCCCGTCGTTTTCTGTTTGTTCGCCGGCTGCCCAGTGTGCAGTGCGTTGACCGGCTCCGTTTTGACTTGCACTGGGGCATTGGGATCCATATGGGCCGCCTCGCCTTGGACAGTTCTTTGGATCGTCCTAGGGTCAAAAGTCTCTCATAGACATATTAGGCTCTTGGAGGATGCGCTCCCGTAGCTTCACTGACGCGCACCCTTGTATGAATTGGGCACGTACCTCATCATCCTCATCAGGGAGGGTACAGGTGCTCGCCAGCTCTTTTATGCGCCATGGAACACATCTACTGACTCCTCTGGCTGTTGCTTGGCTTGGCGTAACAGGAAGCGTTCGTAGTCTGGATTAGCGTATGGCTCGAAGTGCGCAGTAATGGCGTCTCGCATAGTTGCGTAGTTTCTCGGTGGGCCCCCTTCCCTCACAGTCTTTTGCGATTTTGTGTATATCTGCCCCTCCTAAGTGAAGTACCGTGGAGTGCCTGCATGGGGCTGCGATCTCCATGGCCTCGAAATAGGTTTCTAGCCGGTCCACCCACACCTTCCAGCGTGCGGCTTGCGACGGGGGGGGGTCCCGTGAGGGTGAAGGGCTCCATAGATGGGAATGAGGCCATGGCAGGAGGAGACAGAGGCGGGGCCTGGATGGGTACCTGGCCACTGTCCTTGGGCCACCTCGGGGCTGCTGCGTCACCACACTCCCAGGGGGTGCTTGTCCCTGTGTCGAGGTGCCGAACTCAGGTACCCCCTCGGGCGCCGTTCTTGAATGCGCAGTGGACTGGTGGATGGGCAGTGGCGGCGTTTCACCCTGCCGGGCGGTGGCTTGGCTGGTGGCTGCGTATGCGGCGTGATGGCTACCCCTGCGGGTCCGTGGTGAGGGGCATGGGGCCTTGGCTATGCAGGTTGCACTGTCACCAGGGGACCGAGGTCACGGGATGTGGCACCCAATGAAGATCGGGGGGCCGGCACCACTCCTGCCACCCAAGGTCTCCAATCACCTACTGCGTGCTGCCGGGTGGGGAGACAAACACGGCCCAGGGCGCGTGGGGGCGTGCGCGTCAGCTGCTGCAGGCCCGGGAGGCGGGTGAAACCCCGCTTACCTGATGGTGTCGTGCGGTGGTCGCTGGAGCCGCAGGGTTGCTCGTCGGCCACGCAGGCGGTCGCTGACTGCGGGGGCGGGGCCAAGCACTCCCGGCCGTGCCGCGTCAAGTGGAGTGGCTGGCCGCCGAGGGACCGGAGGAGCGCTGCTGAAGTTGTGGAGCCGCACTGCCGGCGGTGCAAGGTGAGGCCGGGACAGCCGACAGAGGCAGCGTGGAACTTCTGGGGGCGGCGAGGCACGCGATGGAGATGCGGCCCGCTCGTCGCCAATGTAGTGTTTCGGTGCGAGGGCCTGGACCACGTGGCCTCACACTGGAATGATGCGCGGACACAAGGGTTACTCTGGTGGCCAGCAACAGACTGACTCACGCCCGGGTCACCGGGCTTTTTATTAACTTGCGCTAAGCACGCAACCGCGTACGTAGCCTGCGCCACTGCTCCCAGCACTCAGGGGTCGGGCAGGAATAACCCTCCCTCCTGAGGCTGAGATGGTCCGGCCCAACCTGGGCCGACACTACATTCCTCCTATGCCAGGAGAACATTTCACACATCAAATAACAAAACTACATTTGATTTCTAGTCCATCATCTCAAAACAATAAACCAAAATGGAACAGTCTTACTTGGTTTTCACGAGACATCTCACCACCTCTAGGGCTGGACTTCTTGGCTAGACTTCTCAGTCCCTGCTGGAGATCAGCGAGTCACAAAGTCCCGGTACCTCTGAGAAGGTACTGGATGGGCTCTCAGACCGTAGCGCCCTTGGCTTCCTCTGACAGCTGGTGATGGTGAGGTCGACTCTGGCCTGCAGGTTTCAACCTCCGGATGTTCCCCATTGTCCGTTCAATCTGAGCATGAAGTCTCTTCCAAGTGGTTGTCAAAAACGGGCATTCCCACAACTCCTCCTGGCGACACTTGTTGACTGCCTTCTCTACCTCTAGGCAGATCATCCCAGTCGGCTTGACTGGATTCTTCCAGGACGTCCTGGTGTCCGCTTCTCCTCAGAGTGTGATCGGGAGCTTTCTTGAACTGAGAGACATTCCTCGTTACCCACTCTCGGCCTTTCTTTGCAGTGACTTGAGAGCCCCTGATTCTGGTTACAGTCCATGACTCCAACTTGAACGGTAGGCGGAACTTTCCACCAGGATGGCGATCCTTTACCAGTACTTGGTCACCTATCTTCAAGGAACTCTGGCAGGCACGTCTCCTCCGAGAGGCTTCATCATTGTTGTGCGCCCGCCTGGGCTCAGAGTGGTTAGGCGGGCACGGTGTGGCAGCCCACTGTGGGTGGTGAGGGATGTTGTCTGCCACTGCCCGATTGAAACACATCCAGCCAGGGGCGACTCCTGTCGTACAGTGAGGGGTCAGCCGGTATTCCCTCAAGAATTGATACAGCGATTGCTCTACTGGCCTGTCTTCTGCTAGAGCAATCTGGACGGTCTTGTTCAGAGTTCTCATTAGTCTCTCTACTTCCCCATTGGCCTGGGGCCACCTCGGAGTTATCCGGCGATGTTTGACCCTGTATGACTCAAAATAGTCTGCTAGTTCAGCACTGGTGAAGGGAGGGCCGTTGTCTGTGCGGATCTCTCCGAAAAGGCCGTGAGTGGCCATGATTTTTTCAAGTTTGGAAATCACCTCTGTAGCAGATGTGGTGGTGAAAATCTCCACTTCGGGATACCGCGAGAAGTCATCCACGACAACCAACATGTGTCGTCCTCCTGGCAGACTGCCAAAATCTGCACTGACCCGTTCCCACGGGGCACTGGGACCAGGTTCCGTGATGACTGGTACTGGTGGGGGCGGAAGGCTAGTGGCTAGACACACCGGGCCTTTCCGTACTACTTCCTCGATTAAATGGTCGAGCCCCGGAAACCACACTTTGCTCCTGAGACGGCTTTTCGACTTGACCATGCCCTGATGGGCACCATGTGCTAGCGCCGCTGCTATCTTGTGCAAACTCTCCGGCAGGACAAGGCGTGGGCCTCTCAGCAGGCAGCCATCTGGAGTTACCGACAGTTCCTGGCGGACCTGATAAAGTGTCTTTAACGTGGATCTGGCGGCATCGGTACGGTAGGGTGCTGGGGTTTGCAGCTCTCTCCATTCACCCGAGGTCACCGCTCTGATCGCTAACTGCAGGCAGTCATCTTCCGCCGTGGCTTCCGTTACATCTTCCAGCGAAATCGGCAGAGGCCTTAATCTTTCCACTATCATGCGCACATATTCTTCCGTGGCTGTCGCTTCTTCGGTTTCTGGTTGAGTGACAGGCCGGGCGTGTCTCGAAAGGAAATCTGCAGGATTTCTGGTGCTCAGCTGGTATTCCACCTTTAATTGGAACTCCTGTAGTTGTAGGATCCATTTTTCTATCCGTGGAGGGGCCGTGAGGATGACCCTTGGAAGAGTGGAATGAGGGGTTTATGGTCTGTCACAACGACGAATGGGTGCCCATACAGATAAATGTGAAAGTGTCTGCAACCCCACAGAACTGCAATGGCTTCTTTTTCGATTTGCGAGTATCTCTGCTCTGTAGGCGTCAGCGTACGGCTGGCATAGGCTACCGGCGCCCATTCTCCGCAGCTTTGACGTTGCGCCAGGACGGCACCCAGGCCCGTGGGGCTGGCGTCCACGACCAATTGGGTGGCCTTTCGTGGGTCGAAATACACAAGAGTGGTGTCAGCAGATAAAGCCGCTTTCGTGCGCTTGAATGCCTCCTCTTGTTCGAGTCCCCACTGCCACGGGCTTGCTGTCTTGGTCAGCTCTCGCAGCGGGCCTGTCAGGTCGGAGAGGTTCCTGATGAAACGCCCACAGTACATCACCATTCCCAGAAAGCTGCGGATGCCTGAAACTGAGGATGGAGCGGGGACCGCTTGGATGTCTTCAACTTTCTCTGGGTCTGGCCCAACCCCTTTCTCTGAAAACCGATAGCCGAAAAAGCTGATGTCCTTGCGGAGAAAATCGCACTTCTCATGGTGCAGTGTGAGACCTTTCTCCTGGAGATGAGTAAACACAGCCTGGAGACGGACGAGGTGTTCTTCAAGTGTGGGCGCATGCACTAGAATGTCATCGCTCACATTGAGCACGCCTGGCAGCCCATGTAATACTGTCTTGATAATGTTTTGGAATACTTCCGCGGCGCTGGAAATTCCGAAATTGAGCCGGGTGTAGGGCCAAAACCCTGCATGCGTCGAGAATGTTGTGATGGGGCGAGACTCTGGGTGCAACGGGATCTGGTGGTACCCTGAACGAAGGTCCATTTTAGAAAACCATTTTGAGCCTGCCAGCTCCCCTATGATATCATCAATTGTCGGGGTGAGGTGGCGTTCCCGCTTGATGGCCAGATTCGGGACCCTCATGTCTATGCATATGCACACAGCATCTGGTTGTTTTGGTTTTCATGCTATTACAATGGGGGACACCCACGGCGTCGGGCCAGTCACTCTCTCGATGATGCCAGCTTGTTCCAGGACACGAAGTTCTGCTTCCACTTTGGGCTGGAGGTGAAATGCTATCCTTCGGTGTCTGAGGGCTACCGGAGTTACAGACTTGTCAACATGAAGCCGGATGGCGGGTTCTTTGAGGCATCCAATGCCAACGAAGAGTGGGGCGGATTCTTGCAGCAGCCGATCGAGATCATTCGCATGGACTTCAAACGCGAACTGGATGAGGTTCAACTCTTGGGCTGTGCGACACCCAATCAGGAACCCTGAGCCTTCCTGAGAGACATATATTCTTGCTCGCTGCCGAGTGTCTTCATGGGCGAGGTCCGCCTGGAAAACCCCACACAACGTTAACGGGGTGCGGGTCCCAAATGCATAAACCTGTACTTTTGTGCGTTGAAGAGATGGTTTGTCCGGGAGGCTCCGGTACACTTCTGCGGCCATGAGGTTGATGGTGGCCCCGGTGTCGATGAGCGCTGATACTGGGTGGTCCTGTATCTGGATATTGCACACTGGTGTGGCCACCGGTGTGGCTGTAAAGGCGTTGAGCATTCTGACCACATGGACCGTGGCCGCGTCATCTTCGTCCATGTCACTCGGGGAGGTGTCCTCAGGGATCGGTTCAATGGTACGCACCTGCTTCCGAGTGATGGGAGGCCGCTTACGCTGAGAAGAGCAGCATACAGCAGCGAAATGGTTCAACTTGCCGCAGGCGCTGCACGTCTTCCCACTGGCCAGGCAGCTACCGTCCTGCGGGTAGGAGCTGCCACACCATCCACATGGGCGGCTTGACGGCGTGGCTTTCACGGGCGCCTGGCCAGCCCCGTCGTTTTCTGTTTGTTCGCCGGCTGCCCAGTGTGCAGTGCGTTGACCGGCTCCGTTTTGACTTGCACTGGGGCATTGGGATCCATATGGGCCGCCTCGCCTTGGACAGTTCTTTGGATCGTCCTAGGGTCAAAAGTCTCTCATAGACATATTAGGCTCTTGGAGGATGCGCTCCCGTAGCTTCACTGACGCGCACCCTTGTATGAATTGGGCACGTACCTCATCATCCTCATCAGGGAGGGTACAGGTGCTCGCCAGCTCTTTTATGCGCCATGGAACACATCTACTGACTCCTCTGGCTGTTGCTTGGCTTGGCGTAACAGGAAGCGTTCGTAGTCTGGATTAGCGTATGGTTCGAAGTGCGCAGTAATGGCGTCTCGCATAGTTGCGTAGTTTCTCGGTGGGCCCCCTTCCCTCACAGTCTTAGCGATTTTGTGTATATCTGCCCCTCCTAAGTGAAGTACCGTGGAGTGCCTGCATGGGGCTGCGATCTCCATGGCCTCGAAATAGGTTTCTAGCCGGTCCACCCACACCTTCCAGCGTGCGGCTTGCGACGGGGGGGGTCCCGTGAGGGTGAAGGGCTCCATAGATGGGAATGAGGCCATGGCAGGCGGAGACAGAGGCGGGGCCTGGATGGGTACCTGGCCACTGTCCTTGGGCCACCTCGGGGCTGCTGCGTCACCACACTCCCAGGGGGTGCTTGTCCCTGTGTCGAGGTGCCGAACTCAGGTACCCCCTCGGGCGCCGTTCTTGAATGTGCAGTGGACTGGTGGATGGGCAGTGGCGGCGTTTCACCCTGCCGGGCGGTGGCTTGGCTGGTGGCTGCGTATGCGGCGTGATGGCTACCCCTGCGGGTCCGTGGTGAGGGGCATGGGGCCTTGGCTACGCAGGTTGCACTGTCACCAGGGGAAGGAGGTCACGGGATGTGGCACCCAATGAAGATCGGGGGGCCGGCACCACTCCTGCCACCCAAGGTCTCCAATCACCTACTGCGTGCTGCCGGGTGGGGAGACAAACATGGCCCAGGGCGCGTGGGGGCGTGCGCGTCAGCTGCTGCAGGCCCGGGAGGCGGGTGAAACCCTGCTTACCTGATGGTGTCATGCGGTGGTCGCTGGAGCCGCAGGGTTGCTCGTCGGCCACGCAGGCGGTCGCTGACTGCGGGGGCGGGGCCAAGCATTCCCGGCCGTGCCGCGTCAAGTGGAGTGGCTGGCCGCCGAGGGACCGGAGGAGCGCTGCTGAAGTTGTGGAGCCGCACTGCCGGCGGTGCAAGGTGAGGCCGGGACAGCCGACAGAGGCAGCGTGGAACTTCTGGGGGCGGCGAGGCACGCGATGGAGATGCGGCCCGCTCGTCGCCAATGTAGTGTTCCGGTGCGAGGGCCTGGACCACGTGGCCTCACACTGGAATGATGCGCGGACACAAGGGTTACTCTGGTGGCCAGCAACAGACTGACTCACGCCCGGGTCACCGGGCTTTTTATTAACTTGCGCTAAGCACGCAGCCGCGTACGTAGCCTGCGCCACTGCTCCCAGCACTCAGGGGTCGGGCAGGAATAACCCTCCCTCCTGAGGCTGAGATGGTCCGGCCCAACCTGGGCCGACACTACATTCCTCCTATGCCAGGAGAACATTTCACACATCAAATAACAAAACTACATTTGATTTCTAGTCCATCATCTCAAAACAATAAACCAAAATGGAACAGTCTTACTTGGTTTTCACGAGACATCTCACCACCTCTAGGGCTGGACTTCTTGGCTAGACTTCTCAGTCCCTGCTGGAGATCAGCGAGTCACAAAGTCCCGGTACCTCTGAGAAGGTACTGGATGGGCTCTCAGACCGTAGCGCCCTTGGCTTCCTCTGACAGCTGGTGATGGTGAGGTCGACTCTGGCCTGCAGGTTTCAACCTCCGGATGTTCCCCATTGTCCATTCAATCTGAGCATGAAGTCTCTTCCAAGTGGTTGTCAAAAACGGGCATTCCCACAACTCCTCCTGGCGACACTTGTTGACTGCCTCCTCTACCTCTAGGCAGATCATCCCAGTCGGCTTGACTGGATTCTTCCAGGACGTCCTGGTGTCCGCTTCTCCTCAGAGTGTGATCGGGAGCTTTCTTGAACTGAGAGACATTCCTCGTTACCCACTCTCGGCCTTTCTTTGCAGTGACTTGAGAGCCCCTGATTCTGGTTACAGTCCATGACTCCAACTCGAACGGTAGGCGGAACTTTCCACCAGGATGGCGATCCTTTACCAGTACTTGGTCACCTATCTTCAAGGAACTCTGGCAGGCACGTCTCCTCCGAGAGGCTTCATCATTGTTGTGCGCCCGCCTGGGCTCAGAGTGGTTAGGCGGGCACGGTGTGGCAGCCCACTGTGGGTGGTGAGGATGTTGTCTGCCACTGCCCGATTGAAACACATCCAGCCAGGGGCGACTCCTGTCGTACAGTGAGGGGTCAGCCGGTATTCCCTCAAGAATTGATACAGCGATTGCTCTACTGGCCTGTCTTCTGCTAGAGCAATCTGGACGGTCTTGTTCAGAGTTCTCATTAGTCTCTCTACTTCCCCATTGACCTGGGACCACCTCGGAGTTATCCGGCGATGTTTGACCCTGTATGACTCAAAATAGTCTGCTAGTTCAGCACTGGTGAAGGGAGGGCCGTTGTCTGTGCGGATCTCTCCGAAAAGGCCGTGAGTGGCCATGATTTTTTCAAGTTTGGAAATCACCTCTGTAGCAGATGTGGTGGTGAAAATCTCCACTTCGGGATACCGCGAGAAGTCATCCACGACAACCAACATGTGTCGTCCTCCTGGCAGACTGCCAAAATCTGCACTGACCCGTTCCCACGGGGCACTGGGACCAGGTTCCGTGATGACTGGTACTGGTGGGGGCGGAAGGCTAGTGGCTAGACACACCGGGCCTTTCCGTACTACTTCCTCGATTAAATGGTCGAGCCCCGGAAACCACACTTTGCTCCTGAGACGGCTTTTCGACTTGACCATGCCCTGATGGGCACCATGTGCTAGCGCCGCTGCTATCTTGTGCAAACTCTCCGGCAGGACAAGGCGTGGGCCTCTCAGCAGGCAGCCATCTGGAGTTACCGACAGTTCCTGGCGGACCTGATAAAGTGCCTTTAACGTGGATCTGGCGGCATCGGTACGGTAGGGTGCTGGGGTTTGCAGCTCTCTCCATTCACCCGAGGTCACCGCTCTGATCGCAAACTGCAGGCAGTCATCTTCCGCCGTGGCTTCCGTTACATCTTCCAGCAAAATCGGCAGAGGCCTTGATCTTTCCACTATCATGCGCACATATTCTTCCGTGGCTGTCGCTTCTTCGGTTTCTGGTTGAGTGACAGGCCGGGCGTGTCTCGAAAGGAAATCTGCAGGATTTCTGGTGCTCAGCTGGTATTCCACCTTTAATTGGAACTCCTGTAGTTGTAGGATCCATTTTTCTATCCGTGGAGGGGGCCGTGAGGATGACCCTTGGAAGAGTGGAATGAGGGGTTTATGGTCTGTCACAACGACGAATGGGTGCCCATACAGATAAATGTGAAAGTGTCTGCAACCCCACAGAACTGCAATGGCTTCTTTTCGATTTGCGAGTATCTCTGCTCTGTAGGCGTCAGCGTACGGCTGGCATAGGCTACCGGCGCCCATTCTCCGCAGCTTTGACGTTGCGCCAGGACGGCACCCAGGCCCGTGGGGCTGGCGTCCACGACCAATTGGGTGGCCTTTCGTGGGTCGAAATACACAAGAGTGGTGTCAGCAGATAAAGCCGCTTTCGTGCGCTTGAATGCCTCCTCTTGTTCGAGTCCCCACTGCCACGGGCTTGCTGTCTTGGTCAGCTCTCGCAGCAAGCCTGTCAGGTCGGAGAGGTTCCTGATGAAACGCCCACAGTACGTCACCATTCCCAGAAAGCTGCGGATGCCTGAAACTGAGGATGGAGCGGGGGCCGCTTGGATGTCTTCAACTTTCTCTGGGTCTGGCCCAACCCCTTTCTCTGAAAACCGATAGCCGAAAAAGCTGATGTCCTTGCGGAGAAAATCGCACTTTTCATGGTGCAGTGTGAGACCTTTCTCCTGGAGATGAGTAAACACAGCCTGGAGACGGACGAGGTGTTCTTCAAGTGTGGGCGCATGCACTAGAATGTCATCGCTCACATTGAGCACACCTGGCAGCCCATGTAATACTGTCTTGATAATGTTTTGGAATACTTCCGCGGCGCTGGAAATTCCGAAATTGAGCCGGGTGTAGGGCCACAACCCTGCATGCGTCGAGAATGTTGTGATGGGGCGAGACTCTGGGTGCAACGGGATCTGGTGGTACCCTGAACGAAGGTCCATTTTAGAAAACCATTTTGAGCCTGCCAGCTCCCCTATGATATCATCAATTGTCGGGGTGAGGTGGCGTTCCCGCTTGATGGCCAGATTCGGGACCCTCATGTCTATGCATATGCACACAGCATCTGGTTGTTTTGGTTTTCGTGCTATTACAATGGGGGACACCCACGGCGTCGGGCCAGTCACTCTCTCGATGATGCCAGCTTGTTCCAGGACACGAAGTTCTGCTTCCACTTTGGGCTGGAGGTGAAATGCTATCCTTCGGTGTCTGAGGGCTACCGGAGTTACAGACTTGTCAACATGAAGCCGGATGGCGGGTTCTTTGAGGCATCCAATGCCTACGAAGAGTGGGGCGGATTCTTGCAGCAGCCGATCGAGATCATTCGCATGGACTTCAAACGCGAACTGGATGAGGTTCAACTCTTGGGCTGTGCGACACCCAATCAGGAACCCTGAGCCTTCCTGAGAGACATATATTCTTGCTCGCTGCTGAGTGTCTTCATGGGCGAGGTCCGCCTGGAAAACCCCACACAACGTTAACGGGGTGCGGGTCCCAAATGCATAAACCTGTACTTTTGTGCGTTGAAGAGATGGTTTGTCCGGGAGGCTCCGGTACACTTCTGCGGCCATGAGGTTGATGGTGGCCCCGGTGTCGATGAGCGCTGATACTGGGTGGTCCTGTATCTGGATATTGCACACTGGTGTGGCCACCGGTGTGGCTGTAAAGGCGTTGAGCATTCTGACCACATGGACCGTGGCCGCGTCATCTTCGTCCATGTCACTCGGGGAGGTGTCCTCAGGGATCGGTTCAATGGTACGCACCTGCTTCCGAGTGATGGGAGGGCGCTTACGGTGAGAAGAGCAGCATTCAGCAGCGAAATGGTTCAACTTGCCGCAGGCGCTGCACGTCTTCCCACTGGCCGGGCAGCTACCGTCCTGCGGGTAGGAGCTGACACACCATCCACATGGGCGGCTTGACGGCGTGGCTTTCACGGGGCGCCTGGCCAGCCCCGTCGTTTTCTGTTTGTTCGCCGGCTGCCCAGTGTGCAGTGCGTTGACCGGCTCCGTTTTGACTTGCACTGGGGCATTGGGATCCATATGGGCCGCCTCGCCTTGGACAGTTCTTTGGATCGTCCTAGGGTCAAAAGTCTCTCATAGACATATTAGGCTCTTGGAGGATGCGCTCCCGTAGCTTCACTGACGCGCACCCTTGTATGAATTGGGCACGTACCTCATCATCCTCATCAGGGAGGGTACAGGTGCTCGCCAGCTCTTTTATGCTCCATGGAACACATCTACTGACTCCTCTGGCTGTTGCTTGGCTTGGCGTAACAGGAAGCGTTCGTAGTCTGGATTAGCGTATGGCTCGAAGTGCGCAGTAATGGCGTCTCGCATAGTTGCGTAGTTTCTCGGTGGGCCCCCTTCCCTCACAGTCTTAGCGATTTTGTGTATATCTGCCCCTCCTAAGTGAAGTACCGTGGAGTGCCTGCATGGGGCTGCGATCTCCATGGCCTCGAAATAGGTTTCTAGCCGGTCCACCCACACCTTCCAGCGTGCGGCTTGCGACGGGGGGGGGGTCCCGTGAGGGTGAAGGGCTCCATAGATGGGAATGAGGCCATGGCAGGTGGAGACAGAGGCGGGCCTGGATGGGTACCTGGCCACTGTCCTTGGGCCACCTCGGGGCTGCTGCGTCACCACACTCCCAGGGGGTGCTTGTCCCTGTGTCGAGGTGCCGAACTCAGGTACCCCCTCGGGCGCCGTTCTTGAATGCGCAGTGGACTGGTGGATGGGCAGTGGCGGCATTTCACCCTGCCGGGCGGTGGCTTGGCTGGTGGCTGCGTATGCGGCGTGATGGCTACCCCTGCGGGTCCGTGGTGAGGGGCATGGGGCCTTGGCTACGCAGGTTGCACTGTCACCAGGGGACCGAGGTCACGGGATGTGGCACCCAATGAAGATCGGGGGGCCGGCACCACTCCTGCCACCCAAGGTCTCCAATCACCTACTGCGTGCTGCCGGGTGGGGAGACAAACACGGCCCAGGGCGCGTGGGGGCGTGCGCGTCAGCTGCTGCAGGCCCGGGAGGCTGGTGAAACCCCGCTTACCTGATGGTGTCATGCGGTGGTCGCTGGAGCCGCAGGGTTGCTCGTCGGCCACGCAGGCGGTCGCTGACTGCGGGGGCGGGGCCAAGCACTCCCGGCCGTGCCGCGTCAAGTGGAGTGGCTGGCTGCCGAGGGACCGGAGGAGCGCTGCTGAAGTTGTGGAGCCGCACTGCCGGCGGTGCAAGGTGAGGCCGGGACAGCCGACAGAGGCAGCGTGGAACTTCTGGGGGCGGCGAGGCACGCAATGGAGATGCGGCCCGCTCGTCGCCAATGTAGTGTTCCGGTGCGAGGGCCTGGACCACGTGGCCTCACACTGGAATGATGCGCGGACACAAGGGTTACTCTGGTGGCCAGCAACAGACTGACTCACGCCCGGGTCACCGGGCTTTTTATTAACTTGCGCTAAGCACGCAACCGCGTACGTAGCCTGCGCCACTGCTCCCAGCACTCAGGGGTCGGGCAGGAATACCCCTCCCTCCTGAGGCTGAGATGGTCCGGCCCAACCTGGGCCGACACTACATTCCTCCTATGCCAGGAGAACATTTCACACATCAAATAACAAAACTACATTTGATTTCTAGTCCATCATCTCAAAACAATAAACCAAAATGGAACAGTCTTACTTGGTTTTCACGAGACATCTCACCACCTCTAGGGCTGGACTTCTTGGCTAGACTTCTCAGTCCCTGCTGGAGATCAGCGAGTCACAAAGTCCCGGTACCTCTGAGAAGGTACTGGATGGGCTCTCAGACCGTAGCGCCCTTGGCTTCCTCTGACAGCTGGTGATGGTGAGGTCGACTCTGGCCTGCAGGTTTCAACCTCCGGATGTTCCCCATTGTCCGTTCAATCTGAGCATGAAGTCTCTTCCAAGTGGTTGTCAAAACGGGCATTCCCACAACTCCTCCTGGTGACACTTGTTGACTGCCTCCTCTACCTCTAGGCAGATCATCCCAGTCGGCTTGACTGGATTCTTTCAGGACGTCCTGGTGTCCGCTTCTCCTCAGAGTGTGATCGGGAGCTTTCTTGAACTGAGAGACATTCCTCGTTACCCACTCTCGGCCTTTCTTTGCAGTGACTTGAGAGCCCCTGATTCTGGTTACAGTCCATGACTCCAACTCGAACGGTAGGCGGAACTTTCCACCAGGATGGCGATCCTTTACCAGTACTTAGTCACCTATCTTCAAGGAACTCTGGCAGGCACGTCTCCTCCGAGAGGCTTCATCATTGTTGTGCGCCCGCCTGGGCTCAGAGTGGTTAGGCGGGCACGGTGTGGCAGCCCACTGTGGGTGGTGAGGGATGTTGTCTGCCACTGCCCGATTGAAACACATCCAGCCAGGGGCGACTCCTGTCGTACAGTGAGGGGTCAGCCGGTATTCCCTCAAGAATTGATACAGCGATTGCTCTACTGGCCTGTCTTCTGCTAGAGCAATCTGGACGGTCTTGTTCAGAGTTCTCATTAGTCTCTCTACTTCCCCATTGGCCTGGGGGCACCTCGGAGTTATCCGGCGATGTTTGACCCTGTATGACTCAAAATAGTCTGCTAGTTCAGCACTGGTGAAGGGAGGGCCGTTGTCTGTGGGGATCTCTCTGAAAAGGCCGTCAGTGGCCATGATTTTTTCAAGTTTGGAAATCACCTCTGTAGCAGATGTGGTGGTGACAATCTCCACTTCGGGATACCGCGAGAAGTCATCCACGACAACCAACATGTGTCGTCCTCCTGGCAGACTGCCAAAATCTGCACTGACCCGTTCCCACGGGGCACTGGGACCAGGTTCCGTGATGACTGGTACTGGTGGGGGCGGAAGGCTAGTGGCTAGACACACCGGGCCTTTCCGTACTACTTCCTCGATTAAATGGTCGAGCCCCGGAAACCACACTTTGCTCCTGAGACGGCTTTTCGACTTGACCATGCCCTGATGGGCACCATGTGCTAGCGCCGCTGCTATATTGTGCAAACTCTCCAGCAGGACAAGGCGTGGGCCTCTCAGCAGGCAGCCATCTGGAGTTACCGACAGTTCCTGGCGGACCTGATAAAGTGCCTTTAACGTGGATCTGGCGGCATCGGTACAGCAGGGTGCTGGGGTTTGCAGCTCTCTCCATTCACCCGAGGTCACCGCTCTGATCGCTAACTGCAGGCAGTCATCTTCCGCCGTGGCTTCCGTTACATCTTCCAGCGAAATCGGCAGAGGCCTTGATCTTTCCACTATCATGCGCACATATTCTTCCGTGGCTGTCGCTTCTTCGGTTTCTGGTTGAGTGACAGGCCGGGCGTGTCTCGAAAGGAAATCTGCAGGATTTCTGGTGCTCAGCTGGTATTCCACCTTTAATTGGAACTCCTGTAGTTGTAGGATCCATTTTTCTATCCGTGGAGGGGGCCGTGAGGATGACCCTTGGAAGAGTGGAATGAGGGGTTTATGGTCTGTCACAACGACGAATGGGTGCCCATACAGATAAATGTGAAAGTGTCTGCAACCCCACAGAACTGCAATGGCTTCTTTTTCGATTTGCGAGTATCTCTGCTCTGTAGGCGTCAGCGTACGGCTGGCATAGGCTACCGGCGCCCATTCTCCGCAGCTTTGACGTTGCGCCAGGACGGCACCCAGGCCCGTGGGGCTGGCGTCCACGACCAATTGGGTGGCCTTTCGTGGGTCGAAATACACAAGAGTCGTGTCAGCAGATAAAGCCGCTTTTGTGCGCTTGAATGCCTCCTCTTGTTCGAGTCCCCACTGCCACGGGCTTGCTGTCTTGGTCAGCTCTCGCAGCGGGCCTGTCAGGTCGGAGAGGTTCCTGATGAAACACCCACAGTACGTCACCATTCCCAGAAAGCTGCGGATGCCTGAAACTGAGGATGGAGCGGGGGCCGCTTGGATCTCTTCAACTTTCTCTGGGTCTGGCCCAACCCCTTTCTCTGAAAACCGATAGCCGAAAAAGCTGATGTCCTTGCGGAGAAAATCGCACTTCTCATGGTGCAGTGTGAGACCTTTCTCCTGGAGATGAGTAAACACAGCCTGGAGACGGACGAGGTGTTCTTCAAGTGTGGGCGCATGCACTAGAATGTCATCGCTCACATTGAGCACGCCTGGCAGCCCATGTAATACTGTCTTGATAATGTTTTGGAATACTTCCGCGGCGCTGGAAATTCCGAAATTGAGCCGGGTGTAGGGCCACAACCCTGCATGCGTCGAGAATGTTGTGATGGGGCGAGACTCTGGGTGCAACGGGATCTGGTGGTACCCTGAACGAAGGTCTATTTTAGAAAACCATTTTGAGCCTGCCAGCTCCCCTATGATATCATCAATTGTCGGGGTGAGGTGGCGTTCCCGCTTGATGGCCAGATTCGGGACCCTCATGTCTATGCATATGCACACAGCATCTGGTTGTTTTGGTTTTCGTGCTATTACAATGGGGGACACCCACGGCGTCGGGCCAGTCACTCTCTCGATGATGCCAGCTTGTTCCAGGACACGAAGTTCTGCTTCCACTTTGGGCTGGAGGTGAAATGCTATCCTTCGGTGTCTGAGGGCTACCGGAGTTACAGACTTGTCAACATGAAGCCGGATGGCGGGTTCTTTGAGGCATCCAATGCCTACCAAGAGTGGGGCGGATTCTTGCAGCAGCCGATCGAGATCATTCGCATGGACTTCAAACGCGAACTGGATGAGGTCCAACTCTTGGGCTGTGCGACACCCAATCAGGAACCCTGAGCCTTCCTGAGAGACATATATTCTTGCTCGCTGCCGAGTGTCTTCATGGGCGAGGTCCGCCTGGAAAACCCCACACAACGTTAACGGGGTGCGGGTCCCAAATGCATAAACCTGTACTTTTGTGCGTTGAAGAGATGGTTTGTCCGGGAGGCTCCGGTACACTTCTGCGGCCATGAGGTTGATGGTGGCCCCGGTGTCGATGAGCGCTGATACTGGGTGGTCCTGTATCTGGATATTGCACACTGGTGTGGCCACCGGTGTGGCTGTAAAGGCGTTGAGCATTCTGACCACATGGACCGTGGCCGCGTCATCTTCATCCATGTCACTCGGGGAGGTGTCCTCAGGGATCGGTTCAATGGTACGCACCTGCTTCCGAGTGATGGGAGGCCGCTTACGCTGAGAAGAGCAGCATACAGCAGCGAAATGGTTCAACTTGCCGCAGGCACTGCACGTCTTCCCACTGGCCGGGCAGCTACCGTCCTGCGGGTAGGAGCTGCCACACCATCCACATGGGCGGCTTGATGGTGTGGCTTTCACGGGGCGCCTGGCCAGCCCCGTCGTTTTCTGTTTGTTCGCCGGCTGCCCAGTGTGCAGTGCGTTGACCGGCTCCGTTTTGACTTGCACTGGGGCATTGGGATCCATATGGGCCGCCTCGCCTTGGACAGTTCTTTGGATCGTCCTAGGGTCAAAAGTCTCTCATAGACATATTAGGCTCTTGGAGGATGCACTCCCGTAGCTTCACTGACGCGCACCCTTGTATGAATTGGGCACGTACCTCATCATCCTCATCAGGGAGGGTACAGGTGCTCGCCAGCTCTTTTATGCGCCATGGAACACATCTACTGACTCCTCTGGCTGTTGCTTGGCTTGGCGTAACAGGAAGCGTTCGTAGTCTGGATTAGCGTATGGCTCGAAGTGCGCAGTAATGGCGTCTCGCATAGTTGCGTAGTTTCTCGGTGGGCCCCCTTCCCTCACAGTCTTAGCGATTTTGTGTATATCTGCCCCTCCTAAGTGAAGTACCGTGGAGCGCCTGCATGGGGCTGCGATCTCCATGGCCTCGAAATAGGTTTCTAGCCGGTCCACCCACACCTTCCAGCGTGCGGCTTGCGACGGGGGGGGGTCCCGTGAGGGTGAAGGGCTCCATAGATGGGAATGAGGCCATGGCAGGCGGAGACAGAGGCGGGGCCTGGATGGGTACCTGGCCACTGTCCTTGGGCCACCTCGGGGCTGCTGCGTCACCACACTCCCAGGCTGTGCTTGTCCCTGTGTCGAGGTGCCGAACTCAGGTACCCCTCGGGCGCCGTTCTTGAATGCGCAGTGGACTGGTGGATGGGCAGTGGCGGCGTTTCACCCTGCCGGGCGGTGGCTTGGCTGGTGGCTGCGTATGGGGCATGGGGCCTTGGCTACGCAGGTTGCACTGTCACCAGGGGACCGAGGTCACGGGATGTGGCACCCAATGAAGATCGGGGGGCCGGCACCACTCCTGCCACCCAAGGTCTCCAATCACCTACTGCATGCTGTCGGGTGGGGAGACAAACACGGCCCAGGGCGCGTGGGGGCGTGCGCGTCAGCTGCTGCAGGCCCGGGAGGCGGGTGAAACCCCGCTTACCTGATGGTGTCATGCAGTGGTCGCTGGAGCCGCAGGGTTGCTCGTCGGCCACGCAGGCGGTCGCTGACTGCGGGGCCGGGGCCAAGCACTCCCGGCCGTGCCCCGTCAAGTGGAGTGGCTGGCCGCCGAGGGACCGGAGGAGCGCTGCTGAAGTTGTGGAGCCGCACTGCCGGCGGTGCAAGGTGAGGCCGGGACAGGCGACAGAGGCAGCGTGGAACTTCTGGGGGCGGCGAGGCACGCGATGGAGATGCGGCCCTCTCGTCGCCAATGTAGTGTTCCGGTGCGAGGGCCTGGACCACGTGGCCTCACACTGGAATGATGCGCGGACACAAGGGTTACTCTGGTGGCCAGCAACAGACTGACTCACGCCCGGGTCACCGGGCTTTTTAATAACTTGCGCTAAGCACGCAACCGCGTACGTAGCCTGCGCCACTGCTCCCAGCACTCAGGGGTCGGGCAGGAATACCCCTCCCTCCTGAGGCTGAGATGGTCCGGCCCAACCTGGGCCGACACTACACTCGCCTCCGTAGTCCTCCCTCGCTCGGCCACAGGACGCACACCCAGGCTCCCAGTCAGCCGATCACAACACTGCCTTAGCAGTGTTGTGATTGGTCTGAGTGCTGTTTTTCAGTGCTCGGACGCTGACTGGAGGTCTGGGCATGTTCTCCACGTAGGTTGTAATGCAGCCTGCATGGAGAACATGCGAAGTGCGCAAGACTGATTTGGGCGGCCTGGGAGGGCCGTCCAAGCAGTCATTGCGCACTTTAAGCGGGTGCTACCACTCCTCCCCTGCCCTGCCCCCTCATGCAAAGCTGTGGGTGGAAGTAGGAGAAAATAAAATGGTAACACGAGTTATTATCATTTTATTTTCTCTGTCTTTCACTGCAAAAAAGCAGTGGGGCGACGCTCCTCCGCCTTAGCGGAGGAGCTGCCACTGGGTGTGGTTACAGTCTCTGTTGACAAATATTTTAAGGCCAGTGTGGGCCAGGATGTCTTTTATTTTGCGACCTCTTTTAAAACAAAATAGGACAGGCTGCAATCGAGAGGTTTCAATGTCTAACATATGCCATTCCTTTTTCGTTATTTTCTGCACTTTGAGATGAGGCAAAGGGTAGTTACACAAGGGAGCCCCTCATTTCTCTGTTTGGTATTTGTTTCTAAAAGTGCCTCTTGATTGTTGTTTCAGGCATGTTTTGTAGTTCTGTTGATCACCTTGTCAGAATATATCTTCACTTTTAATTTCCATAATAATTGCACAGCCTGAATCCCGAAGGTGTTAATTTCACCGCCTTTTCACCCAAGGTGGAATAACTGGCCATATGGGAGGAGGTTTTCATCAAGTGCCCTCGGGTGTAAGCTGCTGAATCTCAAAAGGTTGCTGTTCACAGTATTTTGTGAAACACATTTAGGATCACATTTAAACAACTGTCCTCTGACACAAATTCAGTTGGCCACGTTAATGAAATTTGTTACATAACAAAAAAAAGGACGTAACACATGGAAATCCTGTTTGGAAATAGCACATAGATGACCTTTTTAAAGCATAAAGTACATCGCCAATACGTAGAGAATCTTCTTCTCTGAAGGATATGTCTGAGTACCCTCCATAGGGATAAGTTTGTTAATCATCTAAATATGATTTGTTTAAAAAAAAAATGTAATTGATCAGAATGTACAAACAAATAGCATCTGTAGCGATGGTTGAGCCGGAAGTTAATTCCCACACCAGCAGATGAAGGAAAGACAATGCTAGGTGACAACAAGCGAGATGTATTCTGTACACATGCCTGTTCTGCTATTATGTGTATCACACGCTCACGCCTGGGATGCGTTTGCCATGACATGATGTGACAAGCACGCACCCGGTGGAGGCCAAGGGCATGCTTTCCCTTCTTAAGGGAAGGACAACTCTGGTGCATCCTCCTGAAGCCGTAAATGCTGGTTGCTGAGTTAAGGAGCGAGAGTGGTTTCTAATACATTCTATAACATGGAATGACTGGTGCCTATATATTTATTCGCCTTTTATAGAGTGTGACTACGAGGATACCAGGGTCTTGTTTCCCATGGTGCCCAAGAACCTCAGGGTTAGGGTAAGCCGACCCTCCGTGCTCATACAAGCTTGCAAATCTTCAGTGATAAATGTGTGTTTTTTTGTTCACTAGATCCTTGATTGGAACCTCATGAGGGTATTGAAGCATGATTTGCTAAGCCCACATGTGGTGACAAGTATACATCACAAATAAGGAAGCCTCCTGGCTTATGTTCTTATTTGGGATGTTTAAAATATGATTTCATGACATTTTAATTTACAGGTCCAAAGAGACTCCTAAATATCAGGTTCAGTTAAACCATACTTTTACCTGCTAACATGTTGTTGGAAATGGCCCTTTTTGCAGGGTTATCCCCAAACATTTTGCTTCTTCCTCCTATTTTTTCCTGACCTGTGGTTGTTGGCTATAGGACTCTGGGCACTTTACCACTGCTGATCAGTGCTAATGTGCATATGCTCTCTGTGTAAACTGGTATTGTGATTAGTTCTCCCTGATTGGCATATTTGTTTTACCAGTAGGTCCCTAGAAAAGTGCACTGAGTGTGCCAGGGCTGGTAAATCAAATGCTACTAGTGGGCCTGCAGCACTGATTGTGCCGCCCACATGAGTAGCCCTGAAAAGATGTCTCAGGCCTGCCACTTCGGCGCCTGTGCGCAGTTTGTTAACTGCCATGTCGACTTGGCAAGTGCACCCGCTTGCCAGGCCCTACCCTTCCCTTCTCTTACACATTGGACACCCCTATGGTAGGCCCAAGGTACCCCCCTGTGCAGGGCGCAGTGTATGTGAAAGGTAGGACATGTACTGGTGTGTGTAACATGTCCTGATAGTGAAATACTGCCAATTTCGTTTTTCACTATTGAAAGGCTATCTTGCCCCATAGGACAGAATGGGGAATGCTTTGTAACATTTTTCAAGCAAATCTTCCCATAGGGATAAGATGGAAAAATGGAGTTTGGTATCCCTGAACTCAGGATTTAATAACACATCTGTTAGTAAAGATGGTTTTTAAATTGTGTGTTTGAAAATACCACTTTTAGAAAGTGGCTATTTTCTTGTTCAACCATCCTGTGTGCCTCTGCGTGTTTGTGGATTGAATGTCTGGTTTTGGAGTGACAGGGGATGAGGAGGTACAGTGGCTCCAGGAGTCTGGATGAGTCAGCACTAGGCTGAATAGGCCTGAACTGCATTTGGAGTGATGGGAGGAGTAGCACCTGTACCTGAATAGGGCTGTGCCTGCCTTCCATAACTCTGGCTCTGCCCCCCTGTTGTGTGTCTGGAGCCAAGGCTCACACTGACAACGGATGTTGTTGTGCACTTGCAGAGTGCCCCCCAGAACTGGTTTGAACTGGGCTCAGAGCTCCTTGCACAAAGAGAACAAAGACATTTTGGGGTATAGGTATCAGACCCAAAACCCCAGACTTTAGATCATTCCTGGAATTCAAGAGGAACCTTTGCCAAGGAGAAGAGCTGGAGAGACTGAGGAGACGTACTGCCCTTGCTGTGTGTCTGGGGTTGGCCTGCAGTTGCTGTTTCTGCCAAGGAAAGAAGAAGGACTTTGCTGTGTGCTGTGTCCCCTGCTTGAAGGAGATCTCCAAGGGCCTGAAGTGGCTGGCCTCCTTTTCTGAAGTCTCAGGGACACAAAGACTTCACCCCCAGCTCCCCTGAACTCTGCTGCTGTGAGTTCGAGCCTGCCAAGAGGTGCCTGTGCCAGGTTTGGGCCTCTGGAAGTTGTTGCTGCTGTTTGGGAGCTGGAAGAAAGAAGAAACGTGAAGAACTGCTAAAATCAACGCATCGCTCTTCTTGCGGCTGTTTTCTTGACACATCTCCACGGCGTGGGAAGAATTTCCACGCATCGCCGTGCCACTGCGAATACCATCGCAGCGCCTGTCGCCGCTGCAAGCATCGACACATCGAGGGATCGCCGCTGAAGAGGACCGATGCAGCGCGTTCGTCGCCGCTGCATCGATCGCCGACGCATCCCGAATTTCCACGCATCGTACCTGTGCGGAAAGTTCGTTCGACGCATCACCTGCGGACCGGAACCGTCACGAAGAATCGACGCATCACTCCCCATACAGACTGGATTCGATGCAATCCTTCCTCTGCGTGCAGCGGGGCGGTCGCATTGCCTCCCCAAGGTCTCAGGAGTGTCGCATCTCTTTGTTTTCCGACTCTGCGGCTGTTTGGCTTTTGGAACTTTGACGCATCTACAGGTACTTTTGTGAAAAGTCACGCATCCATAGTTTTCTATGGTACAAGTTCTTGAAACCTTTTTAAAGTCATGTTTTTAACTGTGTATGTTGGATTTTGGTCGCTTTGGTCTTGTTTAGTTTAGATAAAGATATTTTATTTTTCTAAACTGGTGCGGTGTCCATTTGTGGTGTTTTTACTGTGTTACTGTGAGTGTTGTTACAAATACTTTACACATTGCCTTTGGGATAAGCCTGTCTGCTCATGCCAAGCTACCAAGGGGGTGAGCAGGGGTTATCTAACGTGTGTATCCCCCTTACCCTGACTAGAAGCAAGGGTCCCTATTTGGACAAAGGTACCTACCTCTGCCAACTAGAGACCCCCATTTTTAACACATGTGCTATCCATGTTATATTCATATCTGTCCAGTAACGCTGCACCCTACCAAAAACATGCTCCTAAATACCCAAGAGGGAAACATATTAAGCTAGGGTATGCCATTAATAGAGGTCCTGAAGAACTCCTATGACCCATGAGGACAAGAAGACAGAAACATGATGACCAAGTTCTATATATAGAGTTTTGGTATTGTAGTGTAGCTCCTATTTCCCTAATAGGTTCTGCGCATTGGAATAATATATCCTATAGGTTTGACATAGGACTAAGGTCAGTATGTCCCTATTGAGCATATTAAACTTAATTACTTGTGCCAGCTAGCTCAGAGGCCACTAGAAACTCCTTGACAACAAGAAGGAGTAGTTTCTGGCAGCCGCAAAACATGACCACTGTGTTTCCCTTTAGAATCAGAACGTGTCCCAGAGTCGTGGAAACAATAGATAACTATTTCACTCAGTTCAGTCGTGCATGCTTAGTTTTCTCCAAGTTACACAGAAAGAAATAGACGGGCGTTTCAATAAAGGATTTATTGAACAGTCTTGTTTCTGGTGTAAGTAAAATGTGCTGTTACGATCACAAGACAGTATGCGAGATAAATAATGTACAGGGTGAGCAGTAGAAATAAATAATACTGCGATAGCATTATCTTTTAGTACCAATGCTGTTACATAAATAACACAGACTAAAAATGCGAGTACTCATACGATGCGTTGCTAAGCTAGTAGGTGAAGTATTCCTTACTATGGTATACTAAGAGTATGTTAAGTCTAGTATGCCTAGTATGCCAAGAGTCCCTCTAGGTTCTAGTCAGCTCCATACCTGAAGAATGAGAGAGGTAGGAATCTCTTTGCCAGACTCGAACTCCAACACCCCGCAAGGGAAGTCAGATCACTGGAAGCTGGAAGCTGGGCTCTCTGCGTGCAGGGATGACAGCGTCTTCTCAGTGCGTCAGGCCGGGAAACGGGCTCCTCTGAAGTCGAGGTCTCCTCTAGTTTACAGGGGCTATGGAAGGTATATTTATACCTGAGAGCACCTAAGAATGTTAGCATTGACGTGAGTTGGACAGCGAAAGACGTCATGAATGAACCCCCTAAGGAATAATGGTTCATGCATAATATATGAGTCCTTGAGGAAATCAATAGTCCTGGACTAGGGAACTCCCGCAGCCTAAGGGTCTGTTCTTCATGAACTCGTTGTGACGTTAGGGTGGACGGATGTCAGAGACCATGCCTGTATTTGGAGTGCACGGTTTAATGCCTAAATAAGGGCTGGGATTTTATGCCTATATAAGGGCAGGGCAAATTGTGCCTATATAAGGACATGATACTGGAAAGCCCGTTTATGGATACCCTAAGAGGAATACAACAGTATAATAATTACGCACAAGTCCATTCTTTGCTTTCAAAATTAAGATTGAAAGTGTAAATTAAATATACAAACCTCTTGAAACCTAACCACAGGTAATTTTAATCACCATTTAATCCCTATAAAAAATTCTGAAGGTACCTACATCAACCTTAGCGTCTTTTGATGTCGAAAAGATCTCCAAAAATAGCTCCACCATGGAGCCCATTGGGTATTGCACACTCCACCCAGCGAACATGACCTGATGATCAAGCATGCCACCCAGGAGGGTGACAGTCTGTGCATCCTGAACACTACACAAATTAATGTCAGATGAAGATACCTAAAAGTGCATAACTGTAGTATTCTCAGAGTGTGTGCTCCACTGGCATATCATCACTCAGCGAACATGTTCTTGCAGTTAAGGGTTCTTGATGCAACACTCTGAATCTCTGGTTACAATTAGTGAGGGCTTTTAGGCATTATGCTTGCTTTACTGGACTCCTTGAGGTGGATGGGGACTTATGCTAAGGCAAGCTCAGCAGGAGGACTGACAATTTCAGCTGCAGCAGGGCCTTTTGGGTTCTTCTGGGCCAATTGAAAGTGGCAACACTTGACTCCAGACTCTGGAATCAGGGACAGAAGCGAGGTCCTTGCAGGCACAGACAATATTTAGTAAGCTGAGGCTAGCTGCAGCTTAAATTCGAAAACTTCGGTGGTTTGCAGTGTCCCACTGCTATTCAAAATTCAGTGCATCTAACACGTTCAAATGACCAGCCAAGTTAGAGTTTCTCAGCACAAAATGAGGTCCTGAAAGGTCCTGTCCAGGGATTGCAAATGCAAACCTAGTGTCTATACCTAAATGTAGAAGTCAAGTACACCTTTCAGGAGACTGCCCTGGTGGGAAACTCTGTTGATTTATATTCAGATAGCCTTTGAAACAATGAAGAAAAGAGGAAGAAGTGGTGTGTGGAGTTGTCATATGTGGGCATCATACATCCTCAATGTTGCAACTGCCCTTGTTACACAAAAGACAAAGTATTTGCATAGTTTTTAATTTGCAAAGAGTGAGATTATGTCATATCGATGCAATAGGTCTCTTTACATTTTTTTTTTACAATGAAGTATCTCATTATATATTCACAAAATATATAATTTAGCCTCTCCAGAAATCTCATTTAATTAATGACTATATGCACCTTCTAGCATCTCTTGATTTACATTTCCTGTTTTCTAATAGCTAAACAATTTGATTCTGAAAATGCACAGCAAAACTACTGAGAAGTTGCTGTCTGAGAACCACAAGTTTTGGTTTCCTGTGCCTCGTTTTGATTTAGAGTTGGTGTTACAATTTGTTAAGTTAGCTCATTATGTATACCCTTTACATGTTATTGTCAACGGGGGGGCGATGGATCAAGAAGAGGCTGGCCATCATTGGTGCCTCTGTACAGGAATAGCATTGGATTTTTAGAACACCTCTGTCTCTTTTCAACTATGTTTCTTCCTTCAAACCAAGACAGAACGATCAATGGCATGAATGATCAAAGACTTTCCTGGTACATGAATTTTATTGACTTTAGTTTTAGTGTACACAGTGGGAAAACATCTCATTTCAGGCTCAATATAAAATAGCATTGGTCCTGCTTGTAATGATCAGTTTTGTTGGTTTCCAGTCTCACAGGGAGGGCTCCCTGAAGGCAAGGATTGTACATATTTATTTTGTTGGTAATGATTAGGATGACTGGCTATACACATTGCAAAGATATTTCTCCTAAAGGTTCTAGTTCTGTCGAAAAGTGCCCCCCAAGAAAATACTAGCAGCTTTTAATTTATTAATTTCATGAAGCAAGAGGATATCTGTCTATGGGCCAGATGTAGGTGGCCAAATACCGATCGGTAACGCTGAAATTAGCAGAATTTCAGCGTTTGCGATCGGTATTTGGCTGCGAGCAATGTAGGTGAGATGAAACCTACTAGCAAAATAAGGAATCGCAAAGTTGCGATTCCTTATTTTGCTCTTGCATTTAAGGAATCGGAAATTGCGATTCCTTAAATGCAGTGTAAGTAGCACAAAAGTCAGTGCACTTTAGCCTTAAGGAATTGCTAATTACCACCAACTTCAAGTTGGTGGTAATTAGCGATTACCTTTAAAAAGCACTTTTTGCTTTTTTAAAGTGCCATGTGGCACACATACATGCCCATAGGGCATGTATGTGCACCACCTGTGCACACATGCACATTTCAGGGTGCAACAGGGTGTCCTTTGACACCCTGGCACCCTTGAAATAGCTCCTGCTATTAGCCATTCTTTAATAGCGAATCGCTAATAGTGAATATCTTCCCATTCATTCCTATGGGCCTCCTAGCCCATAGGAATGAATGGGTAGGTATTCCTTATTAGCTAATCTCTATTTGCGATTCGTTATTAAGGAATGTTAAGGAATCGCTAATATTTTAGCGATTCCCACCTACATTCCATTTTGCGATTCCTTAATAGCGATTCGCTAAAAATCGCTATTAAGGAATCGCAAATGTAGGATTACCTACATAAGGCCCTTAATTTTTTAATTCACCTATTTGTGATCTGATTTTATACAGCACACTTACATATAGCCCAAGTGTATTAGCATGAAGTGCCTTATGTCTAAAACAAACAACTTTGCAGATGTTCTGTTAAATGATAAACAGATACACATATAAGGAGGTGCTTAAAAATACAAAATCATCCGTACAAATAAACAATAACAATAAACATGGAACTATATAAATGAAAACTATGTTGAAACAATTGCACATGAAGTGAAAACTCTAATACAAGTAACAGACCTAGGGAATCATTTGAACTCTGGCCATTGGCACGGTGAAGGCCTCGCCGCTGACCACCCTGCCACAAGCACACTAGCCTATTTTAAGTTGGCTGCCGCCGTGCTGGTCACTTTACGGGAAAAGTATTCAGATCAGGGCTGTGTGAACACATATGCCAGAAATGAATGATAAGGAGGCATGATAATTTTTTCCAGCTTGGCACTCATTTTTAGATCTCGCCAAGGCAGCGCTTGCGCTGTGTCTTTGAGACATGCTGTATTCAGGTATGGACGTAAAGCTCCGCCCATTTTATGCTCCTCTTTTCAAATGGCCCCTGTTACTGTCCTTTCCAAATGGTTGCTTTTGATTTGTCAATAGGCCAAGTAGTCCCCCCCTTAGTACCGCCTTTTCTCCTATTATAATCTCGCATGAGGACTGTCCCTTTTATGTGTGTTGTTACTCTGTATGTTTTATTTACAGTCTGTGAGCACTGTTTTCTTAAACGACTTTCTCCTATTGCAGGCACGACATGCTTTCCTGCAAAGGGGTCGCTTTTCAACTCTCTGCTGACTTTCACATTATGCCCAGCGGTATCACCCAGGCATTAAATGGGCACTGCCTTTTTTTTGTTTTGCCAGCTGCGGCGTGCTCCTTGAAGCTCTTTTTCTTCCCCGCTCCCGCTTCTCATTAAGAGCCCTCCCCCCAACTCAGTATTTCGTTCCACCTTTGTTTTGCACACTGCGGCGTGCTCCTTCAAGCTCTTTTTCATCGCCCATCCCGCATCGCATTAAGAGCCCTCCCCCACTCAGTATTTCTTTCTGCCTTTGTTTTGCACGCCGCAGCATGCTCCTTCAAGCTCCTTTTCTTCCCCCCCTCGCTTCGTAGGAAGAGCCCTCCCCTCCAACCCACCACTCGGTATTATTGTTTGGCGTAAGCAAGGGGTGAGACCGGTCCCTCACCACAGTTTGAGGAGGAGCTCCCCACTCTCCACCAGGGCAGCTAATACTGCCTCATAGCCACGCTGGTACCGCAGCTGCTTGGCACAACATCACCATAAAAACTCCATCCACCGTGCCCCCCAGCTCTGGCAGAATTCGCGTCTTGCCCCAAACCTGCATCTTGGCTGGGTCTGCCTATTTAATTAAAAGGTAGGCAATCCTATCCTCTTTCGCCCCCTTGTTTTAAAGCATTGGGCCATGCATGCTGCTCTTTAACTTCAACAATGGCGGCCATGCAGCTCAATAATATTCTTCCTCTCACAGGTCACAGCCCACGGCGCCCACTTTCATTATCAATACGGGTGCCGTGCTTTATGTTGCAGCACGGTGTCCGCTTTTAAATTCTCTCTGTTTTCTACTGTGAAATCTACTATGTACATTTCCAATATGTCAGTATGCACTTCTTAATTTAGGGTTTATTATTGAAGAGTATCCTCCAAAGAGCAGGGCAGTGACCGCTCGTCACCTGGTGTGTGAGGACGCAGTGCTTGAGTCATGGCTTATTTAATAGCCTAATTTATTGTATAAGTTAATACTAATTTTCAGTTCTGCTGATTCAGTTGAGCTAACACACCAGAAAATATTGCTTTTCAAACCCCCCCTGCCCAAAACAAACACAGGATTGGGGCATTGTGTGCTCTCTGACATGGAGTTCCCTGGCATCTAACAATACAAGGCAGTCTTTTCTGCGTCTGTAAAATATTGTGATATTTCTTTGAGCTTTACTTAACAACCTGTTTCATTTTTCCAATATTAATGCTCAGTAAGTGCTGCTTTTTTTGCTGTAGTACAGACAGTACCAACATACTATGGGGCATATTCACAAGGAGTTATCGCCGCGTTAACAACACTTTTCTGCCGCTAATGCGGCGATAATTTTATCGCCCTATTACCAAGCTGTCGCTAACAGCCGTTGGCGACAGTTTTTAGGTGAAAACGTCCGTTGTAAAGATCGCTACTTCTGTTAGCGATAATTATATGCAGGAGGGGCGTTCCCGTGCAAAAACGGCCGCAAACCCCACTACTCCATATTCACAAAGGGATCCCTGAAATATTGGGGTAACACTTGGGGCCTCATCTCAGCAGGTATTGGTGCTGGAGAGCACTGCAAGCAATGCTACAGCGCTGCCCTGCGACAAAACTACAGTGCAGGAATGCGCACCATCAATAAGATAGTGCGCATTCCTGTGCCCCAGTCATGAAAAGTGTTGCAACGCTGCGACAAGACAACGTTGCAACACTTCTCACTATGCCCTTCTTGCGACAGCATGGATGTGCTGTATTCACTGGACAGCGCTCCATGACGCAAGTAATGACAGATATGCCAGGAATCCTGACGTATCTGTCTGGGCTAAAGTCACGTATTGCTGCAGTCGTGTCACAACCATGACGCAACTCCAGCAATGCATGGGGCCAGCCTATCCCTGTGGCACTGCGTCACCCTCACGCCTGCCATCAGGCAGGCGGAAGGCACTGACGGAGTGCCGTTCATGAGGGGTGCCCAAATATCGGCGCTGTTGGAGAACCATCGGTGGTGGTTGCTCGCTGCGGTGTCATCGTTTGGAAGCATTGGTGGAGTGTTGGTGCGGAGGGAGTTGACGAGACGTTCTTCGTTGGCCTTGATCCAGCTGCGAGGGGGTGCGATGATGGCAGTGGCATCCGGTGGGCAAGGTGAAGACGTGATGTTACCAATGATGGTCGGTCCAGGATAGTCCGGTGTTGTGGCTGTAGTTGAAGTTCCCGCTGGCGGAGGTGACGTGCTCGACCGTGTGTCCTGCTATGTGACATGTTGAGGTGACTTGCTGCTTGCGTCTGATGTAGGGGACCTTCCCCAGGAGGGGGTAGTGTTCTGGTCACTGGGATTGTCCAGGTGGAACTTGAGTTCACCGAGTAGGATGTCGTCGGTGGATGGGAGACCCTGGGGTGCAATGAGGTCTACAATGGTATTGGAGAATGGGGGGCCATGGCCCGGGGGGCCTGCACATGAGGGTGCCGCAGAGGATGTACTTCGGCTTGGTCCAGATCTGGGAGTTTAGGTGGTCCATGGTCACCCTTGGGTCATTAGAGTGCCTGGGCAGTCAGAGTGTGCTTCTGTAGGTGATGGCAATGCCTCCTCCCTGACGGTATGGGTGCTCCTTGCGGGTGATACTGCAGCCGTCAGTGATGGTGATGGGGACGTCTGGTCCGGAGCAGAGTTAGGTCCTGGCAGGCGAGCTGGCGTCCAGAGTTGATGGCGAGGAGGGTGCTGGCGTCGTAGCAGTGGAGTGTCCAAGAGGAAGGCTCCTTGGTGCTGAGAGCGGTCCAGGGGCAGACGGACGCAAACGGCTAGCCTATGGGTTGCCTTTGGCATGGGAGACGACCATTACAATGCAGGCAGTACATCGTTAACAACGTAACTCCGACAACGCATGTGCCTTTACATCGCATTTGATTACAACGCATTGTGAGGACAGTAATGGGGTAATTAAAAGTTCTTTGGGTGAGTATGGGTTTCGGATGTCTGATCAGGAAATTGTGGTGTGTTTTGGGGTAAAATATGAATATTGGGGTGTGTTTTGGGGTAAAATATGAATATTGCGGTGTGTTTTGGGGGCTCAAAAAGGAATTTTAGGGTTCACGGTTTGGTTTGGGGTACAAAGGTTAGTTTTTGGATGCACTCACTGAAGTGGGAATAGTAATTTTTACGTCTCCGCTATGCAACACCTTCCCTACTGTTGCAATATGCCTAGTATTAGTATGCATTGGAATGGAATGTCATGTAATGGCATGCGTCGTAACTACGTATGTACCTTTGGCACATGAGTGGTACGCCCGCTGTGCATGGGCGCACAGCGGACGCCATTGAGAAGTGTGGGGGGGCTGGACAGCTGGGAGGTGGTAAACGCCGCAAAGAACACTGGATGGGGCGTGGACGAGGGGTGTGTGTGTGAGCGGGTGTTGTAAATATTTTAATAAGGGAAGTCTTACCTCGAAGCTGGGTCCCGTGTCTTCGTTGCTCCTGCTCTCCTGCGCCTGCTTCCAGGAACAGGAAGTAGGCAGCCAGGCTCCCTCCCCAGAGCCAATCACAATGCTGCGATGCGGCGGTGGGATTGGTAATTGGCAACGGGACAAGGCATAAAGCCAGGGGCTGAAGGGGTGGGCATGTTCTCCATGCAGGCTGTAATGCAGCCTGCATTACGAACAGGGAAGTGCGCATGACTGTTTTGGGCGGCCTGAGTGGGCCGACCAAACAATCATTGCGCACTTAAGTGGGCATGCCAATCTGCCCATGCCTTGCCCCGTGCATGGAGCAGTCCTGCCCACCCTCCCACCCGCAAAGGAAACATAGCACGCTTACATCAGTAAGTTATCATCATGTGATGGTTGTTCCTCTTCTGCACTGTTTGAAAACAGTGGGGCAACGCTCTTCCGCCATAGCAGATGAGCCGCCACTGGGGGTGCGTCATTTACGTGTGCTAGGCCTGGGCGACTCGACCCGCAGGCGTCCTGCGCTACGCGTCCCACCTTCTCCTTACCTGGACATTGACACCGGGCGCAATCCGCTGCACTCTCTCCAAATCTGTGACTCAGCCAGCAGGAGCCTCAGCCAGGTGTGATTTCACAAGCCTGGGTACAGCAGTCACCGCCAAGTCCGCTGGTGAACCTCCCGATGCAGTTGATGCAGGAGGGCCCCCTTAGGCGTGAAGTTGCAGCGCTCCCGCCACACAAGTTCGGCGCAGCTCAGGGGCCTCACCCTCCACAGCGTCCGGCCAGACCAACATCATCCGGCCTGTGATGCAGAGAGGCGGCACCCACCGTTGGTAATCCCCTCCGTGCACCCCGGTGTAGTGGTGGATCATAGTATGCAATGCAGACCTCCCTACGTTGGGGCACAGGAGCGCCTCTACTATTAACAGCTCCAAGGTGCGCAAGGCGGTCTTCTCACACAGGTCAGCAACGTGTCTCCATGCGAACTGCCAGACTTCACCACCAGGTACGGGCGATCATCGCGCCTCAATGTCTACCACCACGGCTCATCGACTCCACAGCTCCTTCGCATCCCACTCCAGGCTCCAGACGCAGGTCCAGCATGGCATCCAGGCTCCAGACGCAGGTCCAGCGAGGCATCCAGGATCCAGACACAGGTCCAGCGAGGCATCCAGGCTCCAGACGCAGGTCCAGCGAGGCATGCAGGCTCCAGACGCAGGTCCAGCGAGGCATGCAGGCTCCAGACGCAGGTCCAGCGAGGCATGCAGGCTCCAGACACAGGTCCAGCGAGGCATCCAAGCTCCAAACGCAGGTCCAGCGAGGCATCCAGGTTCCAGACGCAGGTCCAGCGAGGCATCCTGGCTCTCATCCTGGTCATCCTGGATGTTGGGTGGCTTGCAGGGGTTGTTGATGTGTGCTGCACTTGGCCCTGGCTGCTCCATTCTGCATTTTTTGGGTTTTTATGCCTATTTTCTATTGGATGTTGACTGATAGGCTATTTTTTGCAATAGAGGCAAGAAAGTAGTTTTTGTCCGCTAACGCCGGATTTCCTATCGCCATTGCGCTGATGTTATCAGCAGTTTTCACCGCCATTCCCTGATACTATCGCCATGTAGCGACAGCTTGTTAATACGCCGCTAACATGGCGATAGTTTTCAGGGTTAGGCGGCGATAAAAAAACTGCTGCTAACTGGCGTTTGCGATAGGTATCGCCGGTCCTTGAGAATATCCCCCTATTTTTCCTATTTGTATTTGCGGTTTCAAGTGTTTGTTTCAAAGGCATGCACAACACACACCTTTACTGATTTCACCCGCGTACCAGCTTCTAGGTAAAAAATTCCAGCCTGTCAGGAAAATACTGACAAGATGGTAACCACAGAGGAAAGTGGGAGGAGGAAATGAGTGTTAGGTTCTCCATAGCAAGGTGGATTAACACTGCTTTGGAAACACCGTTTTGTTAATCTAACCAGTTTTTTAAAGCATAGTTGTGGCACAAAAGTGATGCAGCTGGACATGACACCTGTTTAACCTATACACTCATGGTTTGGGTACATTTGTTCAGGTCGGAGGGATCACCGCTTTCAAAATTGAGCCATATTGTGTTCCAGGCTGGATAAGACTTTTTTCACTTCAGAGAAATCATCTGTAACTTCTTTAGTGCTACTTTTGTGTTAATTCCTGGAGAAACCTTTATATATGGCAGAAGGTATCCCCTACCATATATTTCTAAGGATTCCCATTTTGGGGAAAGTCCCACACATGCTCACTCCTGTAAACAGGTTAAAACAAAACATCAACATCACATACTGATCACTCCGAACTCAGGATCATGCATACAGTTAGAATCAGGACTGCTCTGGAATTGCTGGGAGGCATGTTGCTTTAGCTATGCTCTAAAGAGATTGAGTATATCACTTATGTGTTGTGTTTCACCAAACTGTAGCTCACTCGACTTAGGCAGCCAATGCACAATTATGCCTGAAGGTCACAAGTTTGAGTCCTGACTGGTTCACTCTTCTCTTGTTCTAATTTAGTTAAAGCTGATAACATTAGGACTGTTGAGTTGGGTAATAATAATAATGCTTCTTATTGGCACCTAGAGAGGATATGATTTTGTTTGTTCAGTGTGCTAAATAACTGTAGTAATCAATATTATATGACATAAAATCCTTATAAGCCTACAATATCTCGATAAATAACTGTATGTTGTTTCCTTACTGTAGTATAGTAGTGATAATATTAGTCATCAGTAATAAGACGATTACTCAACTGTATTGAGCTTTGGGGCTGGCTTAAAAGTTAGCGGACACCTTCCATTCTTCTTAAAGTAGTGCAGCCCTCTTTTGCATCTCATCACAGACAAGCATGTGAGCTTATTGTACATATTTTAAGCCATACCTTTTAATCTCCCACACCACGTCTTTTTAAAAGGATCCATTTTATAGCCCACCCCAGCTTTTCTCCTCTCACTTAAAGCACTGCTCTCACGTCATACGATCCCTTCTATCCTTCTTCCTCCCTTACTCTTCCTGACAATGCCTCCATGGCCATCTGACTATCTGCAAGCTACAGAACAGAGCATGCAAATTAAAAAAAAAGTAAAAAACATTGTCATTTTTAACGCCAACAGATCTAACTTTCACAAATGCGAGACCTATTGCATTGCAAATGCTTGTTAGATTTGTTTTTCACAAACAATTTCCGAAAACAGAATTTATTTGTGAAAAATAAAATAAAACTGTGGACGGGACATGCAGAGGGCTTCCCCCCCGGCCTCCCCCACCCCCCCAAGTGTAGGGACTAATAATGGTTTCCCTGCCTGGGACCGTAATGCCTTTCATGAAATCTCTTGGCAGGGAACATATGTTCTGGTAGGAATATCCTAAATAAGGCAAACCCTCCAATGAATGAAATGCAGCAAACCTCTTGTAGACGGATCACTGTCTTTGACTGACCACTCGAGCAGCTTGTAAGGGTTCCACCTACTGTCAATCAGTAGTTCCCCACCTCTAATTAAGGTAAGTGAACGGCAAGATTTAAGTAGGGAGAGAACTATCAATTTATGGTGTGGTACCCAACCCATCAATATCTAAAAGAGCACCTTAGTCAATGATGTGAGAAAAAGCACCACTGAGTAAGGCAATGTTTAAATTGGTCTAACTGGAGGAGAATCAACATGAATGAGAAGGACAAATAACCTAAAATAGGTAACTAGATTAAAGGGAACATTGAAATGTGTATAGGTAATGGCAAACCAACATAGTTGTCAGCATCAGAAGAGGAAAATGAAAGGAAGGAAAGGACCAGGGACAGAGGAGAGGGCAAAGAGGAGGAAAGTGCAGCAATCAAATCAGATGAGAGTTGTCATTTTGCAAAGAGAACTTGAGTTCTGACTAAGTATCATCAATGTAAGACTGAACAGTGATGGAGTTAAGTTGGAACCTTGGGGAATGCCTTGTAGAAAGTTTATAGGGCCTGAAAAGGAGCTGCAATTTTTGGCCTGCTGGCAACAATTAGTCAAAACTGAAGAAAATAATTTATGTACCCTTGTGCAGGCTATCCCCTCTGCTCACTTCTGTACTTAGTTCATACTTGATAGAAATATAAGCATCCATTAAACCATTATACGTGCATTTCAATGTCATGATTGGTTACCCGACCTATAACAAAAAAAAATAACAAAACAACACATTTTTATTTCTAGTAAACTAATGTTTTTTACCATATTATGATTGTTTAAATAGGATATCACATTTGAATTATTTGTCCCTGTTGTATATAATCAGTCTGCAACTCTCAAAAGTTAATGTAACACTTTCTCAAACAATTATTAATTAATTAATTATCTGAATATCAGCCTACCTGCCTGTGTATAGTTTTGCCTGTCTTTATGTGTCTCTCTTTCTGTTAGACATAGCAGGTTGCTATGAGTAAATCACAAGAAAAATAAGATACAGAGGTCCTCTAGTGGCATGTAAACCACAAACCTAAAGTTCTACTGGGTAATGGGTAATTTTTGCCTCCTGAATCCTAAATTGGAATTGTGGGTTGCGCAGTGGCAGCTCGCCGAGGGAGTGTGGTGGGGCGGGGGAGGGGCAGGGGCAGGGTGGGGGGGTAGTGAACTCGGCCATACGACGGACAGAACTCAGAGGGACTTCTGTCCGTCGTAAGTCCGAGTCCACTAACCCCCCACCCTGCCCCGCCCCACACCACTCCCTCGGTGAGCCGCCACTGGGGTTGCGCATTACAGGAATGTTTAATTCACTCTTTATATTATATTGGCTGTCTTTGTCTGAGATCAAGAGACTTTACATTTCAAGATTGGAGCAGTGACTACCAATGTTTAGGGACTGATAGTATGCTAGACAAAGAACAGAACAAATATAGCCATTTCCTCTCAAAGTTATTCAGTAGTTGATTTTTTTGTTAGGAATGGGTTTTGACATTTTCATTTTAGTTGCTGTTTTGATACATTAAGGGTCCCTACACCAAAAGACATTGGCAAGAGCTGTTTATAGTTCATGATAAAATTAAAGATGGGGTGAATTAAGAGCATGAGTGCATGTTGAGGATAGCGACAGACTTGTATTTATGATTTTAATTAATTATTTATGTTTTATACTGCACCATGTGTTTTTATGTGCTTTTATGACCTTTAAGCCGAAATTAAGATGAATTGATTTGATTTGATTGTGACATACTATTTTAGCTATTTTAGCTAATTGGCATGGGCTAGTTTATTCATTATGAGACACAGTGTTTAGAGCAAGCAACCATTTTTTTAAATTGCTTCATAGAGATTAGATGTAAATTTATGAGGAAATTAGCCACTGCTATTTGGAATGCAAGATCAACTAGCTGTTTTCCATATCAATGAGAGCAAAATGTTCTAATCTGAACTCTAATAAATTCAGAAATGTAGAGTTAAGTTCTCACACAGCCTTGAACACAAGCAATAATTTGTTAATAATCTCACGCAAGTTAAGATGTCTGCTTTTAGTAACTATTGTCTATATGGTTTCCTGTGTTCTGTATTAAGTCCCTGATTCTGAGTTGCACGGTACTGGCGTGGCAGTAAAGTTCCATGCAAATTTACTGTTACTATACTGTAAACCCATACCGGGATGGTGCATTAACAAGCTAAGCCCCATGAAATGGGGAATTACCATGTAGGACCAGATTTACTAGTTGTAAAGTCACATAGAATTTTCAATTCTGTGGGGTTTAACACATACATTTACCACATGCTCTGAGCAGGTGGGAAATATAAGCGTCTCCCTCAGGATGGGGTCTGGAGGACAGATGAGGTGTGTAGGGTAGGTGAGGGAGAGGTATGTTCTGACACGGGGGAACCAGAAAATCAGGTGCTGCAGCCAAAACTTCACGGTTGCAAAATCGGTTCCAGTGTTCCCATACCTTGGAAACCTGGATATGGTAATACCGGCCACTCTGAATGAGGCGAAGCAGAAATTTATGCCAAAAATACGCTCTGCCTGACCCATAATCAGGACCTAAATGTTGTGACAAAGAGAAATGGCCAAGCCCCTGCTCATATAAAAACACAAAAAGAACAATTGATGGACGGAATACTGAAAAATGTCAAATCCAGCTCACCATGCCACCCCAGTTTGGGCCCAGGCATATGCAAACCAGTCTTGACCCTGCTCCCTATGGGAACAGTCCAGACCAACTGCCAGGCAAGGTCCTCCCTGAACTGGAAACAGGCATCCTCGGACTGGTTTTGGGGTATTACCCATCATCAGCCAGTATAACCTGAATTCAGAGCCATGGTGAGCACAGGACCCATGTCTGGGCATCCTTTTGACATTGTTCAGCATTCCTTCCATCATTTATTCTTTTTGCATTTGTCGCCCTAAGTGGGACGGGTATGCCCAGACGTGGGTCCAGTGCTCGCCATGCCACCCGAGTCCAAATTGGAATGGCATGGTGAGCAAAAAAAAACGATAGGATTTAGGCGCAGCTCTCTGTACTTGATATTGTTCAGCATTTCGTCCATCATTTGTTCTTTTTGCATATAAAAACATAGGCACATTTGTTTTGCAAGAGAAGTGTTTATGAGAGTACCTCTCTAAAGATTACATCTTTGAGTATTATCAAGGATTGCAACAATTTTTAGATTAATGTGTGATTATACCTCTGTGAACTGCAGTGAGCGACTTTGCATAAGTGTTATGCTGAATCTAGGTGATGATGCTCTTGCAGAATACCCTGACAAGCTCTTACCACAATAAGAGGTGCTGCAAAGGGATGAAATATCCTCAATGTTTCATTTGTAAGTCCTTGATACTTGCACCATGTTCAAGTATATATAAAAATAAAGAGGAAAAAGTAGATTGAAAATAACAATTATTAGTAAAAATAGAGGTACAAAAGTTGTGGATAATGTGAATGTCTATGGAAACTACACAAAATGGCGAAATAAAATGCTAACTTTTTCCAGTACCATTGTGAATTATATTAGAAACATACATTAACCCTTTCTTGCTTCTTCCTTGTTAACCTTGTCATTGTACAAGGGTATAGCTCTATACCCACAAGTACTACCACCATTGCGACGCCTCCCCAGCACCAAACTCTTACACAATCAGTTACACTTCCAATGCTTATCCCTTACCATATCCCAAGTCCTAAATACACCCAACCATAACATATTCCTAACACTTACTGCATTCAAAACACTAAACCTTATGCCAACTTTAACTATAACTCCTTCCCCTTACACCTTCCCTACATTATCCCTTACTCTAACCTAATCCAATCCCTAAAAGTACCTAGCCCTAATCCACTCCATTAGTCCATCTCCAATTGCTACCAAATCTTTACCTCTACCCTTATACCTTACCTTACATCATCCCTTGCGCCATATTTTAGACTAACCTCTAAAAATAATCAAAACCTACTCTAATTTTCTCCCTAACACCATCTTTTGCCATACCCCTAACCTATACATTTTTTCACTATTTTTTATAACTTTTTCATATATTCTACTTTTTTGTGGCATAATGTTCCACCTTTCTACTTTTAGGCTCGTTTTTGTTACCCTACTGTTTATCCTTTTTTGTTTTTATGGAAAACCTTATATATTATGTGTTACTGTTGAGATGGTATTCCATTAAGTGTTAGTGTTTCTGTATGATCAAATATAAATCCATTGCAAGCATATAGCACAGCATTAGAAAGCTAGGTAAAGCAGGCAGAAAGAGAAGGATGACTATTATCTTTAAGGCACAAAGCCTTTACCTGAAAGAAAAGAAAATATACAGTGAAAGAGGGATGCTTACCGTACTGCTAAGAGGAGACTAACATAACATGTGCATTCTTTTTACAGAAGACTAAGATTACCAGAACTTAGAACTTTAAATAGAGTTGTAAAATATGTTCTTTTCGACTAACTCGTCTACACAAATGGCTTCGTTGCCTAAAGTGTTTGCACCACAATACTCTCTAGATGACCATATGTTTCATCAATGCACATAACTGGAATTCTCCTTCTTAAGGCACAGGGTGATTTTTTCTAACTATATGCAGTGCAGTCATGAAAGTTCATAATCTCTATTTATACTGAACATTGTTTGATCACAGCAACGAAAACCACAGCTGAAGAAATAATACCCAAAGAACTGAGGAAATATTATCTTGTGACGAACAAAAACTGCACAAAAGATTTCCGATGTACAACTTCTGGGAGTGGATGTAGGCTGGTGTTATAGACTGCTGCCATGAGACCCAGAAGAGAGATGTGAATTGAAGGTTTACTTGGTAGAGGTGTGATTGAGTCTTGTTCAGGTAGACCTTATACCTTTTGCTCAACGGATAAGAAGCCTGAATGTAGATGGGGAATTTAAATCATTCTGTCCAGAAATGAACAAGAGGACTGTGCTTTTGAGTAAACAAAGAAATGTCCATAACAACCTTGTCATAGCCATGTGGTATGCCATATTACGAGCAGTGACGTACCCCAGCTCATGCAGGAAGGATGCTTCAAAGAGAAGGATACTAATGTTCAGGACACCTGTATCCACATGGCTAACCTCCACCAAAATGGAGAGTGATTCTCAGTACTTTAATTGAACTGTTAGACCTGGCATTTCTTGGCGTGATTACCCCTGACTTTTTGCCTCTGCCTCCCCTACTTTTGATGCTGTGATGGATTTCGTTTTATTGGCTTAGATGCTTTGGGCACTTTGCCACTGCTGATCAGTGTCAAAGTGCAAGTGCTCCCTGTGTAAAGTGTAATGGTAATTGGTTGTCCATGATTGGTATGTTTGCCTTACTAGTAAAGTCCCTAGTAAAAGGCACTATGTGTGCCAGGGCTAGTAATGCAACTGCTACTAGTGGGCCTGCAGCACTAATTGTGCCACCCACACAAGTAGCCTTAAAGAGAGAACTCAGGCCTACCACTGCAGTGCCTGCACGCAGCTTGTTAAGCTGCCTTGTTGTCCTGACAAGTGCACCCACTTACCAGGCCTTACCCTTCCCTTTCTATGCACCTCAGACACCCCTATGGTAGGCCCAAGGTACCCCCCTGGGCAGGGTGCAGTGTATGTGAAAGGTAGGACATGTACTGAGGTGTGTACCAAATCCTAACAGTGAAATACTCTCCATTTCGTTTTTCACTGTTGACAGGCCATCTTGCCCATAGGACAGAATGGGGAAGGCTGTGTAATGTGTTTCCAGCCTATCTTCCCAAAGGCTTAAGATGGAGAGGTGAAGTTCAGTGTGCCTGAACTCACAATTTAATAACACATCTTTTTGTGAAGGTGGTTTTTGAATCGCGTGTTTAGAAACCACTCTTTTAGAAGTGGCTGGTTTTTTGTGCGCTAACATTTCTGTGTGTCTCTGCCTGGTTGTGGATTGACTGTCTGGATTTAAATGTGATAGGCTCTGGGGAATGTCTTGACCCAGGGGAGGAGGTGAGACAGCAACAGGCTGACCTGCATCTGGAGTGTAGGGGGGAGGAGTAACCCCTGGAGGTGAAGAGGCCTGGGTTGCTGCCATAAAACAATGGCTCCATCTCCTGCTGAGTGATTAAGGAGCCAGACCCCCACTATCAAAGGCAGAAGGTGTCACTGGCAGGGAGACACCCAGAACTGGTTTAGACAGGGGTCAGTGCCCCCTGAACACAAAGACTTCAAAGACATTTAGGGGTATAACTATGAGAGCTGAAACCCCTGGACTTTGGAATGGAACTGTTCAAGACTGTAAAGGATTGAACCTACTTCATGGTCAAGAGGAACCTCTGCCAAGGAAGAAACAGCTGAATAGACTGAAGGAAAGGACTGACCCTTGCTGTGTGTTCTGGGGCTGGCCTGCAGTTTGCTGCTGTAACCAAGGAGAGGCTAAAGGGACTTTGCTGTGTGCTGTGTCCCCCTGCTTGAAAGGACTTTGCTGTGCTCTGTCCTGAAGTAACTTAACCCCAAGGGCCCGAGGAGAGCTGGCTCCCTGTTGTGGAAACTCAGGAACACAAAAGTTTCCAGAAGTGTCTCAGCGACGCTGTGTGCGTGTGCTTTTTGCAGCCTGAGACCTTCGTAAGAAGTGCCCTGTGATCGTGGGCACCTGGAGTCCAAGCGAGTCTCAGCGACGCTGTGTGCGTGTGCTTTTTGCAGCCTGAGCCCTTCGTGAGCATTGTCATGTGATCGTGTGCACCTGGAGTCCAAGTGAGTCTCAGCGACGCTGTGTGCGTGTGCTTTGTGCAGCCTGAGACCTTCGTGAGGATTGCCCTGTGATCGTGCACACCGGAAAGTCAAGTGTGTCTCAGCGACGCTGTGTGCGTGTGCTTTTTGCAGCCTGACACCCTCGTAAGAAGTGCCCTGTGATCGTGGCTACCAGGAGTCCAAGTGAGTCTCAGCGACGCTGTGTGCGTGTGCTTCGTGCAGCCTGAGACCTTCGTGAGGATTGCCCTGTGATCGTGTGCGCCCGGAGCTCGAGAGAGTCTCAGCGACGCTGTGTGCATGTGCTTCGTGCAGCCTGAGACCTTCGTGAAGGTTGCCCTGTGTCCGTGCACACCCGAAGCTCAAGGGAGTCTCAGCGACGCGGTGTGCGTGTGCCCTGTTGCAGCCTGAGATCTTCGAGATCGCCATCAGCCCGGAATCAACCAAGTTGCGAGAGGAGGAGAGCGAGGTCGCACCCCCAGGTAACGTGTGTCGCTGCCTGGGGCGGGGTGCGTGCTCAGAGAGGGACGCTCTTGGCCTCTCCCCTTCTTGCAGCACGAGCCTCTGCTCAAGCTCGTATTGGGGCATGTAAGTGCCAAGGAGTGGAGGACCGGGGCCGGAGTGTTGAGCTGTACTTTGGTTTACACCATACCCGTGTTGGAGGGCATATTTAGGCGGAAGCTGACCGCGAGTCAGTACGAGAGGCAGAGAGACCGTCTAAAGCACCGTGATCGGTGCCGAAGTGCCTTGTGCATTGCATTGTTTCTGCATTACGAACTACCTGATTGTTACATTGCGCATTGCATTGTGTTTGCATAATGAACTGCCTGATTGTTGCATTACGAATCGCATTAGTTTGCATTATGAACTGCCTGATCGTTACATTGCGCATTGCATTGTGGTTGCATTACGAACTACCTGATCGTTGCATTACGCATCGCATTAGTTTGCATTACGACCTACCTGATTGTTACGTTGCGCATTGCATTGTGTTAGCATAACGAACTGCCTGATTGTTGTATTACGCATTGCATTAGTTTTGCATAACGAACTGCCGGATTGTTGCATTACGCATTGCAGTATTTTGGCATTACGAACTGCTGAATTGTTGCATGACGAACTGCATTATTTTTACATTGCAAAGTGCCTGATTCTTGCTTTACGAACTGCAAAGCATTGCACTAGAATTGCATTGGATCACCTAGAATTGCTCATTAATACCGTCAGACCCTACAAGGGCTGGCTGGCCTAATAACCGGCCAGGAGGAATATTACAAATACGCATATGTTGGATTTTTATCATGTGGTCTCATTGTATATCTTTTTATATAAACATATATTTGTTTTTCTATGAAACTCGTGTGGAGTCCTTTTGTGGTGTCATCATTGGGTCACTGAGAGCATGGTTGCAAATACTTTACACATTAGCCTTGAAGATAAGCGTGGCTGCTCGTGCAAAGCTACCAAGGGGGTGAGCAGGGGCTATCTGAGAAGGTGCTATGTTATGTTATGTTAGAATGAATTTATAAAGCGCACGTACACCGGGGAGGTTTCATGGCGCTAATTTGGTTGAGATCCAGGTCATAAAAGAGGGTTTAGAAAGCCTGTCGGAAAAGCCACGTTTTTAAAAGACTTCTGAAACCAAGAAGATTGGTACAGGAGCGAATTTCGGGGGGAAGAGAGTTCCAAAATATGGGGGCCAAGGTGGAGAACCTAGCACCACCAGTGCGCTTTAATCTGAAATGAGGAATAAGTAATACATTTTTGTGAGCTGAGCGAATATTTCGTGTAGGAGCGTATTTGTTAATCATATTATCAACAAATTTCGGGCTCTTTCCACAAAGTGACTTAAAAATAAGACATCCAATCTTGAAAGCACACCGCTGAACAACCGGAAGCCAATGTAATTGCTTCAAGAGAGGAGTAATGTGATGATGCCTAGGATGGTGGACAATCAGACGTGCAGCCTGGTTTTGTACTATCTGTAAGTGTGTCCGTCCTTTCCCTGACGTGGAAGCGAGGGTCCCTACTTGGCCTAAGGTACCTACCTCAGCCAACTAGGGAATCCCGGTTCTAACATGAACCTTACCCTTTTCACCCTTTGATATGTAAGAGAGCGACTGAAGAGCATCCCACAAGGAATACATCCATCTACAGCAAAGGTTTGCATGTTCCAAAAGAAGGTAAAGTTGCACTTTTGACCAAAAATCGAAGTTTTCACACATTTTTCATAAATGCTCTAGGAAGCATGAGATGTGTGGCAATACTGCCTCTTACCTAGAGTTGATTTTTATATGTTTCATTGGTTTAGAAATTTGCAATTAACACAACATTTGCTGTTTTTCAAATTTCCTGAAAGCAACCATCTGACATAGGCTGAGAGTAGTAAGAGTTGGACCTAGGCCATTTTCAAAGTGGTTCAAGGTCATAGTTAGCAGATCACTTAGATTATCATTGATGGGTCAGAGTTGTATTATAGGAATGTGATGTAAATGTCAGTGGCAACTTGTGCAGGAATCCTTGAGACAGAACTGACCTACAACTGACATTTTTTCCTTGTCAGAAGACAATGCGGCACCTTCAAAATTGGCTGAAACTGGTTGAGTTTGGTGACAGAGTTTGTGCACACATGTTCCTTATCAGATATTATATAGTGATGTGAATGATGAATAGATGTTAATAATTGTAAACACCTAAATCACTTACAACTTACAATATGGTAATTGGCTGTTACATTCTACTAATGAAAGAGGTGGAGTGGAATGTGTGTATCAGACTCCCAGAGGCAGAAATTCTTACATTCAGACACATATATTGCTCTCATTAAGTAAATAGTTAGGAAGGACCCAGATAGCGCTGGTGCTAGAGATGAGAATAAAATCAGGAATTCTCTGCATTGAGTATGTAAAAGTGAGTCTTTGCTCGTAAAATATCAAGTGATTTACTTTGTGTGCAGGTCTTTTATTTTGCTGTACAGCAAACCAGCACATTGTCAATGTCTGCCAGCTCTGCTAATTTTGTACCACCTTCTGTTGGCCTGGTCCCATATCCCTGTGTATATAAGCCTAAGCTGATGTGCGTGAGAACAGTTGCACGTGAGTGGGTGGTGAGAGACAAGGAACGAGGTTAAGAGATTAATTGAGATTTAGTTAGATGACTCACAAAAGGATGAAAACCTGATTGTATGACAGTTTAACCATATGTTTGCTTGTTGCTTTTTGAAGATTCTGATTAACAAAAAATGGGAAGACAGAATTCTGTTTTAAAAAATTGCACTCGAGTATTTAAACTGCAGAGAGGCATATTTATGTACCACAGAAGCACACTAGATTAGAGCAGGGTAATTTCAGACACAGAGCTCTGGCCGAATTCCAAAGCATTTTGCCTTGTAGTTTGCAGCTAAGGTGACCACCTGCCATGGAGGCAAATTCTGGTCAGCGACTGTACAAATTCAGGGTAAAGGTTCAAAATTTAGAACAGAAATTCAGGACAAAGGGTCAATTTTATGGACACATCTGAGTATGTCAAACAGTGATATAAAAGCAAGTAAATGGACAGCTGACACAAATGCAAAGCAAAGGAGGTTTATGTTCTTTGGTTTGCATAATACTGTGAGTATTGTACAAATATCCATATTTTACAGCACTTGTTTAAAGCTTTAAAAAGTAGAAAATATTTGGACCTTAAGCTAAAGTAAGGGATCATTGTCACTCAATTCTGTCCCTTTACCCTAAATGGTAGTACCAGAAGCAGTGCTCTGTTGATGAACGTGGACATCCAGCTCATCAGCAGTAGTAGTAATAGGGACAGAGAGGGAGAGAAATGTAAACTGAGGGGTGTGTCTGTGAGAGTGTGTTTTGAGTGGTATACCAATAGAATCCCAGCCTGGATTGACCTAAGTGCATGTGAACCTGTTATCCTGACTTTTGTTCACCCTGCACACATCCTATTCTAGGGTATGAGCTGTGGTGTAAGCCTGTACATGGAAATGCCAAGATTCAGAAACTGTTTCGGGACCTACAGTGCTGCATCAAGTATGTTATGCTCTCAGAGCCGACATAGGACTATTCTTAAGTGTACTGAGATAATCACATAAAGAAGGGGAGGTAGAGTAGCATTAGTCTCCATTAATAAAATAAGCTTAGTTAAAAGGTCCCGCCCATGAGCAATCAGATCATATACATAAACCAGACCATATGAGGTTAAGTAAAATACCACAGGTAATAAAAACCATTAAAATTCGCTATACAAATATGCTCTATGATCGGCGGTTAAAAGGTGGGCTGGCGGCCTCAATTAGTCTGTCTTGAATAGGTGCAGTCAATCAAATCTGTGTCCACGGGAGCGACAGTATTGACCTTCACTTGATCAGAGTAAGGAGGAGGCAAGAGAGCTAGGCGTCCTAGTTAAAGTGCAAAATACAGGGTGAGTGCACCCGGGGAGCCAACAGGGCATGATTGAGAGGCGAGCTTCTTGGGGTCACCCTCACACAGTGAGCTGAGCCAAGCAGGCCTCCCCTCTTGGTCGCAGCAGAACAGTGCACATAGTTAGTTTACTGCTGGCTTCGACTGAGCCGTCCACTAGAGAGATGTCATTCAGCTTTAAGTTAAGTTGCTGCTGGCACAGCAAGGTGACCAGGTGTGCTGTGGGGCATCCTTTTTTTTCCACCTTCAGCAGAAATTGGACAAAGCATCAGTTCAGCTGAGGGTCCCATGGTTCAAAGCAGGCCAGCACTGCCTGCCTCCACGAGCATATGCCTCTTTGGTTAAACTGGCTATTAGCAGCTGTCTCCTTTTGCCCAGCAGCTTTTTACAGAAGCAGACAAGATGAAGCAAGTTTTACTTCGCGGCCCAGCATAGGCGGCATTTGTCAGGGAGGCCCTCCCGCAGCAGGGGGAAGGTGAAATTTTGAAGGCAGCAACCCCAGCCGATACCTTAGGAACTGCACATTGACAAAGGATGGATATTCAGTGGTGAAATATTTTTGTGGTGCAAGGTTTTTCTAATTATTTAATGTCATCCATCCATGAGCTCTGTGTGTCAGTAAAGCCTTGTCTTCGGCGAGTGAGCGGGTTTTTATTGATTTCCAAATCAGCGTCTTCAACACCAATGGCTGGTTGGCATGTCCCAAAGGTAGGCCTTTCCTGGCAACAAGCCTCGATCCTGCTGCTCCTTCCATAGCAGGTAGTTCAGTGTGTTAGACTCTGCTTTCCTGATTTTGTTCAAGCATATTAGGTACGCTCCCCACCTGGCCAATGACTGTTTTAGCAACCTGAATTCTAGCTGAATATTCATTCCATTATATAAGCACTATTTCGTACACACAGGTTTCAATGCCGGTTTTGTTTTTTGTTCATCACATTTTGGACCTCAGAATGCTTTGTAATGGTCTTTCAAAATGTCCCACTCCTTCAACATCTTTCATTCAATTTATCACCTCAAGGTAATAGTTCCAAATGTCCCTTGTTGGGCCTTCAAGGATTAAATTCCATATATATGGCAGAGACATTCAGCAGCTTTATAACATCAAAGGCAATGTCACTCTCCATTCCAACTCATCACAGGTCTCTACAAAACCATGACTTAGAGAATACTGTGAGAAACCCCTAGTGTGTAAAATACTGTAGTATGTGTGTCACTGACCACGTCATGAGTGATGTAATATGTGAGGTCATAAGCAGTGCATTGCGGGGGCGCAAGTTATAGTTAGCTCACCTAACCATAACTGCTGAATTTCTCTGGTTTTGTACAAGAGAAATGTCAGCCTAACTATAACGTCCCTGTAACCTTTGTTTTTTTCACGGAATTTCATAGGTTTTTTAATTCTATTTCCTAACTTATCTGCCCCTGCAACCGGTCACCAGTAGGTAGTTATAGTTAGGACCATGTTTCCATAGAATTTTTTTTTTTTGACTTGCCTATATCTTTGACGCCGATTGCTGAATCTTCACAAAATGTTCCCCAAAAAAGTGCCCCTGTAATTCTTGTTGTGCATGGAAAGTTTCGGGACGATCCGCCAAGCGGGGGTCGAGATAAAGGGGGGGGTCAAAATACGTGCGCTTCCCCTCCTAATTCCCATAGGAGTTTTAGACACGACTACAGCTTGAACCACTCAACGGAATCACACCAAATTTAGCAGAAAGGTAGATATTAGTCGAGAGAAGTCCATTTTTTAGATTTGGTGTAAATCCATTCAGTAGTTTTAGAAATATTAAGGGAAATCCCAATTTGTATATGTAGGGACACGTATCCTCAGAGGACCCAACAGTCCCCATGCTGAAATGTGATTGGCTGTCAACACTTCAACCAGGAAGTGCTGGCAGGTATCTTGGGACTCGGCTTCAGCCGAGTCCTAGAAAAATATGTTAAAAATGAGAAGGGGGCAGGGTAGGAATACCCTAACCTCCTCCGCCTCTTGGGCAGTGGGTCCCACAGGGACCCCGCAGGGCAAGAAAATATTATTGACAGGAGCCAGGCTGGAACCAAGGCTCCCACCAAAAAATAAATAAAAAGGAGCATGAGCTCCTGCGCTACTGTAATGTTTAGCCCTCGGTGGGCCAGGTCCCAGGGAATGAGGATTTATAAAGATGTGCTGGTCCACATGCCCTGAGGACAGCCACCTCCCCATGCCAAATGTTTATAAATAAATGTGAGGTGGCCCACGCGCCCTCCTCACAGTCCCAGAGACTGCCACCACCCGGGGCATTTAAAATTATGTTTGTGGGCAATCCTGCTGGGCCCACCCACACCCCAGGGACCGCCACCTCCCCGGGACTAAACATTAATGTGGGGGGGCCTGCAATGCCCCCCTCCCCGTAGCCTCAGGGACCACCACCTCCCCAGGGTGGAAATATATTAATGTTGGGGGTCCGTCGCTGCCCACCAGCCCTGGAGCTAAGTTTTATGATGGAGGGGGCCGCACAGCCAGCCTGTGGAGCCATTTATAGCCCTGGGGACTGCCAGCCCCCAGGGCCGGCTCCTGCTTCCCCCGAGGTGCTCACCCTCAGGAGGTAGCTATTTGTTTTTGCTTGGTAGGAGCTGACAACTCCACCAATCAAAAGCAAACATAATTCCACTTTCTGCAAGCCGGAGCTGTACATCTGTTTCCCTGCAAGCAAATATGCGTGCAGGGAAACAGATGAAAACATTGCTCTGACAGGCAGGGAGCTGTCTTTCAGCAGATTCCTGTCTGTCAGAGCAATGCCGGCTCCTGCAGGAGGCAGGGCGCAGGGACCGTCGGGACTGGGAGCCTCCCCCTGTGGTCACATTGCATACTGAGTGCCCCTAGGGGCACCCAGGTGACATGGCTGAGCCAAGGGGATGGGGTCACCGGAGCCAAATCGGCCCAAAGATAGGGGCCGCGTAGCCCCCCTCCCCATAGTTTAATGGACGGGACCCAGGGGATGGGGCCCCCTTGGCCAAAATCAGCCCAGGGGGGTGAGCTGTGCGGGCCCCCCTTCTCTAATAAAAATTGCTAAATAAAGATCAGAAGGGAGCAGAAAGAAGCACAATAAGGGTCATAAAGGAGCAAAAAGAGGCAAAATAAAGGACAGCAATGAGCAGAAACAGGCAAGATAAAGGACAGCAACGAGCAGAAAGAGGCATGATAAAGGTGAGAACTGAGCAGAAAGAGGCAAAATAAAGGCGAGAAACTAGCAGAAAGAGGCAAAATAGAGGTCAGGAACCAGCAGCAGGAGGCAAAATAAAGGTCAGAAATGAGCAGAAAGAGGCAAAATAGAGATCAGCAACAAGCAGAAAGAGGCAAAATTAAGGTCAGAAACGAGTAGAAAGAGGCAAAATAAAGGCCAGCAATGAGCAGAAAGATGCAAAATAGAGGTCAGGAACAAGCAGAAAGAGGCAAAATAGAGGTCAGAAACGAGCAGAAAGAGGCAAAATAGCAGTCAGGAACCAGCAGCAAGAGGCAAAATAAAGGTCAGAAATGAGCAGAAAGAGGCAAAATAGAGACCAGCAACAAGCAGAAAGAGGCAAAATTAAGGTCAGAAACCAGTAGAAAGAGGCAAAATAAAAACCAGCAATGAGCAGAAAGATGCAAAATAGAGGTCAGGAACAAGCAGAAAGAGGCAAAAAAGGGGTCAGAAAGGAGCAGAAAGAGGGAAAATAGAGGTCAGCAAAGAGCAGAAAGAGGCAAAATAAAGACCAGCAGAAAGAGACTAAATGGAGGTCAGAAATGAGCAGAAAGAGGCAAAATAAAGGACCGAAACGAGCAGAAAGAGGCAAACTAGAGGTCAGAAACTAGCAGAAAGAGGCAAAATAAAGGCCAGCAACGAGCAGAAAGAGGCAAAGTAAAGATCAGAAATGAGTAGAAAGATGCAAAATAAAGGTTAGAAATTAGCAGAAAGAGGCAAAATAGAAGTCAGAAATGAACAGAAAGAGGCAAAATAAAGGTCCAAAACGAGCAGACAAAGTTAGAAAATGAGTAGACAATGAGCTGAACCCACTCAGGCACTCATGTACCCTCTCACAGAACAGCTCAGGCACTCTCACAGCCACTCACAGACTCATTCAGACACTCATGCACCCACTCACAGATGAACTGAGACATGCACCCACTCACAGACTTAGACACTAATGCACCCACATACTTATACTTTGTTTTACCCATTCACAGACCTACTCAGAGACTCATGTACCAACTCACAGACCCACTTAGAGACTCACACACCCACTCATAGATCCACTCAGAGGTTCATGCACCCACTCACAGACTCACTCAGACACAAACATCCGATTACAGATCCATTCAGAGACTCATGTACCCACTCACAGACCCACCCGGAGACTTAAGCACCCACTCACAGACCCACTCAGATGATCATGCACTTACTCACAGACCCACTTAGATACTCACACATCCATTCACAGACCCACTCAGAGACTCATGCACCCACTCATTCATCCACTCAGACACTCATACGCTCACTCACAGACCCAGTCAGACACTCACACACTCACTCACACAACCAGTGATCCATTTATGCAGGTACACCCAGACCCACTCAGACACTAACACATCCACTCACACACCCTTTGAGACAATCATGCCCTCAATCACATACACACTGAGACACGCTTGCACTCACTGACACAATCATTTTCAAAGGTTTCAGGTCACAGTTAGGAAATAGAGTTAAAAAAACCTTAAAAAGTCACTGAAAAAAACAAAGGTTACAGGGGCATTATAGTTAGGAAATTGAATTTAAAAAGCCTTAGAAATTCACTGAAAAAACAAAGGTTGCAGAGACGTTATAGTTAAGCTCACATTTCACTCATACACAACCAGTACAATTCCGCAGTTATAGTTACCTGAGCTAACTATACCTTATGCCCTGGCAATGTACTGCTTATGGCCTCACATTTTACATCGCTCATGACATGGTCAGTGACATCCCTGATGACATCTCAAATGGCATCACTTATGACATCATTGATGACATCATCCACATACACTCACTCACACATCCACACAACCACTCACAGACCCATACAAGTACTCACACAACCACTCACTCCACTATTGAGCCACTCAGACACCCACTCACTCACTCATGCAGATACTCACAGACCCACTTATTCACCTATACATCCACTCACACACCCATTCATTCTCACACATACAGCCTCTCAACAAACCCATTCACTCACCCATACAAGCACTCACACACTCCGTGACACACCCACACGACCACTTACATACCTATTTACACATCCATACAAGCACTCATACATCCACTCACTCACCCATACATCCATTGACACAGATACTTACTTTACAATAGCGGCACTTGCACACCAACTCACTTAACCATACAGCCACTCAAACAGCCATTCATTCACCCATACAGTCACTTACACAGTCATTCACCCACCCATACAGCCACTCACACAGCCACTCACACAGCCACTCACTCACTCATACAGGCATGGACACATTCACTCACTCACCAACATAGTCACTCACACAATCACTCACTGACCCACACAGCTACTCACATACCTATTTATACACCCATACATTCACTCACACACCCATACCAGCACTCAGACATCCACTCACATATGGATACAGATAGCCACACAGCCGCTCACATAATATAGGTTAGAAATAGTATCTCTCATTAGTAGTATAGAAAGTATACTATTTTAACTTATGCAGTACCTTGGTATATATGTTTAACACTCATAAACATTTAGAAAACAGGCTGGATGATTTCATCAGTGATGTAATATGAGAAGTCATCAGTGATGTCACTGACCATGTCATGAGTGATGTAATATGTAGGTCATAAGTAGCGCATTGCGGGGGCGTAAGTTATAGTTAGCTCAGATAATTATAATTGCTGAATTTCGCTGGTTTTGTACGAGTTAAATGTGAGCCTAACTATAATGTGTCATTAACCTTTGGTTCTTCAGTGAATATATATATATATATATATATATATATATATATATATATATATATATATATATATATATACAGAAAACTCCGCTGCAGCTTGATTCTTTCAAAAACGGAGCACGGACCACATTGTCTTTGCGATGTCTTTTTATTATTCCCCAAACACCTCTACAGCCATGACGCGTTTCAGCCCTGCCTCGGGCCTTGATTACATGACACGCTCTGTCAGGTAAGTGGATTTTTTTATACATTTTGTAGGTGAATCTTTTAAAGTGACAGGTGTTTAAGTTAAAATACATAGACATAGACAAAATATACAGTTATTTATGTTAAACCAGGTATTGTGTTTTGATTAAAACCTGCTACAAATAAAATGCAATATACAATAAATATTATACAATTGTTGCGAGGCTGTATCATCGTAAATAAACACAGAGACAAAGTGTCTGCCATTGAAGCATTCAGATAGCCATAAAATATGCTATCTTCCATATGGTATGTAAAAATTGCCTCGCATTGGTACCTGGTATTAAAATAATAATACTGAGATAAAAAATTAGGGAATTTAGGTAGTTGTTAAAAAATCCAAGTATAAAAATACCGGCCTGATTGCCACATAGCACCAAATTGTTAATGTCTGTCTACTTAAAACCTGCTGTTAATAAAGTGCATAAACTCTCCTCTATAAAAGTGCTAAAACCCGTGTATAAAATCCTAAAAACATTAGTGTAAAAAACTACCTAAACCTGTGTGTGAAATCTGCAATAAAAACAAATTGCAAAATTGTGATATCTAAATCTAAAATTTGCAGCAATGGACATGAAAATTGTTTTTTGTTTTTTTGACAAGCAGATAGAAAATTGTTTATGATGTTAATCTGTTCATATAGAAAAACAAAACTACACTAAGCAACAAGTGTCGTTTAAAATTGCTGTGTCGTGTTTTCTACTAAACAAGAAATCATGATAAAAACTGTTATGTAACTGTTAGAGGCAAGTGTGTAGCTCCTCCGTAGCGTTTAGACCTTTAGGTTGTTTTGTATCGGGGTTAATGATATATTGAGTCTCAAGCAGTCTAAGATGTCTTTCTCTGTCTCCACCTCTTTTCTTCGGGGGTACTGTATCTATTAAGTAGTATTGTAGACCGCTAGGGTCTGCTCCGTGAACCTCGCTAAAGTGTCTAGCAACTGGGTAGTTCTGATCCTGATTTTTATAGCCCTAATGTGTTGGAGTACCCTCTTGTGTCCCTGCAGTATCGTACTACCAATATATTTGAGCCCACAAGGGCACTCCAGCACATATATATATATATATATATATATATATATATATATATATATATATATATATATATATATATATATATACGCAAAAGTTACCTCAAACGAGAGAGCCCACACACGGGTAGATATAGTTTAAAAATGTATTCGTGACTGCAGTGCAAATCCAATGGTGTGCCAGTCCAAATATGAAGCCAGACACGTTTCAGGCCCCTGCCCTTAATCATTGGCTTTAGACGACTGGAAATGCAAGAAGCTGATGATGCACCTGTGATTATTAAGATCCCACGCCCCCATGGGCGCGGCCGCTCGCACAGCCTCCTGGGACTTGGAGTCATCAACGTATTGCTCATGTGAACCCTGTTGCAAAACCAGGAATGAATTCATATGTAGTCCCCAAGTGGGTCGCTGGACCATCCTCAGTGATTTGCACAAACACCTCATCGTCACAAATATCACTCCCGTCCTGCTCCGATAAAACCGCTTGGCAATATCCAGGTCTGTTCATGCAGCTGGACTCTCTCACGGCTAGGAAGGCCGTTAAAACATCAAACCGCAAAAGTTACCTCAAACGAGAGAGCCCACACACGGGTAGATATAGTTTAAAAATGTATTTGTGACTGCAGTGCAAATCCAATGGTGTGCCAGTCCAAATATGAAGCCAGACGCGTTTCGGGCCCCTGCCCTTAATCATTGGCTTTAGACGACTGGAAATGCAAGAAGCTGATGATGCACCTGTGATTATTAAAATCCCACGCCCCCATGGGAGCGGCCGCTCGCTCAGCCTCCTGGGACTTGGAGTCATCAACGTATTGCTCATGTGAACCCTGTTGCAAAACCAGAAAGAATTCATATGTAGTCCCAAAGTGGGTCGCTGGAACATCCTCAGTGATTTGCACAAACACCTCATCGTCACAAATATCACTCCCGTCCTGCTCCGATAAAACCGCTTGGCAATATCCAGGTCTGCTCACGCAGCGGGACTCTCTCACGGCTAGGAAGGCTGTTAAAACATGAAACCGCAAAAGTTACCTCAAACGAGAGAGCCCACACACGGGTAGATATAGTTTAAAAATGTATTCGTGACTGCAGTGCAAATCCAATGGTGTGCCAGTCCAAATATGAAGCCAGACGCGTTTCGGGCCGCTGCCCTTAATCATTGGCTTTAGACGACTGGAAATGCAAGAAGCTGATGATGCACCTGTGATTATTAAAATCCCACGCCCCCATGGGCGCGGCCGCTCGCACAGCCTCCTGGAACTTGGAGTCATCAACGTATTGCTCATGTGAACCCTGTTGCAAAACCAGGAATGAATTCATATGTAGTCCCCAAGTGGGTCACTGGAACATCCTCAGTGATTTGCACAAACACCTCATCGTCACAAATATCACTCCCTTCCTGCTCCGATAAAACCGCTTGGCAATATCCAGGTCTGCTCACGCAGCGGGACTCTCTCACGGCTAGGAAGGCCGTTAAAACATCAAACCGCAAAAGTTACCTCAAACGAGAGAGCCCACACACGGGTAGATATAGTTTAAAAATGTATTCGTGACTGCAGTGCAAATCCAATGGTGTGCCAGTCCAAATATGAAGCCAGACGCGTTTTGGGCCACTGCCCTTAATCATTGGCTTTAGACGACTGGAAATGCAAGAAGCTGATGATGCACCTGTGATTATTAAAATCCCACGCCCCCATGGGCGCGGCCGCTCACACAGCCTCCTGGGACTTGGAGTCATCAACGTATTGCTCATGTGAACCCTGTTGCAAAACCAGGAATGAATTCATATGTAGTCCCCAAGTGGGTCGCTGGAACATCCTCAGTGATTTGCACAAACACCTCATCGTCACAAATATCACTCCCGTCCTGCTCCGATAAAACCGCTTGGCAATATCCAGGTCTGCTCACGCAGCGGGACTCTCTCACGGCTAGGAAGGCTGTTAAAACATGAAACCGCAAAAGTTACCTCAAACGAGAGAGCCCACACACGGGTAGATATAGTTTAAAAATGTATTCGTGACTGCAGTGCAAATCCAATGGTGTGCCAGTCCAAATATGAAGCCAGACGCGTTTCGGGCCGCTGCCCTTAATCATTGGCTTTAGACGACTGGAAATGCAAGAAGCTGATGATGCACCTGTGATTATTAAAATCCCACGCCCCCATGGGCGCGGCCGCTCGCACAGCCTCCTGGGACTTGGAGTCATCAACGTATTGCTCATGTGAACCCTGTTGCAAAACCAGGAATGAATTCATATGTAGTCCCCAAGTGGGTCACTGGAACATCCTCAGTGATTTGCACAAACACCTCATCGTCACAAATATCACTCCCTTCCTGCTCCGATAAAACCGCTTGGCAATATCCAGGTCTGCTCACGCAGCGGGACTCTCTCACGGCTAGGAAGGCCGTTAAAACATCAAACCGCAAAAGTTACCTCAAACGAGAGAGCCCACACACGGGTAGATATAGTTTAAAAATGTATTCGTGACTGCAGTGCAAATCCAATGGTGTGCCAGTCCAAATATGAAGCCAGACGCGTTTTGGGCCACTGCCCTTAATCATTGGCTTTAGACGACTGGAAATGCAAGAAGCTGATGATGCACCTGTGATTATTAAATCCACGCCCCCATGGGCGCGGCCGCTCACACAGCCTCCTGGGACTTGGAGTCATCAACGTATTGCTCATGTGAACCCTGTTGCAAAACCAGGAATGAATTCATATGTAGTCCCCAAGTGGGTCGCTGGAACATCCTCAGTGATTTGCACAAACACCTCATCGTCACAAATCTCACTCCCGTCCTGCTCCGATAAAACCGCTTGGCAATATCCAGGTCTGCTCACGCAGCGGGACTCTCTCACGGTTAGGAAGGCCGTTAAGACATCGAACCGCAAAAGTTATCTCAAACGAGAGAGCCCACATACGGGTAGATATAGTTTAAAAATGTATTTTTGACTGCAGTGCAAATCCAATGGTTTTTCGGGCCCGAAACGCGTCTGGCTTCATATTTGGACTGGCACACCATTGGATTTGCACTGCAGTCATGAATACATTTTTAAACTATATCTACACGTGTGTGGGCTCTCTCGTTTGAGGTAACTTTTGCGGTTTGATGTTTTAACGGCCTTCCTAGCCGTGAGAGAGTCCCGCTGCGTGAGCAGACCTGGATATTGCCAAGCGGTTTTATCGGAGCAGGACGGCAGTGATATTTGTGATGATGAGGTGTTTGTGCAAATCACTGAGGATGTTCCAGCGACCCACTTGGGGACTACATATGAATTTATTCCTGGTTTTGCAACAGGGTTCACATGAGCAATACGTTGATGATTCCAAGTCCCAGGAGGCTGTGCGAGCGGCCGCGCCCATGGGGGCGTGGGATTTTAATAATCACAGGTGCATCATCAGCTTCTTGCATTTCCAGTCGTCTAAAGCCAATGATTAAGGGCAGGGGTCCGAAACGCGTCTGGCTTAATATTTGGACTGGCACACCATTGGATTTGCACTGCAGTCACGAATAAATTTTTAAACTATATCTACCCGTGTGTGGGCTCTCTCGTTTGAGGTAACTTTTGCGGTTTGATGTTTTAACGGCTGTTAGAAATGGGGGTCTCTAGTTGGCAATGGCTGGCCACTGTCCAAGTAGGGACCCTTCTTCCTAAGTCAGAGTGAGAGGGCTACCCTCTTTAATACCCCTGCTCAACCCTGTGGTAACGTAGCACGAGCAGGTAGGCTTATCTCAGAGGCAGGGTGTGAAGCATTTATGACCATACACAGTAACACAGTGAGGAACACTACAAAGGGACACCACACAAGTAGTTATTATAAAAAATAAGTATCTTTATATAAAGGCAGATTTATCACAAGACCAATAACTGTAAAAGCCACAATACTGTCAAAAATAGGATAGCTGTTGAAGGGCTGTCAAAAATAGTTCAAAGGTTGCAAAAATAAGGTTCAGGTTCAAAGCAGTGGTCTCTGCGACCCTTTCTTTCACAAAGTACCTGGGTTTAGTAGCAAAACCAACAAAATGTCGCAAATAAGCTGTAGCGATGATTCTCGGCACGCGAGGCCGGCGATGCGTTGAAATCCTTGCCGCAAGGGAGGATGATGCGCCGATCTGCGTGATGCGTGCGGAGACGATGCGACAAACTTCTGCACGCTGGACCGCCGATGCGATGACTTTCTTGCCGCGTGGGAGAAGTCGATGCGGTGATCCTGTTGCGCTGTGCGATCGTGTTGCGATGCGAAGACAAGATGCTCCACGAGGGAGCGACGAAATTCGGTGCGATGCGATCAAAGTGGCGGACGCACGGCGTCCGCACTGCGATGTCTCGAAGCGATGATTTCTTTAAGGGTTGCGAGTGCGCGGCGACAGCAGCGCGATGATCTTTCCAGCACGTCTCGGCTGCAGCGGCTCGCAAAGGGGCGTCAGCGATGGTTTCGTGTTGCGGGCCCTCGGCGGCAGTAGCGCGATTATTTTCCCAGCGCTCTCGACTGCAGCGGCCCGCAAAGATGCGTTAGCGTCGATTTCCCACACTCTTTTCTCTGATGCAAACTAGAGGCCCTGGAACTCACAGGAGCCTCCTCAGCAGATAGCAGTCCTCGCAGGGAAGAAGCAGGAGGTTGGTGGTGGAGTCTGATGTGCCTGAGACTCCAGCAGGAGGCTAGCTCTTTTCCTAGCCCTTGGGTAATTGCTGTAACAAAAATAAAAGTTCTCTCAAGAGTTCCTTTTCCTCTTCTTCAAGGTCCAGTGGTCACTGCTGCAGGCCAGTGCAAGAAACAACACACAGCACAGGGACAGTCACTTCCTGCAGATTCCTCCAGTGGCACGGACAGAGTTTCCTCTCCAGATCCAAAAGCAATACAAAAATGTAGGGGTTTGAGCACAGATATTTATACCCCAAAAGCCTTTGTTCTTAGAAGCTACCAGTCACTGAACCTAGCCAGAACCAGTTCTGCTCAGGCCTGGAGCACTTTGTTTACCAGGCTGCATCCTTACTTTCAGAAAGAGGGGGTCTGCTAGCAGACACAGTGGGAGGTGGAGCCAGCATTCACCTTGCCAGGCACAGCCCTATTCAGGTCAAGGAACCACCCCTCCCCACACTCTAAATGCAGATCTCTCTATTCAACCCAGGTCTGACTCAGCCTGTCCTGCCCCTCTAAAACCAGACAGCCAATACACATAACAGCAGAGCACACTGGAAGGCTTAGGCAAGAAAATACCTACTTTCTAAAAGTGGTATTTTCAAACACAGAATATAAAAATAGACTTCACTAAAAGATGTATTTTAATATTCTGAGCTCAGGCATACTAAATTCGTTTTTCTACCATGTTCCTGGGGTCAGTTAGGACTATAGAATGTAATAGTCAAACTGCCCATTCTAGCCTATGAGGAACAGGTAGCCTTACAGTAGTGAAAAACGAAATGGGGCATAATTCACTACCAGGACATGCTACACACACCAAGGCATGTCCTACCTTACACATACAAGGCACCCTACCATAGGGGTGACTTACAGGATGCCAAGGGAAGGTTCAGGGGCTGGGAAGTGAGTGCACTTCACAACCAAGATGGCAGTTCTGGACTGCACACAGACACTGCAGTGGCAGGTCTGAGACATACTTTACAAGCTGCTTCTGTGGGTGGCACACATCAGTGCTGCAGGCCCACCAGCAGCATTTGGTTTACCAGCCCTGGGCACACATAGGCCACACTACTAGGGACTAACAGGTAAACCAAATAAGCCAATCAGGGATATACCAATTCACATAGACATATTTCCACAGGGAGCATTCGCGCTGTGTCACTGAATGGCAGTGGCACAGCGCCCAGAGCATCTAACACCAGTAAAACAGAGGAGACAACAGCGAAAAATGGAAGGGAGACCCACGCCAATGGTGCCAGGTCTAACACACGTCCCCTCCAGCTGAAATGTGGGGAGAACTACCCATCCCCTTGGAAGTTTTCATCGCTAAGGCGGAAAAATCTGGACAGACCATCAGCATTGGGGTGTTCTGTACCAGGGCGGTGTTCCACCGTGAAGTCCATACCCTGTAGGGAAATGGACCACCTCAACAACTTGGGATTCTCACCCCTCATCTGCATCAACCATCTGAGGGGTCTGTGGTCTGTCTGAACCCGGAAGTGAGTCCCAAACAGGTATGGTCTCAGCTTCTTCAGTGTCCAGACCACAGTAAATGCCACACGCTCAATTGCACTCCACCTCTGTTCCCGTGGAAGTAACCTCCTACTGATGAAGGCTACAGGTTGGTCTAGTCCCTCCTCATTTATCTGTGACAGAACGGCCCCCACCCCATGCTCTGAAGCGTCTGTCTGGACAACAAATTCCTTAGCAAAATTGGGCGCCTGGAGTACGGCTGCTGTACACATAGCAGTTTTGAGGGCATCAAAGGCTTTCTGACAGGTGTCAGTCCAGTTCACAATCTTTGGCCGCTTCTTGGAAGTCAACTCAGTCAAGGGTGCAACAATGTTGCCATACCCCTTGACAAACCTCCTGTAATAACCCGTGAGTCCAAAGAAGGCCCTCACCTGGGTCTGGGTCCTTGGGGGCTCCCAAGCCAGGATGGTTTCAATCTTGGGCTGCAGGGGCGCCACCTGGCTGCTCCCCACCTGGTGTCCCAAGTACACCACAGAACCCTGCCCAATCTGGCACTTACTGGCCTTGATTGTGAGGCCTGCTCTGCGCAGCGCCATCAACACTTCCCAGAGGTGGCGCAAGTGGTCCTCCCAGGAGGAACTAAACACTGCAATGTCATCAGGTAGGCGGCACTGAAAGCCTCCAGCCCAACCAACACCTGGTTGACCAATCTCTGGAAGGTGGCAGGGGCATTCTTCATCCCAAAGGGCATCACACGGAACTGGTAGTGCCCATCTGGAGTGGAGAATGCTGACCTCTCCTTTGCCCCATCAGTTAAGGCGATCTGCCAGTTCCCAGACATCAGATCAAACGTGCTGAGGTACCGGGCAGCCCCTAACCGGTCTATGAGCTCATCAGCTCTGGGGATGGGGTGCGCGTCGGTCTTGGTGACCGAATTGAGACCTCGGTAGTCCACACAGAACCTAAGTTCAGGAGTGGCACCAGGCGTCGCAGCTTTTGGTACCAAGACCACGGGGCTGGACCAGGGGCTGCTAGAGGACTCAACCACCCCTAGGGCGAACATTTTGGAGACCTCCTCCTTAATGCAAGCCCTGACCCTGTCAGTTACCCTGTAAGCCTTGTGCTTGACAGGAGAACTGTCCCTGGTATCCACCTCATGGACGCACCAATCAGTGACACCAGGTACCAGGGAGAACAAATCAGAAAATTGCCCCAACAGGTGGTGACAATCTCTCTGCTGCTCAGGGGTCAGTGTGGTGGAGAGGATCACACCCTCCACTGACCCATCCTTCTCTTCTGCACACAGGAGGTCAGGGAGAGGCTCACTCTCCTCCTCAACCCCATCATCTGTGGCAAGAAGCATGCCCACTTCAGACCTCTCAAAGTGGGGCTTTAGGTGGTTCACATGCAGGACCCGCAAGGGGTTCCTGGGAGACTGAAAGAACACCAAGTAGGTAACTGGACTTTTGCGCTCCACCACCTCAAATGGACCGGTCCACTTATCTTGGAGCGCACAAGGCTCCACTGGGGCCAGTACCCAAACCTGACCAGGTTGAAATTCGACCAGAGTGGCATTCTGGTCGTGCCAACGTTTCATTTCTTCCTGGCTGGCTTCCAGATTTGCCTCAGCAATCTTTCTGAAACGCCGAGTCTGGTTCCTGAAGGCCAACATGTAGCTAAATACATCTTGGGGAGGTTTCCTGGGAGATTGCTCCCAGCCTTCCTTGACAAGACTCAGAGGTCCTCTAACCGGGTGGCCATAGAGGAGTTCAAAGGGACTGAACCCTAAGGACTTCTGCGGCACCTCACTGTAGGCAAACAACAGGCATGGCAAGAGGACGTCCCACTTACGCCTCAGGGGCTCTTCTAGGCCCATGATCATGCCCTTCAAGGTCCGGTTGAACCTTTCAACCAGACCATTACCTTGGGGGTGGTAAGGAGTGGTGAACTTATATGTTACCCCACACTCCTTCCACAGAGACTTCATGTACTGGGAGATGAAGTTGGTCCCCCTGTCAGACAGCACCTCTCTGGGGAATCCCACACGGGAGAAAATCCCCATCAGTGCACGTCCCACCACGGGGCCGTCACTGTCCTGAGCGGGATGGCTTCAGGGTGCCGGGTGGCATGGTCCACCAAGACCAGGATGAACCTGTTGCCCATGGCTGTCTTGGGGTCCAGAGGCCCCACAATGTCAATGCCCACTCGCTCGAATGGGGTACTCACAACTGGAAAGGGCTGGAGTGGGGCCTTGATCTTCCCCCACTCTTCCCACTTGCCTGGCAAGTCTCACAGGTCCTGCAATGAGTGTCTGAACTCTTGTGCATCTGGGGCCAATAAAAGTGGGCGGCCAGCCTCTCAAAGGTCTTGGTCTGCCCCAGATGTCCTGCCAATCGAATGTCATGAGCCAACCCCAGTAGGAAGGTTCTGAAGCACTCGGGTACCACCAGCACACGGGCTGACCCTGGCTCAGCAACCTTAGGCTCACTATACAGGAGACTGTTCTCCCAATAAATCAGATGTGAACCAGACATGTCACCTTCTGCCTGGGCTGCAGCCTGTCGCCGCATACCCTCAAGAGAGGGGCAAACTCTCTGCTGCTCACAAAATTCCTCCCTGGTGGGTCCCCCTTCCTGCTACCAATGGGTCAGCTCAGGCAGGTCCCCCAGTTCGGTGATCTGCTCCCTGGTAGGCTCCAGGGCATCCCCTTCAGGGTCTGCTCCTTCCTGGGCCGTGGGAACCAAGGGGGCCGGCTTCCCGCGCCCCCTGCCCCTTCTCTCTAAGGCAGGGATCTGGGCCATACTCTCAGGCTCCAGATTCTTCTCAACACCCTCCTTGGCTGCCATGGACCGAGTGGTAGCACACGCCCACTCAGGCAGACCCAACATCTCTAAGTGAGCCTTCCTCTCCACCGTAGCCCACGGGGAGTCCTCTAAATCATTGCCCAGCAGACAGTCTACAGGCATGGCGGGCCTCACAGCTACCTGAAGAGTTCCTGAGACTCCCCCACTCAAAGGGAACCTGAGCCACCTCACATTGGCTCTCTGAGTTGTCTGCGGACACTACTGGGTAGAATGCATGGGGGACAACCTGCTCTTTGGACACCAACCGGGAGCTGACAGCAGTTACACTGGCCCCTGTGTCTCTTAGAGCCTCCACCCTATGGCCATTGATGGTCACCCACTGCCTGTATTTTTAGTGTTAGCAGGCAGTGCAGGCTTGGGGACCATCTCAAAGTCCCCTAATGAGACAAGGGTCAACTCTACGGGGTCCCACCCCTCTTGGGCACCCATCTCCTCCTCTCCCAGGGCTACACTAGCAATCTGGCGGGGTGGTGCACGGGGGTGCACTGGCCCCCTTTGGGGGCACTGGGGATCAAAATATCTGTGGCCCACTTGACCACAGTTGTAACACGTGGGGGCCCCTGGGAACAGGCCTACCTGTTGGGGGCCCTGTCCTCCTGTGTTGGGGGGCTGGGACACCACTGCTTGGTTCCCTGGGGGATTACTTTGGGGCCCTCGGTGGAACTCCCTCTGTTGACCCTTGTCCCCCCACTCCTCTGCTGGGGACCCTGCCCACCTTTGGCGACGTCTCCCACTGGACCCTTGCGGACCCGGGTGCTCACCCAGCGGTCCGCCTCCTCAGCAAGCTTTCTAGGGTTAGTCAGCTTGCAATCAATTAGGTGCTGGCGTAGCTCAGGAAAACAATTACTAGATAAATGCTCCCATGTAATCAAATCATAAAACTGTGCAAAAGTTTCTACTTTGCTACCTTTTACCCAGCGTTCCATGGCTCTGCAAAAAAAAGACACATATTCAACCCACGTGGTACCCTCTAGCTTCTTGCAGACCCTAAACCTCTGCCTATACATCTCAGGGGTCAAACCATAGCGGGTCATCAACACTTCCTTCATGTGGGCATAAACCATCCTACTTTCTGGGGGCAGGTCCAACAAGGTATCCCTCCCCTCACTCACAAAGCGTCCCCACAACCCCGCTCCCCAATCCTTCTCAGGGACCCTTGTGGGACACCATGGCTAATTCATAAGCGGCAAACCATTGCCCAATATCTTCACTTTTGTGGAAATCCTTAATAACCTCCTTGGGTATATACACCCTACTCTCAGGGTGCACTACAGGTACGCTGCCACCAGAGGGGAGATTTCCATGCTCTTAGCTTTAATCTCCAACTCCTTCAATACTCTCTCATGCTCAAGCTTCATCCTCATAATCTCAATTTCTAACTTCTTGTTCTCTAGGTCCCGGTGACCATCCATTTTAAGCTTAGCCATCTCCATATTATGCCGCCTATCTCTCTCCCTGTTCTCCAGCTCTTCTGGGGACAGACCCTTAGCGGACACACTAGAGCCCGGGTTGGAAAGGGCTGGATCTCCTACTAAGTCTACTACATCGACCTGCTGCTCTCCTACCTCCACAAGCTCTCCTATATCCTTAGGGGCATCCCTGGCTTCTAGCCAGGCCTTCAGCGCCTTGTAATACTCCTCCCTTCTAGTGAGACCTGTGATAGGGACTGTGAATTGCTTGCAAAAGTATTTGAGCTGCTTGGCATTGTAGGTTTCTATTTTCTCTTCTTCCCAGGAGAGATCCTCTGAGGCATTGGATCTGGGCTTGCCCATTGTAGAAATAACTGGCAATATCAATAAAGGACAGAAGAAAACGTCTCAAAAAAAATGTAAGCGGGTGAAAAATCACCGGCAATATCAATCACAATATAGGATCCTAAAAACTCTCAGAAATGTGCACGGGTGAAAAATCACTGGCAATATCAATGACAATAGGGGATCAAAAAACTTTCAAAAAATGGGCGCGGGTGAAAAATCACCGGCAATATCAATCACAATATAGGATCCCAAAAACTCTCAGAAATGTGCGCGGGTGAAAAATCACCGGCAATATCAATTACAATAGGGGATCAAAAACTTTCAAAAAATGGGCGCGGGTGAAGAATCACCGGCAATATCAATCACAATATAGGATCCCAAAAACTCTCAGAAAATGTGTGCGGGTGAAAAATCACCGGCAATATCAATTACAATATAGGATCCAAAAAAACTCTCAAAAAATGTATGCGGTACGTTATGGTCTGCACTCACTAGTAGTGTACACTATAATTACTGTATGCGATCATAAATGCAAGTCCAGATCCTCACCGCTGACCACCAATGTTAGAAATGGGGGTCTCTAGTTAGCAATGGCTGGCCACTGTCCAAGTAGGGACCCTTCTTCCTAAGTCAGAGTGAGAGGGCTACCCTCTTTAATACCCCTGCTCAACCCTGTGGTAACGTAGCACGAGCAGGTAGGCTTATCTCAGAGGCAGGGTGTGAAGCATTTATGACCATACACAGTAACACAGTGAGGAACACTACAAAGGGACACCACACAAGTAGTTATTATAAAAAATAAGTATCTTTATATAAAGGCAGATTTATCACAAGACCAATAACTGTAAAAGCCACAATATTGTCAAAAATAGGATAGCTGTTGAAGGGCTGTCAAAAATAGTTCAAAGGTTGCAAAAATAAGGTTCAGGTTCAAAGCAGTGGTCTCTGCGACCCTTTCTTTCACAAAGTACCTGGGTTTAGTAGCAAAACCAACAAAATGTCGCAAATAAGCTGTAGCGATGATTCTCGGCACGCGAGGCCGGCGATGCGTTGAAATCCTTGCCGCAAGGGAGGATGATGCGCCGATCTGCGTGATGCGTGCAGAGACGATGCGACAAACTTCTGCACGCTGGACCGCCGATGCGATGACTTTCTTGCCGCGTGGGAGAAGTCGATGCGGTGATCCTGTTGCGCTGTGCGATCGTGTTGCGATGCGAAGACAAGACGCTCCGCGAGGGAGCGATGAAATTCGGTGCGATGCGATCAAAGTGGCGGACGCACGGCGTCCGCACTGCGATGTCTCGAAGCAATGATTTCTTTAAGGGTTGCGAGTGCGCGGCGACAGCAGCGCGATGATCTTTATGCGTTAGCGTCGATTTCCCACACTCTTTTCTCTGATGCAAACTAGAGGCCCTGGAACTCACAGGAGCCTCCTCAGCAGATAGCAGTCCTCGCAGGGAGGAAGTAGGAGGTTGGTGGTGGAGTCTGATGTGCCTGAGACTCCAGCAGGAGGCTAACTCTTTTCCTAGCCCTTGGGTAATTGCTGTAACAAAAATAAAAGTTCTCTCAAGAGTTCCTTTTCCTCTTCTTCAAGGTCCAGTGGTCACTGCTGCAGGCCAGTGCAAGAAACAACACACAGCACAGGGACAGTCACTTCCTGCAGATTCCTCCAGTGGCACGGACAGAGTTTCCTCTCCAGATCCAAAAGCAATACAAAAATGTAGGGGTTTGAGCACAGATATTTATACCCCAAAAGCCTTTATTCTTAGAAGCTACCAGTCACTGAACCTAGCCAGAACCAGTTCTGCTCAGGCCTGGAGCACTTTGTTTACCAGGCTGCATCCTTCCTTTCAGAAAGAGGGGGTCTGCTAGCAGACACCTAGTGGGAGGTGGAGCCAGCATTCACCTTGCCAGGCACAGCCCTATTCAGATCAAGGAGCCACCCCTCCCCACACTCTAAATGCAGATCTCTCTATTCAACCCAGGTCTGACTCAGCCTGTCCTGCCCCTCTAAAACCAGACAGCCAATACACATAACAGCAGAGCACACTGGAAGGCTTAGGCAAGAAAATACCTACTTTCTAAAAGTGGTATTTTCAAACACAGAATATAAAAATAAACTTCACTAAAAGATGTATTTTAATATTCTGAGCTCAGGCATACTAAATTCGTTTTTCTACCATGTTCCTGGGGTCAGTTAGGACTATAGAATGTAATAGTCAAACTGCCCATTCTAGCCTATGAGGAACAGGTAGCCTTACAGTAGTGAAAAACGAAATGGGGCATAATTCACTACCAGGACATGCCACACACCAAGGCATGTCCTACCTTACACATACAAGGCACCCTACCATAGGGGTGACTTACAGGATGCCAAGGGAAGGTTCAGGGGCTGGGAAGTGAGTGCACTTCACAGCCAAGATGGCAGTTCTGGACTGCACACAGACACTGCAGTGGCAGGTCTGAGACATACTTTACAAGCTGCTTCTGTGGGTGGCACACATCAGTGCTGCAGGCCCACCAGCAGCATTTGGTTTACCAGCCCTGGGCACATAGGCCACACTACTAGGGACTAACAGGTAAACCAAATAAGCCAATCAGGGATATACCAATTCACATAGACATATTTACACAGGGAGCATTCGCGCTGTGACACTGAATGGCAGTGGCACAGCGCCCAGAGCATCTAACACCAGTAAAACAGAGGAGACAACAGCGAAAAATGGAAGGGAGACCCACGCCAATGGTGCCAGGTCTAACAACGGCCTTCCTAGCCGTGAGAGAGTCCCGCTGCATGAGAAGACCTGGATATTGCCAAGAGGTTTTATTGGAGCAGGACGGGAGTGATATTTGTGACGATGAGGTGTTTGTGCAAATCACTGAGGATGTTCCAGCGACCCACTTGGGGACTACATATGAATTCATTCCTGGTTTTGCAACAGGGTTCACATGAGCAATACGTTGATGACTCCAAGTCCCAGGAGGCTGTGCGAGCGGCCGCGCCCATGGGGGCGTGGGATTTTAATAATCACAGGTGCATCATCAGCTTCTTGCATTTCCAGTCGTCTAAAGCCAATGATTAAGGGCAGGGGCCCGAAACGCGTCTGGCTTCATATTTGGACTGGCACACCATTGGATTTGCACTGCAGTCACGAATACATTTTTAAACTATATCTACCCGTGTGTGGGCTCTCTCGTTTGAGGTAACTTTTGCGGTTTGATATATATATATATTCACTGAAAAAACTGTAGGTTTCAGACATGTTATAGTTACAAATTAGCATTTAAAAAACCTTTGAAATTCACTGAAAAACCATAGGTTTCAGGGACGTTATAGTTACAAATTAGCATTTAAAAACCTTTGAAATTCACTGAAAAAACCATAGGTTTTAGGGACAGTTATAGTTAGTTGGACATTGCACTCGTACAAAACCCGTAAAATTCCCCCGTTATAGTTAGTTCAGCTAACTATAACTCGCGCCCACAATGCACTGCTGATGACGTCACATATTACATCACTCATGACATGGTCAGTGACATCACTGATGACATCACTGATGACATCTCAAATGACATCACTGATGACATCACTGATGACATCATCCAGTGACTGTGTGTTTCTGTAAAGTTTGAATATGTTTAATATATATAGGGAAAGGCATATTGAAGAATGAGTGGGTGTATAAGTGTCTGAATGGATGATTTAGTACGTGAGTGACTGACTCTACAAGTGAGTGATTAAATGTATCTTACTGAATGCATGGGTTAGTGACTAAACTGTGTGAATGTCTGTATCCGTCTGTCTGTTGGTTTGTAAGCGGCTGCATGGCTTTCTGAATAGCTACATGAGTGTCTACATGGGTTATTGATTGGTTGTCTGAGTATCTGTATGGGTGCCTGAGTGTTTGTGTGGGTGGGGTGTGTGTGGCTGTGCATAGATGTGTGAGTTGGTGATTCACTGGGTGCATGGTTTCAAGAGTGCATCTGTGATGGACTGTATGGGTGGCTGAGTGTGTGTATGGGTGTGTTAGTGATTGAATGTATATCTCAGTGGTACATGTGTGAGTAACTACATATGTGAAAGGCAGTATATATGTGTGTTGGAGTATATAAATGGCTATAAGTGAGAGTGTGTGATTGTGAGAGTGGCTGTATGGATGAGTGTGTACTTGTATCAGTGATTGTATAAGAGCGTAAGAATGTGCTAGTATTTGTATGAGTAAGTGAGCTGGTGTGTGTATAACTGTATAGGTGAGTAAATGGGTGATTGATTAAGTTTTTGCATGACTGACTAGGTGTGTGAGTACCTCTAAGGATGAGTGGCGGTGTGTGAGTGTTTATATAGGTGTATGAGTGCATATGATAGTCCTGTACTGAGTGACTAAGTATGAGTGACTGTGTGGGTGAGTGAGTGGATGTGTGTGTAGACCTAAGAATCAGTGAGTGGGTATGTAGTTTTTGGTGTTGGAGTGTCTATGGTTTTGAGAATGGCAGTCTGTAATTTAGAGTGGGTGTATCAAAAGTTATATTAGGGTGTGAGAAGATGCATGAAATTATCACATGGATGATGTCATCAGTGATGTCATTTGAGATGTCATCAGTGATGTCATCAGTGATGTCACTGACCATGTCATGAGTGATGTAATATGTGACGTCATCAGCAGTGCATTGCGGGCGCGAGTTATAGTTAGCTGAACTAACTATAACGGGGAATTTTACGGGTTTTGTACGAGTGCAATGTCCAACTAACTATAACTGTCCCTAAAACCTATGGTTTTTTCAGTGAATTTCAAAGGTTTTTTAAATGCTAATTTGTAACTATAACGTCCCTGAAACCTATAGTTTTTTCAGTGAATTTCAAAGGTTTTTTAAATGCTAATTTGTAACTATAACATGTCTGAAACCTACAGTTTTTTCAGTGAATTTCAAAGGTTTTGTAAATGACAATTTTTAAATGTATTAATTGTTATATAAATTTTTTCATACTGATTTTCAAATTTTTTAGAAACAATTTTTTTTACATATTTTATTTTTTAAATTACATTGTAATTACATTATACATTACATTACAAAAAATACTTTCTCAGAATGAATTACTTTAGTTTAAATACTTTGCACATAGGCAATAGACTTTTAAGTACAGTAGTTACAGTTGTTGCAATGGGCAACACATTTTCAAACACAATGCAACATTCAGCTCAATGTGAATTTCTAGTTAAATGCAATTAGTTACTTTATGGATTACTTTTATAACCACAGGACTGGATCCTAGATTCAGTCCTGGGACATCTCCTGTAAACAGTTGAGTAAAAGCGTTTTGGTTACAGTAGTGATTTTTAAGGAATATTATTGTATTTTAAAAGTTGACACTTAGAAACTTTTCTCATAGAATCACCAATGTTATCCTATGGAAGGAAATTCACTTAGCAGGTAAAAACTGTTATCGTTACTTTTTCTTACTCAGTGTTGGATCCTGGATCCAGCACTGGTGCATCTCCTGTAAACAGTTGAAAGAATGCGTTTAAGTCATACAGGCGATTTTTAAGGAATATTTGTAGTTTGTGAAAATCGACACAAAGTTTTCTGCTGAAAACCAGACAATGGATTCCTATGGAAGAAAATATAAGTTACTGGTAAGTACGGTTAAAATTACTTTTCAGGGTCAGTGCCGCAACGGATGTGGAACCCTTGATCTCCGGACTCATCCCGGTTCAAAATAACCCTGGGGTGCCGTCGATTCCCTTCCTCATTAACCGGCTGATTTACATCCTCCTTGATCTCTGATCCGATCCTCCATCCACCCGTCCTTGTGGGACCCCCTGAGCAGGCCTAGGGGGACAGGGTGTTTCTACCCTGCCCCCTTTGTGCGTTTTGCGCACTTGTTTTTGTGCCTCGGTTCTACCGAGGCACAAAATGGCTGCCAACACTTCCTGATTCGGAATGTTGACAGCCAGCTGACAGCCAATTAGCATGCAGCTCGTGATCGGGACGGTGCGCGCAGGGTGCGCTGAGGTGCACGCGGATCCGACGCGGCCATAGATATATATGTGATTTTACTTGTTAATTTCTCAGGAACTACTGAACGGATTTACACCATTTTAGCAAAAGGCACGACACTAAACCAAGGGCTACCTCTTTGCCAAATTTGGTGTAATTCCGTTCAGCAGTTCGGGATGTAGCTGCGACTAAAGGTTCCTATGGAAAAATGAATGGGGAAAACACGTTTTGGGACCCCCCTTTTTTCTCGGCCCCCGCTTGACGAATCACCCCGAGACTTTCAGGATAGGAGCGGACCGGAGCGCCCCAACAAGTTGGAGAATTTCGCGAAGATTCGTCAACCGGCGCCAACGTTATTTCAAATAGAATGTTGTGGATTTCCTATGGATAATAGGTCCTAACTATAACTATCTACTGGCGACCGCCAGTAGATAATATATATATATATATGCTGTCTAGACTTGGAGTTGCAAGTATACTCTTTGTCTGCAATCATAATCCCGCCATTAGACTACAGTTATCCGGTCCCGGCGCACGGCGAACATTAACGTTTTGACATTTAAATTATGGCAGGAATTACCTTGATTCTGCAGTTGAGATCGGAGGTCATCTGCCTGGGTGAATTTTACATGGCATCGGCAGTGATTATGAGACACGAATTATAACGGCTGACAGTTTCTTCTTTTTATAATTATTCTTTTATCATGTTTAAAATGACAACACAGGATTATGAGTTTGGTGATGTACCTGTAATGCCCGCATTAATCCCATCGTGACAAATGTTCTATGCGATTTTTATGACTAATTAATTTATGCTGTCTGCATTTTTTGGTATTATGAGCATACTAACATGCAAGCATTGTGCGCAATATTTATTTTCATTGTTATGCCTCACCTGTATTAGTGACGATTTTCGGCTGTGGATAGCATCTATATGATGCATTGGGGTTGTTAGTGAATCACATACATTATAGTATGTCTTTTATGTTCATGCATCAGTCAGGTGGGAAGGGCTTTATGAGTGAAGTATTATAGCATACCAAATTAGATTGACAAAGGCCTCTTGAAGGCTGAAATGCATCTCTCCTGGTGCTTGGGATTGAGGGCGACTACAATCAAATAAAGTGATGCCGAATCCTGAACCACTTGTGTCCGTGCTTCCTTCCATGGTGTTGCTGTGGGAGGTGGATTGTTTGTTTGGTATATATATATATATATATATATATATATATATATATATATATATTCACTGAAAAAAACGTAGGTTTCAGGCACGTTATAGTTACAAATTAGCATTTTAAAAACCTTTGAAATTCACTGAAAAAACCATAGGTTTCAGACACGTTATAGTTAGAAATTAGCATTTAAAAACCTTTGAAATTCACTGAAAAAACCATAGGTTTTAGGGACAGTTATAGTTAGTTGGACATTGCACTCGTACAAAACCCGTGAAATTCCCACGTTATAGTTAGTTCAGCTAACTATAACTCGCGCCCCGCAATGCACTGCTGATGACGTCACATATTACATCACTCATGACATGGTCAGTGACATCACTGATGACATCACTGATGACATCTCAAATTACATCACTGATGACATCATCCAGTGACTGTGTGTTTCTGTAAAGTTTAAATATGTTTAATATATATAGGGAAAGGCGTATTGAAGAATGAGTGGGTGTATAAGTATCTGAATGGATGATTTAGTACGTGCGTGACTGACTCTACAAGTGAGTGATTAAACGTATCTTACTGAATGCATGGGTTAGTGACTAAACTGTGTGAATGTCTGTATCCGTCTGGTGGTGTGTAAGTGGATGCATGGATTTGCGAATAGCTACATGAGTGTCTATATGGGTTATTGATTGCTTCTATGAGTATCTGTATGGGTGCCTGAGTGTTTGTGTGGATGGGGTGTGTGCGACTGTGCATAGATGTGTGAGTGGGTGATTCACTGGGTGGATGGTTTCAAGAGTGCATCTGTGATAGACTGTATGGGTGGGTAAGTGTGTGTAAGAGTGTGTTAGTGAGTGAATGTATGTCCCAGTGGTACATGTGTGAGTAACTACATATGTGAAAGGCAGTATATATGTGTATTGGAGTATATAAATAGCTATAAGCGAGAGTGAGTGATTGTGATAGTGGCTGTATGGATAAGTGTGTGCTTGTATCAGTGATTGTATAAGAGCGTAACAATGTGCTAGTATTTGTATGATTAAGTGAGCTGGTGTGTGTATAACTGTATAGGTGAGTAAATGGCAGTGTGTTTAATTATTTGCATGACTGACTAGGTGTGTGAGTACCTCTATGGATGAGTGGCGGTGTTTGAGTGTCTATATAGGAGTAAGAGTGCATATGATAGTCCTGTACTGAGTGACCATAAGTATGAGTGACTGTACGGGTGAGTGAGTGGATGTGTGTGTGTAGACCTAAGAATCAGTGAGTGGGTATGTAGTTATTGGTGTTGGAGTGTCTATGGTTTTGCGAATGGCACTCTGTAATTTAGATTGGGTGTATCAAAGGTTATATTAGGGTGTGAGGAGCTGCATCAGATTATCACGTGGATGATGTCATCAGTGATGTCATTTGAGATGTCATCAGTGATGTCATCAGTGATGTCACTGACCATGTCATGAGTGATGTAATATGTGACGTCATCAGCAGTGCATTGCGGGGCGCGAGTTATAGTTAGCTGAACTAACTATAACGGGGAATTTCACGGGTTTTGTACGAGTGCAATGTCCAACTAACTATAACTGTCCCTAAAACCTATGGTTTTTTCAGTGAATTTCAAAGGTTTTTAAAATGCTAATTTGTAACTATAACGTGCCTGAAACCTACGTTTTTTCAGTGAATTTCAAAGGTTTTTAAATGACAATTTTTAAATGTATTAATTTTTATATTAATTTTTTTCATACTGATTTACTACATTTTTAGAAACAATTTCTTTTACATATTTTAATTTTTAAATTACATTGTAATTACATTATACATTACATTACAAAAAATACTTTCTCAGAATGAATTACTTTAGTTTAAATACTTTGCACATAGGCAATAGACTTTTAAGTACAGTAGTTACAGTTGTTGCAATGGGCAACACATTTTCAAACACAATGCAACATTCAGCTAAATATGAATTTCTAGTTAAATGCAATTAGTTACTTTATGGATTACTTTTCTAACCACAGGACTGGATCCTAGATTCAGTCCTGGTACATCTCCTGTAAACAGTTGAGTAAAAGCGTTTTGGTTACAGTCGTGATTTTTAAGGAATATTATTGTATTTTAAAAGTTGACACTTAGAAACTTTTTCTCATAGAATCACCAATGTTATCCTATGGAAGGAAATTGACTTAGCAGGTAAAAACTGTTATCGTTACTTTTTCTTACTCAGTGTTGGATCCTGGATCCAGCACTGGTGCATCTCCTGTAAACAGTTGAAAGAATGCGTTTAAGTCATACAGGCGATTTTTAAGGAATATTTGTAGTTTGTGAAAATCGACACTTTGAAACTTTTCTGCTGAAAACCAGACAATGGATTCCTATGGAAGAAAATATAAGTTACTGGTAAGTACGGTTAAAATTACTTTTCAGGACCAGTACTGGGCTGAAAGATACAGCACTGAGGTCTCTCCTTATAACAGGTGAGTAAATCGGAATTCGTATTTCGGCTGATTTTAGAGGAATATTTGTATGTTTCAAAAATCAACACTTAGAAGAATTTCCAAGTGAAACCAGTCAATGTTAGCCTATGAAGGAAATTCAAGTTACCGGTAAGTACGGTTAAAATTACTTTTCAGGACCAGTACTGGGCTGAAAGATGCAGCACTGAGGTCTCTCCTGATAGCAGGTGAGTAAATCGGAATTCGTATTTCGGCTGATTTTAGATGAATATTTTAAAGTTCCAAAACTCCACACTTAGAAGAATTTCCAAGTGAAACCAGTCAATGTTAGCCTATGAAGGAAATTCAAGTTACCGGTAAGTACGGTTAAAATTACTTTTCAGGACCAGTACTGGGCTGAAAGATGCAGCACTGAGGTCTCTCCTGATAACAGGTGAGTAAATCAGAATTCGGATTTCGGCTGATTTTAGAGGAATATTTTAAAGTTCCAAAACTCCACACTTAGAAGAATTTCCAAGTGAAACCAGTCAATGTTAGCCTATGGAAGGAAATTCAAGTTACCGGTAAGTACGGTTAAAATTACTTTTCAGGACCAGTACTGGGCTGAAAGATACAGCACTGAGGTCTCTCCTGATAACAGGTGAGTAAATCGGAATTCGTATTTCGGCTGATTTTAGATGAATATTTTAAAGTTCCAAAACTCCACACTTAGAAGAATTTCCAAGTGAAACCAGTCAATGTTAGCCTATGAAGGAAATTCAAGTTACCGGTAAGTACGGTTAAAATTACTTTTCAGGATCAGTACTGGGCTGAAAGATGCAGCACTGAGGTCTCTCCTGATAACAGGTGAGTAAATCGGAATTCGTATTTCGGCTGATTTTAGAGGAATATTTTAAAGTTCCAAAACTCCACACTTAGAAGAATTTCCAAGTGAAACCAGTCAATGTTAGCCAATGGAAGGAAATTCAAGTTACTGGTAAGTACGGTTAAAATTACTTTTCAGGATTAGTACTGGGCTGAAAGATGCAGCACTGAGGTCTCTCCTGATAACAGGTGAGTAAATCGGAATTCGTATTTCGGCTGATTTTAGAGGAATATTTTAAAGTTCCAAAACTCCACACTTAGAAGAATTTCCAAGTGAAACCAGGCTGATTTTAGAGGAATATTTGCACAATGGTGAAGGGAGGGGGCGGGGCCTGAAGTGACATCTGTGCAAACGCGCCCCGTGGCGCGTTTTAAGTTGGGGGATTAAGTCCCCTTGAATCATGAGGGTCCCTACGGGCCAACTAGCCCACCAGGAACCTCCAGTATGCGTCAGGGGCTGCGTTGCAGAGACATGTACAGAGGCCACACCCCTTTTACACCTCTCTGCAACGCAGCTCTGTGGCGCTTTCTGGACGTACCTGTTGGGCTAGTTGGCCCCAGGGACCCTCAGGATTGAAGAGGATTTAATTCCCCATCTTAAAACGCGCCACGGGGCCTGTTTGCACACATGTCACCTGAAGCCCCGCCCCCTCCCTTCACCACTGTGCAAACGCGCCCGTGGCGCGTTTTAAGTCGGGGGATTAACTCCCCTTGAATCCTGAGGATCCCTGGGGTGCAACTAGCCCACCATATACCTCCAAAAGCGCCATAGAGCTGCATTGCAGAGAGGTGTAAAAGGGGCGTGGCCTCTGTACACCTCTCTGCAAGGCAGCCCCTGGCGCATACTGGAGGTTCCTGGTGGGCTAGTTGGCCCCCAGGGACCCCAGTATTCAAGGGGAATTGCCCCCTCTGCAAACGCGCCAGGGCGCGTTTGCAGAGTGGTGAAGGAAGGGGCGGGGCCTACGGCCCGATCGTTTTTTTTTTTTCCTGAAGGGGGCTGTGTGGCCCCCTTCCTTTTCTATTTTTAGGCCCTGGGGACCCCATCCCCCAGGGCCTTACCCCTTTTTATAAAATTAAAATAAAATAAAAAAACGGGAAGGGGGCCGCGTGGCCCCCTTTCCTTGGGCCAGTATTGGCCCCGGGGACCCCATCCCCGGGGCATGGCCTCTTTTTTTTTATTTGGAGGGGGCTGCGTGGCCCCCTCCTCAGGCCATTAAGGCCCCGGGGACCCATCCCCGGGGCCGGCCTTGCACTTTTTTTTTTTTTTACTTTTGGGGAGGGGGCTGCGTGGCCCCCCTCCGTGGCCACTTATGGCCCCGGGGACCCCATCCCCCGGGGCCTGGCCTCTCGTTGGGGACTGTGGGGGTCCCCAAGCCCCCACAGTCCCGCCGGCTCCCCGTGTCCTACGGGAGCCGGCATTGCTACACATGGGGAGCTGCTAAGATGCAGCTCCCCATGTGGAAAGCTATCGGCTTGGATATTGGAAGAGAGAGCAGGTTTCCCTGCTCTCTCTTCCAATATCCAAAGCAGTTTGCAATGACAGGACGGGAGCCTCGAGGCTCCCGTCCTGTCATTGCAAACAGCAGTGTCCCGGGGGTAGGCACCCGGGACACTGCAGGAGCCGGCCCTGGGGGTGGCGGTCCCCAGGGCCACCACAGGCTCCAGGAGGGGGCCGCGCGGCCCCCCTCCTTACATTTTGAAAGCCCCGGGAGGTGGTGGTCCCCGGGGCTTGGAGGTCCAAAACGGACCCCCATTTTAATTTTTCTTAGTGCCCCGGGAGGTGGTGGTCCCCGGGCGTGTGGGGGCTGGAGCCCCCACACAGGTTTTTAATTTAAAAAAAGAAGCCCCGGGAGGTGGTGGTCCTCGGGGCTGCGGAGGGCTCAGAGCCCTCCCGCACCATTATACATAAAGCCCCGGGGGTGGTGGTCCCCGGGGCTTGGGAGCCCTTAGAGGCCCCCACACATAAAATTAACCCCCCCCAGCATGCCCCCGGGACTTGGCCCACCCGGGGGCCAATTAACATCGAAGCGCGGGAGACCGTGCTTCGATTTTTTTTTTTTGCAGGATTCGCGCACCCTGAGCGCATCCTGCCGATTTAAAAATTTTTTTTTTTGCCCAGGGGGTCCTTGTGGGACCCCTGAGCAAACCTAGGGGGTCAGGGTGTTTCTACCCTGCCCCCTTTGTGCGCTTTGCGCACTTGTTTCTGTCCCTCGGTTCTACCGAGGGACAAAATGGCTGCCAACATTTCCTGAATCGGAATGTTGACAGCCAGCTGACAGCCAATTAACATGCAGCTCGTGATCGGGAGGGTACGCGGACCCTACTTGGCCATAGATATCACTATCTTTTTACTTTTGATTTTCTCAGCAACTACTGAACGGATTTACACCATTTAACAAAAAGGGTTCTTTCTGAACCAAGAACTACCTCTTTGCCAAATTTGGTGTAATTCCGTTCAGCAGTTCGGGCTGTAGCCGTGTCTAAAGTTTCCTATGGAAAATTGCATGGGGAAAACGCGTTTTGGGACCCCCTTTTTCTCGGCCCCGCTTGACGAATCCCCGAGACTTTCAGGGTAGGAGCGGACCGGAGCGGGCCACAAAGTTTGAAAATTTTGCGAAGATTCGTCAACCGGCAAGAGAGTTATTTCAAATAGAATGTCGTGGATTTCCTATGGATAATAGGTTGTAACTATAACTATCTACTGGCGACCGCCAGTAGATATATATATATATATATATATATATATATATATATATATATATACGTTTACATACTATCAGTTACCAGTAGGTAGTTATAATTAGGACCATGTTTCCATAGGAAAAGCGTTTTTTGACTTGTCTATAACTTTGGCGTCATTTGACGAATCTTCACGAAATTTTCCTAAAACAGTGTCAGTGAGACATGTTGTGCATGGGAAGTTTCGGGGTGATCCGTGAAGCAGGATCCGAGAAAAAGGGGGTAAATATGAAAGTGCATTTCCCCACGTTAATTGCCATAGGACCTGTCAGCACAGCTACAGCCTGAACCCCTGGAAGGAATTACACCAAATGTGGCCGAAAAGTAGATTTGGTGACTCTGCTTTTTTTTATGTGGTGTAAATCCGTTCAGCAGTTGTTGTGTAATTAAAGGAAAGGAAAGTCAAATTTGTATATCTGGGATTGCGACGATTTTGCAATTAATCGTGAATGCGTGCACCAACATGACTGCGTGCACCAACAGGAATCCCGTGATTGGCTGGCCGCAACCTGAGCAGAGAGTTGCAGCTGCCATTTTAGTTGATCGGTTGATTCTCCGGAGCTGAAATGACGTGGCAGAAAGTTAAATAAGGGGTCAGATTAGATGTAACCTGACCCAATGGCTTCAATATAGGGGTGTTTAAAGGACTTCTGATGGGTAGAATATGTCGGTTCTTTTTAAGCGCCTTTTTTGTAAAGACGTCACGACCGGCAGCGTGTAACTTCACAACGATGTTCCGAATAAGGATAAAAATAGAAAAAAACATTCAGAGACTCATTCAGAGACTAATGCATGCACTCACAGGCCCACTCAGATTCTCAATGCACCCACTCACAGACAAACCAAGACACTCTCGCATCCACTCACAGACCCACTCAGACACTCATGCACCCACTCACACACCCACTCAGAGAGTCATGCACCCATCACAGTCCAACTCAGACTCACCCTCCATTCACACACCCAGGCAGAGACTCATGCACCCACTCACAGACCCACTCAGAAACTGATACATCCAGTCGCACATTCACTCAGACGCTAATGCACCCACTCAGAGAGTCATGCACCCACTCAAACCCCCACTCAGAGACTCATGCACCCAGTCACACATCCACTGAGACACTCATGCCTCTACTCACAGATCTACTCAGAGACTCATGCACCCTCTCAAACATCTATAGTCATGCACCCACTGAGAGACTCACGCATGCACTCATTGACCCATGCAGACACTTACGCATCCATTTAAACCTCAGTCAGACAGTGACGTACCCACTCAGAGACTCATGCACACACTCACACATCCACTGAAACAATCACACAGATACTTACTGTTAGACTTGGCATCCTTGGCATGGTTTCCCCTGACTTTTTGCCTCTACCTCCTCCATTTTTAGGTCTCGCCTACGCAGCGCGCATGCGCTGAATAGGCAAAAAGACCTTTTGGAATCGCTTCGGCTTTTCAGCCAAAAACGTGCACGCGTTCCATTGCCTTCAATGGCAACGCGTGCACGTTTGGCGATTCACTTGCGGGAGCGAGCGGCGCCATATGGTAGCAATTATCGCTCCTGGCGCCGCTCGCTCCCGCAAGGAAAACGGTTTCACTTTTGCAGACAGTTTTTTTTTTTTACTGTGAGGCGCCCATGCTTGTTTACATTTGTATACATCTTCCGCCAGCACTTTTGACGTTCTACGTGACTCTACGTTACCCCCCACACGCCGGAACGTAACCCGAAGCTGTCTGAAGTGCCCTGCTGCGCTGCCTCTTGGGACGGGCTCGCGCTATACGAAAACCTGCAATGCAACGAATATAGACGCTTGCAATATGACTGCCATTGCTTGCTTTGTTACCTAGGTAGGTTATAATTTTCGGCACTAGACACCCCCCCCCACACACACACACCTTTTCATGCAATAGCCTTAAATTTCACCGTGAACACTAGACACTCGGAGAATATAGACGCTTGCAATATGACTGCCATTGCTTGCTTTGTTACCTAGGTAGGTTATAATTTTCGGCACTAGACACCCCCCTCCCCACACACACACACCTTTTCATGCAATAGCCTTAAATTTCACCGTGAACACTAGACACTCGGAAGCCTAGACGAAGGCACGGTGCTTCAATATTGTTTATGACCAGCCTTTGGTCTCGATGCAGTCAGAGCACCCAGGACCTCTTTCTTAAATCACGTATCCTGCAACCCCTCCAAACACAATATCAACATTTGAATGGTCCGGGCACACCATCTCCCTTTTATTTCGCTATCAAGTAACCTCCTTCAGGAAAGGAAAAAGCCCCCAACGTTTCTTATGATTAACAGTTTTTATAACTGAGTCGCTCAGTGTTCCAGCAGCAGAGCAGATAACGGCAAAATCTATTTTTATCGCTCCTCTGGTTTTAACGGTCCCTTAAAATATAACAGCAAATCATTGAGGAATTTATTATGCCCTTTTTTTGGTAATTTTATTTAATTAGAAATGTAAAATTCAAAGACCCCGGGCAGGTGAGCAGAAATTGCAGGGTGGCCATAATGCGGGCTGTGAGTAATTGCATTGCGTGCCGGGATTTATGGGCCCCGGGACAGTGGGTTTGCCCTTGTGTAGCCAATCGTAATGGAGCGTTTCAATCCGAGTCTTAGGCAGAATGGCCAGCCGGGGATACATCGATCATCACGAGTACCGGTATCACTGCTGGAGCAATTATCGGAGGGGGTGAGGCAGCTGAGTGCCCAGCACCGATGCCAGCACAAGTGGAAAGGGTTGAGGGTTTAAAGGATCTAGGGATGACTAAAACCAACACACTCCATGGCTGGTCCTTCCAAGATGTGCTCAAACCTGTTCACGCGCCACCTTGGGTTTTGCGTTAGATGTTAGCTGATGACCATCTGGTTGCCCATGACGTCTGGCATTTAATTATGATTGATTTCTGAATCTCTCAGTTGTGTATGCCCTCTGTCGCCGGTACCCGGAATGAAAGCCCTTTCACTATCTGTGATGTCACATTCACTCATTCAATACCCACACCTTTTTCACCTCTAGACGGGCCTTAGTACTCCGAGTTGACCTCTGTATTTGCTTCGAGATATTCTGTCTGTAACGCTCTCAAACCTATCTAGTGTTCACTTCCCACTCCCAAGACCCTGGTGTTTTCATCTTCGTCCACTTCACCCTCTGCCCACATCAGCACCAAGTATGTGGTGGGGGCATCCCCTAGTCATAGATTAGGCACTGCAAAGGAAGTGCTATAGAACAGTGTTTTGTTCCAACTCCTGATCTGGCACAGAAGGTTTGGGCAAGGAAATAGTTCCTTAACATCTCCCGTTCCAGAAATGTAGCTTTTGCACTATCCTCTGATTTTAAAAAAATACTCTGCTCACTTGTGTGGCTCAGAATATATTACTTGTTTTCTGGGTATTTGAGCAGAACATTTGGAAGGGGGGTACGACTAGCTTGAAAATGGTTGGGCCCCTTCTTCGATGCCGCAGATGAGCGAAAGGGAAGTGGGCTCCTCCCACTAAGGGTATGAAAGCAATACCTGTCTTCCCTGCTCTCCCCATAAGTTACAAGAGAGTCAGAGCATCTAGACTGACATTGATGACAATGACATTGAGCCACAGTGGCAGCTCATAACAATTTGAACCGGTGCAGCTAGGATCGCAAGGTGCCCAGTGCAGCCACATTGCAGAAGAACGGTGCGCATGCATTCAAAACCTTTTGGAAAAGAATGGCACATCTCTGCCTAACTTGAGCATATTTTACTTAGGAGGTGGCTGGATTGTTCCAAATAACATTGATGTAATAGGTCACAGTTACTGTTAAATGAAAAACCAGAGACTCAACACAACGTTCATAAATTGTCTATGGCCTTAAAACTGTAGTTTATTTCTTTGCAGTAGGTAAATATCCACATTTCACCCTGAAATCAACACTGCATTGATTTAATTCTGCAATCTTGCATAAGATGTTCTCTTTAGACCTCCTCAACATGACAAGTCGATGTCTCGATATTGTGTAACACCACTTTGTTTTCACCAGTGTAAGTTTAGAAGTCACTCATTCAACATTTGTTGTGGCCGTACCGTAAGGCCCTCTCGGAGAGTATGGCGAGTCATTCGGCTTCTAAATGGCGTAGAAGACAGACAGCTGTTTAAAGCATGCATGTGAGAAATCTGCTATATATGATAGTTTATAGGTGGTAAAGAGAATTTGATCATAATTCAGCCACTTTGCGTAAGCTTCTCTGTCTGCCTGCCTGAAAGACTTTCCTTTAAAGCTATGGCCGTTGTCCGTTAACTGGAATGCTCACAGTTTTACAGTGCAAAAATGCTAACTTTACTCTGCAGCATGGGTACTGAGATATGCCAGCAAAAATCTTTTGACAATTCCTCTATTCAGACTTATGAGAGTGTGCATCTCTGCTTTCTCTGCAGCTGCAATTCCTTACTGCCACCTCCACACCTTAGGACTAAATCAAGCTTAACACACTTTTGTGAGAATTTAAATATAGGGGTTTCCTTTCTATAGTCAGCAAATCTACTAAACTCGTCATGTTCTTGCTTACCTTCATCGCTATGAAGCTCCGGCTTAACATGTTCTGAATAAGCAAAAATAACATAACCTAGGATTGGCAATCTAGGTTTCTGGTCTACATCTGCAACTTCTTTTTCACCACTTGTTAGGTTTCTGCCGAGGATGCTTACTGTGAGGTGTATTAATCTGTAGCGTCTATGCTCCACCCTCGCATGGCCTTATTGCTTGTTCTTCTGTCTGCTTTTCTCTTGTATCGCTCTTTCAATTGGTCAGTTCTGTTCTTCTCCTGAGTGTGCTTTGTCTCCTCGTCACCCCTCCCCCAGAACAAGCTTCTTTCACATCGGCTGACGTTCAGAGATACAAACAGGATTACACAATGCAAGCATAGGCCACACCACGCCCTCCAGTTGGAATCTTTTGAGAAGCCTTTGCATCAACAGCAACAAAGACATCTTAAACAAGCATTGGCATAGCCAATAGGTCTCGCCTTTGGGACCTTATAAGTGTTTAGCCATGCAACAGTTGATGTTGTTGCACCAAGGATATTATGCTGCATAACTAAATACTTATAAGGTCCCAAAAGCGAGACCTATTGGCTATGCCAATGCTTGTTTACTGTGTGCTGGACTTTGTTTGTGCTGGCTTTGGGCACTTTGCCACTGCTGATCAGTGTCAAAGTGCAAGTGCTCCCTGTGTAAATTGTAATTATGATTAGTTATTCATGAATGGAATATTTGATTTACTGGTAAGTCCCTAGTAAAGTAGACTGTGTGTGCCTAGACGTGTAAATCAAATGCTACTAGTGGGACTGCAGCACAGATTGTGCCACCCACACCAGTAGCCTTTCAAATGGGTCTCAGACCAGTCACTGCAATGTCTGCACAGCAGTTTTTAACTGCCATATCAACCTGGCAAGTGCACCCACCTGCCAGACCCTAACCTTCCCCTTTCTTACATGTAAGTCACCCCTAATGTAGGCCCCAGGTACCAACATGTGCAGGGTGCAGAGTATGTTAAAGGTAGGACATGTTCTTGTGTATTATACATGTCCAGATGGTGAAATACTGTGTATTTCGTTTTTCAATATTGAAAGGGCTAGCTCTCCCATAGGCTATCATTGGAGCTGCCTTGTAACATTTTTACATGTGTAACTTTCAATTGGGAACAGTTAAAGATTTGGAGTTTAGGCTCTCTGAACTCAGAATTTAATAACCCACCTTTTAGTAAAGGTGTTTTTTAAATTGTGTGTTTGGACATTTTCTTTTTTAACCATCATGTATACCTCTGCATGTTTGTGTATTCATCATCTGGTTTTGGAGTGACAGGAGCTGGGGATGTACATTCATTCTAGACAATCACAAGGAGGGTTGAGGTGTGCCCTGCCTTTCCTGGCTGACTCATAGGCAGGCTGAATAGACCTTTCTGCATTTAGAGTGGTGGGAGGAGTTATCACCAGCACCTGAATAGACTGTGTCTGCTCTGCACAATGCTGTCTCTACCTCCTGTAGGGAAGCTGGACCAGGGAGGACAGAACTGATTTTTAATGAGCTCAGAGACTCTTGAAACAAAGACTACAACATGAAATTGGGGTATAAGTATTGGGTCTAAAACCCCAGAACTTTAGATCATTTCTAGAACTAAGAGGACACTGCCAAGAAGAAGAGCTGAAGAGCTACCAAGAGGAGAACTGCCCCATTGCTGTGTGTTGATTTGTTGGGTTGGCCTGCAGTTGCTGCGTCTGTCTGTGGGCAGAGGAAAAGACTGAAACGTTTGCCCTGATGTGGTATCCCGCTTAAAGAAGATCTCCAAGGGCTTGGTGCAGAGCTTGCCTCCTGTTCTGAAGTCTCATGGACACAAAGATTTCACCTGCAGCATCCTTCAACTCCATTGCTGGGAGATCTGACCTGCCTGGTGGTGCCAACTCAAGTTCTGGGCCCTTTGAGGTTGTTCCTGCTGCAAAAAACTAAAGAAACTTGAAAATTGATGAATCGCCCATCCAGCTCCTGTTTTTACGACACAGCACCGCCGTGCGGGAATAATTTCCATGCACCACCGCCATGCGGCCGAAGAATCGACGTAGCGCCTGTCAGCAGCTCAAAACTCTGCTGCACACCGAGTCCAGTGCACTGACCTCTGAAGTCCGAGATCACCGCACCGGCTTCGATGCAGGTCCTGCTGTGCGTCCGAAAGAATCTACGCATCATGGGACCGCTGCTGAAGAAATCGACACAGCGCCTGTTTTGCCATTGCAGCTTCGATCCCCAAGGCGTCCATATTTTCCCTCATCGCACCTGTGTGGTAAGTTCTCCAATGCATCACCCATAGACCTGAATCATCTTGGAATCAATTCCTAGCTTTCCCTTACAGTCCGGATTTGACACAACTCTTCTCCTGCGTGCAGCAGAACTGATGCATCGCCTCCCCAAGGACTCAGGAGCCAACACATCGCTGTGTTTTTTGACGCTTCCCTTCTCTACAGCTGTTTGGCCTTGTGAATTTTGATGCATCTGAAGTTACATTGTGTAAAATCATACTTCCATAGAGTTCTATGGACAGAATTGCTTGAAACCTTTTCAAAAGTGATATCTTGATATATGTCTGTTGGGTTTTTATCGTTTTGGTCTTGTTTGGTTTAGATAAAGATACTTTCTTTTTCTAAACTGGTGTGGTGTCCATTTGTGGTGTTTTCTCTGTGTTACTATATGTTTGGGTACACATACTTTACATATTGCCTTTGGGATCAGCCTGTCTGCCTGTCTGCTTGTGCCAAACTACCAAGGGGGTGAGCAGGGGTTATCAAGAGTATGCAACTCCCGTATCCTGACTAGAAGGAAGGGCCCCTATTTGGACAGGATGCAAGCCCCTGCCAACTAGAGACCCCCAATTCTAACACTTACAGATCCACTCAGAGACTCATATACCTTGTCAAAGATCTCATATAGTCACGCACCCACTGGCAGAACCACTGAGAATTGTACATGCAGGCATACACCCACCCAGGCATTCAAACATCTTCCCAAATCCCCAGTCAGACACAGACATACCTACTCAGAGACTCACTTGGAGACTAATACACCATGTGGAAGGTCTAGTCAGACACTGATGCATCTACTTTCAGATCCATTAAGAGACTCATGCACTCAATGAGATACTTCTACATCCACTGATGAACCTAGTCAGAGAGTCATGAACCCACTGACACACCCAGTCAGACACTCATGCAGGGACTCACAGACCCAGTCAGAGTGTAATGCGCCCTTTCAGTCACTCAGATAGTCATACACCCACTCACAGATTCACTGACACACTCATGCATCCAGTCAAAGACCCACGTACAGACACATATATGTTTTTATAGTGTTATCTAGATAGTGATGTACCCAGTGTAATGCAAAGAACCACTTATATAGCTATGAATTTTAAATGTGCTGGCTCCATTGAATGTCTGCTTTTGTTTTTGTGAAGGAGTGCCACACAGAAATACATAAATGAGTCATCCATTATGCACATGAAATGTACAATACCCAGTTATGGAAAAATATTTAGAGAAACCTTAGAAATAACTGACAAAATCAATGGTCACAGAGACGTTATAGTTTGGAAATACAATTTTAAAAACTTAGAAATTCACTGAACAAAAACAAAGGTTAAAGGGACGTTATAATTAGGAAATACATTTTTTAAAAACCTTAGAAATTCACTGGAAAAAACAAAGTATACAGGGACGTTATGGTTAGGCTAACATTTCACTCATACAAAACCAGAGAAATTCAGCAGTGATAGTTATCTGACCTAACTATAACTTATGCCCTCGCAATCCACTGCTTATGACCTCACATATTACATCACTCATGACATGGTCAGTGACATCAATGATCGCATCACTGATGATATCTCGAATGGCATCACTGAGGACATCACTAATCACATCATCCGCAGAACCACTCACACACTCACTCACATCCCCATAGAACCTCTCATTCACCCACTCACACTTTCACACAACCCTTCACATACCCATTCACAGACCCATGCCAGTACTCACACAACCAATCACTCAACCATAGAGTTACTCACACAACCATGCACTCATACAGCCACTCACACACCAACTAACTCACGCTACAGCCACTAATGCACCTGCTCACTCACCAATACAGCCATTCACACATCCAGTTATACAGATATACAGATGCTTACACACTCACTCATATACCCTTACAGCCATTCACACACCCAATCACCCATACAGAAACTCACACAGCAACTCACTCGCTCATACTGCCACTCATATTGCCTCTCACTCACCAATACAGCTTCTGCCACACCCACTCATGTACCCATGCAGCCACTGGCACACCCACACACTCACCCATACAACCACTAACACACTCACTCACACACCCACACAACCACTTATATACACATTCACATATTCATACAACCACTCACACACCCACTCACTTAGACTTACAGCCACTCACACAGACATTCACTCTCTAAAACAGACACTCACACATACTCACCTAAACACACTCAAACAGCTGCTAACTCACCTATAAAGTCACTCAAACACTCACTCCCTCACCCATACAGCCACTCACACAGCTATTCAGTCACCCATAGAGCCACTCACACACCCACTCACAAACCTATGCAGCCACTCAAACAGCCACTAACTCACCCATACAGAAACTCACTCACCCTCCAAAACAGACACTCACACAGCCACTCACTCACCAATACAGCTACTCACATACCCACTCACACATCATATAACCACTCACACACCCACTCACACACACATACTGCCAGTCAGACATCCACTCACACAGTGATACACTCAGACAGCCACTCAGGTGAGATATGTTAGAAATAATATGACTATTTACTGGAACAGAAAGAATAGTAATTTAACTTATGCTGCAGCTTAGTATACATCTTTAAGTCTCAGGAACATTTATGAAACACCTGCAGTCTTGAGATGATGTCATCAGTGATGTCATTTGAGATGTCATCAGTGATGTCATGAGTGATGTCACTCACCATGTCATGAGTTATGTAATATGTGAGGTCATAAGCAGTGCAATGCAGGGGCATCATTTATAGTTAGCTCAGGTAACCATTCTGTTTGTAACTCCCGATTGTAAGTTGCCCACTTCAGTCCCTCTCTATGGCATGTCACTATACCAGTCATGAGAGAGAGATTGAGAGAGAGGGTTGGAGAGAGAGAGCAAGAGAGTGAAAGAGAGAGAGAGACTCTCTCTCTCTATCTCGCTCTCTCTTTTTTTGTAAAGTGCCCACACCTCTTTGAGGCAGTTTAAGAGCCTAGCATAGCTAGTAGACACATGCAGTAAGAGCAAAAATAATGAGTAATTTTACTGTCTTGCTGAAACAGTTAAGCGCAAGCACGGTTTATGCAAATGGGAATAGTTACAGCTGCAAAGCTAGGGGATCCTTCAATACCCCATGCAATTAATCAGTATTGGAAATGTGCAAAATTGTATAATTTTTCATGTTAATTTTTATTAAATCCCATCCAGATGTTACAAATCTATGCTTTCAGGAAATGTGGAGTGCCAGTATCTCGTGCAGCCTTTTTTTAAGTGCGTGCACACTCATGTAAAAAACCTGTTAGACATTATCAGTGTGAACCAGGCCTAGCCAGTATGCTACAGAATATTTGACCATCCACCCATTGGTGGTTCCTAAAGGTGAGTAGTATACAAATGCATCTGTTAATCAACTCCTCTGGTGGAAGAGATGTCTCATCAATAAATGGAAATGTTAACAGTGACATTACAAAGGCACCATGGGCCATGATGCATAGAAGGGAAATGCAGCTGCAGTACTGTGGTTGGTGAGCAAAAGACATCCATAATTGTGGTGCAGTGGGGCCTTCACAATCATGAGTGACAGTGCCTCTATTAATATTGATACCCCTGGTTTTCAGAAGCAAGGGGACAGAAGGAAAACTATAGGGGTAGAGTTGCACCCTTGGTAATGCCTACATGATATCCACAACAGTTTCTAGAGAAATTCACCTTTGAGGGCTACTGATCCCCTAGGACCCCATAAATTGTCTCTATATCAATATTCATACATCCTTAGAAACCTTCATTCCAGTTGTCTGGGAATCCCAAAGGGCTGGTAACAAGCATTACTGGCCTCATTGGGATAACAAATGTATGGGTTTCACCCAGTAACTCTGGTTACTGAAAGCGGCTGAAATCTCTTTTTTGGGACATCCAGTCTAAAGATGAGTAGTAAATCATGTGTGTAGGACATGTAGTTCTGTTCAAAAGATCTAGTGATTTTGATCAACTGTCTCAAATAGATGTTAAATAGTATCAACAGAGAAGATCCCTGAGGGCCTCCATACCTCCCTGTATCAGGTTTGGACCTAAAGAAGGAAATGAGATTTTGCCCTAAGAAGAAAGATGAGAGCAAGCAAGTCCAGTCCAGTTCCCCTTTATCCAACTGCTATTAGCTTTTTTTTTACATACGAAAGATAAAATATGGAGATGTCTCTGCAAGGATTTCATTGGAAGTTACAGGAAGAGAACTGTCAAAGGTGCATGGACCTACTGAAAAATAATTCAGACTTCTTTGTGGGGCAGGTGAATGTTCAGACAGCAAGGTGCAAAATTGCACTGCATCAGTGTTGCACCTTGAACATTTGTACAATAAACTGCTGCACCCTACCTGTTGGTATGCACACATGTAACCCTTTCATGGGTCAGTGAGTCCAAATGTTAGTACAGAAACACCACCACTATTGCGCTATTTAAGCCGATCCCTTCAGTCTAGGTGGTAAATATGCGAATACCATTTTGAGGCCTCTTTGGGCATTTGGGGGCTTTTCTTCGTGTGAGCCAGCTCTCTCTCTCTTTTTCTGTGTCCGTTTCACTAACTTGATAAAGAAATCAGCTTATGGTCTGGTAATTAAGAATGTCATCAGTCTGAATTTTCTGTTTTGTGTGTAGCGAACTTGTTAAGCCATATAGGCCCTGGGTATTTGCTTCCCGCCTTCTCGCACCTTTGATTCATATGACGGCTGGTAGTAAGTGAATTGTGTGTTTTCCTTTCATTTCCAGTGTCAGATCACATTAAAGTCACAACACATTACATTAGATTTCTATGAAAAAGCACCACATATCGAGGAAACATGCTGGCCACCTGGGTAGATGAGACGATGGCCAAGTCAAGCATTAAAGTGAGTGCAGCATGAAGTAGTTGGAAAGGGGCGAGGAGAGGGTTTCTTGTAAAGCTTCGCCTGCTTTAAGTCAGTTTGGTGTTTGAAAGAATCATTGTGAGCTGTGCTATGTTTGATGATTTAAACACCCTTTCAAGGAACATGACATACCAGGCTTTATAGAGACAATAGGCTGAAGATGTGCTATTTTTTCGGAGCGTTCTAATTTACAGAGTTGTGCTATTTAGAGCTATTATACAAATTTGTAAGTGTTGAGCTACTTTGCTCCTTTTTTGCAGCTGTCGTTGTTGTTTGGAAAGTCAATAAATCTACCTATTCTCTGTATTGTGTAGACAATAGACAGAACACAAACTAGAAGCGATCAGAATTTTTTCTCTCAAAACTTCATGCTTTTCTCAAACATTCAAGGCTTTCACAAACTTTTTGAATGTTGCAAAGTTTTTATTGTGATTACAAAATAATTATGAAACAGTAGGTTTGACAAATAAAAATCTCAGCAAAAATCACTTTTGTGGAAAAAGTCTAACGAGCATTTTCAAAAATTCTGTGAAAACTATTTCTGCAACAGCTTTTTCAGACAGATCAAGTTTTGTTGATGTAACAAAAGGTTTCATCCTTCGTGGGTTAAATTCTACCCACCTCTAAAGCATATTAATTCATTTTTACAGTGACTTGTATGGGGCTACTGTTCAACTGCTGTGACCTTTAACTTTCAGAACACCTATTTGAACATGGACCTGTATGGCCTCTGCTGTTTTGGTGCTTCTCAAATGTAGAGCTGGGTGATGCACATTTCAACCTGACTAAAAACAAGTAACTATTTTTAGTTAGAAGGCTTGTTATACATTAGTTCATACTATTGTGTATAAAATAGGCTAGCAATCACAAACAATATGTTTGTGAATATTGTTTGATACTTTCCTTCTTTATAGTAAACATATTGTTTTTTTCATTTTAAGGATGGTTCTAGTGACAGCCTTGATTTAGTAATCATGAAAGACATATAGCACTAAGAGCCAAGCGCTCTGATTTTATCACCGTTTTGTGTTGCACTACTATTTTATTGTTTGTGTTTTGTGTGCTTTTTTAGGTCAAGCCTAGCCAGCGCACATGCGCTGTCTGGAAGACCTGATGTAATCACTGTATGGAGTGTAATCCGGCGCCTGCTGCTTGGCATTTGTTCACTCCTGCGTTGCTCTTCTGTCCTGGCTCCTTATGAATGGTGCTCCCATACATCATTTCCGTTTTATGCCGAGGCAGCACCCACCAACTACAGTTTAGTTACGCTTTCATTCTTTGTCTTTTGTGTGGAGAACTCATTTTTTTGTTTCCTGCCTCGGCTCGTGTTGTGATGGAGTGTTTCTGCCCCTGTTTACTTTTCTTCCTCTAGCATTCACCCAACAGGAGTTGGGTAGCCGGCATTCTGCATTTCTCCCACCTCATGGATGCCAAGCTTCGTGCGATTCAGATTTTTTTGGTAGGGGGTTCTTGTTGTCTATTTTTTTGGGAAGTGTCATGTTATGAGTTTTATACTTATACGTCCATCTGGCCGCCACTCTGGATGACATGGAGGGAGGCAATAGCCGCGGCCCCGCCTGATGCAATTACTGTCGCCCAACATTAGCATTTCTTTTTTGCTTTCGGCGAGCGAGAGGAGAAATCTTTACTGTACTGCATAATAAAAGTACGTACCACGCCCGTTAGGCTTCATAAGCTTGTCCTGCAACTGAAAATAAAATGTCTGCACCCTTATAGAGTTTCACTTTTTTTCTCCTCTCCTTCATGAGAAAGGCTTTTCATTCCATAATATTCAGGTGCCTCTGGGGCACCCGCCAGGAACTACGCCATGTCGGACATCTTGCGGACACACGCCCACTCTCAGTTGTGTAGCATTAGCATTGTTCATTACATGCTGCACTCCCCCTCCACCATTCAGCCCTATTCTTTGCCCGTCCGCACCCCCAGAAGCCCCCCATACTGCCCCGCCAGGGGGGATGAGGATGTGGGAGCCGGTGTGGAGTGGACAGTAAAGGTGAGTTGGCTCACTTAATCTCTCCACTTTCAATCTGTGCGCTTTTAGCATTAGCATTGCTCGTTACATGCTGCAACCCCCATTCAGCCCTGTTCTTTTCCCGTCAGTGCCCCCAGCAACTCGCCATACTGCCCCCGCCCCAGAGGATAATGATATGGGAGTCGGTGTGGAGCGGACAGTAGAGGTGAGTTGGCTCACTTAATCCCTCCTCTTTGAAGCTGTGCGCTTTTACGTATGCACTCTTCAACCCTCATGCAGGCCTATTGTTTGTCCGCGCCCTTAGCAACCCACCGTACTGCCCCTGCCCTTGAGGATGAGGACGTGGGAGCTGGTGTGGAGCGGACAGCAGAGGTGAGTTGCTTTGGTTAATCCCTCTGTTTTGAAGCTGTGTGCTTTTTCATATCATTATAGTGGAGTCCTGGCCCCCATCAATTTCGCTTTTGGGTCATTCAAGATGGAGGTTTTGCGGTGGGTTGCTATGTAGCCACAGTGTTTCTCTGTTTGCAGGAGCACTGAACTCGCCAGGTCAAATCCAACGCATCTCACATAATTACATGACCTCAAGTTTTCCATAAATATCCATTATGTGCAGCAAGCCTCCCCAGTTAATGTACCCTACTTCTGTTTAAATCCCACCTCACCGTTTAATAGCCCCGTTGTGCTACCTACCTCCTCTGCCCCTCTATTTGTGTTGCAGTCACTTGCTCTGCAGTTTGCAGCCTGTACACCCATGTATTTGAGGTTGACTCTCCCTAATCCAGTGTGTGCCCCTCACCCCTTGGTACAGAGGTTCTGCCGCCCCTTGTGGTGCTCCTGCACATAAGCAACTTCATACGCTCATTTGCTGCATTTAAACCTCACCTGTTTTTTTTTTTAGCCTCATGCAAAAATCCTTCATATCCATTTGTGTCCTGCAGGTCACACACTGGAATTTGTCATAATTGGCTCTGCCTTTTATCATTATGAGCACAGTCTCATTCGAGCTTCCCATTGGTGGGTGTACAATATGAAAATGGCGAAGTGGGTTCAGCGTTTGCACACACTGTCTCCGTTCAAGCCTCTGAAGAGAAGCATATGGAGCTTCGAAACACGTCAGGCATTTCCATTACGCAGCAGCTTCTACAAGTGGATCCTCGTCCCTACCTATCATAAACAAAGCTGCTGATCGAGTGCTACTCACCAGGTGGACAACCTTTGGAGCAGAATGTAATACGCGGCCGTCCTGCCGCGGAGTGTGCACCACCCCGCAATGTTTGGGGGCCACCCGACATGGTAACTATCATGTCGGCTATATGGACCAGCAGCCGCAAACAGGATTGAGGACGAGTCCACTTGCAGGGTCCATACAGGACAAGATTTGTGTGCTATCCGGACCACATTTCCCACAATGCACAGTCTCATTCGAGCTTCCCATTGGTGGGTGTACAATATGAAAATGGCGAAGTGGGTTCAGCGTTTGCACACACTGTCTCCGTTCAAGCCTCTGAAGAGAAGCATATGGAGCTTCGAAACGCGTCAGGCAGTTCCATTACGGAGCAGCTTCTACAAGCGGATCCTCGTCCCTACCTATCATAAACAAAGCTGCTGATCGAGTGCTACTCACCAGGTGGACAACCTTTGGAGCAGAATGTAATAAGTGGCCGTCCTGCCGCGGAGTGTGCACCACCCCGCAATGTTTGGGGGCCACCCGACATGGTAACTATCATGTCGGCTATGTGGACCAGCAGCTGCAAACAGGATTGAGGACGAGTCCACTTGCAGGGTCCATACAGGACAAGATTTGTGTGCTATCCGGACCACATTTCCCACAAAGCACAGTCTCATTCGAGCTTCCCATTGGTGGGTGTACAATATGAAAATGGCGAAGTGGGTTCAGCGTTTGCACACACTGTCTCCGTTCAAGCCTCTGAAGAGAAGCATATGGAGCTTCGAAACGCGTCAGGCATTTCCATTACGGAGCAGCTTCTACAAGCGGATCCTCGTCCCTACCTATCATAAACAAAGCTGCTGATCGAGTGCTACTCACCAGGGGGACAACCTTTGGAGCAGAATGTAATACGCGGCCGTCCTGCCGCGGAGTGTGCACCACCCGCAATGTTTGGGGGCCACCCGACATGGTAACTATCATGTCGGCTAAGTGGACCAGCAGCCGCAAACAGGATTGAGGACGAGTCCACTTGCAGGGTCCATACAGGACAAGATTTGTGTGCTATCCGGACCACATTTCCCATAATGCACAGTCTCATTCGAGCTTCCCATTGGTGGGTGTACAATATGAAAATGGCGAAGTGGGTTCAGCGTTTGCACACACTGTCTCCGTTCAAGCCTCTGAAGAGAAGCATATGGAGCTTCGAAACGCGTCAGGCATTTCCATTACGGAGCAGCTTCTACAAGCGGATCCTCGTCCCTACCTATCATAAACAAAGCTGCTGATCGAGTGCTACTCACCAGGTGGACAACCCTTGGAGCAGAATATATATATATATATATTTTTTTTTTCTTCTTTTTTCCACTGAAAAACCAAAGGTTACTGGGATGTAATAGTTAGGGTCAGATTATACTCTTACCGAACCAGAGAAATTCAGCAGTTATAGTTACATGAGCTAACTATAACTTAAGCCCCCACAATGGACTGCTGATGATCTCATCACTCATGACATGGTCAGTGACACCACTGATGACCCATGCTCAAAAGGATACATACAGCCACTCACATGATATATATTAAAAGTAGTATCACTCATTAGTAGTACACCTAGTATACTTATTTAGTACCTTAGTATATATGTTTAACAATCATAAACTCTTACAAAATACTCACACTCACTGGATGGTGTCATCAGTGATGTAATTTGAGAAGTCATCAGTGATGTAATCAGTGGTGTCACTGACCATGTCATGGGTGCTGTAATATGTGAGGTCATAAACAGTGCATTGCGGTGGCGTGTGTTATAGTTAGCTGAGGTAACTATAACTACCAAATTTCTCTGGTTTTGTGCGAGTAAAATCTGACCATAACTATAACATCCCTGTAACCTTTGGGTTTTTCAGTGAATTTCTAAGGTTGTTTTTAATTCTATTTCCTAACTATAGCATCCCTGTAACCTTTGTTTTTTTTCAGTGAATTTCTAAGGTTTTTTAAATGCTAATTTCTAACTATAAGGTCCCTGTAACCTTTGTTTTTTTCAGTGAAATACTATGCCTTTTTAACCAATGCGTTTGCAGAGTGGTGGAGAAAGGGGGCGGGGCCTTAGACCAGCTCTCAGGAATCCCGCTGTGCAGCACTTACAGGAGGTACCAAGAGGGCTTCTTGGCCTCCAAAGCCCCCAGGAGTAAAGTGGACTTCATGCCCCTACCAGCAGTGCACACAGAGCCGTGTTTGCAGAGTAATGGAGAAAGGGGGCTTGGTCTCCGGAGACTTCTTAGCAATCCCACTGTGTGGGACTTAATGAACATAACAGGAGGGGTAGTTGGCCCAGGACGTCCTTGGAAGCCAACTACCCCCTCTTACCTCCAATATTTCCCACACAGGATTGCTGAGATCTGGTAGGAGGCCATGCCCCTTTTCTCCACCACTCTGCAAACATGCCTCCTGGTGCACTACTAGTAGGGGGATGATTTCCCGTTGGCTATTGCGGTCCCTTGGGGGCCAACTACCCGTCCTGTTACCTCCAGCAAGTCCCACACAGTGTTGTAGTAGTAAATAGAATTAATTTTATTAATCAATTGATTACAATAAAAAATATGACATGACATATATCATTTAAAAAAGAAATTTTAACAATAGTATAAAAAATTCAGCAGTTAAAACTTTACACATCAAACTTACGACAATAAAATTTGGGCCAAACACTCCAGAGTATAGAATTCTGCTTGATCCCTATTTATACAATGATTTGCATACATTATTCGATCATCTGCAACTGTACACAGTGGGTTTGCTGAGAGGTTGTTGGTGGCCACGCCCCCTTTCTCCATCACTCTGCAAACGCGCCTCCTGTTGCACTACTAGTTGGTGGTTCAAGTCCCCTTGGCTCTTGAGGATCTTTGGGGGTAAACTAGCTCTCCTGTTACCTCCAGTAAGACCCACACAACTGGATTGCTGAGAGGTCGTCAGAGGTCACACGCCCTTTCACTCTGCAAACATGCCTCCTGGCACACTGCAAACACGCCTCCTGGCACACTGCTGCTTGGGAGAAGAAGTCTACTTTAGTCCTGAGGCCCTCAGGAGGCAAGGGGATCTCATCCTCCCACCAGCAGTGCGTCGAGAGGCATGTTTGCAGAGTGATGTAGAAAGGGGGCGTGGCCTCCAACCACCTCTCAGCAATCCCACTGTGTGGGGCTTACTGGAGGTAAAAGGAGTTCTTGTTGGCCCCGAAGTACCCTCAGTAGCCAAGGGAACTTCATCCCCCACCCAGCAGCATGCCAGGAGGTGCATTTGCAGAGTGGTGGAGGAAGGGGGCAGGGCCTCTGGCGAGTTGCCATTTTTTAATTTTTGTTATTTTTTTCTATTATTTAGGAAGGGGGCCACGTGACCCTTCCTTCCCAGGCCATTTTCGGCCCCTGAAACCCCAACCCCTGGGGCCTGCCCCCTTTTTTTTTTTTTTAAAAGGGAGGGGTGCCGCAGCAGCCCCCCAGGGCCATTTTTGGCCCCTGGGACCCCATCCCCTGGTGGCCGGCACGTGGTGTGGGTGCCCTGGTCCCAACCCAGGGCACTCACTGCCAATGTTGGGGACCACAGGGGAGCCTCAAGGCCCCCTGTCCTTGCCAGCTCCCCACTTCCTGCGGGAGCTGGCATTGCTTTGCGATCAAGGGAGCTGCTGACATGCAGCTCCCTGGATCCCCACGCAATGTGTCTGTTTCCCTGCTTGCTTCACTGCGTGCACTGAAACAGACACTGCTCTGCTTTCAGCAAGCGAGAGTATAATTGCTCTCGCTTGCTGACAGCAGATAGTTTGCTATGGCTTGGTTGATCTGGTCATTGGGGGGAGACATTGCTGGAGCCGGCCCTGGTGAGTGATGGTCCCCAGGGTAATGTAGGGCTCCAGGAGGCAGGGCCACATGGCCCCCCTCCTTTCTTTGTTCTAGCCCCAGGGAGGTGGTGGTCCCTGGGGCCCACAACAGACCCCCTGCATTATTGTTTTTGTGCCTCGGGGAGGTTTGGTCCCTGGGGCTGCAAGGGGGCAAAGCCATCCCAATTATTATGATATCTATCCATGGAGAGGTGGTGGTCCCCAGGGCAGTGGAGCAGCCATGTCGCCCCCTGCACTTCTATTATGTTTAGCCTTGGGGAGGTGGCGGTCCCCGGTGCTGCACAGGGGCCTGGACTCCCCTGCATTAATATAATATCTAGCCCTGGGGAGGGGGCAGTCCCCGGGGGTGCGAGGGGCCATATGTCCTCCCGCCCTTCTATTATGTTTAGCTCTGGGGAGGTGGCAGTCCCTGGGGCTGCGGGGGGGGGAAACATTAGCCCTAGGCAGGTGGCGGTCCCCAGAGTGTGGGGGTTGCCGCGAGGGCAACCTCCGTATAAAGAAACATGCCCCTGGGAGGTGGCAGTCCCCGGGGCTTTAGGCATTGTAGGAGGGGGCCCCATACACCCCCTTCATACATATTGAAACTTGCCCTCGGGACCTGGCCCATCCAGGGGCTTAAATTAAATGAAGCGTGGTAGTCTGCACTTTTCTTTTCTTTTTTGGCGGGAGTCACGTTGGATCAGTTGGAAATGATTTTCGGGTTCCTGGGGGGTCACTGTTGGCCTCCCTCAAGAGACCTAGGGGGTCAGGGTGTTTCTACCGTGCCCCATTTTCTTTTTTTTAAATGTTTTTTCTTGTGACTCGGTTCTATGGAGTCACAAGATGGCTGCCAACACTTCCTGGTTTGAAGTGTTGGCAGCCAATCAGATCTCAGCACAAGATCGGGATGGGTCATGGATACACTGCGTATACAACTGGGATTTTTTTTTAAATTTCTCAGCAACTGCTGAACAGATTTACACCTAATCACAAAAAGGCACTTCCATGAACCAACATCTAACTTCCTGCCAAATTTGGTGTAATTCCGTGCAGCATTTCGTGGTGGAACCGTGTCCAAAGGTCCTAAGGGAATTAACATGGTGAAAATGCTCTTTGAAGCACCCCCTGGTTCTTGTCCCCTGCTTGACTGTTCACCCTGAAATTTTCAAGATAGTAGCTAAAGTGAGCGTCGTATTAGTTTTAAAAAGTTTGTGAAGATTCGTGAAGATTTGTGAAGTGGCTCCAAAGTTATCCTAACTATAACTGCCAGTAGGTTTTATATATATATATATATATATATATATATATATATATTATTCAACAAACACGGTCCTTTTCGGGGGGAGCACCCTCCAGCTGGTGCTCGTGGCGAGACAGGACCACCTCTCGCATAAAGTATTATCCAACAACAGCTTACACGGCACTCTCCTTGGTACAAAAATATATCTTTATTGAGACCTCCTTCTCCACCACCTGGAGTGGGCAAGGGAAGGGGGGCCACGCAGCCCCCCTCCCATAAAAAAAAAACTAGAAAAAAAAAAAACGACCGGCATCGTGCCGGAGGCCCCGCCCCCTTCCCTGCAGTACTCTGCAAACGCACCCCCTGGCGCTTTTGCAGAGGGGGAACGAATTCCCCTTGAATACTGGTGTACAGAGGCCACGCCCCTTTTTACACCTCTCTGCAACGCAGCTCTGTGGCGCTTTTTGGAGGTATATGGTGGGCTAGTTGGACTCCAGGGACCCTCAGGATTCAAGGGGACTTAATCCCCCAACTTAAAACACGCCACGGGGCGCGTTTGCACAGTGGTGAAGGGAGGGCGGGGCTTCAGGTGACATGTGTGCATACAGGCCCCGTGGCGCGTTTTAAGATGGGGAATAAATTCCTTTTCAATCCTGAGGGTCCCTAGGGGCCAACTAGCCCACCAGGTACCTCCAGTAAGCGCCACGGAGCTGCGTTGCAGAGTGTTGTAAAAGGGGCGTGGCCTCTGAACACCTCTCTGCAACGCAGCCCCTGGCGCATACTGGAGGTACCTGGTGGGCTAGTTGGCCCCTAGGGACCCTCGGGATTGAGGAGGAATTAATTGTCCAACTTAAAACGCGCCACAGGGCGTGTTTGCAGACATGTCACCTTAGGCCCCACCCCCTTCCTTCACCATTGTGCAAATATTCCTCTAAAATCAGCAGAACTACGAATTCCGATTTACTCACCTGTTATCAGGAGAGACCTCAGTGCTGCATCTTTGAGCCCAGTACTGATCCTGAAAAATAATTTTAACCGTACTTACCAGTAACTTGAATTTCCTTCCATAGGCTAACATTGACTGGTTTCACTTGGAAATTCTTCTAAGTGTGGAGTTTTGGAACTTTATAATATTCCTCTAAAATCATCCGAACTACGAATTCCGATTTACTCACCTGTTATCAGGAGAGAACCCAGTGCTGCATCTTTTACCCAGCACTGACCCTGAAAAGTAATTCTAACCGTACTTACCAGTAACTTGTATTTCCTTCCATAGGAATCCATTGTCTGGTTTTCAGCAGAAAAGTTTCAAAGTGTCGATTTTCACAAACTACAAATATTCCTTAAAAATCGCATGTGTGACTTAAACGCATTCTTTCAACTGTTTACAGGAGATGCACCAGTGCTGGTTCCAGGATCCACCACTGAGTAAGAAAAAGTAACGATAACACTACTTACCTGCTAAGTGAATTTCCTCCCATAGGATAACATTGGTGATTCTATGTGAAAAAGTTTCCAAGTGTCAACTTTTAAAATACAATAATATTCCTTAAAAATCACTACTGTAACCAAAACGCTTTTACTCAACTGTTTACAGGAGATGTCCCAGGACTGAATCTAGGATCCAGTCCTGTGGTTAGAAAAGTAATCCATAAAGTAACTAATTGCATTTAACTAGAAATTCACATTGAGCTCACTGTTGCATTGTGTTTTAAATTGTGTTGCCCATTGCAACAACTGTAACTACTGTACTTAAAAGTCTATTGCCTATTTGCAAAGTATTTAAACTAAAGTAATTCATTCTGAGAAAGTATATTTTGTAATGTAATGTATAATGTAATTACAATGTAATTTAAAAAATAAAATATCTAAAAATAAATAGTTTAAAAAAATTTAGTAAATCAGTATCAAAAAATAAAGATAACAATTAATACATTTAAAAATTGTCATTTACAAAACCTTTGAAATTCACTGAAAATCCATAGGTTTCAGACATGTTATAGTTAGGAATTAGCATTTAAAAAACCTTTGAAATTCACTGAAAAAACCATAGGTTTCAGGCACGTTATAGTTAGAAATTAGCATTTAAAAAACCTTACAAATTCACTGAAAAAACCATAGGTTTTAGGGACAGTTATAGTTAGTTGGACATTGCACTCGTACAAAACCTGTGAAATTCCCCGTTATAGTTAGTTCAGCTAACTATAACTCGTGCCCCCGCAATGCACTGCTGATGACGTCACATATTACATCACTCATGACATGGTCAGTGACATCACTGATGACATCTCAAATGACATCATTGATGACATCACTGATGACATCATCCACGTGATAATCTGATGCACCTCCTCACACCCTAACATAACCTTTGATACACCCACTCTAAATTACAGACTGCCATTCGCAAAACCATAGACACTCCAACACCAATAACTACATACCCACTCACTGATTCTTAGGTCTACACACACATCCACTCACTCACCCGTACAGTCACTCATACTTACGGTCACTCAGTACAGGACTATCATATGCACTCGTACTCCTATATAGACACTCAAACACCGCCACTCATCCATAGAGGTACTCACACACCTAGTCAGTCATGCAAATAATTAAACACACTGCCATTTACTCACCTATACAGTTATACACACAGCAGCTCACTTACTCATACAAATACTAGCACATTCTTACGCTCTTATACAATCACTGATACAAGCACACACTCATCCATACAGTCACTCTCACAATCACACACTCTTGCTTATAGCTATTTATATACTCCAACACACATATATACTGCCTTTCACATATGTAGTTAGTCACACATGTACCACTGGGACATACATTCACTCACTAACACACTCTTACACACACTTACCCACCCGTACAGTCTATCACAGATGCACTCTTGAAACCATCCACCCAGTGAATCACCCACTCACACATCTATGCACAGAGTCGCACACACCCCACCCACACAAACACTCAGGCACCCATACAGATACTCAGACAACCAATCAATAACTCATATAGACACTCATGTAGCTATTCACAAACCCATGCAGCCACTTACACAGCAACAGACAGACGGATACAGACATTCACCCAGTTTAGTCACTAACCCATGCATTCAGTAAGATACGTTTAATCACTCACTTAAAGAGTTAGTCACGCACCTACTAAATCATCCATACAGACACTTATACACCGACTCATTCTTCAATACGCCTTTCCCTATATATATTAAAAATATTTAAACTTTACAGAAAAAAACAGTCACTGGATGATGTCATCAGTGATGTCATTTGAGATGTCATCAGTGATGTCATCAGTGATGTCACTGACCATGTCATGAGTGATGTAATATGTGATGTCATCAGCAGTGCATTGCGGGCGCAAGTTATAGTTAGCTGAACTAACTATAACGGGGAATTTCACGGGTTTTGTACGAGTGCAATGTCCAACTAACTATAACTGTCCCTAAAACCTATGGTTTTTTCAGTGAATATATATATATTCACTGAAAAAACCACAGGTTTCAGGGACTTTATAGTTAGTTGGACATTTCACTCGTACAAAACCAGAAAGATTCGGCCATTATAGTTAGTTGTGCTAATTATAACTCACGCCCCCGCAATACACTGCTGATTATGTCACATATTACATCACTCATGACATGGTCAGTGACATCACTGATGACATCACTGATGACATCTCAAATGACATCACTGATGACATCACTGATGACATCATCCAGTGACTGTGTGTTTCTGTAAAGTTTAAATATGTTTATATATATATATGCCAAGGTGTATTGAAGAATGAGTGGGTGTATGAGTGTCTGAATGGATGATTTAGTAGGTGCGTGACTGACTGTATGCGTGAGTGATTAAACGTGTATTACTGAATGCATGGGTTAGTGACTAATATGTGTGAATGTCTGTATCAGTCTGTCAGTTGGTGTGTAAGCGGCTGCATGGGTTGTTGAGTAGCTACATAAGTGTCAATATGGGTTATTGATTGGTTGTCTGAGTATCTGTATGGGTGCCTGAGTGTCTGTGTGGGTGGGTGGGGGGTGTGTGACTCTGTGCATAGATGTGTGAGTGGGTGATTCACTGGGTGTATGGGTTCAAGAGTGTATCTGTGAAGGGCTGTATGGGTGGGTGGGTGAGTGTGTGTATGAGTGTGTTGGTTAGTGAATGGATTTCTCAGTGGTACATGTGTGAGTAACTACATATGTAAAAGGCAGTATATGTGAGTGTTGGAGTATATAAATGACCATATGTGAGAGTGAGTGATTGTGAGAGCGGCTGTATGGATGAGTATGTGCTTGTATCAGTGATTGTATAAGAGAGTAAGTATGTGTTAGTATCTGTATGAATAAGTGAGGTGGTGTGTGTATAACTGTATAGGTGAGTAAATGGGGGTGTGATTGATTCTTTGCATGACTGACTAGGTGTGTGAGTAACTCTAAGGATGAGTGGCGGTGAGTGAATGTCTGTATAGGTGTATGAGTGCATATGATAGTGCTGTATTGATGAGTGACTGCATGTATGAGTAACTGTGTGGGTGAATGAGTGGATGTGTTTGTAGTCCTAGGAATCAGTGAGTGGGTATATAGTAACTGGAATGGGTGTGTCTATGGTTTCGAAAATGGTAGTCTGTATTTTGGAGTGGGTGTATCAAAGGTTATATTAGGGTGTGAGGAGGTGCTTCAGATTATCACGTGGATGATGTCATCAGTGATTTCATTTGAGATGTCATCAGTGATGTCATCAGTGATGTCACTGACCATGTCATGAGTGATGTAATATGTGACGTCATCAGCAGTGCATTGTGGGGGCGCGAGTTATAGTTAGCTCAACTAACTATAACGGCTGAATTTCTCTGGTTTTGTACGAGTGAAATGTCCAACTAACTATAACGTCCCTGAAACCTGTGGTTTTTTCAGTGAATTTCTAAGGTTTTTTTAAATGCTAATTTCTAACTATAACGTCCCTGAAACCTATGGTTTTTTCAGTGAATTTCTAAGGTTTTTTAAATGCTAATTTCTAACTATAACGTCCCTGAAACCTGTGGTTTTTTCAGTGAATTTCAAAGGTTTCTTAAATGCTAATTAAAAACTAAAACATCCCTCAAACCTATGGTTTTTTCAGTGAATTGCTAAGGTTTTTTAAATGCTAATTCCTAACTATAACATCCCTGAAACCTATAGTTTTTTCAGTGAATTTCAAAGGTTTTTTAAATGCTAATTTCTAACTATGCCTACAGAGGTAGGACATGTGCAGAAAGAGGAAGCAAAGCGCAGAAAGAAGCAGGAGAAATGCAGAAAGAGGCAACAGAATTCCAGAAAGACGAAGAAAGGTGCAGAAAGAAGCAAGAGATATGCAGAAAGAACCAACAGAGGTGCAGAAAGAGGCCTTGTTGCATAGTCATCCTGTGCCCCCAACCTTTTGCTGACTGGTACTGGTGGTAACTGACTCTGACTAACCAGCCCCGGAGCCAGTGCTATGCTGAAAGACACTTAGAATACAGTGAAAACACCTACATACACTAGGGTATACTATAGGTTGGGGTACCCCTGTGAATGGTATGACCTCTCCTGTAAGGCCCTAGTACATAATAGGGCAGGGGGATTAAATCTACCTCTAAGTCAGAGGTGCAGAAAGAGGCAAGAGAAGTGCAGAAAGAAGCAACAGAGGTGCCAAAATAGGCAAGAGAGGTGCAGAAAGAAGCAAGAGAGGTGTAGAAAGAGGCAAGAGAGGTGCACAAAGAGGCAACAGAGGTGCAGAAAGAGGGAGGAGGGGTGCAGAAAGAAGGAAGAGAAGTACAGAAAGAAGCAACAGAGGTGCTGAAAGAGGCGCGAAGGGTGCAGAAAGAGCAAGAGGAGTGCAGAAAGAACCAACAGAGGTACAGAAAGAGGCAAGAGAGGAGCAGGAACAGGCAGGAAAGGTGCAGCAAGAGGGAACAGGGGTGCAGAAAGAGGCAAGAGAGGTGCAGAAAGAGAAAAGAGGGATGCAGAAAGCGGCAAGAGGGGTGCAGAAAGAAGCAAGAGCAGTGCAGAATGATCCAACAGAGGTGCAAAAAGAGGCAAAAAGGATTGCAGAAAGAGGTAGGAGAGGAGCACAAAGAGGCAAGAGAGATACAGAAAGAGGCAGGAGGGGTGCACAGAGAAGAGCAGAAAAAGGCAAAAGAATTGCTGTAAGAAGCAACAGAGGTGTACAAAGAAGCAAGAGAACTGCAGAAATAGGCAAGAGAGGTGCAGAAAGAAGCAAGTAAAGTGCAGAAAGAGGTGCACAAAGAGGCAACAGAGGTGCACAAAGAGGGAGGAGGGGTACAGAAAGAAGGAAGAGAAGTGCAGAAAGAGGCAAGAGAATTGCTGAAAGAAGCAACAGAGGTGTGGAAAGAAGCAAAAGAAATGCTGAAAGAGGCACGAAGGGTGCAGAAAGAGCAAGAGAAGTGCAGAAAGAACCAACAGAGGTACATAAAGAGGCAAGAGAGGTGCAGAAACAGGCAGGAAAGGTCTCGAAAGAGGGAACAGGGGTGCAGAAAGAGGCAAGAGAGGTGCAGAAAGAGAAAAGAGGGGTACAGAAAGAGGCAAGTGAGGTGCAGAAAGAAGCAAGAGCAGTGCAGAAATAACCAAAAGAGGTGCAAAAAGAGGCAAGAGGGGTGCAGAAAAAGGTAGGAGAGGTGCATTAAAGAGGCAAGAGAGGTACAGAAAGAGACAGGAGGGGTGCAGAAAGAAGGAAGAGAAGTACAGAAAGAAGCAACAGAGGTGCTGAAAGAGACGCGAAGGGTGCAGAAAGAGCAAGAGAAGTGCAGAAAGAACCAACAGAGGTAAAGAAAGATGCAAGAGAGGAGCAGAAACAGGCAGGAAAGGTGCAGCAAGAGGGAACAGGGGTTCAGAAAGAGGCAAGAGAGGTGCAGAAAGAGAAAAGAGGGGTGCAGAAAGAGGCAAGAGGGGTGCAGAAAGAAGCAAGAGCAGTGCAGAATGATCCAACAGAGGTGCAAAAAGAGGCAAAAAGGATTGCAGAAAGAGGTAGGAGAGGAGCACAAAGAGGCAAGAGAGGTACAGAAAGAGGCAGGAGGGGTGCACAGAGAAGGAAGAGAAGAGCAGAAAGAGGCAAAAGAATTGCTGTAAGAAGCAAGAGAACTGCAGAAATAGGCAAGAGAAGTGCAGGAAGAAGCAAGAGCAGTGGAGAAAGAACCAACAGAGGTGCAAAAAGAAACAAGAGCGGTACAGAAAAAGGTAGAAGAGGTGCACAAAGAGGCAAGAGAGGTACAGAAAGAGGCAGGAGGGGTGCAGAAAGAAGGAAGAGAAGTGCATAAAGAAGCAACAGAGGTACTCAAAGAGGCGTGAACGGTGCAGAAAAGCAAGAGAAGTGCAGAAAGAACCAACAAAGGTACAGAAAGAGGCAAGAGAGGTGCAGAAACAGGCAGGAAAGGTGAAGAAAGAGGGAACAGGGGTGCAGAAAGAGGCAAGAGAGGTGCAGAAAGAGAAAAGAAGGGTACAGAAAGAGGCAAGAGGGGTGCAGAAAGAAGCAAGTGAGGTGTAGAAAGAGACAACAGAGGTGCATAAAGACGCAAGAGAGGTGCAGAAACAAGCAAAAGAAGTGCAGAAAGAGGCAAGAGAATTGCTAAAAGAAGAAACAGAGGTGTGGAAAGAAGCAAGAGAAGTGCAGAAAGAGGCAAGTGAGGTGCATAAAGAGGCAAGAGAGGTCTAGAAAATGGAAAGAGAACAGCAGAAAGAGGCAAGAGGGATGCAAAATAGGGAAGAAGGGTGCAGAAAGAAGCAAGAGAGGTGCAGAAAGAAGCAAGAGAAGTGCAGAAAGAGGCAAGAGAGGTGCAGAAAGAGGCAAGAGAGGTACAGCACGAGGCAAGGGAAGTGCAGAAACAGGCAAGAAAGGTACAGAGAGCGGGGAGAGGGGTGCAGAAAGACGCAAGAGGGGTGCAAAACGAAGCAAGTGAGGTGCAGAAAGATGGAAGAGAGGTGCAGAAACAAGCTAGAGAAGTGCAGAAAGAGGCTAGAAAATTGCTGAAATAAACAACAGAGGTGTAGAAAGAAGCAAGAGAAGTGCAGAAAGAGGCAAGTGAGGTGCAGAAAGAAGCAAGAGCAGTGCAGAAAGAACCAACAGAGTTGCAAAAAGAAGCAAGAGTGGTACAGAAAAAGGTGGAAGAGGTGCACAAAGAGGCAAGAGAGGTTCAGAAAGAGGCAGGAGGGGTGCAGAAAGAAGGAAGAGAAGTGCAGAAAGAAGCAACAGAGGTGCTAAAAGAGGCACGGAGGGTGCAGAAAGAGCAAGAGAAGTGCAGAAAGAACCAACAGAAGTAGAGAAAGGTGCAAGAGAGGTACAGAAAGACTCAAGAGAGGTGCAGAAACAAGTAAGAGAAGTGCATAAAGAAGCAACAGAGATGTAGTAAGGGGGAAGTGGGATGGAGAAGGAGGTAAGAGGGATACAGAAAGAAACAAGAGAGGTGCAGAAAGAGTGAAGGGTGCAGAAAGAGGGAAGACTGGTGTGAAAGAGGCATGAGGGTTGCAGAAAGAAGCAACAGAAATGTAGAAAGAGGCAAGAGAGGCACAGAAAGAAGCACAAGTGGTTTACACACCATTAGTACCAATTTAATACCCACATTTAGCAATAAGTAACAGGTGACCATTCTAGGTTTGCACAGGGCCTTCCACCATGCTGTAACACTTGTCGCTGCATTTTTGGTGACGTTTGAGCCAGAAACAATGTTTTTTTGTTCAAATCTGCAGATTATGCAGCAGATGATGGATTATGTGGCAAATGCGGAAAATGTATAATTGTGCAAAAGTCGGTGCAGCCAAGCAGTCACATAATTCCAGTGACCCTGCTCATGCCTCTGACTAGGTCCAGAAGTGCTCCTCAGTGGTTCCTTCTTTTTTTTTGTCTCATTGAGTTCATAGTTTAGCTTCTATGGAAACTAGGAAGACTAAACCTGAGGTTACAACTCCACAACACAGACTATCATACCACACAATTACTCTCCATAACACATAATCCCACTCTACATAATTCCTACACACTAAATACCACATACTTTCTATCCACATAATTTCACTGCACAGCATACCACATAATTCCACTACACACAACCTACATCCACTCCACTACAAGAAACATTATTATAACACTTTTACATTTACAACGCCAATAGCTCTAACTCTCGCAAATGTAAAACCTATTCCATTGCAAATGCTTCTTTAACTAGTAGTCGCGTTTGCAGAGTGGTGGAAAAAGGGTGCTGGGCCTCCAAGCAGCGCTCAGAAATTCCGCTGCCTAGGACTTACAGGAGGTACCAGGAGGGCTTCTTAGCCCCCAAATTCTCTCAGGAGTAAATTGGACTTCACCCCCCATCCCGTAGTCTACCAGGAGGTGCATTTGCAGAGTGGTGGAGAAAGGGGGTGTGGCCGCCGAAAACGTTTTAGCAATCCCACTGTGTGGGACTTACTGGAGGTAACAAGAGGGGTAGTTGGCCCCCAAGGACATCCTTGGGGGCCAACTACCCCTCCTATTACCTACAGTCAGTCCCACACAGCAGGATTACTAAATTCTCATAGCAGGCCATGCCCCCTTTGCCCACCACTCTGCAAACGCACTCCCTGGCGTGCTCTTGGATGGGGATGAAGTCCGCTTTGCTGCTGGGGGTGGTTAGGGGCCAACTAGCCTACCTGTTACCTCCAGTAAGCCCCACACAGTGGGATTGCTGAGAGGTGGACACAGGCCCCTTTGTCCACCACTCTGCAAACGTGCCTCCTGGCATGCTCTTGGTTGGGGAAGGAAGTCCCCTTATCTCCTGAGGGTCCCTGGGGGCCAACTAGCCCTCCTGTTACCTCCAGTAAACCCCACACAGCTGGATTGCTGAGAGTGGTCTGAGGCCATGCCCCTTTTTTACATCACTCGGCAAATGCACCTCCTGGTGCACTGCTGCTTGGGGGATGAAGTCCACTTTAGTCCTGAGTTCCTCAGGACACAAGAGGACCTCATCACCCCACCAGCAGTGCCAAGAGGCACGTTTGCAGAGTGGTGTAAAAAGGGGCGTGGCCTCAGACCACCTCTCAGCAATCCCACTGTGTGTGGATTACTGGAGGTACCTGATGGGCTAGTTGGCCCCCAGGGACCCTCAGGAATGAAGGGGACTTAATTCCTCAACTTAGAACGTGCCAGGGGGTGCGTTTGCAGAGTGTTGCAGGGAAGGTGTGGGGCCTCTGGCGAGATGCCGGCTTTTCTTTAAAAAAAATATTTTTAGAAGGGGGGCTGTGTGGCCCCCCTTCTTTTAGTATTTTTTGGGCCCTGGGGACCCCATCCCCCAGGGCCTGAGCCTTTTATATTTAAAAAAAAACAGGATGGGGCCGCATGGCCCCACTCCCCTAGACCTCTTCTGGCCCCGGGGATGGCCAGCCTTGTTTATTTTTTCTGGGAGGAGGCCGCGTGACCCCCCTCCTGAGGCCATTTTTGGCACCGGGGACCCCATCCCCCGGGCATGGTGAAAGATTTAAAAAAAAAAAAATTAGGGAGGGGGGCCGCGTGGCCCCCCTTCCCTGGGCCACTATTGGCCCCGGGGACCCCATCCCCGGGGCTTGGCCAATGCTTTTTTTTTAAAATTAGGGAGGGGGCCACGTGGCCCCCCTCCCCATGGCCACTTCTGGCTCCGTGGACCCTATCCCCAGGGCTGGCCCTCAAGTTGGGGACCGTGGGGGGAGCCCCAATGCCCCCATGGTCCCAGCTGGCTCCCCGCCTCCTGCGGGAGCCGGCATTGCTTTTGGGCAAGGGGAGCTGCTAATATGCAGCTCCCCTTGCCCAAAATTAATTCTGCTTTGCTTCTTGGAAGCGAGAACAGGTTTCCTGCTCTCGCTTCCAAGAAGCAAAGCAGGAGTTTGCTATGGCTCCCAGCCCTGCCATAGCAAACGACAATGTCCCGGGGGTGGGCACCCCGGGACATTGCAGGAGCCGGCCCTGGGGGGTAGCGGTCCCCAGAGCCATTGAGGGCTCCACGAGGGGAGCTGTGCTGCCCCCCTCCAACATATGTGAAAAGCCCTGGGGAGGTGGCGGCCCCCGGGGCTGCAGGGGGCTGCGATGCCCCCCGTACTCAATGATTAAAGCCCTGAGGGGGTGGCAATCCCCAGGGCTGCGTGGGGCGGCAAGAACCCCTTCACGCTTTTTATTACATTTTTTAAAATAAAGCCCTGGGGAGGTGGTGGTCCCCGGGGCTGCACCATTATTATATATTGCCCCCGGGACCTGGCCCACCCGGGGGATTTAGATAAACGAAGTGCGGGAGACTGCATTTTTATTTTTTTTATTTTCTTCCGTATTTGTGCACCCAGCGCGACTCCTGCCAAAATTTATTTAAAAAATGCTTTTTTTGGCCTGAGCAGGCCTAGGGGGTCAGGGTGTTTCTACCCTGCCCCCTTTTCTTCATTTTTTACTGTTTTTTTTCCTTTATCTTGTGACTCGGTTCTACCGAGTCACAAGATGGCTGCCAACACATTCTGGTTTGGAGTGTTGGCAGCCAATAAGAATGAAGCTCGTGCTCCGGACGATTCGCGGCTCCTCCTCGGTGCTCAGATATATACATTTTTATTTTCTGAATTTCTCAGGAACTACTGAACGGATTTACACCATTTAAAAAAAAGGTCGCTTTCTGAACCAAGAGCTACCTTTTTGCCAAACTTGGTGTAATTTCATTCAGCAGTTCGGGCTGTAGCCTGTTCCAAAACTTCCTACGGAAATTAACATGGGGAATTTTGGGACCCCCCTTTTTTCTCCGCCCCCGCTTGACAAATCACCCCCAAACTTTCAAGACAAGAGCTGACCTGAGCTGGTCATTAGTTTTGAAAATTTCACGAAGATTCGTCAAACGGCGCCAAAGATATTGGCAAAAGAAAAAACGCTTTTTGAATAGAAACGAGGTCCTAACTATAACTACCTACTGGCGACTGCACTAGTCCACCTCTCACCGCCCCCCCCATAACCCTCCAACTAATCCCTCTATCTCTCTCATAGTCTCTCTAAACCTTCTCTCTCACTCTCTCATGAACTCTTCCCGGCTCTCTCATATGGTTCACTTCAGGTCTTAAAGCACAATCTCTTTTCAAAACTTTTTCAAGGTTTCCATCCCTCAAACCCATGCTCTCCTATGCTTCTTATGGTATCTTCTGCATACAAAGGTCCTCCCTCTTTGTGCATCTATGGCCTGCTCTCCCCTTCTTTCTCTCTTTCTCACACACTTTTTCTGCTCCTCTGTTTCATTCACCACTTCCTCAACAAACGACCTAGCCCTCTCTATCTTACTTTCTATCTATTCTGTGCAGCTATCACCTCTATCTATTCACCATACCACATAATTCCACTACACAAATACACTCCACACAATTCCATCCCACACAATTCCGCAACTAATAATTCCAGTGCAGCCCACATAATTCCACTGCACAATATATACATCCACTATACTCCAAACCAAAACACACAGGTAAAAAACATTGTCATTTACAACGCCAAAGGCTCTAACTCTTGCAAATGTGGAAACTATTACATTGCAAATGCTTGTTATATTTTACTTCCCTTTCTACTCTAAATAGTTACATATTTAAAAATATTACTTTGTGCATGTAAAACTCTTGAAAACTCTGGCTGAAAATACACATATTTTTGGAGCTTTGTAATTATCAAAGAGACCAGTTGAAAATGAGCATAAATCTTTTTGATCGGGGTAATGAATTGCTGCTGGAAATCTTTGAAACTTGAAGCCTATCTTGAATTTTCTGATGTAGTAAAGTGGAAACAACAAAATGTCCTTGACCAATGGCACAAAATGTTGGCATGAGCAAATTGTACAATACTGGCATATGCCCCAGCCGTATGAATGCCTGCAATTATATAGAGAACATCTGAGTACTGTTCACAAACCGCTGAATAATACAAACAGCACTTTTAAACATCTAAATACCCAAAAGAAAGATGATTACTGACCAGAAGGGACACCAATAATAATTTGTTTGATATGTTCATAAATTTGCAAGTGAAGCACTTCTTTGAAATTTGAAAAAATCAAACAGTCTAGATAGTACATTTCATGATCCAAGACACGAATGTAGACCGAATATTTGGCGAAAAATCGAAAAAATTGAAAAGAAATAACCATTATCGCTGTTACAGCAGCTAAACTGCTTTTAATAGACATCTTAATAGTGTACATTTCACAACATTCTGACCATTTCCGACCATTACATTGGCAATGATAATAAAAAATTAAACAAGGTCCACTCACACTAATGGCTGTACCTTGAAATGATAGGCCTTTAATGTAATTCCAGTTTTTCAGTCCTGCCAGCAATCCGGCCGTGGTATGTTTCATTTTTATACTATTATCATAATTTTGAGCATCATGAGTTCTCTGGCTTACATCTAACAAAAGTAGCAACGATCCAGACTCTGAACAAGTATTTGAGTTGGAATTAATGGGATCTCTAGGAAGGAATAACCGGGACAAAGCCTTGTAGGCAGAATGCACTTATAAACAACTAAGGGTAAAACTAATGTATGTGTTTGCAGATATTTAGGGCCTTATTTATGAGCCCTTGTGACACATTTACGCTGCTCTTGCGTCAATTTTTGTGACGCTGCGGCAGCGTAAATAATGCGCCACTTGCGCCATGTTTATGAAGTGACGCATCTAGGCAGATGCGTCACTTTGTAAACCCCCTACACTACATTATACCTGCGTCAGGTATAATGTATGCAGGGTGGGCGTTCAATGAGATTTTACTGCGCCACTTCTAGGACGCTGTTGGAAATGGCCCTTTGTGCGGGGTTAGCCCCAAACTTTTTGCTTCTTCCTCCTATTTTTTCCTGACCTGTGTTTGTTGGTTATAGGACTCTGGGCACTTTACCACTGCTGATCAGTGCTAAAGTGCATATGCTTTCTGTGTAAATTGGTATTGTGATTGGTTCTCCCTGATTGGCATATTTGTTTTACCAGTAGATCCCTAGTAAAGTGCACTGAGTGTGCCAGGGCTGGTAAATCAAATGCTACTAGTGGGCCTGCATCACTGATTGTGCCACCACATGAGTAGCCCTGAAAAGATGTCTCAGGCATGCCACCGCGGTGCCTGTGCCCAGTTTGTTAACTGCCATGTCAACTTGGCAAGTGCACCCACTTTCCAGGACTTAACCTTCCCTTTTCTTTCATATAGGGCACCCCTATGGTAGGCCCAAGGTACCTCCCTGGGCAGGGTGCAGTGTATGTGAAAGGTAGGACATCTACTGGTGTGTGTAACATGTCCTGATAGTGAAATACTGCCAATTTCGTTTTTCACTATTGAAAGGCTATCTTGCCCCATAGGACAGAATGGGGAATGCTTTGTAACATTTTACAAGCATGTCTTCCAATAGGGATAAGATAGAAAAAATGGAGTTTGGTATCCCTGAACTCAGGATTTAATAGCACATCTTTTAGTAAGGATGGTTTTTAAATTGTGTGTTTGAAAACCCCACTTTTAGAAAATGGCTATTTTCTTGTTCAACCATCCTGTATGCCTCTGCCTGTTTGTGGATTGACTGTCTGGCTTTGGAGTGACAGGGGCTGGAGAGGTGCAGTGGCTCCAGGAGTCTGGATGAGTCAGCACTAGGCCGAATAGGCATGAACTGCATTTGGAGTGGTGGGAGGAGTAGCACCTGTACCTGAATAGGGCTGTGCCTGCCTTCCACAATGCTGGCTCCGCCCCCCTGTGGTGTGTCTGGAGCCAAGGCTCACAGTGACAATGGATGTTGTTGTGCACTTGCAGAGTGCCCCCCAGAACATTTAGATCATTCCTGGAATTCAAGAGGAACCTTTACCAAGGAGAAGAGCTGGAGAGACTGAGGAGAAGTACTGCTCTTGCTGTGTCTGGGGTTGGCCTGCAGTTGCTGTTTGTGCCAAGGAAAGGAGAAGGACATTGCTGTGTGCTGTATCCCCTGCTTGAAGGAGATCTCCAAGGGCCTGAAGTGAGCTGGCCTCCTGTTCTGAAGTCTCAGGGACACAAAGACTTCCCCCCCAGCTCCCCTGAACTCTGCTGCTGTGAGTTCTAGCCTGTCAAGAGGTGCCTGTGCCAGTTTTGGGCCTCTGGAGGTTGTTGCTGCTGTTTGGGAGCTGGAAGCAAGAAGAAGCTCAAAGAACTACAGAAATCGATGCATCGCTCTTCTTGCGGCTGTTTTCCTGACGCATCTCCATGGCGCGAGAAGAATTTCCACGCACTGCCGTGCCGCTGCGGAAAACGCCACAGTGCCTGTCGCCGCTGCAAGAATCGACGCATTGAGGGATCGCGGCTGAAGAGGACCGACGCAGCACCTCTCGACGACGACGCATCGATCGCCGACACATCCCGGATTTCCACGTATCGTGCCTGTGCTGCAAGTTTGTCCGATGAATCACCTGCGGACCAGAACCGTCACAAAGAATTGACACATCGCTCCCCATACAGACCGGATTCAATGCAATCCTTCCTCTGCGTGCAGCAGGACTGTCGCATCGCCTCCCCAAGGTCTCAGGAGTGCTGCATCTCTTTGTTTTCTGACTCTGCGGCTGTTTGGCTTTCGGAACTTACACACATCTACAAGTACTTTGGTGAAAAGTCACGCATCCATAGTTTTCTGTGGTACAAGTTCTCAAAACGTTTTGAAAGTAATGTTTTTAACTGTGTATGTTGGATTTTAGTTGTTTTGGTCTTGTTTAGTTTAGATAAAGATATTTTATTTTTCTAAACTGGTGTGGTGTCCATTTGTGGTGTTTTCACTGTGTTACTGTGAGTGTTGGTACAAATACATTACACATTGCCTTTGGGATAAGCCTGTCTGCTCGTGCCAAGCTACCAAGGGGGTGAGCAGGGGTTATCTAAAGTGTGTATTCCCCTTACCCTGCCTAGAAGTAAGGGTCCCTATTTGGACAAAGGTACCTACCTCTGCCAACTAGAGACCCCCATTTCTAAAAGAGGCCAATGTGTCAAAACCTTACACCTGCCTCATGGCAGGCGTAAGGGTGACGCAAGCCCTTTCACATGGGCTTGCCCCATGTGAAAGGACACATTGCTGGAGCTGAGTCTGTTTTCAGACAAACCCCAGCAATGCGCCACTTTTGCACCTACAGATACGTCAGTAATACTGACGTATCTGTAACTCCTTGAAACGTGATGCGTCGTACTGTAAATATGGTGCATCCATGGTGTCGCAAGGAGGGCGAACTGAAAAGTGTTGCATTGCTGCTTTGTCGCAGCAATGCAACACTTCTCATAAATAAGGCCCTTAATATATTGCAGACAACCTTTAACTGGTAGTGTCTGCAAGAAAGTGATGGCCCAAGATATTCAAAATACAAATGATTTGGTCTAAAGAGATGAGCTTTCTACTAATTATAAAATTAAAGAGAAACCATTGAAACCACTTGGTTATTGCAAAGGTTCATTATAATCTTCTCACAGCCTAAAAATACATAGGGGCATATTTACAAGCCCCTTACGCCGCCGGTGCGTCACTTTTTGTGACGCACCGGTGGCGCAATGTGGTGCTCCATATTTACAAGGACACGTAAAGCCACCCTGCGTGGCTTTTTGTGTCCTTCTAAATACGGACCCTTTTCATGCAGCACTTTGGTGAAAAGTGCATTCCATAGGTGTTGCTGTGGGTTTTCCTACGCAACACCCATGGATTCTGATGCATTCCCAGATTTACAATGTTTTGTAAACCTGGGAATGTGTCAGAATCCTACGCCACCCCAGGGGAGGCGTAAGGAGGGTCAACGAGGAGAAGTACTTGCATTTCTCCTCTTTTATTTCCTCATTCTATGTGTGATGCATTCTGTAGCACACATAGAAAGAGGAAAACACCTCTAGTAATTGTTTTTGTGCAGGAAGGTATCCCTTCCTGCACAAAAACAATCATCCCTGCAACACAGGCACACTTGCACCTTGGTGCAAGGGTGCCTGCATTGGTGCATGGCATCCAATTGTGCGCCAGTGCAGAGGAGAGCTCAGGGATACGTCATATTGCTGTAAATATGATGCATCCCTTTGCTTTGGAAGTAACGCACTGTGGTGCAGCCAAATGGCTTGCAGCTCCGCGCTGCGTTACTTCCTTGTAAATATGGCCCATAGTATCCTAGTTCGTGGCATAGGAAGGGGCAATCCTTAAGTGTCATTTTGTAGTCTTTTGATTTTTACTGTTACTGCTATATACTTCCTATAGTCTTGGAGTTTTCGATGTAACTGCTGAAGTAGCACAACCTCTTTAAAGTAGCAAGTATTAAACAGCTTCCTACACTGATCACTGAAAATCCTGGTGTTAAAAGTAGCTAGGAATTGAACCGGTTTCTACTCTGGTCATTGAAACTTCTTATGTGGGCCCACGAAACCACCACTACATGATTGTGCTTTCACAGGATGTTGAAAGTTCAACAGGAACTTGCGTAGTGCTATTTGTAGTGGACAATGTTATCCCAGAAGACTATGACTTAGAAAGTGGGTTAATTCCCACTGTTAATTTTTAGCTGTAACTCTTTTATTGCAGAAGGCCTGTTTCAAGCTGCATGTATTAATTAGTATTGTTATTTTATGTGTGCCTTGAAGCTTTATTTTCTAAGCAGTATGGAGCGCATTATAAATATAATAAACAAACATATCTAATATAGTCTTATAGCCCGTAATAGCGGGCTATACCGGCCAATAAAGGCCTGATGCAGCGTTAAAGGCTCGAGCCGAAGGCGAGGGCCTTTAACAAGGGAGCAGGACTTTAATGCCGGTATAGGCCAGCTAGGGAGGGCTATAAGGTTATTAGAACATTTTGCCACTAGAGGGAAGAATGTTCCAACAAATAAAACAAAGGCCTCACAGAGCCCGAGGACCCTGAAATTCCCTCGGGCACCGTGAGGCCTTTGTTCACAGCAAGAGCTGTGAACAACAACTTTGGAATGTTGGAGTTTGCGGCTTCTACTGGCCATTAGAAGCCCGGAGCACTGCATTGTTTTCAATGGAGCTCCAAACATTCCAATGTTCTAATTAAAGATAACCAACTTGTAGAATTTAACTGATTTACTCCGAGTTGTCAATCACATGTTTCAGTTTGCATTTAGAAATAAACATACCACTAGCCAGTGGAATCCAAACCTTTTTAAATCCAGAAAAAAATAAAACTATCAGCCAGGATTTTTAAGACTGTCAAATAATAGGGGTGTGCCTACTGAGCCGAAGATGATGGATGTGTGAGCCTGTTCCTCCATGCCGGGGTCCTGTGAATAGGACCACCCTGGGAGAAGGTGGAGGTGCTGCCTGGCGGTGACGCACCCCCCTGGTGCCATGTCTGCACAGGGTGCCGCCTGCCTGGGTGTAGTGGCTGGGGAGTTTACATGGGCCCACCCGGACTGGCCTGCAGTGTGGCATTGGTCCCTACCTCAGGGGGAGAAGCTGGGCCTGCTTCTGCTGGCCCTCTCAGGGCACCGAGTCCATGTAGTGAGGGTGCCGTGCCCCCAGTGATTGCCAGGGAGATCACGTTGATGCCTGGAGGCCCCCTTCCCATTCATCGCATAGTGGATGGCCCAATGCGGCACCTGGGTGCCATGAACGACCTGCCAATGGCCAGCTGCTGAGTGCTGGAGGGCTGGGGATCTCGGGGCCTGCACCGGGGCCCAGAGTTTGGAGCAACACCCATAATGAGGCAGCAAGTTGTTTGGTATTTCGACCACCCCGGGGCCATGAGGGAAAGGGGGGACTTGACAAAAGAGGGCTAATGCCACATGGACCAGCCACTGCATCTCAGCCTGATCTTCTGAAAGACACAGTGGAGGAAGAGACTCGCTTCCCCTGCCCCTTGTGGACAACCCAGATGGAGGTGCCGATGCCAGAGCTTGGGCATTTTTCTTGGTGCGTAGTGAAGAGGGAGCTCCTAGACAGGAACAACCACAATGGGGTACCAGGACCATTGGCATGCATCATCCTGCCCCCCCCCCACTGCTCACATAGTGCAATCCTTTTTTCTCCGACATACGAAGCTGCAGTATAAACCAGCTATTGGTTACCAATTGTGGAGACAGCAACAAACACTGACTAGGCTCGTGTGGGCGTTCTCTCGAATGACTGTCCAGCAATTGTCTACAACACTGTCTTGAGCTCCCTCCTCTGCCCTAGTGAGTAACCAATAAATAGAAGCATACACACTTGAGAACTTGGGCCACTGGGTGGCTTGCCGGGCGCTGCACTCTGGACCCAGTCAACCTCGGAATAGATGGCACCATAGAATCCTTGCCCTGAAGAGCAGTTAAAACCACTGAAGACCTCAAGGCAGAAGCTTTTGATGCAGACTGGGGGGACACAAATTTGCTCTTTCTCCCACAATACTGATTTCCCGCTTGTCTGCCTACATACAAGGATACACCCCAGGGACCCCTGAGACTTACTATCTTGACTACTGCGGGTAGGTCTGCGGGAGCACTCCTGACGAGGAAGCCAATGACTAAACAGGCGGAGGAGCTGCTTGACTCTGGGGAGCACTCTCAACCCCCACCTGTGGACTCCAGAGAAACCGGACCCCCTACAGACCCTATTCATATACAATTGGACAGAATCCTTATTGACTCTGCTGACACCAAAGCAACACTTTGTCAGGACATTGACATGTTTTCCGTGAGCCTGGGTCTACTACAAGCTGACCACCACAAACTGGCGGTGAGGTGGAAACCTTGGTGGGGGAACCAAGGCCAGAAAACCAAACACTGACGTGCCAGATGGCAAACTTATGGATAGAGTGCAGGTCCTTGAACACCAAGCTGATGACGTGGAGGGGTATACAGACAAAATAATATTCAGGTGGTGGAACTCCCTGACTGTATAGAGGGAGCTACATGGTGGCATATCATGAACGCTGACTCCAGATGAAGGCCTCCCCAAATAGCCTGACTCCCTTCTGTGCTTAGGAGCATGCTCAAAGGGCACCGGCGTGCCCACTGGCTTTCGGTTGCCCTGCTCACCCTGTTGTGACTAGACTACTCCACTATAAAGACAGAAAGTGCGGACAGGGGGTACCTTCACAGTGGCTAATAGTAAGGTGTCTATGTTCCCAGACTTCACTGTCACTGTTCAAGCCTAACGTGGTTCCTTCCTGGAGGTCAAGAAGGCCCTCCGTGACGAGGGATCGCAGTGTTCCCTGATTATTCTGGCAAAGCTCAGGATAATACTTGATGGTAACATGTATTTCTGCGAAGATCCTGGTATGGCTTGGGACTGGCTGGAAGCATGCAGAACTGGATCGGCTCTCCCGACAACTTGCCCTAAACCCAGCACTCCTTGATGCAGGGTAAAGAGGCGATCCTGTGGTGCTTCATGTGGCAGGTCACTGAAGAGACCATCCCCATCATAGACTAAGCAGGAACGGGCCGCCGCTCTCCAAGCTGTGGCTGAGATTGTGATGACACAGAGGTCGGACTTGGAGACTGGTACTCCCTCTGAATGTAAATCAGTACTCTCGAGGTCAGAGTCTTCCTAGGTAGATGGAAGTGGCCTACCCGTGGTGACACTACGATCTGCGGATGACCTGATCTCATGTACACTGTCACTGGTTCGTTGGTATGTCGGGTGTTCTGAAATGGGGACCCCCTTCACTGAAGGTAAAGGAGTCGGGAGATGCTGCTGCCTCAGATACAGTACCTGTGTATAGCTCTGATTTCCCTTTTAGGGTTCAAGACCATGGAAGTGCTGGTGGCTGAATATGGGCTGGGCTGAGTGCCTGGAAAGTGAAGGTAAGCAGGGCCGGCGCAACACCAGTTTTTGACTATACAATACAGCCTACCCCTCCCAGTTAGACCCCTACCAGGTGACTGGTGGAGAAGTTCTGTGAAAGATTTTTGCACATTCTAAGTTTGGGCGACCGGTCTTTGCTGGGCTGCTCTTGGGATGGGAAGTTAAGTGTTTTTTTTAATTATTTCTTGCAGGGATCGCTCTACATGTTGAAGTGGGTGGCCTTGATGCGGGGTACACACACTTCAAAACCTGATGGCTGACCAACACCACTCACTGAAATTCCTGTCATGGAATATGCGGGGGATGGGTTCGGCCACCAAACGCCATAATGTCCACAGGTATTTGAGGAGGCAAGGGAGAAAGGTGGCCATGCTACAAGAGACACATCTCACAGGGGAGGAAGTTGATCACCTATGCTGCCGGTGGCAGTGCCACTTATTTGCCCCCACATACTCAGGTTTTGCTCCGGTGCGTTGATCTGGGTCAGCGGATGGACACCAATTGAACACATCCACTCCTCCATAGATAAAGAGGGTCACTATGTCCTGATCAAAGGTAGACTGTTGAGTTGAGATATAATTCTGAGAAGTATCTATGCCCCGAATCAGGATCAGGGGACTTTTTTCCATTCCCTTTCAGCCTCCCTGGCATAAATTGTGACAAATGATCTCCTGATCGGTGGGTTTTTTAACTGTGTAGCAGATGTTCTACTTGACCGCTCTACCCCCCACCGGGAGCACCTATTTATAGGACTGCGGAGGGTCTCAGGGACAATGGCATCTAGCCAATGTTTGGAGGACACAACATGCGGAAACTAAAGATTATTCATACTACTTAAATGAATACCAATTACATTCTAGGATAGACAAGTTTGTATGTTCGCACAGACTTAGTCAACACGTGACGTGACAAACCCAGAATATTTGGGGCGCACTCTTTCAGATTACAGTCCTCTACTGCTGGGCTTCCAGCCTTTTGGGGAACACCCACAGATCCCCAAATAGTGGCTTAATCCACTGTCCCTAGAGGATAATTGCCTTCGAGACTCCCTGGAGGATGCAATCTTTGGGTACTTCGATCTCATTCAGGGCTCTGCGGCCTCTGGCTTGATTGAGTGGGAGGCATTTAAGGTGTTGGTTCACAGATAATGTTTAGGCCACTTGATCAGTGTACAGAAAAAATTGAACGGAGAGATTTAAACCCTGGATAATAGATTGCCCAAGTTAGATAATCCTCTGGCTGCTGAGGCAACAGCTCTGGACAGGTTCCAAGAGGCCCGGGTGCAATATAATGCCATCTTAGAGTGCTGCGCTGCCATGATTATAAGAACTACATTGTCAGGGCACATGAGGAGAAAGGTCAGCCGGGCAGGCTGTTGGCCTGGCTTATTAAACCTGAATCTCGAGGAGCCCTATAACACATATCCAGATGAGTGACGGCAAATCACTCTACTCTCCTGCTATTATTACCTCATTCTGGGAATATTACGAAACATTGTACAAATGCCCGGAGTCGCTTCCGCCTGGGATTCAAGCAGCCGAGAGGCTCGGGAAAACCTGAGAGGGCCGGTATTGGTACAAGAGATCTGTTTCCCCATTAAAGAAATGACAACAGGTAAAACCACGGGCCATGATGGCTTTCCTGTGGAGTTTTACCCCACATTTGCTGAGATATTAGCCCCGAAGCTGGAGTCACTATATGCTGATTCTTTGTGACTGGGGACACTACCCAAGACTACCCAGGATGCAGTTGTGGTCCCTCTCCACAAAACCCAAAGACACCGAACCTCAGAGTTCCATCCCTTTTCCATGCTTAACAGGGATTTCAAAATTCTTAGTAAAATATTGGCTATCCAGCTGCTTCCTCATATGCCCACTCTAATACATAATGACCAGAACGACTTTATACTGACCTGCAACTCCTCGATCAGTCTCAGAAGGCTCTATCATGTTCTTTTCCATCCAGAGATCCAGTCTTGTTTGTGTGCCATGCTGATGTTGGTGGACCTCGAAAAAGCCTCTGACACAGTGCGTTAGGACTTCTTTGTAAAGGTCATGCGACGGATGAGATTAGGGGAACGCTGGGTCAGCTGGGTCTGACTACTGTATACTGCCCCAATCGCATGGATCAGAACCAGGAGTGTTATTTTCCCACAATACAACGTATGCAGAGGGACCTGACAAGAGTGCCCTTTGTCCCACCTTCTATTCACACTAGCCATCGAGCTCCTGGCTGAACTCTTTCGCTTGGAGGGTGCAGGCATGGACATAGTAGTCGAAGGTTGAGAACACATTTATTTCTCTATATACTGACAACCTCCTACTTTACCTGGTGGATAGACACGTGGTCTCCATGACAGAGTTGTGCCTCTTAGGGGAGTTTGAGAGAGTTTCAGGCCCTTGAGTCAATACGACCAAGACACACCTGTTTCCCATGTCATCAGATGCCCAGCGGCCCCAGACCTTCCATTGGACCCGACATGAACACCATCCTCCTTTCGATGCCTGCGCATACAGGTGTTCCATTCCTTAGAGGACCTGCAAGAAGGCAATCTGGGGAAAACTCTCCGATCCCTCCTGTCCTACATTCCCTTCTGGCGTTCTCTTAAACTGCCAATTATGGCCTGGTTCTCCATATCCAAGATGGTCATGCTGCCCAGATTACTCTTTTTCTTTATTAATCTCCTGGTTTGAGTGACCGAATAAAGTTATATATGGAGTGCCGGCTTCTTTGTTTCAGCAGCTGGACACCCTGCTGAGGGAACTGATATGGGATGGAGGCCACCAGAGGGTATCTCTCTAGACCCTCCAGAGCCTGCCAGATGAAGGGAACCTAGGTGCCCCTGATTTTGAGCTATTCTTTCTGGATTCTCAGCTCCAATAGATTACTCAGTGGCTTGACAGGGCCCACCAGGAGTAATTGGGCCCGGTGGGGTTACCCACTCATTTAGATGCTCTGCTGGCTACGTTACTTTGCCCAGCGTTGGTAATTCCTCGCCTGAGCATGCTGTTGGCACTGGCATTAAAGTGGTGGAAGCGCTGCATGCAGAAGACTGTGGGAACACCCCTCTATGCCCCGCACTACCTCTGGTGTGTCTCCAACATGGTGACTCTTTATCCTTTTTTCCAGATGGGCAGCTGTCAGCTTGGACAGATGCTGGACTGGTCACAGTGGGTTACTGCTATCAACAGGGCGCCCAACTCTCCCTAGAAGATCAGGTGGACAATTAAGACTTACCCACAGGGCTATTCCTCACATATGAGTCATTGATTCACTCCTTCAGAGGCCTATGGGCCGGGGGGCGCGAGGAGACAATGACCCACATGGTGCTGCAACTATTAGTGTCCATGGGTACCGTGAGACACCTGGTTTTATAGATCACTATCTGAGATGGTCGTAAACCCTTGTTGAATGGCGATGGGGAGAGATACTGGAACAGGAAATTATGGACTTGGGCTGCTGTGAGATACTGGCATACCCTAAAAAAGCCTCCAGGAATATGAGGCTGAAATACATACAGTTTAATTATGTCCACATGATGTATATGACCCTCTACAGACTCCAGGTTGTCTGCGCTGGGGAACTGCATAGACAGTAGCGGCCCGTGGAGGGAGTGCCGTGGGGCGGTGAGGCAGGGCGGGGGAGGGTCAGGGTGGGGGCTAGTAAACTCCGGCTCACGGCCGACCGGAGTAATGTAAATAAATAAATAAATAAAACGAATTTCATTGCGCGCGCTGAAACGCCAAATGCGTTTCAGCGCTCGCAACGAAATTCGTTTTATTTATTTATATCTTTACATTACTCCGGTCGGCCATGAGTCGGAGTTTACTACCCCCTGCCCCGCCCCACGGCACTCCCTCCACGGGCCGCTACTGCGCATAGATGCCCTAGATGTAGGCCCATGGATGCAGATTTTATACGCATGACCTGGAGCTGTTCCGGGCTGTGTCCACACAGTAGTAGATGCCCTGAATAATACCTTGGGGCGCCCTATTGTCTCCTCCCCAGAGGTCTGTTTGCTGGATTCTTCCCAAGACCACACAATTGGAAAGTGGGCTTTAGATTCCTAGATTTGACCCTATTGTTGGCCAGAAGGCAAACAGCGATGGCCTGGAAATCTGCATTCAGACCAGTTGTGGGAATTTTCTCAATGAGCCAGAGCTGAGGAGAGGGCACTGCTTAGGGAAGAGGCCCCGAGGATACGGTAATGCCCCATACCGGGACTGGGGACAGAGGTTTTGGATGTTTGGGAGAAAACCCAGAGAGAGACTCTGAAGGGAATTCTGAGGGATAAGGTGGTCCAGCCAAGGGGGATGGCGCTGACTATCTGGGAGACACGATTGAGAGAGAGGACACACATTGAACAAGGGAGGAAACAGGGCTATTAGTAACTTATCATACCTGAGTCACAGAACGGGCGACACTGAATTGTCCCTTCACCCCTGTGTCCCAGCTTGTTGCTCCTACCACAGGGGAGCTACCTCACAGGCCACAGGATGGCCACCAGACTGCCATCCCTCACATATCCCTTATTAGCACTTTCATTTCCCCTGAACTAGCAGAATTGAACAATCCCTGTATTAGTTTGGTTGTTTTAATTCTTTTTTCTTCCCCTTTTTTTCTTTGCATACTGGATGCTATAGTTCTCCTTATAATGTCTTTTATTGCATTATAGTTTGTTTTAGGACGATGGCATAGTTAGGGCAGTAATAATCACTGGGACATTACATAATCTTTGCATGGAGTATTATTTGATGGACCATTGCTTGTATCCTACAAGATTAGTGAAGAATTGTAAGCTCTGCTTGTTGATGCCACTATATTTTATTGTCTTCGCCTCCGGGTGATGTTTATTAAAAATGCCAATAAACATATGTTTAAAAAAAGACTGCCAAATAATGCAATGTGTTTAAATTATGATTACTAGATTTGAAGTTTAAGGATAATTTATAAATTGTCAGAAGGATAATTTTCTACAGCACCTGTGTGATTCAATCCATCCACTGTCGGTGCTGAGATTGGAATTTCCATGTGTCCAATTGGTTGCTCTGCTAGCTGATTTACTCTAAGAAGTACTCCACTTAAGTCTCACCCAACTATTTCTTTTTTTGTCATGCAAGCATTTTTCTACCATAGTTTTAGACATGTAAGAATTTAATATTTGAAAATGACTTCCACAATAAATCTCAGATATGAATACTTATTTAAAATAAAAAAAGTGAAGCAATATAATTCCAACCCATTGAAAAGAATAAACAGACCTTGTTTTAATAACTCAGACTAATACTCAAAGCTTATACTTTTTATTGTATGACTTCATTTGGACATCCACAATGATCTTGGTACTGTGTAATGGAGCTTAATCCCTTGTGTCTGATTTCAGTGATGTATGCCTACTACGCCTGAACTAAAAGTCGTTCGCTCTGTAAACAGTTGGTAAAAAAATATATATGATTTTAGGAAGGATTAACAAGTATGACTGTGCTTTTTTACCTTGTTGAAATACTTAAAGTGGTACATAGGCCTGTTTCAAAAGCGACAACTGGGCACAATCAAACAACACATGGGTCATGAAATCACATTGAAAACTTGAAAACCTATTTCCTAATCATAGCTTTGATGCCCAACCAAGAATCATGTCACTATCCCACTCTACCTGTGCTATATAATGTATTGTGTAGTTGCAAAATGTGTAACAAATACAAGTAAACATATACACACCAGTGCTTAATTTGAGCCTGGGGTTTCCGGTGCTCCGCACCGGCACTTAATTGTCAACACCGGCACACATGACAGTCTGGCACATGGTTTGTAATTTAGAGATGAGCACAACAACAGATGTTTCTTAATAATTATAGTTAAAAATGACTAATACCTGCCGCCCAAGAGGTTCTTACAGTTTTGGGGGCCTGGCGTAGTCTGACTTGTCACATTTTTAGGAGTGTGATGGTTAATGGCCATGTTTTGGCAGTGCTGACAGGGGCAATGAGTGGTGCCAGCTCTAGTGGCCTCCTGACAAGACCCCTGGCACTTATTTTATTACAAATTAGGCACTGATACACACATAACAAGTCTATCAAAAAACGCAAATTTTAAATGCCATGCTTTTATCAGACAACAGAGACATTGACACAAGAGAACACTATTTACTGCCTTACAGGCTGCATGTTAAAAGGACTTTACAAAGGAAACCCATGCTGCTAATAGTGTGGAAGCCTCTTCAATTTATTTTTATGCCATTGCATAAATGTTACCCCTTGAATCCTGGTTTTGTCTTAATATATTTTTTGTAAGTAACACCAACAAAAACAGCAGGCCAAACAACATGCATGCAGACCCCAATCGAGTAACATGATGTTTATTACCATCGTTGAAGGATGGGAAGGGCATCATGTTCCCCTTGCGGCCTTATAGCTCTCAATGATGCCCTCTGTTTATGGGGTAATTTTACTTTTAAAAAAAAACTTTTAAAATTCAAAGCCATTTGATCATAAAACATTAATAAAAGACTAAAACAATATCAACAGTTCCATTACAGATTCATATACATATTTGTCTGTGGTGTTTATTGCAAGTAGAAGACTGAAGTTATTTCCAAACACTTCACTCTTAGATAACCATGGATGACTAAGGGGCAGCTTTCCCTGTCAAAGGCAAGCATAGCCCTTATGCTTCAATGTCATTTCACTAACCAGACATATTCTGCACAGCCTAGTTGCTTAAGCCATACCCTTGCAAACACCTTCCCATTCAAGGAGAATGATTATTGGGCAGATTTAGTGCACTGCCATCAAAAATCTTACTGTGATGGACCAATGGAGTAGGAGCCAATCGATTAAGGACATCAAACCGCCCATCCTCTTGGGAGCAGACTTATGATGTATTTTTTTCTGTCTCAAACAGGAAAGAAAATAAAAAAGACCTCCAAACCCTAAATGAAATCTCTTAGGTCGTGGAGGTCATTATGTTTTTTGTTTCTCAATAATAAACACCTGTTTGGGAGTTTGTTGTGAAAAAGCTAGGGGTGGGCGATAAATTCCACTCCGCCAGCAGAGTTCGCAGAGTTTTGCCCACTCCGCGTTATGCTTGAAACGCGGAGTTCTGGCAAAACCTCGCCAGGCGGAGTTTGTTTTGCGTGCGGCTGCCCAATATTAAGATGGAAAGCGCAAGTGAGAATTACCATCCCCAAGAGCGAATTTTGGGTGCTAGAGCGGCAACCCAGTGAGATTTTCTCAACTGGGGCGGTTGCGGGTGGTTGCGACCGTTCGCAGTGAGAAAGCTCCTGCTCGAGTAGAAAATGTACTCGAGCAGCAGCACCCTTTGGCACGCAATGTGGTGCGTCCGCACTCATTTTGCAGAGCTAAACAAGCTCCAGGCACTAAAAATCAGTGAGGGTAGCGCGACGTGCTAATATACACCGGCTCCCAGAACTCTGAGTTCCGCCCAACCCCTTAGAAAAACCTAAAACGTTTTGTTCGTGGCCACTTAAAAGAGGAACCGCAGTGACACCAGTTCCTCTGAAAGCATAGAGTCACCACTGGGCCAGCTATGATCTCTAAGTATAGCAATCTTCATTCCACAAGGGTGGCATATGTAAGGTCCTTAGCTGTCTTGATGGACAAAACAAAGACTGCCATACTGTAAATTAGTCAGTAAATCTAATCCTTACAAGTTTACCCATTTTGTGCATAGATGTTAGTGATATATAGACTATAACAAATAGGCTACCAGAAGAAATCTTACAAGTATAATGCAATTTTTTTCCAGTCACCCAATCCCGTTCTGCATCCAATGAAAGTTTGCATGTACAAGCCTACCTTCAATGTGCTAATAGAAATAGATATGGAAGGCTCTAAAGGAATTTCAATCATATCCAAGTACTGCATCCAAGTGGTACAAAACTCTGTCCTATTTAGTATTCCCCTTAGTAAGAAGTAAGCTACAATTATTACATTACAGCAGTGTAGTAGAACTGCTTAACAAAAAAGCCATTATAGGCTTAGATCTAACCAACATCCAACCTTGAAGTAATGCCCAGATCTCTGATTACCTCTAAAGCAGGCACAGTAACTATCTCCTTATTGGGCCTTGCAAGCATGCAAGTAATTTACTCATTGTTGGGAGAAAGCTAGGGGTGCTGTCCTATAAATTAAGATTGTAGTTTTTCTTTGGCATAGTAGACAGTAACTAGATATTTGTTAGACCTGACATCCTTGGAGTGGTTTTCCCTGAATTTCTGTCTACTGACCTCCTGTTTTGCTGACTTCACTAGTGCTGGCTTTACGATTCTGGGCACTTTACAACTGCTAACCAGTGCTAAAGTGCATATGCTCTGTACTCAAAACATGGTAACATTGGCTTCTCCACAATTGGCATATTTAATCTACTTATAAGTCACTATTAGAGTGCACAATATGTGCCTAGGGCCTGTAAATTAAATGCTACTAGTGGGCCTGCAGCACTGATTGAGCCACCCACTCAGTAGCCCTTCAAACATGGCTCAGGCATGCCACTGCAGATCCTGTGTGTTCATTTGTAAACTGCCATTTCGATCTGGCAAGTTAACATACTTGCCAGGCCCAAACCTTCCCTTTTATTACATATAAGTCACCCCTAAAGTAGGCCATAGGCAGCCCAATGGACAGGGTGTGATGTATTTAAAAGGTAGGACATGTACTTTTGAGTTGTTACATATGCTGGTAGTGAAAAACTGCTGAATTTGTTTTTCACTACTGCAAGGCCTATCTCTCCCATAGGTTAACATTGGGATTGACTTAAAATATCTTTTAAGTGTAATTTCAGATTGGGAAGAGATAGAGATTTGGACTTTGGTGTCTCTGGAGTCACAATTTAAAAACACAACTTATGGTGAAGTCGGATTTTAAATTGTAAGCCTGAAAATGCCCCTTTTAGAAAGTTGACATTTTCATACTTTAATCATTCTGTGCCACTGCCTGTCTCTGAACACATGTCTGGGTTGGGTGATAGATGGGCTTTGAGCATTCCCTCTAGACAGTCACACACAGAGAGCTGGGATGTGACATTTGCATCCTGATCGCCCATCACTAGGGGTGGGCGTAATTTTTAAATCCGCCGGCAGAATTGGAGGAATTTAGTAATTCTGTGTTACTCTTGTAATGTGGAATTACTAATAAATTCTGACACTACGCTCCACCAGTGAAATGAATCAGCAGTCAAAAGTGCTGCTCCTGCGCAAACACGCCAGAGAAGCTTTGTTGACTGTGGAACACAAAGCCTCATCAGTTCACACTGTACTCATGAGGTAGCAACAAGTTAGCAATCACACAACGGTATTTTGCAAAACAAAGGTCTATAACCCTAGTATGGGATGCTTTCACAAACTGAAATGGAGTGGCGGTTTGTTTTCAGATACTTTTTCTCACTTGACTTCCTTTTAGTTAGAACCTTACTTTTAACCAAAAGAATGTTTATGAGTGTGTAGTTTTATCGAGGCTGACCTGTGATTACTTCTGTTGTTCAATTCCTTGACCGCACCACACTTGAAATGTTTTACATTAACGCCTGTTGAAGTCAATAACAACTACATCTGGTACCCCCTCTGACCCTACAATTACGTGCCTCTGCGAACTTGCTCTCTGGCACGTAATAGAGGTGATGCCTGCTTGGTTTCTGGTAATTTCAGGGATACCCCACAGACGAAGTGTAAGCCGGTGTAACAGGTATTTTAGTCACCCCTCACCCCCCCCAGCCATGACAATGCAACAACCCTACCAGAAGCCTCTGCCGGGCAAATGTGTTTGTACTGACTCCCACACAGTCAACGCACGTCGACTGGTGCATTGTAAAGGTGTGTAGTACAAATAGTGCTTTTATATGGACAGCATGGTTACTTTTAATAGTTTATTTAACACCTTGGCAATCTTGAGCTCAGAAAAAAAAAATTGTGACTGTGAACTGCGTCCTTTGACTTACCATTAACATACATGACTATACATTACAAGACATTTAGTACTGTCTGATTGATGTAACTCAATTAAGTGCATGAAACCTCACTATTGTTTTAATGCTAAATAACATGTATTCATTCCCCTCCCCTCCTTTGTTTTTTTTGTCCCATCTCAACCGCTTACCAGGAGGTTCACAGTCAGGCAGAAAAGAACGCGCCTTCCTGCAGACCTCTTTTTATTGTGATGTTATCTCTAATTAGTAGATAAAAAAAAGAAATTGGTCCATTCAATGCGGTTATAGGACACACCTGGCGTGACATTAACACAAATAAATCATGTGGCACAAGGGTGCAACATGATCCCGATAGCCATTTGGCTAATGGTCCCAACAACCGCCCCTCAAAAAGTGAATTGGTGTGCATGTTTAAATTGTTTATAGCACTTACTACCCCTGACAAGGAGTTTTTATGCACGTGTCATTCTACACTTTGTGTACAGTTTTGAAACACATTTACTGCACATTAAAGAACTTAGATCTAAGAGGGCTGCGATTTTTTACACATATTCACACTACAACATCCTCTACATTGTAATTGCTTATTTGCTTAGCCATCTGACAGTTGTTTTTCTGTTTCGAATAATCGTCTGGTGTCTGTTGGCATAATGGCATCCGTCAGCATAGTGGCCTTCTTCGGTGTCACTGAATTTACCTCTCTAGTACCCCCTCACTGTCATCAAGTCCTGTTTCACTCATGGGCATTGGTGCCTGTAGAGATGATGGACTCTGCGCGAGTGCTGGAGGCTTTCAGCGGCCTGATTCAACAGGAGCGACTCAGCCTGCCTTACTAGATGAATTGCAGGGTGCCCGGGACACAGGGACAACGGGAGACTGTGAGGGGAGCAGTTGAGTGTATCAGTAAAGCAAAAGGTGTAATGGTTGCAGAGTCGGCATAAACTTGAAGCATGGGGCAGTTGTGAATTTGGGCAAATTGTCATTAAGAGTGGACGGAACTACCCAGAATTTTGTGAAGTTTATATGTAACTCTGCAGAATTCCATGGAGTAAAACTCCGCTCACCCCTATCCATCACCAGGATTACTCGCCTTCCTGAGGTAGATTGGGAGGGAGGAGCTGACACTTGCACCTGAATAGGGCTGGGCCTGTCCCCACATAAAGTGCTGCATACCCCCCTGTAGTGAGTTTGGGGCCAGGGCAGGAAAGGCAGGGACCTTATGATCTTCAAAGGCCTATTTTAAGTCTGCCCCACTTCAAAGGCACACTGGGGTATAAGTGCTGGACCCCTGACACCCCCAAATCAGAACTTAGCTGGATCCCAGGACATTCTGCCTGGAAGAAGAGCTGCTGTGCTGAAGGAGGGACTGGCACTTTGCTAACTGCTTTGTTGTGTTGGCCTTCCTTATTGCTGTGCTGTAGTAGGGACAGCCACTTTGCTACCTGCTCTGCTGTGTTGGCCTGCTGCTTCTTGTCTGGGAGTGAGAGGGACTGAATCTGCTCTCTACATCCTTGAACCCAAGTTTCTCCGAGGGGTTGCAGTCTTGCCTTCTGTTCTCTGAAGTCTTAGCGACACTAAAGACTTTTTGCAACTTTGCCATCTGTGATTCCTACCCTTACCTGAGGTGCCCCCTCCAGTCCTGGGCCTCAGAAGTGGGTTCTGCAGCTGTTTATGCAAAAATCAACATATCGTCATCACTGCACCGATTGGAACTGACACAGTGCCCTCCTACACAGTGCCGATCCGAGGACATCCCCGCGCAGCTCGACAATGACGCATTGACCTGACTACGAGGTTCGACTATGACGCAGCACCAACCCGAAGTCCCGACTGTGAGGCTCGATGACGACACAGCGCTGATCCTTTGACTCTGACTGTGAGGCTCAACTCCAATGCATTGATCCAACTGCATGAATCAGAACTGACACATCGAGTCTTCAATGCTTTCTCCACACAAAGGTACTTTTTCAACGGGCCCTGCATCGGTCCTGTAGCCGGACTTCCCTTCATTGCTGTCGGCCTGAACTTTGTATTTACCCCGGTCTAGTGTGACCTCAAGTAACCTTTTAGCCCTATTGACTTCTAAGCACTGTTTTGGGATTTAGGGCCAGATGCATCAAGCATTTTTCTCCTCGCAAATGGGCCGATTAGCAGAATCGGCCCAATTGCAATTGCAAAAAATGCTTTTGCGATGCATCAAATCCAATTTTGCGATTCGGGAACCTATTACCGAATCGCAAAATGGGTTTGGGATTCGCTATTTGGAAGGGGAGTGTTTAGGGCGTCCCTTTCAAATAGCGAATCCTAACAGTATGCATGAATGTTTTGTGACTGTGAATGCGGTCGCAAAGCATTCACATATTACCACCTACTTCAAGTAGGTGGTAAGACATTCGCAAATGGGAAGGGGTCCGCAAGTAACCCTTTCCCCTTTGTGAATGTTTGTAAAAGCATTTTTAAGAGCAGGCATTTTTCTTTTTGTAAAGCAACTCGTTTTCCTCTAAGGAAAATGGGCTGCTTTACAAAAAAAACTATTGCTTTATTTAAAAGCAATCACAGACATGGTGGTCTGCGGTTCTAAGCAGGCCACCATCCCTGTGATTTTTGCGATTCCTAGGGGGTCGCAAATTGCGACCTACCTCATTAATATTCATGAGGTAGGTCATCTGCGACCCATTAGGAAACGCAGAAAGTGTACTGCACACTTTCATGCATGCCGTTTTGCAATTCCCTAATTGCGAATCGCAAAGATTCGCAATTAGGGAATCGCAAAACATTTTTTTGATGCATCTGGCCCTTAATCTTTAAAAAATAAATATCTCAACTTCTACTGATTGGATTTTTGTTGTTTTGGTCTTGTTTTACTTAGATAAATATTTTCTGTTGTCCTACATAGGTGTGGAGTTTTTTGTGGTGTTTTCACTGTGTTATTGTAATTTAAATGTTGCACAAATACTTTACACATTGTCTAAGTTAAGCCTGACTGCTCTGTGTCAAGCTACCAGAGGGTGAGCACTGGTTAATTTATGTTGTGTATCTGACTTACCCTGACTAGGATTGTGGTCCCTACTTGGACATGGTTCATACATCTGCCAAATAGAGACCCAATTTCTAACAATGTTGCAAAGAATATTCTTCACATTGTATTACACAAGGTCTAAAGGAATGTTTTTCAGGTTCTAAAAGGGAAGGCTAATTCAGATTGCTGTTAAGAAATAAGCTAATTTATTTGTATGTTTTGAAACTGGTTGATGGAATCTCTTTCTCATGCTACAGGTCTTTAATGCTACTCTTACTAACAACGACTATTTGATCTTTTTCTGGGAAACGTTGAAACAATGTCCTGTAAACAGATGGTAAGGGCATTCAACATTCTTTTCAAATCAAGCATGAAATAAAACAAATTGTCTTGCTTTAACCATTGATGCTACAATTCATGAAGTCTTTTCTTTCATTTGCATCAACATAATCATAAATTACTTCTTTTAGGTGAAAGTCACACCTTTTCATGGACACTAGCGTTTAGAATCGGGCCCTAAATCCATTACCTCAGCACATTTTAAGATTTACATGTCTTTCTTCTGCTAGTTCAAACCTGGACCTCTTTCCTGTAATAACAGGAAGGGTCCTGGCTACTATGTGTACATAAATTCTACCTAGTTATAGAGGTAGGTGAGCCACTCAAAGCTCGACCCAGGCTCGAGGCTGAAGCCTGGTTCGGGCTCAGTTCGATGTCCTGTTGAAACTTTGAGCCCATAGCGAGCCGAGCTTTCATGTGACTTTTGCCTGCCTGCCTCCCTCTACAGAGGATGTGGCTTACGGACAGAGCTGCCGACCAAGTTCGAATCTCAGCATCGGCTCAACATCTTGTGTTTCTGGGCAAATCACTTAATCTCCAAGTACTGATAAACAATGAATGTGACCTTGTGTGATGTAATTAATGCTCATGGGAAGCGCTCCTGCAGAAAAATGCATAAAGAGAATGTAATACACTATTAACATAAGGAAAGACAAATTAGATACCCATGTATTGTAACCTGGATAAATCGCGACATCCCCACTTAAATTTTGTGAGCTTACACAAATATTTTATTTCACCAAAACTCTTTTTTCTTAATTATTGCCTATGAAAGCCCTTACAACTAAGAGAGTTCAGAATACCAGTTGTACAAAAAGCTATTGTGGTGATTAAATAGATTGTAATTTTGCTCTATAATAATCTGGGTCATGTATAGTGTTTCCATGACAATTGTCTTTCCTCTTAGTACACTAATGGTGCATGTTTAAAAACTGTCCCTCTTAATAAGTACTTCTCAGTGAAGTGCTCTAATGTGATTTATATATGTCAAAGCTTCACAAGTTAAGGAAATATACTTTCTTGAAGTTTGAAGAGACTATATCATATTTATGTGATGCTTGTTGTGTGATTTACATAGCAAAAATTTTCAGGGCTCAGGTTGTGCACGGGCACTAAGATCCGAGCCGGACACTTGTTTTGGCTCTGGCTCGGCTCTCCCTGTAAATCTGAGGGCTCGCCCACCTCTACTTAGTTGTTACTATCTTCGACATAAGAGAAGTCTCCTTTTACGAGAACAGCTATACAGACCAGACCACTTACTTCCGGATTTAAGGTTATCCTTCACAAGAGAACAGTGCTAGGCTTAATGTAGAGTTGATTTAAAATTCTTTTAAATCTGGGGAAGGGCTGCATTTGGAGGATAGATTTCTCCGGTGGAATGTCCTTCACTAAAGGAAAACAGAGCAAATTTCTCTTATGGATTAACTACTTACTTTAAAAAATACAGGCATTTTACACATTGCCATATAATATGACAGACATCTATGATGAGCATGCATTTTAAGGCTCCTTAACTCTATATATTGCTTTTGACTGGAGTACTGGTTGTTTATTTTATATCCTTTTGTATTGTATTTGTTGTTTTTGGCATACTCTGGCACAAAATGTATAGTTGAGCCTTGATCTCACCATAGCTACCAATATGAGAGCCAAGGGTAAGCTAGTGTCTTTGGTTCACCTTTATTTTTGACTAACTAGATTTGAGGTTTGCAGAAAATTGGATATCCACTTGCTTTACTAGTACTGCAAGAGAAACCTTCCACAAATCTATCCAAAAAACAAGTCTTAATTGAGATATTAAGCTGTGTGTCACATTTCATTCTATCACAACATGACAAAGTTGAATAGGAGCTGGCAAGACCATCTTAAAGGGAAACACCTTTAAAAGAGATAATTTTGGAAATTACCCGTAAATAAGTTGCTTGTGATGTATTTATGAGACAGATGTGCTGTAGAAGAAAAGGATGTCATGGAGATTTGGTGATATGGTGAATGTCACAGTTGCAATCAGCTCTACTTAGCACTGTTCACAAACACATTTGCGGGGCGGGGGTGCAATACTTAACATGGCTATCAGTTGTAATAGTTTTTTGACAGCTGCAAAAACCCACAAACAGCGCCAGCGCTGGGATGCCTCTGGGTAGCTACGCGCTCTAGAAATGTTAAGTAATAATAATAATAACACAAATGTTGTGTTGTGTTACAAAATGCCAAATTACACCCACTCTAAGCGTAACATTAGTCAGTGCCTGCTTTGCTTGTAATCTATTCCAAGCCTAATTAGTGTAACCTAAATCCCAAACAGGAATGTGGGAGGATGCAGTAACACGTCAAAGCAAACTGCAGTTTTAGAAAAATGGACAAAAAACATGTTTACTGGATGAAACACTTCCTGCGACAAAAAAAAAATCCCTGGCTTCTTTATTTTTGCAACATATTGAACATTGCTATCGAGATAGGAACATGGTCATAAACCTGCACAATAATAAAGAGTGAAATACTTCCATAAAACAACCACATTGCTCTTTGTGTCTAACTTCTCAGTTTTGCATTAGCTTTTAGGGGACTGATATAAAAAAAATAAAAAAAGTTCACAAATGTACGCATTTTTTTTCTGGGTCATAAAACTACTTTGCAGTCAGAAAGCTGTACAGCTCACTTTTCAAATATAAAAGACCAATTAATTTGTGAAAGTATATTGCAATTTGTGATTTGCCGTTGAAAATTTAATTTAATCATAAATTCTTGCGAGTTGCCGGAGGTTGGGTTAACAAAGGGGAGCTGCCCTCTCATTGTCACACATAATGGAATACAGAAATGATTTGCAAATGATCACATGACAGCTAAACATTGAGGCCCAGATTTACCACCATTATGCGTTCGGGTTGCGTCACTTTTGTGATGCAGCACAGATGCAAAATCCTGTTTAAGCACTTACTCAGCCACACAAAGCCACTTTGCATGGCTTTGCGTGGTTTGGTAAATACAAATTAACGCAGGGCATGGTGCTGCTTACTTTGCGTCGGGTATGCGTTACATGGGTGGAGCATGGGCATTCCCATGCACCCATTCATGTATTTTGATGCTAACCCAGATTTACATACCCTTGTAAATCTGGAGTACACCAAATTGGTGTGCTTACCCAGCAGAGGCATAGCGAGGATAATCTTTATTTCTCCTAGTTACTTCCTCTTTCCATGTGTGCTGCATTGTGCAGCACACACGGAAAAGGGAATATACCTCTAAAGATTGTTGTTGTGCAGGATGGAATATTTCCTGCACAAAAACATTCCTCTCCGTAACTCAGGCACTCTTACAGTATGGTGCAAGGGTGCCTGCGTTGGAAGGAGGCAGCACAAAGTGCACCAGCGCAAGGAGAGAGCAGAAATGCTCACTATACCTGTAAATATTGAGCTTTTCTGCTCTCTTCCTTTCACACAAAACATTGCAGCAAAGAACCTTTGTGTGAAATAGCAGTAAATATGCCTGCAAATGATCAGAAATTGTAGAGAAAGACAGTAAACAAAGCCGGACAGGCCTTTTATTCCACATTTCCCTAGTGAACTGGAGCCCTTGAAGGTTGGTTTTGAAAGCCCAAGGTCACTCCTAGGGCCTCTTTAACTTTCCCCAGCTCACCAAGATTAATTGCAGCAGGCATGAGGAGGCTTAAAGATAGAGAGTAATAGAGGGAGGGTGGGGGAAAGTAGAGAGCGATCAGAGAGGGAGAAGGGAGATAAAGAAAATGGATTTCTGGAAACAGAGGGATTGTGGGAAGAGACAAAGGGAGTGGGGCTGGTTTGAGCATTTTGCCAAGGTTACGTCTGTGTTCCCAGTACGATCCTGGCAGTAAATAGTTGCAAAGTGTAGTTTGTCCATTTCTGACGGTTTACTCTTTGCTCACAGCAATGGTCAAGCAAACTGCAAGCACAATATGGCTCACTTCCACCTGACTAAAATGTACAAGGGGGCATGTACTCCTCACTATTGCACAGTGCCTTTGAGAAATTCTTCGCGTCCGGGACGGTGTGCCTGCTCACAATGCAACACAAGGCCTTTGCTGCGGCCTGCCTCTTTCTGAACAAGTCCATCCAGATTCCCAGATTTTACAGAAATCTTAAAAATATTTGTGTACCCCTACCCCTGCCCCCATAGATCCTGCAGGTGGACAATCCACAGCAGGATCATGCAGTAATGTGTTTTAGCACGTGCACCTTTTTCCCACACGCAAAATCTTTTTACAGGTGGAGAACAATGGACACACACTCTTCACACTTGCTCCTACCCTTTGCAAGAGATATATATGTTCATCCCAGTGGTCATGGCTGTTGTGTAAATTAGAATTAGGAGTTGCTCTACGCAGCATTTGATGAGGGCCCCGCACAATTTAATTTTGGCTAACTGCGCCACAAAGGCCTTAAGGCAGGTGGGAGTTAAGAGGGTCCTTAAGGTGGCGCCCCCTGAGGGCAGCGCCTGCACCTCAGAGACAGCAAAAGTCTATTTACACTCCTCTGACATGAAAAATGGACCAACATTCTATGGGGCATATTCTCAAGGACCTATCGCCGAGTTAGCTGCACTTTATCGCAGCCAAAGTGGCAATAGATTTATCGCCCTATTCACAAGCAGGTGCTAACAGCCGATATCGCCAGTTTTCCTGCGATAGCAGCTGCAAAAAACATCGCCACGGATGACACCGGCAACTAACGCTAATGAGATGCAGAGTAGGCGTTCCCGTGCAAAAAGCCGCGACAACACCACTTCGCAATATTCTCTACGACCAGCCAGATCGGCGATAAGATCACAAAACAGGCGATAAGGCGCGTTAGCAGCAAGGATTTAACACCTGCTCTTACCTGGTGTTAAGTCGGACGACAACCTGCACTACAAAAGGGAGCCCAGACCAGAGCCACACCTGAAGAACAAAAGATGCCATGGAGCTACTGATCATGCAGCTCGGAGCCCCAAGAGGGCCACAACACCCACTGCCACCACACCCAGCCCTCCCGCCCCCCGGGTGCTACCACGGACAAAGATATTTAACATCAACTCTACGAAATCATGAACAAAACAATTTGCCTGATGTCGCACAAGTACAACAATTAACATTCATGTGTGGTCAGAAAAGGAGAATCATCCATTCCTCTTTGAATTTCAGAAGAGCCATGGCGGGTCTTCTCTGGACAATCTGTAAGACACAGCCTGCAAGACAAAATTCAAGATAAGAAGGTGTGTCATGCGCTCATCAAAGGACAGAGAGAGAGAGAAAGAGAGAGAGGAAGAAAGGGAGAGAGAGAGAGAGTGAAAGAGAGGGAGAGAGAGAAAGGGGGAGAGAGGGAGAGGGAGAGAGGGAGAAAGAGAGAGAGAGAAACAGAGGAAGAGAGAGAGAGACAGTGAAAGGAAGAGAGGGAGAAGGAGAGAGAGAGAAACAGAGGAAGAGAGAGAGAGACAGTGAAAGGAAGAGAGGGAGAAGGAGAGAGAGTGCCGACACTGCAGGCCCAGGCCTCACTGCTCACCTGCTGCCACCGGTGTGTCTCCAACCACGTGCCGGTATACACTGCAGTCCACCAGCTCCCCTATCTGAAACAGAGTCCAGATTTATAAATGGCAGAGTTCATATCAGTGCACACGCCATCATCGCTTGGACGCCCCTGCTCACACAGGCTGCTGCACCCCAGCCCCTCCTGCCGCCCAGCGGTGTTTGCCCGCCCGTGTGCACACAGGCTGCTGCACACCAGCCCGTCCCGTCGCCCAGCGTTGTTTGCCTGCCCCTGCGCACACAGGCTGCTGCACCCCAGCCCCTCCCGCCGCCCAGCGGGGAATGCCCGCCCCTGCGCACCCAGGCCTCACTGCTCACCTTCCGCCACCAGCGTGTCTCCAAGAAGGCCCACCACATGCCAGTTCAAGCTCCAAGCCCGGGGCCCATGACCTCGGCAGCCTCCACATCATGCAGCCCCACCCCACGGGCCAACAGGTCACACACGTGATTCTGGGTCTTGATTTCGCAATGGCAGAGATCATATCAGTGCACACGGCATCATCGCAGGCTGCACACCCGCTCAGCGCTATAGGTGCCACTAACTCTGTGACCCGCGAGGCAACGCCACATGGTGGTAGGCCCACGCTGCCCGCTGGCTCAGGCCTACACTGCGGTCCAGCAGGGCTCACACAAACCATTACCAGTCCGGACCGCCAGGACGACGCATCATCGCAGGCTGCACACCCGCTCAGCACCTAAGGTGCCCCTACCTCAGTGCACCGAAAGTCACCATCCCGTGGTGGTAGGCCCGTGCCGGCCGCAGTGTTTCCGGTGCCACCAACTCTGTGCAACGCAAGTCATGGACTCTTTCTGATTGAGTCCCGTGAAATGCCAGGCGGACGCAGTCATGTCACCTTCGGCAGTGGGGAAGAACTGGGACACGTAGTGTCGTCGTCCCCCCCTTTATACGTATGCCGAGTGGGCTGGGTCGGCATACACCAGGCCAGCGTAGAGGTGTGAATAATTATCCCTGGGCTCTGGGCGTGGTTCATTCCTGGGCTGGACAGGAAACCAACTGATGCATGTGTCTCTGTTGCAGTGTCTGCGCCACACGGCCCGCAATCGACAATGTTGCAATGTTGCATGCACCCGGAGGGTGGCCGCGCACGAAGGTATTGTACAAGGAGCGCAAGGCCGCTCGGGCTCTTGGCTCATGCATGCTAACTGTTGTGTGTGCATCGCTATTGGTGCACCATAAGCCTAAGGCCACCGCCTCGACCATGAAAAGCATCCACTCGGGGGCCCCCACCGACCCCTGCCCCCCTCACATCTACCACAGAGCCATGGCCGCCATCGCACCCTTACTACAACGCACCATCAACACCACCTTCAAAACAGGCACCTTCCCAGAAGACTGGAAGCGCGCAGAAGTCAGACCCCTGCTCACGAAGCCCACAGCTGACCCCACCGACCTCAAGAACTATCGGCCCATCTCGCTCCTCCCCTTCGCAGCCAAAGTTGCAGAGAAAACAGTCAACAGGAAACTGACACGATTCATTGAAGAGAACGCCGTCCTCGACCCATCCCAATCCGGGTTCCGAAGCAACCACAGCACAGACACCGCCCTACTCGCCGCCACAAACGACATCCGCACCCTCCTGGACCAAGGCCACTCCGCAGCCCTTATCCTACTCGACCTATCAGCGGCCTTCAACACCGTCTCCCACCGCACACTAGTCACCAGACTACACGACGCAGGCATACAAGGAACAGCCCTGGACTGGATCCGATCATTCCTCACCGGAAGAAGCCAAAGGATCAGACTCCCACCCTTACTCTCCGACCCCACGAAAATCACCTGCGGAGTCCCACAGGGTTCATCACTGAGTCCCACCCTCTTCAACATCTACATGGCCCCCTCGCAGCCATCGTCCGACAACATGCCCTCAACATCGTATCCTACGCCGACGACACCCAGCTCATCCTCTCCCTCACCAAAGACCCCACCACTGCCAAACTCAACTTCCAGAAAGGAATGCAAGACGTCGCAGTCTGGATGACCAACAGCTGCCTGAAGCTCAATGCCGAGAAGACAGAAGTCCTCGTCCTCGGTACCACCCCTTCTGCATGGGACAGCACCTGGTGGCCGACCGCCCTTGGAAGCCCACCTGCCCCCTCAGACCACGCCAAGAACCTCGGCATCGTGCTCGACTCATCACTCACCATGAACCGACAGGTCAACGCCGTCACCTCCAGCTACTTCAACACCCTCCGCATCCTCCGCAAGACCTTCAAGTGGAGCCCCCTGAGTCAAGGAAGATATTCACCCACGCACTCATCACCAGCAGACTGGACTATGGAAACGCACTCTACGCCGGCATCAACAAGTCCCTACTCCGCAAACTCCAAACAATACAGAACACCACCACCAGACTCGTCCTCAACATCCCCGACACGAACACATCAGCCAACACCTACGAAGTCTCCACTGGCTCCCCGTGGAGAAAAGAATCACTTTCAAAATCCTCACTCACGCCTACAAATGCCTACACAACAACGGACCCAAATACCTCAACGACAGAATCAACTTCCACGTACCCAAAAGAAACCTCTGATCTTCCAACCTTGCACTGGCCGAAACCCCACGCATCCACAGAGCCAGAGCAGGCGGAAGATCCTTCTCTCACATTGCAGCCAAGACCTGGAACGAGCTACCGGCAGACATCAGATGCGCCCCCTCCCTGAACACCTTCAGGAAGACCCTCAAGACCTGGCTCTTCGGCTAAACAGATCTGCGGACCCCCCCTCAGTGCCTTGAGACCCTCACGGGTGAGTAGCGCGCTTACAATTCCCTGATTGATTGATTGATTGAAGGCCTAGCCCCAATTACAGCGCGAAAGCCACATCACATTTCCAGGATGCAAGCAGTGGTCAGACAAACATTAGGGATGAAAGCTCCTTTGTCTCAATACATAAGGCGGAAGGACATCTGCACCTCCAACCTTGGTCTTGCATGCAGCAGGCACCCCCTGAGAGAGATACCATAGCAGATGATGACGACTCCCACACTACGCACAGTGCTAATGATAGACCAACGTATGCACACCCCACACACAGAAGTCCTTGCTCGAGGTACTCTTGCATGGAATGCCCTTGACACTTACGTACACAACAACCCATACATCCAAACGTTGCACACACATACGACTCATTGCTCCGAGCTGTGGTATATCATCCACATAACTGCCGCAGGTCAGAAGAGTGCCGGTTGTACGAGAGCCACTAACGCAATGGCAGAACATCCCGGGCGCATGCACAACGCCTGTCACGTGGAACTGTACCGTGACCGAATGCTGCCTGTTAGTGTCTGATGCATTGGTCTGCATGTTGTGGCCCTTGTCTTGCCCGTACTGACACGCACATGGCAATAAAGTCTACGCAACTTCACTAGTGTTCAACTGTGATGAGTGTTGATTAGAATGACTAATCGTGTGCCTCAATGAGCATTGTCCGCACACAGGGAGGGACTGACTGACGCATTTCACTTAGGGGTGAGTCCCTATTGCCAGCTCCACCTCTGTGAGCCAGACATAGTGGTTGGGATAGTTGCTGATAGACCTGTGCTCTTAAGTGTCTTCAGCAATGTGAGTATGGTGTCCACATTCTTGCCATGTAGATCAATGTGATTCATCACTACAGGCTCTGTCCACCCAGTTGAGTGTGAGTAGGTATGCAAAGAGATGTTCTGTTGTCAAATGTGATGGGGGACACTACTTTAGGCCTGCCAACGACTTTGACATTTCATACCCATCCCTATTACTAACATTGCGTGGGGCAAAGTTGAGGATTTGCACGATTGTTGTTTCAGAGCAATGAGGCCACAGCTAGTGCACACATTCCCAGTCATCTCACTTCCTATGTGTGTCACGGTCAAACATGTGCATTGCTTTCATTTCCCAGGGTGTACCTAGTTGGGGAATCAATGTCCTTACATTCATCCACACTTTCATACTTGATTGATTATGGACATGACACATCTGTGTGAATTTGAATGATTTATTCACATTCGGTGGGGTGTCGGAGCTGGAGCAGTACATGGCCATGCAAACCCCACATTACATTGTAGCCCAGTGGAGGGCCAGCCAGAGTCATTTAGGGATTGACAAGTACATCGGAAGGGGAAGAGTACAGTCCACAGTCTGATTGTGTGTCATTGGTAAGCAAACAAAATATGGCAGTCCATGTCGAGGTCCAGGGTGAGTGTCGCAGAGTGTTTCGGGGGACAGCGGGAGGTGTTGTTACAGGGCATGATGCAGAGGGCAGAACCAAGCTGAAACAGGGCATATGTCGGAGAAGAATGCTACTGGCTCCTTCTTACTACAAAGGTGGAATCACCCGCTTGTTCGTCCTCTATGTCATCTGTCTGACATGTGGGTGCTGATGTTTGGTCTGCAGCACTGTGTGCCACTGACACATCAGGGGCCGGAGATGTGTGTGTAGAAGTACCAGCAGCATTCATCAGCAACTGCCTTAGTGGCAGCAATGCGATGATGAGGATCTGCAGGGCATGGAAGATCCCAACAACTTTTCGCTGGTGTGTATCGGTGGCAGCCATTCTTTCCGCATGCATCTGCTCCATGTTCTCCATTATCCTCAGCATCTGTGCCAACTCTCAGGTGACATCGCTGAGGCCACTCTGACTGGACATTTTTTCTCCTCTCAGAGTCATGACTTCAGCGATGTCGGGCATGGATTGTTGGACATCATGGAGCAAACTGTGGGTGGCCGTTAGGGTGTGTAAGTGGTCCCTGATGGGATTTAGACACCCACGTATGGCATCTAGTTTGGCTGCCATGAGGTCGAACCCCACCCGCACCTGTTCAGCCACCTCCTTCTGGCAGTCTAACACATGGCCTTGGAATGCGATGTGTTCTTCAGTGAGGTGCTGGGAGGCAGGCGTGGTGGTGGGTGCTTCCTGCTGCATGGTCTGTGCAGGGTGTGGGGTCTCCTCGATGCAGCTGGGCTGCCCTACTCCTAGAGGTGGGTTTCCGTAGCTGTCCATGAGCTGTAGTAGGGCGTCGGTGTCGAAGGTGTGGAGGTCCTCTTCATCACCACTGATGAGTTGTCTGGTCTGGTCTGCAGGAGGTGTTGATTGTCCCTCTGCAATGTGAAGGGGAGATGCATTTTGACATTGTGTTGACATGTATGTTGACGCATTGTTCAAGTTTATATACAGACTGGGGGCGCTAGAGGGCGCCAAGCAAGATGGCCGCACTGATGTGAGGCTCCTGCAGTTCGGGGACGAAATCCGACATAAATCCGCATTATCCCGGCACATAATGCACCGGTGACCACTTCCCAGGCTCTGTCGGACCCTGCTCCATACTAGGAGCCCGCTAGAACAACTGGCTGCGCCCCGCAGATAAAAAAAACATCGCCGACTTTCCCCAACTACGCTCCCTGCAGTGGCGGAGGGCCGCGCGGCCCAGACAGGCCCGTGCGGGAGGGGGCTGCCTGCTGAGGCCGGGAGCCTGTGGCGGTACAGCGACGAGGATCGTGCGCATCGCCTGCCCTGCTGACCCCTGGAGGACGTCTGGACGCTGCCGCCTGCTGACCTGGGGCTCGCCGGAACGTGGGCCTCGGGCGAGGAGCGTGCCGATCGGAGCGGGTCGCTGGAGGCGGAGAGGAGGATCCCCTCTTGACGGAGGTGAGTGCTGCTTCGACCCCCGCACGCGCCCCCCGGCCCAGCTCTCCCGGTGCGGGGGGGGCGGCGCGCGCACCGCTCGAGGCCCTGCCTGGAGGCTCCGTGACTCGCTGCTGCGGCCCTCCGGGGGACCAGGCGGCCCCGGGGCTGAACAAGCTGCGAGGGCGCGTGAGCCGATGCGGAGCTGCCCTGGCCCCGCTGATGCAGCTTGGAGGGGGCCGCGACGCGAGGACACCACAAAACCCGCCTTCCCCCGGCGCGCTCCTGGATCCTTCTGAGGGCCCCTGCTGACGCCGAGAGGAGGGAATAAGACACCATTTCCCGCACCGGTGGGAAGACTCCTGCTGCCGGATCAGTCTTCCATGCGGCCTGACCGGCGGGCGGTGGAGGCCGACACCATACCTGCCCGGTTCCCGCGGGGCACCCTAGCTCGGAGGCGCTACACGAGGTAATACAACGCGCCTGTGTGACAACGCCCATTGACCACGTGTGTCTCTCTGCGACTCCGCTGTTGAGGTCGCTGGGTGCTTGGGCGCGGGGCGGCGGCTGATGGAGCACTGAGTGGGCCCAGCGGACTGGGACAGAACCGGAGATAGGCTGAGACACATTGCCACTGCTGGACGGCAGATACCATCCGCTGCGAGGGGATATACTGCATTAGCCACACAAGGCCTACATCACTGGGGCTGCGGGCGTGGGCGCCGCCGGGGAGCGCGGGGCCTACATCCCCTGGCTGACCCACCGAGCGGCAATCCTGCTTCGCGCTATACTCTGTGCGGCGTCTTCACCTGAAACGCGGGACGAAATAGCCTCGGCCTCGACACTACCTGGGACTATACAATCCACCGACCATGGGTAAACCCGACGGAAGGCAACCCAAACTCACCTTTGACACCCGGAAGACCTCCCGCACTCAATTAGAACCAGAGGATGACCGAGCGGAGGCTCCAGCGCCCTCGGCGGCGGATCTGAAGGACCTGCTGCTGGTGATGCAGTCGAGCCTCACATCTATAGAGTCCAAAATGGACTCAATGTCAGCCAGAATGGATGGCCTCACACACAAAGTTGAAAGACATGACGATCGTCTCGCCGAGGCTGAAAGACGAATATCTGACTTGGAGGACACGGCTAGCGCCAACACCAATCACACCCTTGACATGGACAAAGTACTGAAAGTTATAGCTGCCAAAAATGAAGAATTGGAATCCCGCTCAAGGAGGAACAACCTCAGAATCCTAGGAGTGGCAGAGTCAACGGCCACCGGTAAGATGGAGACGTATATTGAAAACCTGCTCATCACCCTATTCGGCAGGGAAGCATTCTCCCCAATCCTCGTTGTGGAAAGAGCGCATCGCTCACTGGCGGGCCGCCCTCCTCCGGGGGCCCCCGCGACCCATCATAGCTAGGGTATTGAACTACCGCGATAGAGACACGGCTCTCCGGCTCTCTAGAGAAAAAGGACGTCTCACACATCAGGGGATGGAGATCTCTATCTTTCCTGACTTCACTATGGCCGTACAGGAGCAAAGACGGAAGTTCCTCCAAGTCAAGAAGAAACTCCAGCAGCTCAACATCCCATATGCTATGCTCTTCCCAGCCCGCTTAAAAATAACCTCTCAGGAGCGTCCACACTTCTTCACTAACCCCCAACACGCGCTGGATTTCATAAAAACTTTACCTAAGCCGCAGGAGGACCGCTCACTCCCGAGGAACCCGGCGGACGAACAGGGAGGCGTATCTGACATTGAATAGCCCTACACCCTATGGTAACGAGACCCCTGTCTCTGCTGTTGGACCTCCTGCTGATCCCGAGGCCCTGCTGCGCTGCCTGAGGGGAGTGTCGGGCCCGGCTGCTCCGGGCGCGCGCGCCCGCAGCTCACCTCGCATTGAATCTTTACCAGCTAAACACTATGCTGCCTCCCCTTGCTTACCAGTCCGCATGGCTCCCACGGTGTGCTGACAAAGCCTGACTGGAACTCTCTCTCCTGGAGCAGTGAAGGAACAACTGGCAGACGATGACGATATTCACGTAAACACGAGAGGCCTGCTCTCTAGTCATGGACTAACACTGTACAAAATGAAGGCCTACACCGTACTTTAACTAGGCCGGACTACCATTGTTATCCCCGAACACCCTCGCTCTTGCGAGGAGCACCTGGCTGCCCTCTAGCCGCTACCCACCAGGTGAACCCTGCATTCTATTGAAATGGGATTTAGTCTATTACGTAGTCCCCGGTTGGGACTAATTTGGTTAAAGTGGGATGGGAGGGGGAGGAAGGGATCACGGCAGGTTGGGATTGCTGTTGTGGGTGGCGGGAGGGATTGGGGAATGTTATTATGTCCTTTTTTTTAGTTCTGTTTTGCGTTATTGCGACAAGAGATGGATGCGACACACAATGACATACGCTGATGTACACGATCATTTTAATCTACCGACCACATGATGGCAGCCCGATCTAACACACTCAAATATAACTTTCTGACGTGGAATGTGCGAGGCCTGGGGATCCCCGCAAACGCCGCCGCATTCTGGCGTATCTAGACCGACACGACATTCACTGTGCCATGCTTCAAGAGACCCATTTACGTCCTCACGCCTCCCCCTTTGCCACTCGATGGGCTAGCCACCGGGGATTCTCATGCTACTCCTCCTACTCGCGAGGGACCGCGATCCTTATAAAACACACACTCCCATATACCCCTCTTGGCTCCTACGCAGATCCACAAGGTCGCTACATTCTCTTATGGGGTAGGCTATTGGCACAAACGATCACGCTAGCGTCCTGTTATGGCCCGAATACGGATGATCCGGATTTCTACCGGGTATTATGGGGCAAGATCCAAGATATTGGCACCACCCACCTGATATGGGGAGGGGACTTTAACGTTACTATTTACCCGCACTTAGACAGGTCACACCCACAACCACACCATTACACTGCCGCACACCTAGCTCTGAAAAACATTGTTGAAGATCAAGACCTGGTAGACCCCTGGAGAGCACAACACCCGCTAGTTTGTCAGGGGTCTTGTTATTCTACTGCACATTCCTCCTGGTCACGTATTGACTACTGGCTGGTGGACAGGGGCCTGGCGACCTGGGCGTCACATACCTCATATCTCCCCCGTACCTACTCTGATCACTCCCCGGTCCTACTGTCCCTCAGCCCACCACAGACGGAACCCCCATACCTATCCTGGCGCCTCAATCCGCAATCGCTTCTTGACCCAGTTTTTAAGGCGGAGTTGGAGCAAGAGATAACTGACTTTTTCCTCCGGAATGAGGGCTCGGTCTCGCAATACTCTACCATATGGGAGGCTTTCAAAGTCACCATGCGAGGTGTATGTATTGCTAAAAGTGGAGGAGTACTTAAAGATATCCGCAACCGACTTCACAAACTGGAGTCAGATATCAAACAAACCGAACTACATATACAAGATACCCCTCCCCTGCACTGCAGGCGCACTTGCGCGCACTACTCACTGACCATCAGGAAACAGCAGATCGAGAGTGTAAATTCAGGGGGAAATACCACACGGCTCGCCGATATGGCGAAGGGGATAGACCAGGGCGGGCTCTGGCCTCCACTATTCGACCCCCCGATTCGCTAATACAGTGTTGACTATTGATGACGAGGATGGTCAGACACACACAAACTCATCCGACATACTTGCAGCCTTCAGAAGATTTTATAAAACATTGTACACCTCTCACCGGCAGACCCCGGCAGACTTTGATCCCTTTTTTGAGGACACTGCCATAGCCTGGCTGGGAGATGGCCAAAGAGAGCTTCTCCTGGCACATCACGAAGACGAAGAGATCATTTCGGCAATTATGCAGCTACAATCCGGAAAGGCTCCAGGCCCAGACGGCCTCCCAGCCGAATTTTATAAAACATACCGGCACTTACTGCTCCCGAAACTGAGACATGTTTTTGAGGAGGCCCGAGAGACTGGCGCTCTTCCCCCTCCATGAGAGAGGCACTAATAATTTCTCTGCCCAAGCCCGGTAAACCAACCTCGCATTTAGACTCATACCGGCCCCTATCCCTAATAAATACGGATGCCAAAGTCCTAGCTAAGCTCATTGCCAACCGCATCCATCCCCTGATGCCGGTACTGGTCCTTCCGGACCAGTCGGGCTTTGTTCCCACAAGAAGTACAGCCCACAACCTGCGTACCCTATTTGCATTGATGCATGACATTGACCCGGACGCTAATGCAGCGGCTGTATTCCTAGATGCCACCAAGGCATTTGACTCCCTAGAATGGGATTATCTCTCCTATGTCCTGGTGCGCATGGGATTTCCGGCCCCCTTTCTGGCTTGGATTACCCTACTATATACTGGATTACGTGCCACTGTGGGGATCAATGGGCTCCGCTCTTCCTCATTTCCGCTGGGCAGGGGCACTAGGCAGGGATGTCCATTATCCCCCTCCTTTTGCCCTAGCAGTGGAACCCCTGGCTGCTAAAATCCGACAACACTACCGCGAACATGCCATAATTTATCCGGAACGACAAATACTAATATCCTTATATGCAGACGACATCACGCTATACCTGCGTGATCCTGAGATGAGCCTGAATCCCATTCTTCGCCTGTTTCTGTTGTTTGGAAAACTGGCTGGAGTTAACATCAACTGGAAAAAGTCTCAGATCTATCCCCTCACTGCAGCTACACAAAAGTTCCATCCAGACTTCCCTCTTGATTGGAGCGCTGACACTCTCCCATACTTGGGGATAATCATCTCCCGTAGCCGCGAAGAACTCATGCGGGCTAACTATGGACGGGCTCTGGACTCTATCACTGATAAAATAACGCGCTGGATCGCGATGCCCCTGTCCATGGCGGGTAGAACGGCTATAATAAAAATGGTGATTTTACCTAAATTACTATATCTCTTTGTGAATATCCCGTACGCCCCCAGCCGTCACTTCTTCTCCGCGATAAAGACTCAACTTCTCAGACTCACATGGGGGGCAAACAAGCCAGGCTTCGGTGGGACATACTTACACGGCCGTTTGAAGCAGGCGGCTTCGCTATCCCAGACATAGAACTATACTTTAGCTGCGCACAGGCACACTATGCCACATATTGGATGAAACCCCTCCCTTCATGCCCCATCTGGCAATAGAAGATGGATACATGAATCCCACCCCAAGCACTGCATATCTCAGTAACCCAACAGTCCCGCGCCACCTAGCCTCCACCACTGTCCAATGCACCGTTAGCGCATGGCACGACCTTGCGAAAGCTACAGACAACACACTAATGTACTCTCCGCTTCTGCCCCTTTTTGGGCGGAAAGACATCCCGGTGACGGAGGAGGGCGGCTGCCGTCGACTCCTTCGGAAACTCTCCATCCACACCTGGGGCCATTTATATACTAAAGGAACATTTAGTACCTCTGAGGAATTCTTTAAGGATGCCAATCCCACCCCCTTGGAACGCTTCTACTATATAAGGCTCCGACAAAACATACGATCTCTTACGCCCGCCTTTCCCCTAGAGCCCCCACCCATGCTCCCGCTTCATGCGCTACTGCAACAGGACACCCCCGCACATGTAGTGTCACTTCTATCTCGCACGGTTCAGAACGCTAGGGAATACGATCCCCCCCCGGCTCGTCAGCGATGGGAGGAGGAATTGGGACGCCCTCTGACTGAGGAACAATGGACATTCTGCTATAGGCAAACGGGCAAAATATCCGCTAGCAGCAGATTCCGCATGATCCACTATAAATACATACATCGACTGTATTACACTCCCGCACGCATGCACCGACTAAAGATACGAGACAACGCCCGATGTGAACGCTGCGGGCGTGAGGGAGCGGACTTTATGCACCTGGCTTGGGACTGCCCCCTGTACAGGAATTCTGGGCGGCGGTCCTGACTGCACTAGACCTCATGACGGGAGTCCATATCCCTGCGGATCCCCTCACGGCCCTACTGGGATATACTAAGCCCCTCACAATTAAAATACGCAGATATGCCTCCCTTGCGCTCCTTCTAGCCAAACGGAGAGTAGCTTGCAGATGGGGCAGGGGACGGGCGCCGAAATTTAAAGACTGGATGCACGATCTGATCTATTGTCAAGAACAACTACATACATATGCCGACCTTCAACCCCCTTCGTCACGACCAAGAGATATCTGGGGCCCACTACACACTTACCTAATAGAACATACAGCAGACGAAGACGACACGACGTCACATTAGTCGCATGGCACCCCCCCCTTGCTGGTGTGAATACTCTTGCCCTGGCACATATCCCCCCCAATAACTGAGACGGAACACCACAGCAGATGATCCATCTATACTAACTGTTTAACCTTGGTCATAATGTACATCTCACACATCTGATGGTTTCTGAGTATTGGTGTATGCATCTTTTCTAAATTGCTCTTGTTGTTTGTATGAAATTATCTCGCTAGAACTTAACGCAGCCTGAATATAACACATTTGCCGCTTACGTACCCACATTATCCTCACAACGCGGCCGGCCCGAAAGGGTTGTAGGCGACTTGCTGTGTATCTTCACACCTGACTCAGATATAGCCTACACGCAGATGGCACTATGATGCCGATCACAATGTGGATATAGACAGATTGCTGCGCAATGAGCCTTATTTTGGCTTTTTTTGTAATCTTTATTTTAGTGTTTAAATAAAGGTTTTTGAAACTTAAAAAAAAAAAAAAAAATAAAAAAAAAAAAAAAAAAAAAAAAAAAAAAAAAAAAAAAACAGACTGCATGGCAATGTACATTGTGACTGTTTGGGAGGAGCTGGCTATTTGATGCGGGACAGTGTACATTTGAACTACATCACAGATGTGAGGTTGTACATGTACATCATCATCTCACAGTTTCCTGCTATGCCAGATGTGATTGGCCAGTTTCTACGCACAAGCGGTACCAGTTGTGTCCTCTGTTCTGTAGTGGGAGTGTTGCACTTTGTTCCACATTGTCTTCAATGATGATGTGCTGTTATTGCTATGTGTGTGTGCTGCATTGTGGGTGAGTCGCCCCTGCAGCTGTGATTTTGCTGCCCCTTATCCCTTTGAGGCGGTGTGCCTTTGACTTCTGTGCTTCTACAGTGCTGGAATGTTGCAGACTTGGCTAATTTTGGGTCTAGTTCGAATTTTGGACTCTTGGGCATGGTTTATCCGCAGATGTGTTGTTGGCGTCAGGGGTTGTTTGTACACGTGGATGTGTCAGAGTGTGACCTGCTCCTTTTACGGATGTGTTCCACACTCAGCCACCTCAGTGTCGTGGCGTGCACCATGTCATGATAATTGTACTGCAGCCATGCTGTTCGTCATACAGTGTCACTTGCATTGTCAGTGTGGCTCACAGACACGCAGCTTTGCTGGTTTTGACATGTGTGCATGGGTTGGTTGTGAGATTGGTGCTGTGTGGGGAGGGACCCCTTTGTGCTCATAGTGGACAGGGGCCTACTTGCTGTTTGTATGTGTGCTGCAGTGTGCCAAGGGGATCAGGGACATGATCCAGAGTCATTGTGGGTGTGCAGTGTGCTCTACTTAATTGTGCATGTGTGCCATTGTGCCCATCTCCCCCAGTCCCTGTTCGGTACTCATCCTGTCAGTGTGGCTCACAGACACGCAGCTTTGCTGGTTTTGACACGTGTGCATGGGTTGGTTGTGAGGTTGGTGCTGTGTGGGGAGGGACCCCATTGTGCCCATAGTGGACAGGGGCCTACTTGCTGTTTGTATGTGTGCTGCAGTGTGCCAAGGGGATCAGGGACATGATCCAGAGTCATTGTGGGTGTGCAGTGTGCTCTACTTAATTGTGCATGTGTGCCATTGTGCCCATCTCCCCCCGTCCCCCCAGTCCCTGTTCGGTACTCACCCTGGTGCTGTTGTGTCAGCTCATGTCGATCAGTGTCCGGACCCCCAACTCCTGCCACCGTCTCCCCACTGATGACTGTGGCCACCATTTCCTCCATCTCGTCCAGCTCCTGGTGTTCCGCTGGGCTGCCACCTCCAGTCTGCATTGCTGCCTGATGGTTGTCAGCAAGTTTCTTCTTGGTTTTGTGCTTCGCATCATTCCAGCGCCTCTTGACCTCTCCAATTGTCCTCCTCCTCACTCTGACTGCATTCACCTTGTCCAGGATGGACTGCCATATTGCATTTTTGTTTGCCAATGACACTTTGGAGGTGACGAACAGTTGTTGGTGGTGTTCTATCACCTCCGTGATGATGATCCTGTTTTCCTGCGGATTGAACCTCGTCTTCCTCGTCTTCTTCTCCTTGCCCTTCCGTGGCCCTGAGGTCCCAGGCTGGTCCTCCGGGGGGCTTGTGGGGTTCTGGTCATCCTCTGTACTTGCTCCGGCTTTCTCCATGGTACTACGCAGTTTGAATTATTTTGTTTGTGTTTTTCGGTGCTGTTATAGTGCATTTTCCCGCATGACGCGTAGGAATTGCAGGCCTGTCGCTGGTTATCGCTGATTTTTTTATCACGGGTGGCCACATCGCAACTTTTTCCGCGTTTGTGTTTCGCGTTTTTTCGGCGTCGCGTTAATTTTAACGCGGTCATTTGGCGCGTTATCGTGGGACTATCGCATGGTGCCGCCGGGTTGAGAATACAATGTTAACACGGTGTTATTTTCCCGCGATGGACTGCGATGTGGAAGGTTGTGTTAAGCTGATTTTGGGTTAATTATCACACGTTCTTGAGAATATCCCCCTATGTGTTCTTAGCATTTTCCATGTCTGCCGCCAAAACTCCATAATCCCTTCTTTTGTCACTGCACGCTAACATTTCTTACTATTTCTGAAATCTCAACGTGCGTGTAGATTATCCATAGTGCAAAATGGAATTTGTGGTCAGGTAAATGTGAAAATGCTGGCTCCCAACCTGATATTGCTGGCCACAAATTTAGCTGTGTTCAAAGAAATTAGGCCGTTAAATGCAAACTCATAAGAAGCCAGGCCAGGACTAGCTTCACCAGTTGCTGCCTTTCACATCCAGATCAATTCATTTTGCGTTTTTATCTAATAAATACTAAAATGTGTACTTTGTAGAGTTTACCTACAATGATGCGACTGTGAAATTCCCTTACTATTGCGTTATCCACCATTTGATGTAAAATAGTTAGGTTGTTCGATGTCGAAATGTTCACGTGGAGGGATTGACATCAATACACACATCTATATTGTGGGTAAAACAACGAAAAACAAAAATTTTATGTGTTATTTCATGTGTAATAAAATGAATAATAGCAAAATGTAGCAACAACATAAGGTTCCAATTCTGATTGGCGTGGATTACAACCAATGTGCAATATTTACCACATATATCACTGCCTTTACGATTTTTAAGAGAGAAATTCTAGCGTAAATCGGTAGCATAAACAGCACACTATCACAGTCTGCACACCTCAGAATGTGGATTGAATGGGACCATAACTGTATTATCCCTGTTCCAAGTTGGGCAAAGCGAATGGGGGCATATTATGCGCATCTGGTAAATATTAAGCTTCAAGAAGTTGGTATTTACAGAGTGTACACTTTGCACCTAGGAGCCTTTGCAATTTGAACACCCATTATAATTGGGGGTGTTGGAAATGGCCCTTTTTGCAGAGTTATCCCCAGACTTGTTGCTCATTCCTCGTATTTTCCCTGACCTGTTTTTGTTGGCTACAGGACTCTGGGCACTTTACCACTGCTAATCAGTGCTGACGTACATATGCTGTCTGTGTAAATTGTTATCATGATTGGTTATCTATGATTGACACATTTGATTTACTGGTAAGTTCCTAGTAAAGTGTACTGAGTGTGCCAGGGCCTGTAAAATTAAATGCTACTGGTGGGCCTGCAGCACTGGTTGTGTCACCCACATGAGTAGCCCTATAAAGGTATCTCAGACCTGCCACTTCAGTGTCTGCGCGCAGTTTTAAATCTGCCATGTCGACCTAGCAAGCACACCCACTTGCCAGGCCCTAACCTTCCCATTTCTTACATGTAAGACACCCCTCAGGTAGGTCCAAGGCACCCCAATGGGCAGGTTGCAGTGCATGTGAAAGGTAGGACATGTACAGATGTGTGTGACATTTCCTGATAGTGAAATACAGCCAATTTCGTATTTCACTATTAAAAGGCTATCTTTCCCTTAGGATAGCATGGGAGATACTTTGTAACATCTTACAAGTATAACGTCCAATGGGACAAGATAGAGGTATAAAGTGTAGGCTCTCTGAACTCAGAATTTAACAACACAACTTTTATTAAAGATGGTTTTAAAATTGCGTGTTTGAAAATGCCACTTTTAGAAAGTAGGCATTTTCTTGTCTAACCATTCTGTGTGCCTCTGACTGTTTGTGGATTGACTGTCTGGTTTTGGAGTGACAGGGGCTGGGGATGTGCATTCACTGTAGACAGCCACTGGAGGGGGTTGGGGTGTGCCTGGCCCTTCCTGGATGATTCAGAGCTGAGCTGAATGGGGCTTGGCTGCATTTAGTAGTGGGAGGAGATTTCCTTGCTCCTGAATAGGGCCTGTCTCCCTTGCACAATGCTGTCTCCACCCCCTGTGGTCATACTGCACATGGAGGACAGAACTAGTTTGGACTGGGCTCAGAGACCCTTGCACAAAGAGAACAAAGACAAAATGGAGTATAAGTAGTAGACCTTAAACCCCAGAACTTTAGATTACTTCTGGAACCAAGAGGAACCTTTGCCAAGGAGAAGAGCTGAAGAGCTGTGAGGAGGAGTACTGCTCCTTTGCTGTGCGCTGTGTGGGGTTGGCCTGCAGTTGCTGTTTCTGCCAAGGAAAGGACAAAGACTGGAACTTTGCTGTGAACCTGCCTGAAGAAGATCTCCAAGGGCCTGTGTGTGCTGGCCTCCTGTTCTGAAGTCTCAGGGACACAAAGACTTCACCCTCAGCTCCCCTGAACTCTATTTCTGAGAGTTCTGACCTGCCAGGAGGGGCCTGTTCCAGTTTTGGGCCTCTGGAGGTTGTTCCTGCTCTTGGGAGCTAGAAGAAACCTAAGAGAAGCAAGAAAAGCAATCTCCAATGCCGTCAGTGAGGCCGCCTTGACACCGCGGCCTGCACTGCAGCTCTGATGCCCTTTGACGCCAGCCGACGCCTGCAGTTATCGGCATTCCCAACACCAGCTCTCGCACCGACTCCATCATTGCCAGCACCTGCATCGTGTTATCACGGCGCCGATAATGGCAGAGGGTGACTCCATGAATGCGCCGACTTCACATCGCTTCACCGGAACCGACGCCTCACAGCCGACGCAACCGACTTCCCCTGTCCTGGACTCGACACATCGCCTCTTCGTGGATACGATGCCTCGCCTCCCCCTTGGCAGCCAGAGAGCCAGCCTCGACCTCATCTCTGCCGCCTCACCTCCACGATGCCGTGCATTGTCATAGACTTCATTTTCCAAGGTACTGTTTGTTTGGTGGTCCGTGTGACTCTGTGCCCGACGCCGTGCACCTCGTGGTCGGCACTGTACTTAGGATTTATTGCTGTCACGACAGTGTAATAGCCCCAGATGGAGCTATTTGTTTTCTACAAGCTTTATTTTGGAAGTAACAGTTTTTAAATGCTATTTTACTACACGTATGTTGGATTTTTGTCATTTTGGTCTTGTTGAGTTTAGATAAAGATACTTTATTTTTCTAAACTGATGTGGTGTCCATTGGTAGTGTTATCACTGTATTACTGTGTGCTTTCAGTACAAATACTTTACACATGGCCTTTGGGATAAGCCTGTCTGCTCGTGCCAAGCTACCCAGGGGGTGAGCAGGGGTTATCTAAAGTGTGTATCCCCCTTACCCTGACTAGAAGCAAGGGTCCCTACTTGGCCAAAGGTACATACATCTGCCAAATAGAGACCCCCAGTTCTAACAGGGGATCATTGTGGCAGGTTTTAAGAGTGATACACCGACAAAAATGCTGTCATGTACTCAACTATGAAAAGGACAATGTGAAGTAAATCATTGTGCTTAAAAAGACATTTACATTTGAAAAGGAGTGTAGAGATACTCTCTATACCACTATTTCTTCAAATATTGTCGTTAGACAAAGATACAGAGATGAAATCAAGAGACAGAAATCTGAAAAATTGGAACAACTGGGCTATAACGGATATATTCTTAAACCATTTCAGCTGATTTGCCCCATAGTGAACGACATTGCTCATCTCATATTGTTTTCGACTCTTATTTTTTTTTGCACTTTATACTACGTTTGTCCATCAATATCCAATTGGCATAGTTCCTTTTGAGCTTTTCATGATATCTATGTAAGATAAATCTGCAAACAATTAATCACCATGGCACACTTTCATGAAGCCAATAGTTTTTCTGAAAATGTGACATGGATCCTGTCCACCTGGACCTGTGGTGGACATTACTGCTTTATAATGTTATCAGTGTGTTTGGTTTCTCTATAAGTTTACGTTAGCTGTGTAGATCACTTACATCCAAACTTATTGGCGCGAGGAAGTTACTGATAGGACAGGTTTAGTTGAGAAATAAATGGCGTAATGCAAACTTTTGTAGTTAAGGTCCAGAAATAGATATTGCTAAAACATATATAAAAGGACAGAAACGTTCTAATTTTCATTATGGTCTTTGCAGCAGGAGTGGACTCAAGGGCTGGGTTTTATCACTATTTCATCAAGCCAGCATGTGGTGCATCAATTTGAGTGCAATGAAGAATGCTATATTGACATGAAGAAGTTTCTTAAAGGCATGGAACCCCCAAAAAAATTTGCATGACAAGAGCCTAATTGATGTCAATACATTGGATTGGCTGTTCTACTCTCCGGTTAAAGAAATAGCTTAAAATTTCCTCTTTGAGATAACATAGGGATCTTCTAGACAGACACCAAAAGGCAACGTTGACCTTGCAGAGTTCCAAAAGCAAACTAGCCCAGGCATTCCAAGTTAGCAAGAGCGTTGAGGGAAAGTAGTGAGTTTTTTTTTTAAATTGCATTTTTTAATGCAAAAAATCCTTTCTTCTAAATCATGCTTTTTATCCTGTAATGGTGTCTGGAATTTAGATCCTTCAATGTTATTATAGCAGTGTAGCTATACTTACAGTGTTTAAAAATAAAAATAGGTGCCACACCCCAAGGTTTTTCTTAGGATCCTGTTGCATCTGCCAAGTGCCAACAATGCTGACAATCAATGCTGCCTAGTCTTGATTTCACCTCAAGCCTGTTCTTTCCACCATCCTTTACTTCCTGTCTCCTAATCTCACTCTGGCACATTCTTTTTAATCCATACTTTCTCGTTGTCACTGATTTCCTATCTTCCTCTTTCTCCTTTTCCCCCTTTTTTGTCTTCCTCTCTTTTGCTAAGGGTCAAAGTCTGATGACGAAAAATTTGTCCCAGGGTTCACCACTGACAACACATATACAAATTAAGTACTTTAGATGTCTCTTGAAAATAGAACATGAAGCATTAAACAAAGATAGGATGCTTTTGGAGTTAAAAAACGGGAGTCACAAAAAAAACCTCTGAGAGCTCAATAAATGTCATGTGAATTGCCTGTAGATTGTTTTTATTTCCTGCAGTTGTCGCCCATGAATAATGTGCTAACATTAGCAATGTGCTAGAAAAGCAAGGCACTAGCCTATAAAATATTTGCCAAGTGAGAAAAACAGGTGAATACCTGGCCCCAGCTCTGTAGTGTCCTGCTGGACACTTTCTAGTGTCTCAGCAGGCACATGTTTACCAGCCACTCCCTTGAGGGCTGGCCACACACACACCCCACACCCATCCAACACAGGTGTCATGAGTGACGTGGGCCTGCTAATAAAAATGCTCAAGTGCACATGCTTGTGGCCAGTTAAATAAGCAACAGCACTGTGTTCTGCGTCAGTTATTATGAAGTATGTGGGCCTAGTGCCCACAACATTACAAGCCCCTCAGGCACCGAAAATGGGTGGGAGAGTGGTGCTGGAAGAAAGGGGGATCCCACAGGGGCCCATAAGGTTGGAGCGCGGATGCTGTTGCCGAATGTGGCATGAAGGGGCTGCACTCTTAGGAGGGTGCCCTGCGTGCACCGCAGGCAGATGCATTCAAAGTGTATTTTTCTTGGTAGCTTTTTGGTGTTTGTGGAATTTAGAAGTCTGTAGGGCATATTCTCAAGGACTTATCGCCGAGTTAGCGGCACTTTATCGCAGCCAAAGTGGCGATAGATTTATCGCCCTATTCACAAGCTGGTTCTAACAGCCGATATCGCCAGTTTTCCTGCGATAGCAGCCGCAAAAAACATCACCACCTATTACACCGGCAACTAACGCTAATGAGATGCAGAGTAGGCGTTCCTGTGCAAAAAGCCGCGAAAACGCCACTTCGCAATATTCTCAATGACCAGCCAGATCGGCGATAAGATCCCAAAACAGGCGATAAGGCGCGTTAGCAGCAGGGATTTAACACCTGGTGTTAAGTCGGACGACAACCTGCACCACAAAAGGGAGCCCAGCCCACAGCCACACCTGAAGAACAACAGATGCCATGGAACTACTGATCATGCAGCTCGGAGTCCCAAGAGGGCCACAACACCCACCGCCACCACACCCAGGCCCGCCACCCCCCCCGGACTCCCCTGCACCCCCCCCGGACTACCACAGAGGCAGCGCAGACAAAGACAGCGGACCTTCAGAAAACGTACCAGCCTCACAGACTTAACACCAGAGGATGTCATTGCCCACTACAGGCTCAAAAGGACAACCATCCTCCGCATCCTGACCATCATTGCCCACAGGCTGACAGTACCAACACAGCGGACAACCAACATCCCTCCGCAGACAAAGCTGCTGGCTGTGCTGCACCTGTTGGCCTCTGGTACCTTCCAACCAACAACTGCCAGAGTCGGAGGAGTCTAACAGCCAGCCCTATCCAAGTTCCTCACACCTGTCTTGGATGCCATCATCAGCTTGGTACCCCAGTACCTTCACTTCCCCCACACTGCGCAGGAACAGCTGGAGACCAAGCAAGGCTTCTACGCCATAGCTGGCTTCCCGCACGTGTTGGGGGCAATCGACTGCACACATGTACTCCTCGTGCCCCCTGCCGCCACTGCACACAATTACCGCAACAGGAAGCACACGCATTCCATCAATGTGCAGGCAATAGTGGACCACCTGGGACTCTTCACCAATGTCATCACCAACTACCCAGGCAGTGTGCATGATTCCTTCATCTTCCGACAGTCCATCATCAACCAGCGCTTTGAGGCTGGCACATATGGGAATGCATTGCTCGTTGGTAAGTACCAAATGAACACACCACTCACCTCAACTCCACAGTCATGCAACTCACGACTCTGGGAAGGCCCACGTTACAAACTCACATACAACATGCCAAACAACATGCCCACCTACCAGACACGACAGCACAACTTACTGTGGTAACCTGGGCTAGCCATGTACACAAGCCATCAACGGCATGGCACCTCAGCCACACAATAGCAGAATGTGGGGAGAGGTGGGAACCAGGCATGTGCGAAGGAGGCAAGTGACCCATGAATGAGAATGTACACAATGCCAAGTGTGGCGTGGATGTGCTGGCCAGACTGCATATGCAGACCACAGACATGTCCATGTCGACATATACTGCTGGTGTTTGGAGTGTAGTGGACAGTGGACGCAACCATGTCACCCCAGGCAGTGGGGAAGATCGCGGAAATGTAGCTTGTTACGTCCCCCCCTGTAAGCGTGTGCAGAGTGGGCTGGCCCGGCGTACGCCAGGCCAGCGTAGGGGTGTGAATAAAAAGCCTGTTGCTCTGGGCGTGGTTCTCTTCCGGAATGGCCAACGTGTCTGCCAGGGCGGCGCCTCTCAGCCCACCATGAGGCCGACGCCGTGAGCGGCGGTGCCTGCGATCCTGTGCGCCTGCTGCACCCCAGGCCGCTGGTCCCCAGACCCATCTTGGCCGCCCCTGCGCAACCAGGCCTCACTGTTCACCTGCCGACACAGGCGTGTGTCAAAGAGGGCCCACTACATGCCGGTGCAAGCTCCAAGCCCGAGGCCCGCGACCTTGGCAACCTCCTCAGACCATCATGGCCTCCGCGACACAGGCCCCCAGCACTCCTTTCTCGTTGACGTACTCCACCGCTGCCTCCGGCCTACACTGCGGTCCAGTAGGTCACACATTTGGAACTGAGTCTTGATTTCATGATGGCCGAGTTCATATGTTAATGGCAGCATTTATATCACTGTACTCCCTTCGATCTGGTGCCACCAACTCTGTGCATCTCAAGCCAACGACACGTGTCTGTGGGCCCTTTCTGACTACTGCCTTCGGCCTACACTGCGGTCAAGTAGGTCACACATTTGGAACTGAGTCTTGATTTTATTATGGCAGAGTTTATATCATTGTACAGGCCTCATCGCAGACTGCATCCCCTTTCAGCTCTGGTGCCACTAACTCTGTGCCCCGAAATTCATGGACACTCTCTGGTTGAACTTTGGTGGCATCTGAGTCTATGGCCTGGGGGTTGTCTTCATCATCATGTAGCTGATACTGACTTGGTGTTAAAAATGAGTCTGTAGCATTCATCTCATCCATATTGCCTATTTCTGCTTGGTTCTGCCCTCTGCATCATGCCCTGGAAGAACACCTTCCACTGTCCCCTGAAACACTCCGCGACATTCACCTTCGACATCGACGAGGACCCGCTCAGCTCTCGTGGCCCTACCTCAGTGCAACACAAGTCACCGTCCCGTGGCGGTGTGCCTGTGCCGGCTGCAGTGCATCCGGGGCCACTAACTCTGTGCAGCTCAAGTCATGGACCCTGTCTGATTGAATATTGGATGGCCTCTGAGTCGATGGCCTGGGGGTCATCAACGCCATGTGTCTGTGGCCCTGCGCTGACCGCTGCCTCCGGCCTCAACTGCGGTCCACCAGGGCTCACACATCAAATCGAGTCCTGACCTGCCAGGACGATGCATCACCGCTGGCTGCACACGCCATCACCGCCAGGACCACCTCCAACCAACAACTGCCAGAGTCGAAAGAGTCTTACAGCCAGACTATCAGAGTTGCTCACACCTGTCTTGGATGCCATCATCAGCTTGATACCCTGCTCAGCTCTTCAGGTGCCACTAACTCAGTGCACCACAACTCATGGACCCTTTCTGATTGAGTTTTGTGCTGTGGACAGCTCACGCAACAATGTCACCTCAGGCAGTGGGGAAGACCTGGGACGATGATGAGGCAGGTGTAACACACCCCACTGCAGCTGCAGCAGGATATCCCGAAGGGACACAATCCTAGACAATTTCTTCACATGAGCACGCTCAGCTCTGGTGCCCCTACCTCAGTGCACTGCAACTCACAGACCCTTCTGATTGAATATTGGGTGACCTCTGTACTTGCTCCGGCTACCACCATGATGCTTCGCAGTTGTTTGTGTCATGTTGGTGTTTTCTGTTTCCGCTTTAATAGTGATCACTGTTCAAGTTGTTGCCAGCACCAACCACTCCCTGAGGGCTGGCTTACACCCACCCCACACACATCCAGCACAGGCGTCACTGGACATGTGACCTTGATAATAAAAGGTGGCCGGGCGCACGTGCCCATAGCCAGTTCAACTATCTAACTAAGTGTGTCCTTGTGGTCATCATGTATGCATGATGGGCCAGGGCCCTACCACATTACATTGTGCTGTGGACAGCTGGCGCAACCATGTCACCTCAGGCAGTGGGTGAGACCTTGGACATGTAGCTTTGTCCCCCCCCTTTATACGTAAGAGGAGTGGACTGGACTGACGTACGCAAGTACATCGTAGGGGTGTGAATGATCATCCAGGGGCTCTGGGCGTGGTTCAGTACTGGAAATGTGCAAATGCGTGTGTCTCTGTCGCAGTGTGGGTGTCCATTGGGGAGTGTAAGTGGTCCCTGATGGGAATTATGCACCCACGTATGTAATCTAGTTCGGCTGCCATGAGGTCGAAACCCACCCACACCTGTTCAGCCACCTCCTTCTGGCAGTCTGACACCTGGCCTTGGAATGCGATGTGTGCTTCGGTGAGGTGCTGGGAGCCAGCCGTGGTGGTGGGTGCTTCCTGCTGTGTGGTCTGTGCAGGGGGTGGGGTCTCCTCGATGCAGCTGGGCTGCCCTGCTCCTGGAGGTGGGTTGCCTAAGATGTCCATCAGCTGTTGTAGGTCATCGGTGTCGAAGGTGTGGAGGTCCTCTTCATCATCACTGATGAGTTGTCTGGTCTGCTCTACAGGAAGTGTTGATTGTCCCTCTGCAATGTGAAGGGGTGATGAATTTTAACATTGTGTTGACATGTATGTTGACGCATTGTTCTAGTTTACATACAGACTGCATGACAATGTACATTGGGACTGTTTGGGAGGAGCTGACTATTTGATGCGGGACAGTGGACATTTGAACTACATCACGGATGTGAGGTTGTACACGTACATTTTCATCTCACAGTTTCCTGCTATGCCAGATGTGATTGGCCAGTTTCTACGCACAAGCGGAACCAGTTGTGTCCTCTGTTCTGTAGTGAAAGTGTTGCACTTTGTACCACATTGTCGTCAATGTTAATGTGCTGTTATTGCTATGTGTGTGTGCTGCATTGTGGGTGAGTCGTCCCTGCAGCTGTGATTTTGCTGCCCCTTATCCCTTTGAGGCGGTGTGCCTTTGACTTCTGTGCTTCTACAGTGCTGAGATGTTGCAGACTTGGCTAATTTTGGCTCTTGTTCGTATTTTGGACTCTTGTGCATGGTTTATCCGCAGATGTGTTGTTGACGTCAGGGGTTGTTTGTGCACGTGGATGTGTCAGAGTATGACCTGCTCCTTTCCGGATGTGTTCCACACTCAGCCACCCCAGTGTCATGGCGTGCACCATGTCATGATAATTGGACTGCAGCCATGCTATTCGTCATGCAGTGTCCCTTGCATTGTCATGGTGGCTCACAGACACGCAGCTTTGCTGGTTTTGACACGTGTGCATGGGTTGGTTGTGAGATTGGTGCTGTGTGGGGAGGGACCCCTTTGAGCCCATAGTGAACGGGGGCCTACTTGCGGTTTGTATGTGTGCTGCAGTGTGCCAAGGGGATCAGGGACATGATCCAGAGTCATTGTGGGTGTGCAGTGTGCTCTACTTAATTGTGCATGTGTGCCATTGTGCCCATCTCCCCCCGTCCCCCCAGTCCCTGTTCAGTACTCACCCTGGTGCTGTTGTGTCAGGTCATGTCGAGCAGTGTCCGGACCCCCAACTCCTGCCACCGTCTCCCCACTGATGACTGTGGCCACCATTTTCTACATCTCATCCAGCTCCTGGTGTTCCGCTAGACTGCCACCTCCAATCTGCATTGATGCCTGATGGTTGTCAGCGAATTTCTTCTTGGTTTTGCGCTTCGCATCATTCCAGCGCCTCTTGACCTCTCCAATTGTCCTCCTCCTCACTCCGACTGCATTCACCTTGTCCAGGATGGACTGCCATATTGCATTTTTATTTGCCAATGACACGTTGGAGGTGACGAACAGTTGTTGGTGGTGTTCTATCACCTCCGTGATTATGATCCTGTTTTCCTGCGGACTGAACCTCGTCTTCCTCGTCTTCTTCTCCTTGCTCTTCCGTGACCCCGAGATCCCAGGCTGGTCCTCCTGGGGGCTTGTGGGGTTCTGGTCGTCCTCTGTACTTGATCCGTCTTCCTCCATGATGCTACGCAGTTTGAATTATTTTGTTTGTGTTTTTCGGTGCTTTTATAGTGCATTTTCCCGCATGACACGTGGGAATTCCAGGCCTGTCGCTGGTTATCGCAGTTTTTTTATCGCGGTTGGCCACATCGCAACTTTTTTCGCGTTCGTGTTTCGCGTTTTTTTGCCGTCACGGTAATTTTATCGCGGTCATTTGACGCGTTAGCGTGAGACTATCGCATGGTACCGCCGTGTTGAGAATCCAACATTAACACGGCATTATTTTCACGCGATAGACTGCGATGTGCAAAGTTGCGTTAAGCTAATTTTGCAATAATTATCACACGTTCTTGAGAATATCCCCCTGTGTGTGCTGAGGGAGTGTAATAGCTGTCATCCAAAAGACTCTCTTTTTTGTTAGGGGTATAATTACGTGAGATTTCAGAAAAAGTACATCAAATGAAAATCTTGCATCTAGCTTTATATTTTAGTACACAGAGTATCAATGCGATGGGGCATTTCGTTCCCCCCCCAAAAAAGTGCCACGAACAACGGCCACTCAGGTTCTGGTTGCTTGTTTTTGATCCCTTGCTCCCACCATAGGATGTACCACGAACAGTTTTTTATGCTGCTAGGCACAGTTGACAATTTTGGGACTTTCACATAAGAAGCGCAATACAAACGAAGGAAATCACACAAGATTACAATGGCACAAAGACAATTTCAATCATTCCTTTTTTTAATCTTATAAATGCAATATTTCTTTTCATTCTTTCATGTATTGTTTCGCATTTTTATCTAAAAACACTGCAGGAAAAGTAGCAGCTCTACAAATTAACTGGATATGGGAAGCGAGAAGCCAATTACTTCTTTCCTCATTTCTTGTGCCTGTCTTTTATTCCTAGATTCGATCTGAATCATTCTTTCTAATACCCATACTTATTAAGTGTTATCTTCCCTCGTGTATCCATTTGCTCTGCTACTGCATATGTCTGTGTTTTCTGCACTCCTTCGTTTGTCATCAAATTGCCTACTCAAGCTTCTGTTTTGTCATTCTCCTGCACCTCATTGATGGCAGGAGCGGCTCGTGCAGGTAAGAGCGGTGGGGCTTGACAGAAAACGACGAGGGAAAATTAAATAAATAATTAATTTTCCCTCGTCGTCATCTGTCGAGTCGTCCCCCCCCCCACACCGCTCTTACCTGCAAGGGCTGCTCCTAATATATGGTCTACTTGATATGAAGCATTCCGAGCTGAATATTTGTTGTCAATTTTTAGATATATTTTTACATCTTATAATGAGTTTGTTGTGGTAGTTTGTCTGCTTAAGATATCTGTACAGAATTTTAAGTTACAGAGAAAGATACTCAACTTTTTAGCTTTTCAGTTGGTATAATGAGTACCACATTACAAAATGTAATCGCTATGTATTTAATTGCCCCATTATCTATATTGAACCCAGTGGGAGGTAAAAACGTATTTTCTTATTGCAGGGGGTCAATGTATGTTGGTTGGGTCTTTAGCGTGACAGTTCCTGACAGGTTCCAGCAGTGCCATAGCTCGAAAACAGATCCAGAAACCATCCCCTTTCACCACTGTCCTTGCCTCAGTCAGTCTAGTTTCCCAAGAGACAACATTTAAAAACACCAACAAAAAAAAGAGTGGATCCAGATCTTTAATGTCTCTGTTGAACTTGAATGACAGAGTCATGACCTTAATGTATTGTTATTTGTTCCCCGACTGAATGTTGGTGTGAGAGGTTAGAGGAAGTACAGCTGAATGCTGTGAAAAACCTTCCACCATCCTCTATCTGGATTCAGTGGAGTCAGAATAGAAAATAAATCATTAGTAAAAAGACACTACAGCAAATCATACCCAACATCTCTAAGAGGGACACTAACACATGAAAGCAATTTACTTTTTCAGGGACTCTGAAAAGGCTCACCATTTTCAAATAAAATGGGAACACACTTTGTGTGGAACAGCATAAATTGCTCAAAGATCCGCTGCATGTGGCTATCACATATGACGGTCACAGTTTATCCTGTCCCGGGTAAATTTTTTTCCTCTACCTATGCAGGCTTGACTACTGGCACAACACTCTCCTAACTGGCCTGAGAGTGAGAGAAAGTCCTTGAGCCACGCCTGTGTGCTAGATGAATTCAGAGGTTCAAAGAGGTCCTACATGTCATTTGTGTCATTCCCTTCCAGTACCAAGAGTGTTAGACCTGGCATCTTTTGCGTAGTTTCTCCTGACTTTTTGGTTTCTGACCTCCATTTTTCGTCTTTGTTTTTGCTGCTAATCAGTGCTAAAGTGCATGTGTTTTATCTAAAATGTGACGACAATTAGTTTATCCATGATTGGTATATTTGGTTCACTTAAAAGTCCTATACCATATATCCATGGCCTGTAACCCAAATGCTACTAGTGAGCCTTCTGCACTGATTGTGCCACCCACAGAAGTAGCCATTCAAACCTGACTCAGGCCTGCCACTGTAGGGCCAGTGGGCACAGTCACAGCCACCTCAACTTGGCATTTCCACTACTTGCCAAGCCTAGAACTCCCTTTTTATTACATATCATTCACTCCTAAGGTAGGCCCTAGGTAGCCCTAAGGTCAGGATGCTGTGTAAGTAAAAGGTAGGACATGTACCTTTTGGTTTTTCATGCCCAGATAGTGACAACCACCCAAATTCGTTTTCACTACTGTGAGGCTTGCTCCTCTCATAAGATAGCATTGGAAATTCCTTAAATACCCTTTTTAAAAGTAATTCCTGATTGTGGAGGAGTAGATGCTTTATGTTTTATATCATTGGATTGTTAATGACAAATCCTACTTAGTGGGAAAGTTGGATCTAGGATTACTAACCTAGAATTGCCACTTGTAGGAAGTGGACATTTCTCTGCTTTTAGCACGCTTGTATGCCTTACAGTCTGTCTCCAATACACGTCTGGGCTGAGGTGGGGCAGCCACAAGTACAGGACACTCAACTGCATCTGCATTCATCTGCATACTGATGGGTGTTCCTGGGCAAGAGGGAAGGGAGGAGCTGACACGTACACCTGAATAGGTAGTAGCCTCGCCTCACACAAAACACTTTTTACCCCTCACAGATAGGCTGGCAGACAGAGCCTGGCTGAAAGGAGACTTGTGCAGCACAAAGGATTTACAGTCACCTCCACTTCAAGGACACATTTGGGTATAAGTATTGGGTCTATGACCCCCTCTCAGTAGTCCACTTTGGGGTCCTAAGGAGACTCTGCCAGAGCAAAGGAGCTCTGCTACAGGAGGGACTGCCTGCTCTGCTGTGTTGGCCTCCTGCCTCTGACCTGGGCGGTGAGAAGGATTGGACCTGTTCTCTACATCCTTTTGCAACCTACGTAATTTCAAGGGCTTGCTGGCTTGCCCTCTGTTCAGGAAAACTCAGGGCCATCACATATTTCATTGACACAAACGACTGCTGCTAGGCTCTGCTAATCCGGAGTCTGACTCTGCCTGACTTTCACTCAATCAGTCCTGGGCTTTCGCGAGAGTGTAGGCAGCCGCTTTTGGGCTTCCAAACACATTAGCGCGGTGCACCGATCAAGTAGCGTTGTGTCTGTCTGCTCAAGCACGATCATAGTGTTTGTCACTTGGCCGAAGCCGCAGCGCCCGAAGGCAGTCCAGCATGACCAGGCACACTCAGCACACATCAAGTAAAGATGGGCATCAGCCCTCCGTGACTGCAATTACTGCATCGTTTCCAGCAAGGGGAGACTCCACCAATGCGGATCCCGATCCCAAGGCCAATAGCACCGCTGCAATCTCCCGAGACAGGTACTGTGTACTCTGGGACTGAGGAGGACCCTGCTGCCCACCAGCGCTCTCATGGGCGGCCCTGAACAGAGCGAGTAGATCAGTCTCCCACAAACATGCGACTGCATTTTAACTGTAATAACTTTGAAAGCATTTCTTCGCGCTGACCCGGGGATAAAGTCTGTTCCTGATCCACAGCGTGGATTGCTGTCATTTCCCCAGCATAAACGTAAAGAATGTACTGGGAGCGCTAAGGCTCTTTCATCATTGTACATTCCTGAAGTATTCGTAACTTGAGATGCTTTGATTGGATTCTTGTCGTTTAGTCTTGATTTGAAGAGTAAAAGAGATACTATTTTCATACCTCATTGTGGAGTCTTTTTTGTGGTGTTTTCACAGTGTTACTGTTTTACACATTTCCTTTCATGTTAAGTTTGACTGCTCTGTGCCTAGCTACCAGAGGGTGAGCACGGGCTGATGTAAGTGTGTGATTGACTTACTGTGACTATAGTTGTGGTCCCTAACTGGACAGGGTGCATATCTAATCTCAGATTTGTATCGGATCACAAATGTGTACCTAATGTCCTTGTTTCTCTGGAATACTTCTAATCATCTCTTGGAAATTGCGGAGTTATTCCTGGCACTGCAACACTTGGGACAAAATGCATGACAACTATAAGAGAGTTGTATTCCTTGGATGTGCCCTTTACATTTTTTAAAATATAATTTATTGGTTGTCAATCATAGAATATACTATAGACTAGTCAACTTATAAATATCCAACCTGTCAGTCAATTCTGCATAGAATGATTCACAAAAAGGTGCATAGCCAAGCATGCACTGAAAATCAGGTATTCTTTAGGCTACTCTATATTACATGTAGAGCTTATCAGGCCCTAAGCGGATTGCTAAATTGATATTTTTGATTTCGTTTGTGTATGTCCATTAGTTCTATTTCACATCAGCTTTCCTACCCTCCTATCAATTCAAAGCAAATAATCTAAACAAAATTACATTGAACAAACAAACGACCAAGATATATTCTGCAATTCCCTCATATACTGTCTATTCACTGTGGAATGGTATCTGTCAAGGTACACTTCCGCAATCCACCAGCTTTTTGCCTTCCACTGTGGTTTATTCCCCAGAACAGCTCATCCAAAGCACATGGACCTAATGTGACTACTTCCCATTTATGCATCTTTGGAATGTCATGGATATGCGCTATATGGATTAAAGATTGGTAAGAAGACTTGCCTTTGATACGGCACAGGGTCAGATATAAAAGGATTTGGGGTTTGTTTGCATGACCACTAAGAACATTGGTCTGACACCTTACTATCAAAACGATATCTCACAAGGTGTTTTGATTGTGGGATTCTTGAAAGTGGGAATTTCAAAGTTTAATGACATTCTTGACCTGGTAGCAGTGGCAAAATGTACCATATCAAGACAAATGAGCTAAAGGCTCTACAAGGTACCACTGCCTCTCCTTTTGGTAGCTTTGCCAAACAAGGCTTAAAGAGGCTAAAGGGATGTTTGATATAATAAGTACTTTGCATAATGACATCAAGGTCCAATTCACAAAAAAATCAAACAAGTTCAGACATGTGAAGATATGCTCCTTAAAGTTAGGTATATTCAATCTCTTTTGGTGAGTCAGAAAAGTGTCAGGTAGTCTCCCGCAGGAAACTGTGACTTTCGACTCTCAACCCTATCCTTAAAAGTAGGCATGGGTGAAACTTTAACTAAGCAGGCAGATATTCATGAACATCCTGAAATTTGCATTACATTTAATTCTTAAAATTCCCTGAAATTACACAATTTCTCAGAAGTTTTTTTACCCGCCCACGCCACTCTCATTAAAAAAGTCTTGCGACATACCAGTGGGAGAATGGTTACACACAGAAAATAACTCTACATGAGATATTTTCTACTTGACTCAGTCTGCCAGGGGATATTTTTGTGACTTTTTTTATGTGATGTACCATAAAAACGTGATAAAAGACACCTACAAATTACATTTTGCTATAAAAGTGTAATCAGAAAATTTTCAAGCATGATTGTAACATTTCTTGAGAAAAAAAATCACAAGTTTTCTCACAGCCCAAATTAAAATGGTGGTTTGTCCGCGAAGCATAAATGTACAATTGAATAGTTATTTTTGTTTTCCGTTTTTTTCACACTGAAATATTTTTCCATGTGAAGAACAGCATTTCTTACACCTCTTCCACGATAGTGATGGTTGCCCACTTTTCCACACTCAGGGCCCGATTTCACAAAGGGCCTCCACACTACTCCACACCACAGTAGTGGAAGGGAGCCCACACTCGCAGTTTCTTATTGCGGAGAATGTGGAGGCCCTTTGTGAATCGGGCCTCGAGTGCACTACTTATGTCTACTTAAAAGAAGCCTAAGTTTAGGATCCAGTGTGTGTTGGAAAGAACATTGGGAAGTAATTGTTAATATCTATAAAGTTATAATTCCAAGGCTATGCATTGAGTAACAATGCCATCATGCAAGACACTCCACTAAGATGCCACACAAATGGGGTCACCTCTTATCTGCTCAGCAAGAAGGTAGGAACATCCGCAAACACGACTACCCATCTTACACCTTTCTGCTTCACTCCATGCTTAAGTACAGCAACAAGCTTGTAGCAACACAACTGAACTACACCTCCAAACTACACCCATGACACTCAGCACTTTGCATAAAGGTCACTCTATAAACGTATGCGTCCACGGGCAACAAACGGTGAGGCTCTTACTCAGCCACTCAGAGTGCTTCTGAACCTCAACAGAGAAATAAAGTGCCGCATAAATTTTGCAAAACAACACACTATAGAAATCACATATACCTTCGGTTGCAGTTTTGTTTAATCTTAATCAAAAGGGTTGAAAAGATGGCGCAGAAAACAATCAACTAGAACAGAATCGGCGTTGATTCTGAAACCCTGAAACCAACTGTCGCTTTTTTCAAGTTTTCAATAAGGCTTTTCCAGTTGATCTGTCAGCATGCTGACAAATGAAAGATATATGATAGTTCCAGGAAAACTAAGAACAAGATGGTTCTTTCTCTAGAAATTCTGACTTTTTCTTATTGCCTTTTCTATGAATGCATTTGCTGGAACTGCAACAGGTCTCCGGGAAATGCTGCTCAGAGATTCCCGTCATTTTACAGATCCCATCATTTCCGAAGGACTTAAATACTATTTTTAACATCCCTCTTCTTGTTTGGACATTATTGATGGCTCACCGAGTTTCATGTATTTTCTTATTAGGACACAACAATTCTCGCCATTTTCTTTCATGCATTCTTGTTTTTGAATTGCATTGTATCCTTTTAGAACTTTCTTCTTGCACAGCGATGGCCTGTCATTCGGGGCTGTGATGTGGTTAATAGGTTTTACAAAACAATACAATGAAAATGAAAATTCATTAGCTTGTAATAGAGCCACATCTAATTCAGGTTAATGGGAATGCCTGCACAAATCGTATACTTGTGGTAGAAAAACGGGATGAACATGTCTATTGCACCTTTTTAATGACCCTGCGATATGAAAATAAAGAAATACTTTCGAATTATAATATGTGAAGTACCAAGTGCACAGGGTCTGTATAAAGCAGATTTATGCAAATTAATGTCTGTGGCTTCTGACACGCTTATTTCTACAAAGAGGCAGAAACTGTGAGTTCCAGGTCCTCTCCCTGGCCACCAGACTGTTAGAGCCTATGTCATCAAGGCATCACCCTAGGCAGTGATCTGCCTGGCCTAAGTGCTAACTCAAGGTAGACCCGCTTGCACAGTGGTCTGCTTGGTGGTGGTAAATGAGACAGCTGACCCTGTGGAATTATGAAGGAAGCCTCCTGCTGGGCTCTTTGTGGACCTGGTTATTTTGTGGGTGCCACTTCAGCCAAAAGCTTATGACTAAATAAGACCCTTGCTAAGAGGTAGACAGAAAATTCCACTTCTGGCTGAATATTCATAAACATCTGCTTACGCTGGGCCTTTTTGTTACCAATACTCTTAGTATCATTTATTCCAGGTAGTCTGGTATTATCACCTGGAAATAAAGGCCAAGATGTAATAAGAGACTAAGGGGCATATGTACAAGGAAATGGCGCGGCGCGGTACTGCGGCCAATTTCGCAGCACTGCGTCATTTAAAAAATGCAGGGATGCGCCGTATTTACAAGAATACAGTGCACCCCTGTGTTTTCCCTTGTACTGGCGCTAAAAATAGCTGTCAAGCGCCAAACACAGACACACTTGCATATTAGTGCAAGGGTGCCTACGTTGCAGGGATGATTGTTTATGTGCAGGAAGGTGTCCCATCCTGCACATAAACAATCAATAATGGCGCTTTGCTACTTCTATGTGTGTTGTAATATTAGCACATCATCATTATTTAATGATTGTTTTTGTGCAGGAAGGGACACCTTGCTCTTTCTATATATGTTGCAGAATGCAGCACACATAGAAAAAGAAAAACGAAGAGAAATAAAAGTATTTCTCCTCGTTGCGCCAATCTAAGGCCTCCTTTTGTATGGCGTTAGTTTTTAGCGCTGCCTCAGATTTACACATCCTTGTAAATCTGGGGCAGTGTCAAAAAGCAGAGGTGTTGCAGTGGAATGCCCACCCATTGCATGCCCCTTTCATGCAGATACCTGCTTGAAAGGGTACCATATTTACAAAGCAGCGTTTAGCCACAAAAAATGTCTTAACGCTGCTTTGTAAATATGATGCAGGGCATTGCACCACCGGAACGTCAAAAAAGTGACGTTCCGGTGGCGCAAAATCCTTGTACATATGCTCCTAAGTGTGGTATAGGTGAAATCACTCGCATAATGAATGTTTTACCCTATCAGAGAATGAGTGTGCAGCTTTAATTCTTCACTTTGATTTCTCTGCAACTAAATTCCTGATGATGTTGGCAGTTGCCCTTCATTTAATATTAGCAATGTGCTTCTTCACTCTGTGAGCTCTGTAATACAAATCTGAAAAACCTCTCATTTTAGTGACCTTCCTTATAGATGTCATTAATAATGTGAGATTTATGCTGCATTAACAATGCAGAATCTGGGCATAGCTTCATGCTAATATACTGTGCAAGGAAATTGCTAATACAATTATTCTCACTTGAAACAAAAATTTATACCAAAATCATCCATTTTCAGACCTTGGAAAATTGCTTATGTGATATAGAACCAATAATATGAGTAATTGATCTTACTTTGTAAAGAAATGACACAAACTTATTTTTCTAATTCAATTTTTTTTTACTGATTGTGTTCTTTTCTGAAAGCGTGGAACACACCATGATTAGCAAGCCTCCTGGTCTCACATTAGTTTGGAACAGCTGACTCACACTTACCTAAAAGCTCCAGGGAGTGCATGGAGATATCATATGTTGTGATAATCAGAGTCAGCTTGTCTGATTATAGGCCACCCATATTATGAGATGAAAGCAAATGTTTTGTTTTTAACTGCAACGATAGCAAAGTATTTGCTCATGTGTATTTTCTTGTGTGTGACTCTGAAATGCCTATAAACATTTGTGAATGTTTCTGATGTTTGGTCATACTTCTGCAATGAAATTTAGAAGCAGAAGTCTTTAAGGATCGTCAAAGCACAAGACATTCTGTAGTATATTATGGAAACCCTCGTTTTTGCTGTTTTTCCCCTATTTCATATGCTATGAACATCTGGGGCCCACCTGACACACATTTAACTGTAACTTTCAAGTGGACTGTTCCTGAGTTTCTACTGAATTCCAGGACTAAACCAAGAGTATACTCCTGACATAGTTGTGGAAGTACTATATGTGTAAGTCATCCCTACTCATAGCAAAATCTTTGTGAATGAGGCCCCTGGTGTTTTGACCTCTGCAGCACTACTAAGTTAGGTTGCAATCCATGCAACTAGGCTGTTTGATTGATTCACAAAATGATAGGAGACTACCCCAAGGTTCTAAATTAATATATTCTACAAATTTGGGCCAAATCCCAAACTGCACTTTGTAGTACATTTTGTAGTACTACAATAGTACTACTCATGTACTACAAAATGCAATTCATAAACTTACATGTGGGGGCTGTGTCTCCACCTCTCCTATCTTTATTCTTTGTAGTGATCTCCACTCCAACTACATGTCAGTACGAAATATGTGTGGGGGACAGAGGGGCATGACTTGAAAATGTGGAATACTTACCACTAAAGGCCACTACAGCCAAAAAGAACCCAAAACAGTACCCAGCACAGAGCTGAAGTAAGTCCACACGCTCCCACAGAAATTAATAGAGACACAGGGGCCGATTCCGATCTCGCCGGTAGGGCTCCGAATCGGATTCGGCTTAACCGGATCCGATTCGGAGCCCTATTTCCCGACCGATTCGTAAGCGCGTCCGGGCGAGCGAGTACGATGCGAAATCGCCGACCGACTCGTTCGGGCGTCCCGACCGCTCCGACCGACTCGTTCCCGGGTCTAACCGCACCGACCGACTCGCTCGGACTCGACTCGCACCGCGCAATGGAGACGTTCCCCGGCCGGGTAAGTACGATGCACGCCGCGAACAGTCCGACCGAGCCGCGCACTCCGGCTCGAAAGAGCAGTCGGAGCCGTACTTTGGGGGTCCGTGTCGGACCCCCCTGTACGCGTAACCGCGCGAGTCGCACACAGGGGGGACCCATGGGTCCCCCCTACCTGTGCGTGTACGGCGCGAGTCGCTTCGCCGCGTACACGCTGTAGGGGCGCCCTTGTCCGCCTCGCACCCATTGAGTCAATGGGAGCCCGCATACACGTTGTACGACAGGCTCCCATTGACTTCAATGGGAGTCCGACCGACTCGAGTCCGATGGCATACGTGCGCATCGTACTCGTTCGGTCGGGCTGCACGGGTCCGATTCGGTCGGAAATCTCTCCGGGTCCGGCTCGGTCGGAGAGATTTCTGGCCCGAATCGGAATCAGCCCCACAGTCTTAAAATAAAATCTCGTATCAAATAATGTTAAATTAAATGTAATTATTTAAAATAGTTAAAAATGTTAATATAATTTAAAAAATCACTTAAAAACATATGTATTATTGAATTAAAATTATTTTAGCACATTTCCTTAAATTGAAAAATGAATGGAAGGTTTCCAAATGGGACCAGGTAACCAGCTCATGTTTGGGGTATCTGGAATTGTAATGGAAAACCCTAAGTTATGATGAAATCAGGTTTTAAATTAGAATTTTGAAACTGCCACTTTTAGAAAGTTCTACCAATCACAGGGTTGGGCTCTTATGGTAATTAGGCTGAGCCACCTAAACATCCAACAAACACACAAATGCCAAAACAAATAAGACAATTCTCAAAGTGCAGCTGCTCTCTGATGTCTCTTGTCCATAAAATCAGAGAGCAGCTGAACTTTGTGAATTGTCTTATAGGTGTACATATTATGTACTCCCTTTTAGTCTTTGCTCTGGACATTGTAAAATAAGGACTGATTCATTGATGTATTATATTTATGGTATTTGTGTTGTGTATTATTCATTTGTATGTATTTGTATTAATTTATTTTTGTTTGTATCCACTGTTGTGCATTTATGTTATTGGTGGGAGGGAGGAAAAAATCTTGGAGAAATTTTGTGTTTGATCTTCTGTGTGTGACAAAAAAATACAAACGAATGTAGGATGTTGAAAAAAGATTAAACAGTGATCGCTTTTATTGAATATAGTGTCTATGGATTAATTGTTGCCATGCTTATATGAGAAATACTAAAATATACAAAGGGTAACTGGACATATGCAGTTATACAGGACCAAGTTATGCAGCTCGTTTGACTATTTCATGCAGCAAGAAAAGGCAAATAATGCAGCCTAATGTTGCACATTCTGTACCAGTATTATTTCACTGTTTTTGAATTTCAACACACATTAATACTGTCTCTGCAAACATTTCACCTCATTAAAACCATTTTAAAACCTACAGAAGCTGGGAAATGAACGGTCAGCAGTTCAACTTTCCCAAGGGCATGCCTCTGAGAGGCATCACCACTTGTGGTCCTTTTTCAGCATCTTTTAATCCAGTTAAGCTAGAAACAATTAATTTTATTGTTTGAAATCTGCATATTTGCAGAGCTCCATGACCGTATCATGGAATTCGTCCTTTGGCTTTTATCGCTATATGGTCATAGAACTCCTTGGTGACTTGCAATACCCTTATAATGTACAGCAAAGGTATTTTACCCCATTTATAATCCAGGCTATAAGTATTAGAATACAAACAGAAAATCTAAATAGGATAAGTTGCTTTTGTTTGCGGGTGGGAAAAACCTAATACATCCACAAGTGTTGCAATGCAGAAGGAAGATTCAATTTATAAACAGGAACCATGCTTAATGAACTAGAAGAAACAGGATGAGAATGAGTAAAGTTATTAAAAAGCTGTGATCATTTACATAAACATTTTCACTCTTTTTGAATATTATTTCAAACTACTTCTTGAGTTAGCTAAGTTGAATCAGCCTATGAAGCACCATGGTTCAGTGGCACTTCATGACACTTCAACTGACAGGATACATGAAAAATTGCCAGTCAAAGTAGTGCAAGAACGCCCACGACTAGACTTCTATCAAGCCACTTTCTTTAGCATTACAATGAATAATCTTTGGTAATACAACAGTTTATTATTTCACCCACCACCGCATTGTATATGAGGCAAACCTACCATACACTTGGTTGCTGAGGTTTCGTTTTTGCAGCACCTTGAGTCTCGTCTACATGCAGTGCTTAACATGCACTATGAGCTGCTGGTGGTGGAAACCAAGGTTTATTTTTGGGGAACTCGACTTAATTTTCATTATCAGACTTTGACTCAGAACAAGAGAGTTGATGGCAAAAAGATGGAAAGAAGGAAAAAGGGAAAAATAGGAAAACAGTGACAAAGGGAGAAAAGCAGGAATGAAAAACCCCACAAAAATGATCCTAAGAGAAAGCGAGTGCATGGTGGTGGGAAAAGAGGCATGAAGTAGAATCAAGACTATGTAACTTTAATAATTGGCAACCCCATCATTCAACAGCAGAGGGCAACTAAGTATATATTTGTGGCCCCAGACTTTTTTTTCTCAAATTGAGGACTGCATATATGGTAGGGTAGAATTCACTGCAGAGACTGGAGTAGAAATTAATTGATGCCACTACAAGCTTGCTTAGAGGATGCACAACTTGTCCGGCACGCCAGGTGCAATGTGTGCTCCAACCCAATGAAACCATATTCCTCTATACTTCACCAGTAGCAAAATATGGATAACTATTGCTTGTCAAACAAACAAAGCAGGATCTGATTGCCTGATTTCCTTCGCCTTGCCTCAATGGAAATCTTTACTGATCAGTTGACACTGATTTGTTCTGAACAGTGCATTGACAACCAGGCCTTTAAATACGTGTCACCACCCCCCAGAGATGGCGACGAAGGGTTAGGAAAGAGCTATACAAATATTACATATCAATACAATACACATTTCCAATATTTCTTGCTGTTTCTTGCAGCGCCTTAACCGACCTGCAGTATCAGAGAAAATCAGCTATCCAATTCCAGAGGCTCCATGAAATTAGTGCAACTTTCAGGCAGCATTGGATTGTCAGCCTGTGGTGTCAGGAATGCGTACACCTATAGTTTCTCTTTTCCTACTACTAATATGAGCTTATAAGTCCAACTTTGTGTTCTTCCATTCATTCTTTTCTTAAGTTTTGTCATATTTAAGTTTCTTAAGCAACTCAATATCCTTTCCTCAGTAATCTTACCTTGCTTTCCTTAATTGACAGTGAATGCAGATATAACTTCTCCTGTTAGGCACTCTCTGGCATTCTGGCATCCCTTCCTAAGAGTCCCTGAAACGCAAATGCGAACTTTGGTCAGAACAAAATAGAAAAGCTTGTGAAGATTGATATACAAGGTATGAAAGAGAAAATTATTCACATAAAAAGATCATCTTCCAACAAATCATCTGGCAGTTTTTGACTACTCACTTGTCCACCATATTTATCTTGCATTTTAGAAAAACTACTATGTAATAAATATTATTTTTGGTCGAATTCCCTCAAATTGACAGGCACAAAAGCCTTGTTGTAGACCCACTTAACTGCTAGACAGTTGTATCTCAAAATATCAATTTTGTTACACGAATATATTGTGACCTAAATATTGACTACAGGAGTACTGTAGAGATTCACTATACTTAATTCTACTTGCACATAAAATGAATACTATAAACTGTCAAGGTACAGATATGAGGAATTAAGTATAGTAAATCTATACTTACATACGCAATATTTGTATACCCTATATTTAGGCTGCAATATGTTTTGTATAAAAATATTCTGCCCACAATATCATAAGTAGAACAAACCGCAAGACTGCCTATTACTTAGCCCTTGGTTTTGGCAGGTGACTCAATCTCTGTTCAGATTTCCAATCACCAAGCAATAAAGCACTGTACCTTTTGCCTCATAGTACCTCAAATCACAATTCATAATCCAACAAACAATAAATAAGACCTTATCATTAAAAGATGAGAACAGATTACAAATCAATGTGAAACTATAACACATTCACTGTAATAGCAAGACCTCTTAATCCTATTCTTTTTTAATATGGATCCAGTCACAAAGCTCATATTGCTTATGGAAGCACTGGGCCCGATTTTAGCCGGCAGAAATGGAACCACTAAAATAGAGCACAGATTAGGGCTGTGGCTGTGGGCATGAGCACAGCATGTAGCCCACCTAGGAAAAGTCTGGGGCAAAGAGAAGCATGTAATGCTCCCCATTACAACAAGGAGTCTGGCCACTGTATTTGTACTTTCCTGTTTCCTGCCCCTTACGCAGGAACCCGCTGTGGCCTTCCAGTCGAGTCCCCATTTACCATTTGCTTAGAGCGGGTGCTATATACAAGAGTTAAACTCCTTGGAATAGAATAAAATATTAATTTGGATTTGGTCATTCCAAGTAAGTATTTTGAGGAACAGCCCCTAAATTCTGTGTCACTTGTTTTCAGACTATGTGTTCAATTACAGAAATATAGTGGTCCCTGTCTAAATTGTTCCTATGTCTCGAAACACAATAATTGCACAGAAACGAAATTGATTGGTGCATAATTATTAGGTAATTAGAACACTCAGCACCATAACATCCACATGACAATTCGCTGTGAAACAAAACTCAAATCTCATAATCTCACAAGATCTTAATGAGGTACCTAACAAGACATACATTCCAATTATTAGAACACTGGAATGTTGAGAGCTACACTGAAGGCAAATGGAGTAGCTCTGGGCTTATTGCAGCTAGTATAAGCCTTCTGATCCAACATTCCAATGTTTGTCTTTATATTTTCTACCCTAAGTGGGTGGAATGTTCTAATAGCCCAATAACCCTCCTGCCTTGGTCTATATACAGGTTGTTAAAGGCCATCTTCCTCATTATAGGGCCTCACTTGCAGCTCAGGCCTATAACTCTGGTTTGGGTCCTTTAACAACCGGTATATATTCATTTTTTTTTTTTTGTGTTTTATAAAGCGCATACATGACCATCAAGGTATCAGAGCGCTGTACATAGAGAGATCTGAAGAGGGTTACATCACAGACAGGATCCTAATCATTTAAGATACGCTGTACATACATAGGGTTCCAAGAGTAAGATCTCAAACAATTGTGTAAAATAACTAATAGGGAGAATGAGAGCTCCAAGCGAGTTATCATGTATAAAGTTCAAAGAGTAAGGTATAAAACAATAGTATACAATAACCAATTGGGTTAAGGTCAGTTTCAGAGTAGTTCTCTTAGGCCACATGTTTTTCTAGAAGTAAAGCTTTAACTTCCTTCTTGAACAGTCTGATTGAGGTATCTATTCTCGTTGAAGATGGAAGGGAGTTCAATACTTTTGGAGCATATCCGGTGACAGTGCGTCATTGAGTTTTCCTTTTTTTGTGAATCTGGCTGGTTCTAGTATGAGGGATTTAGCACTTCTAGAGTCTCTTCTGCATGCTGAAAGCTTGATTCTATTCTCCAAGTATTTTGGACCAGAATTGAGTAGAGCTTTGTGTGTTATGCATGCAATTTTCAGTTGAATCCTAGCTTAGTAGTTGATCGTGGGTGCGTTTTTTAATCAATTTAGCCAGGAGAGGCAGACTGGATACTAGTCGGAAGACCTCAGCAGCCGGCTATAAGGCTATAGTATTGCGCCATGTGCTAATTTAAAGGAGAATGGGTTCAGACATGTGTTTTAGTGTAAAATAACGTACAAACTGAGCACAAATTTCAATCACTCTTATGTGTGTGCCGCTAAGTAACACCAGATTCTACCTGGTAGCAGTTGCCAGTGTAAATGCCGCAATAGTGTACAAGTACATGCAATGTGTCCCATTTACAACTTCAAGATAATATTCTCCATTTTCAACCTTAATCTGTAAACGAGGTAGAAAAACATCAGGAGCACCAGCGCAAATTCTCTTTGCAATTGGGTTTTACTGATCCAGTCTGAGCAACCTCCTAACCAGTGCTTAATTTGAACTCATGGTTGCAGGTGAGACCCACCGGCATTCATTTTTGAGGACCAACACTTATTTTTCTTCAACAAACTTTGCTCCTGAGCAAGAGAAAGACACAAAAGGGGCAAAGAAGGAGGCAGAGAAACATGGGAAAACTGTGTTAAAAGGAGAATCAGGGATAAAAAAAAGACCCAGATAAAGGGGGAAAACAGGGATAAAAAGAACCTGCAAGAATGAGATAAAGAGACATGGGGGATATTCTCAAGAACGTGTGATAACCACCGCAAATTTAGCTTAACGCAACTCTGCACATCGCAGTCCATCGCGGGAAAATAACGCTGTGTTATTCCCAACACGGCAGTACCATGCGTTAGACACACGCGAACGCAACAAATGAACGCGTTAAAAGCAACGCGACGCCGCAAAAACGCGAAACCCCAACGCGAAAATAGTAGCGATGACGACAATCGCGATACAAAAATCTGCAAAAAACAGCCACAGGCCTGCAATTCCCAAGTGTCATGCGGGAAAATGCACTATAAAAACAGAAAAAAAAACCACAAACAAAAGACAAACAACAGCGATGCACAATGGAGGCACCAGGAGCAAACACAGAGGACAACCAGAACCCCACAAGCCCCACGGAGGACCAGCCTGGGACCTCGGGGTCAGGGAAGGGCAAGGACAAGAAGAGTCGGAAGAAGCGGTTCACTCCACGGGAAAACAGGATCCTGATCACGGAGGTGATAGAACACCATCAACTACTGTTCGTCACCTTCACTGTGTCACTGGCAACTAAGAATGGAACATGGCAGTCCATCGTTGACAAGGTGAATGCAGTCGGAGTGCTGAAGAGGACAATGGACGAGGTCAAGAGGTGCTGGAATGATGTGAAGCGCAAAACCAAGCAGAAACTCGCAAACAACCTGAAGGCAGCAATGCAGACTGGAGGTGGGAGCCCAGCGACACAGGAGGAGCTGGACGAGATGGAGGAAATGGTCTCCACAGTCATCAGTGGGGAGACAGTGGCAGGAGTGGAGGGACCAGCCACTGCTCAACATGACCGGACACAACAGCAATAGGGTGAGTAACCACCAGGGACTGGGGGGACGGGGGGAGATGGGCACAATGGCACACATGGACAATTAAGCAGACCACATCTGCGGACAAACCATGCCCCAGACCCACAACTCCCACCAAGAGACCAATGCACACAGGTATGCAACACCTCAGCACTGCATAAGCACAGAACCCAGAGGTACACCGCATGTAAGGGATAAGGGCAGCGAAATCAGAGCTGCAGGGGCGAATCACCCAAAATGCGGCACACACACATTACATGCAGAGCACATCAACATTGACAACGACGTGGTACAAACCGCAACTCGTCCACAACAGAACAGAGGACACAACTGGTGCCGCATGTGCGTAGTAACTGGACAATCACATTTGGAATTGTAGGGAAATGTGAGTTGACAATGTGCAAGTACAAACACACATCTGTGATGTAGTCAGAATGGCCACTGTCCCCCATCAAATAGGCAGCACCCCCAAACAGTCACAATGTACACTGTCATGCAGTCTGCATGTGAACCTGTACAATGCGGCAACATACATGTGAACACGATGTTAAACTGCATCTCCCCTCCACATTGCAGGGGGAAATCCAACACCTCCTGCAGAGCAGTCCGAACCTCTCTTCTCTGATGACGAAGAGGACCACCAAACCTTCGACTCCGACGCCCTCCAACAGCTCGTGGACAGCCTCCGCAGCACACTTCCAGGAGCAGGGCAGCCCAGCTGCCACGAGGAGAACCCACCACCTGCACAGTACACACAGCAGGCAGCACCCACCACCATGGCTGCCTCCCAGGACCCCCATGACAAACACATGGCCTTCCAACGCCGTGTGTTGGGTTGCCAGGAGAAGCTGGCTGAACAGGTGCAGGTGGGGTTTGACCGCATGGCAGCCAGACTAGACGCCATACGTGGGTGTCTAAGTCCCATCAGGGACCACTCACAGTCCCTAACGGACACCCACAGTCCGCTCCATGCTCTCCAACGAACCATGGCTGACATCGCTAGAGTCCTGACTCTGCGACAGGAACAACTGTCTAGTCCGAGTGCCTCCAGCGATCTCGCTCGGGAGTTGGGACACATGCGGAAGATCATGGAGAACATAGAGCGGACGCAGGCGGAAAGAGTGGCTGCCACGGCTGCACACCAGCGAGATCTAGCTGAGTCCCTCTATGCCATAGGGAACACCCTCATGGCATTGCTGCCACAAGGCCTGGCGCTGATGCCGGCTGCTGCTACCACCCCATCCACTTCTCCGGCCCCTGATGTGTTAGTGCCACCCAGTGCAGCAGACATAACACCACCACCCACATGTGAGGGACAGGCATCAGCAGCGGACGAGGATGCGGATGAATCTGCCTTCGTGGTCAGAAGGACGCAGTAGCATGCATCTCCGCCATGTGGCCTGTTTCTGCTTGGTGCTGCCCTCTGCACCTTCCACCTTCCACTGTCCCCCGATGCACTCTGCCACACTCACCTCGGACCTCGACATGGGCTGCCATATTCTGTTTGATCACCGATGACACAGCTATCAGACTGCGAACTGAACTCCTCCTCTCCTGCTGTACCGGTCACTCGCTGAAGGACTCTGGCTGGCCCTACACGGGCCGAAAATGTGGAGTGGGTTTGGCATGGCCCTGTACTGCTCCAGCTGCAACACTCCCTTGAATGTGCAATAAACACACAGGACAGTATCTTGCGGTGCAGTGACATAGGGGCACCTGAAATGATGAGCGGTTGTGCTGCCTGCGATGATGCACCATCCTGGCGGTCCGGACTGGCATCGTTTGTGTGAGACCTGCTGGCCCGCAGTGTGGGTCTAGGCAAGGGCAGGGCGGGCCTCCCGCCACGTGGCGTTGCGGTTTACAGAGTTAGTGGAACCTCAAGTGCTGAGCGGGTGTGCAGCCTGCGATGATGCCGTGTCCACAGATGTGGTCTCTGCCATAGCGAAATCAAGACCCAGCAACATGTGTGTGACCTGGTGGCCCGCGGCGCGGGCTGCATGATGTGGAGGGTGCCATGGTCGCGGGCCCTGGGCTTGGAGATCCCTCCGGAACGTGGTGGGCCCTCTTGGAGACACGCCGATGGCGGAAGGTGAGCAGTGAGGCCTGGTTGCGCAGGGGCGGGCATTCAGTGCTGGATGGCGGGAGAAGCTGGGGTGCAGCTGCCTGTGTGCCCAGGGGCGGGCAAGCGATGGTGGCATGTGCAACTGTATGGACTCTGACATCCATGTCTCTGGAAACTGTTTCAGATGAGGGACCTGGGGGACTGCTTTGAATCCCGGCACGTGGTTGGAGACACACCGGTGGCAGCAGGTGAGCAGTGGGGCATAGGTCCGCAGTGTCGGCACTCTCTCTCCCTCTCTCTCCCTCTCACCCTCTCTCCCTCTCTCCCTCTCTCCCTCTCTCCCTCTCTCTCTCCCTCTCCCTCTCTCTCTCCCTCTCTCCCCCTCTCCCTCTCTCCAATCTCTCTCCCTCTCTCTCTCCCTCTCTCCCTCTCTCTCCCTCTCTCTCTCCCTCTCTCTTTCGCTCTCTCTCTATGATTTGATGGGCGCATGGCACTCCTTCTTATACAGATTTCTGTTTTGCAGGCTGTGACTTACTGGATGTTGTGGGACGACCCGCCATGCCTCTTCTGATTTTCAGTTTTTGTTATGTTCTGTAATAAATGTGTTATTTGGATATTATGATATGGATGTATGATTTCCCTCTTTTCCGACCACACATGTATGTTGGGTTTTGTGATTGTGCGACTTCAGGCGATTTGTTTGATTCATGGTTTCATGGAGTTGATGTGCAATATCTTTGTCCTGGAGGGGGGGGTGTGGGGGGTGCCCGGGGTAGGGCCCCGGGGGGGTGGTCGGGGTGGTGGGGTCCTGGGGGTGGTGGCGGTGGGTGTTGTTGGCCTATTGGGGCTCCGGGCTGCATGATGGGTTGCTCCAGTGCATCTGTTGTTCTTCATGTGTGGCTATGGGCTGTGCTCCCTTGTCTGGAGCAGGTGGTCGTCCGACTTTACACCAGGTAGGAGCAGGTGTTAATTTCCTGCTGCTAACGCGCCTTCTCGCATGTTTTGTGATCTTATCGCAGATCGGGCTGGTCTTTGAGAATGTTGTGTAGTGGTGTTGTCGCGGCTTTTTGCATGGGAACACCTACTCTGCATCTCATTAGCATTAGTTGCCGGGGTCATCTGTGGCGATGTTTTCTGCGACTGCTTTCTCAGGTAAACTGGTGTTATCGGCTGTTAGCACCAGCTTGTGAATGGGGCTATAAATTTATCGCGACTTTGGCTGCGGTAAAGTGCCGATAACTCGGAGTTAGCTCCTTGAGAATATGCCCCATGGAGTACAGAGTGTTGCAAGAAAGAGGCATGGTAAGGAATCAAGACAACACAGACTTCGGAATTGGTGCCGCAATATTTGATAGCACTGGCCGCAGGCTTCTGCGCAAAACTTTGGGCCCTGGCACATATTATTTTATCGATTAAGGACTTCTTTAACAATGCATAATGTATTACATCACCCAAGAAAGCTATACTCCCAAATACAAAACATAACATTCCCAATAAAAGCATTACAAATGTGGAACCCAGATATATTTCAAAGGCCTCCTCATTAAAAATGTATAAAGCTAGCCACCCTGAAGCAATATTTACATTAAAAAGCATGTTTAGAAATAAGAACAGCAATAACGGTTCATTTCTTGGAGCTCCTTCTGCAATAGAAAGCTTGAACCATATTGTCTAAAATGTTCAAATATAATTATTTGGAGGCACCTCTATCAACATATGTGAAACCCCACAATAGTCCATAAATTACACTGATAATCCAAATGACTGTGGTGAGGGAGAACCTTCCCGGCCCACATATAGATCACTAATTGCAAGTGTATCATGGATTCTCACTTAAAAGCATTCTTCATCATCATCTTATCGACTCTAATTTCTGACAACTCATTTGTACTATATCAAGCTACACCTGTTTAGAAAATATAAAAAATGTCTTTCATTAATTACTGGCTATTTACTGTCCTCTAATCCTAACATGAAGTCAGCACTATTCAAAGCCTTGGAAAAGTAGCCTTTGAAATGGAATAAATAATGTGATTACTTTACCATATAATGTAGCGCAGAGTGGATAATTAGCCGTACATGTGGTGTACTGGATGAAGGCAATATATTGTATGATCGATATAATTGATGGACTATCACAAGACTTCATAAATATTGATATGGGTGCATCCAAATAATTATACTTTCGTAATTGGTGCAACCATGGAGGTAACTGGTGATTTGAGAGCGCACTTCGCGCTGGGCACTATAACACAAACAACCCTCATCTATATTTTTCATATTTTCAAAATGTACCCAGCTTTATTTGTCACGAACAAATCATAACAGTTATTAATTCTCAGAGTTACACAAAGGAACGAGCGAACTGGATAACTGCAATATTACATAGAAAAACAAATGATAATATGAATAGAATGCACGTCATTAATGCAATATATTGTTTGTGTTTTTTTAATCTTAATTAATAGATGCAAAGTAGAATAAAGGATAGAAAAACAAAGAGAAAGGAAAAGTGGAAAGAGTGATAGACGAAAGAGAGAGACCTCACAAACTGAATTCTAGAAACCATCTAACCCTGGCTTTCGATCCCACAGCCCGATAGGGATTCTGTTTAATGAGCATCTTTAGCTATTTTACATTCTCAGATGTTGTAACATCCATTAAATCCATTTAATAATGCACAAAGCACATCACATACGAAGATATATTTTTTGATACTTAATGCCGCTTAGTGCATGTCAAGCCCTCAATTACCACCTCTTGTCTGGGTACCAAGTCTCACTTTTTGCATCCTTACTTTTTGATCTGTCATTTGTATAAAGAATCATGCACGGACATGTTTATGTATGCATGTAGCACGAACCTAGCTGGGTAGCGACAGAGCGCTGTACATTAAAGGGGATTTTAGACGACAATACAGGATCGTGTACAGCATCGGCGATTTACATATTTCTATCACACAGTGATATTATATATCGCATATTTAATGCATAAACCACACTTTCACCAGTGGCGCTGAGTGACGGGACCCATGAGGTGAACAGAAACGGAGAGTACTAGACGTCATCTCATTCCATTCATTGTGTTTGAGTCTCACACCTTCAGGCACAGCATTAATTGTGATTCTCAGTGGCCCATTGGTTGTTAAGGAATCTCACAAACAGGAGTTGCCATATTTTTGTTGCAAGATTTGCGGCTGTCCGCGGCCCCCGCAGGGGGCCACCTCAGCAGGGCGGCCCTTTAGTGCCATTTTGGCACTGCCCACCCGCTCTAGTCTTTGGAGGGGCAGTGGAGCCCTCCAGCTAGGTCACCTCTGTGACGTCCTTCCGGTGCGATGGGGGGGCAGGGCATATATGCCTCCCCTGCCCCTCCTGGCGGTCTCTGTTCGCCAGCCACGCCGTCTCTGTTGTCTCGCGTCGGCCGGCGTTGTTGCGGTCCCACCCCCGCACTGGGAACGTTGTCCAGGCTCGCCGGGGTCATCGTCGCGCCGCCTAGTCGGGTTTGGCAAGGTGAGTCGGGGTTGGTGTGTTTTGCCCCTGCCTCTCATAGCGTGTCTCCAGTGGTTTGTGGGGAGAGGATGTGGTCAGTTGGACTGATGACTTTTGTGCTGGATGTTTCCCAGCCACGCCGTCTTTGTGGTCTTCAGCGCGGAGGGTCGTTTTCATGGGATCGTATCGTGCCGGTCCAGGGTTGCGTTGTGAGGTGAGGTTGTCCCTCCCTTCTTTAGGCACTGCCTGCTGCGGTCGGAGCTTGTGGAGTTCTTAGGGCTCCGTGGAGGTATTGTCTGGGCCTAGCGAAGGCCCGCAGGGTTGTGCTGGCCGCAGCATGGGTTGTGCTGGGGGGGGGTGCGGTAAGCTGGGGGCGACCGCTTTAGAACTGCCCCCGAGATTGAAATCCTCGGGACTTCCTCCAACGCCTTGGGCTTCGATATGACTCCCCGCACTCCGGTGTGGCTGGGAGCTCTTAGAGGCGGCAGACTCCTTGTTTATTGTATATGGCGTCAGCGGGGGCCCACTAGGGGGGTCGGACACGCCGTCCATGACGCCGTCGTTCGTGGTCTGGAGTCCGGTTTTGTACCCGTGAGTGTGTTGGCGCTGTAGGCCCCCCCCCCTCCCTGGGCTTTCCTTTAGGTCTGTGGCTCCAACCGCGTGTTGGAGCCTGGTCGCACGGGTGACCTGGGCGGGGGGTCAGGGGCCTGGATGTCCCCGAGCCTTTTGGCCAGACGGTGTGTTGTGTAGCAGGGGGAAGCAGCAGGTTTCGAGCCTCGGGGTCGCGATCGCATCCTGTGATCCTCGGCAAAACACATAAGCTCCCTGTGCCTGAAGGGTAATGTAGATGCGGTGCTCGTGTGGAGCGCTCCTATGCCTTCATGTGAGGCTGTGGTTTGTTGGCCGTGGTGGTGTGGCGCAGGAGATCCCGGTAGTGACCCGATGGTGTGCCCCATGAGGGTTCCAGCGCCAACGCTGCATGGGGCAGGAGGAAGCTCAATGGGCCTGACCGTTAGGGTCAGAACAACACTCATCTTGGAGTTGCGGTGGGACCATCGGTGTGAGCGTGAGTCGGCCTACCTACCCCCCTCCGCTTGGTGCCCCGGTGTGGGTCTTGTCCCCTGCCAGAGATGTGCAGCTTTAGGACGCGCCGCGAAGCGGCATGCTGGCTCAGGGCTAGTTAGACGGGCGGGGGTCACATTCTGTTGGTTGTTAGTGTGATACTCGTCATTATACTGCGGAATGAGGAGTGGCTGCCGCAGCTCGACAATATCTTGTTTGCACCATCCTGCAGGCCTGGGGTACTTTATGTTGTTGGGGGGCCATGGGCAAGGTATGCACATGTTGGAATCTTTCCCTGCGTGCACTGCCGTTGGATCGCCCCGCGGGGTGAGCTTGTGCGGGCCGTGTGGCCGTTCTCGGACCGGGGGCGCACCAATTTTGCGGACCTCCGACGGGATGGGGCCGGGTGATGCTCTGTGTTCGGCGGTGCGAGGGGGGGCTTTCGGCGGCGTCAGGCTGCCTGGCGCTCAAGTTTTAAGTATGGGTGGCAGGCTGCCTGGTGCTCAAGTTTTAAGTATGGGTGGCAGAAGATGGCGGCTGCCATGCGCGTGGGGTTTTCGTCCGGGCCGCACCCTATGCCTGATGTGAATAGTAAGCAGAAGTTCGGGTGCAATTTATCATCCCTAATCAAGCGTGCACACGATTAATTGCAGTAAAATCTAATGTTTACGGGCCGGAGCCTCTGGGATGTCACTGGCCCTAGGTGGACCACGAGCAGCGGCAGCAGGTCGGGCGGTCTGAGACGACCCTCCAGCACATGCAGCCCGGGGTTGTTGGTGGCAGCGGCAAGGATGGACCGGCTGAACACACATATTCCTTTATTGGAATAAGAGACAGCTATTGCTGATGTGTAGGGAGTACGGCCCTAGTCCGAGCTTTAGGATGTGCTGCCACACTGCAGCACTTGTGGGAGGAGCTTATGGGAGGGGTGTAGGTCACCTGGTGGCATGGCGGACTTGTGTCCAGGGGACCGGGGTTCGAGCCTAGAGGTAGACACCACGTGGGAGTCCCTTCGGTTATTTGCCCTCCATTATTTCCAAAAAGGCAAACGTACAGCGCTCAGGTCCCTCCCGTTTCGGGTGCTTTGCAGCAGGGGTAGGAGCAGCTTAAGGATGTGGTTGCCCTAGATTGGTGCATTTGCTGATAGTAATATGTTGTATCGTCTTCATTGTTTGACTATGCTTGTGAAAAGGGGTCACTCATAGCTGGTGAAATATCACCCATTACACGGAAATGATGAAAATGTCACACATAGCAATCTTATTGCTGTGTGAGCCCTTACATCTGGCCTAGTGCGCAGACACTGCTCAAGGTCCTGTAATTATTTATTAATTTTGACATAATGACTTACCTTTGCTGGAGCGGGGGCCAGCGGTTGCGCAGTCTGAGAAAGGGAATACATCGGTTTTGGCGGGTGTTTCTCTACATTGTAGAGCGCGGTCACCCGATGAAAGCTTCTAGGAGCTTGCTGTCAAATGGAATTTTCCAGGGGGCGGTTGGAACACTTTGAGCCTGCGCTCCTCCTTAATAAAATAAAGTGGATGGATATTACTGATGGTATACCCATTGACCGCCTCCAGCGGAGATCGCTGTAGGACCGAGTCTGAGTGTAGCTCAGGTGGTTATTGCGAGTGCTGCCTAGATTTGACTTGCAGGTTAGCACATACAACCGTCCTCTTTCTAAGATGAAGGAAAATAACTTAATTGGGTAATACACCTATTCGGCTAGCACCAAGGGATAATTACATTGGTAAAGTGCTTTTAGGAATATGCCATAGTACCAGGATTATATTTCACTGATATTGACGGGCAATTCGGTGTTTTGGCAAATATGGAGCTACTAGGAAATATTTCGCTGGGGGCCTCCTTGCTTTGCGTTCCTTGGGTTTCGGCAACAGGGGTCTGTGCTCTCCATCGCGGTGGGCATTACTTGGAAGTAAGTGTTGCGGGGACGTGGTGTTCTTTCTCATGTCATGTTTCCCATCGTGAATCGTACTGCCATTTGGGGGCAAACCTGTGTTGGCATGTTGTGGACTAGGTTTCACGCAACGACTGCAACGAGAGGTACGGTAACGGGGGTGAGGTGGCCGGTAGTGTTTGCTTGGCCAGGCGTTTGCTGGAGGTGTCTTGCGATTTCTTCGTGGGCTTAGCGGGGCAGGCTACCTTGTGCCCGGATATTAACAGACTAGGACACGCAGCGAAAGTTGTGGTAGACAGGCGCCAAGAGATAGGTCTTCTGATACATCTATGCCGGGTTTAGTATCCAGGCTACGGAGTGGATGTGTGACACTCTGGTATTGGACGTGGTCAGCTGGTTGGCAGGCTGTCTAGATCTGGGTTTCCAGCTCAGGCCCGTCCAAGTAAGGGTTCAAGTGCCAGATGTCGGCCCTGGGAGACTATTCCACAGGCCTGGGGAGTGGCAGAACAGAAAGTGGCTTGTTTCAATGTCTCGGTCACAGGTTCAGATCCTGGTAGGTCCACTCAGCATGTATCCTTCTGAGGTCGATAAAACGAGTACCATGGAGTTGAGTAACAATAAACATGTTATGCAGCGCCAAGATACCATGGGGGGAACGTGTTCCCAATTAGTAGAAGCGGAATTGTGAAGAACTTTGGTGAATACAGTGGGCTCACTCCGCAGTGTAGTAAGCGAGAGTTCAGCACTATTTCCATGAGGTTGTAGGGGGGCAGGCAACAAAGTTGACACAGCCAAAACGACAAAGCTTTCATTAGCACTGCAAGTGCAGTGGCATTGGGGCCCCAGGAGAGTAACTAGCCCACTGCACCCATTACTATGTACTGTGCAACCCAACTTGATGGAGGGGGTAGTTTACTTGCGCATTACCGACCATGAAGCCAAGTATGCATCGCGGTGCTCTGCTCACACTAAAGTGGGCCAAGATCACACAAAGCATAGGATGAGAGTGCGGTGTCAGTCAGATATGGCGATTTTATGAGAATGACAGAGGTAGCGAATATGACATCGGATTTGATCAGTGATAATATCATGGTTCTTCTTCTGTCCCAAGATAGACAATAGTGACGGACAGGTTCTCTTTTGCAAAGAATAGTTATTTTGTCTTATTCGAGTGCCCCACGTGCATCTTTTGCTGTATAACGAGGTCTGACTCCTTGAAAGGATGAGCTCTTCACCCTCACCGGGGGCATGCGTCACCAGAGGAGTCTCCAGTGGTCATGGGGAACTCTGCGCAGTGCTTGTAGAAGGTCACGTACCATTAAGGGCATGCTACTACCAAAGTTGGGGTCAAAATGGGCTGGAGCAGTAAGCTAAAGTTAATGCTCAATCCGGCCACAATGTATTAAAGAACTTTTTAGTGACTAGGGTGAGGCAGTGGATAGTGTTGCACGCATGCCCTCAGAGATGGGTCCTTCGATACCATCATTAATCTTAAGCTCGTCGGTGTACAAGCCAAGGAATGGCGGCATGCCCCCCGGGTTCTGGGGATGGTTTGTTGGTGGGCAGCTGGTCATGTTTGTTGCAGAGTTTGGGGGCAGGTTAGCATCCCCACCTGGTTCCCGCAGGGTTGATGTGTCTTCGGTCAGTATGATCAAGCAGAGCCATTATCGATTGGCGTAGCTGGACATAAGTATCCAAGGGATTATAGAGCAAGTGTTCCGTGTTCTGAGCCTAGTATATGCAGGCGTGAGTGAGAATGGTAGCCGCCAGTCCAATCTTGCATCACTCTAAATTCATGCGAATAGGCATTTGTTTAAGTGTGAAATAGGCCCCACACAGAGCTCAGAGGGACCATTCACCTAGGCTAACCGGGACTGTGCAAACTAGTATGAGCTGGGTCGCACGCTGGGACCTAAAACCCCCTTCACCAAACTGCTGGGCATTATGTTGCCAGTGCCGTTGAAGGACAGGCAAGGGCATTAATGGGCCGTATTAAGCAACAGGGTCAGCTGCAGGGTGGACTGTCAGTTGTCACTCCACGATAGGGTGCGGTGGTGCTAATAGTGGGCACAATACATTACCCTTTCTAACCAGATGTGACACCATTAGGAGGTTCACTAGGGTTTAGCAATCAAGAAGGTTGGTGCAAACTGGTCTACTGGGCGCAGTAAGTGCACCCTAGAACCAAGGGTAGGCTCCATGTTGCTCCGTTAAGCTCCAATGCCCCGCCTGGAGAGCGGGACCAGCCAGGTGGGTTGGGGACGCCGGAAGCCAACATAGGGTGCTGCTGTCCCAACAATTAGGGAAACAAGGTATGTGGGGTGCCTAGTTGCTCCCAGCATAGCACATTAGGTGGGCACAAACCGGGATGTTACCCATTTAATGTCACGTCTGCACACGGGGTTAGCAGTTAAGAAAAAGGGAAGTCCCCTCAGCAGGAGCTGAACAGGTGTAATTCTGTAAGACAGGAGGGATTCATGGCAAGTACATGAGGGCACTCTTGCCTATTTTCACTTATTCCTGGTTTCATCAGACAGTTCACCCTGTCAGGTGTCTTTTCAGGGACACAACAGGGCATTAATGGAGCTGCAGGAGGTAGCGGGGTAACATGCTGTGAGGCAGTGTGGTCTCAGCAGACCCTCAAAAGAGGGCTGCGGAAATCCTTGAACCTGGGAACCTTAGATTCTAACATTATGATGGGTGATACACACATGACCCCCTGGTCATGTGGGGTTGGTATGCCCAACCCTGCATTTTAAGGTGCCTGGAAAGGAAGCTGAATGCGGACTTGAAGTTGTGGAGGGCAATGATTCCAGGGATACCCAATTAAACGAGGTCCACAGCTGGATTGAGCTCCAAGGGTCACGGGATCGAGCTTTAGTTAAGCAAGCCAATGGGTCCAGTGCAAATATCTGGGCAACTGCATCAGAGTAGGGGCCCCTTGCTCTATGGGCAGGTTTTGGGTGGCTCCAGTTAGCACAATATTCTCCGCCCTGACAGCCCCAGCAGATAGGCTGGTTGCGGAAGCGGTCATCTAGCAAGGGTGACGCTGTCCCACAAATTTGTGGGAAATGGTGTTAAAGCACTTTAAATACGGGAGGATTGAAACTAAAGGTTGCAGGAGGGTGGGAGCCTACATTAGCCCCAAGGGTAACGTCAGGCACCTTATTGCAGACAGTGCGCACTGTATTAATGCAGACATGTTAACTAAGCTGTTATGCCGAGGGGGTTTCACCACAGAGGGAACTGAGCAGGCGAAATTCCCATAAGGAATAAGGGATGCATGGCAAGGGCGGGAGGGCACCCTCGATCATTGGCACATACTTCCAGTTATGACCATGCCCTTGCGTCATGATTTAGAAAGCAGAGGGACAGCGCAAACGTTAGACGCAGGTGTTCAGGCACACACGGTGCTAGAAGGATGGCAGCTAGGTGAGAGCAGAAAATAGTTGGGGCAATGTGAGCCATGGTGTCTGAAATCGGCCCACCCAGAGTGGGCACGGGGCTCGGTCTTGTGAGGCAGTGGTACTTTCCCGCAGGAGGGGGATTAGTTCTTGGCACAGGTTCACAGGCCAGAAGGGCCTTTGGTTTCATCAGATACTAGCGGATCCAGGCTAACGTCAAGGGCTACTGTGATATAGATGGGGTTCATCTATCACCAGTAGGGAGAATCCCTTCCCTTAGATTTGCAGGAGGCCTGGAAATTGAGCTGTTTTGGTGAGATCAGCAACTACATGGGACTATGTAACTCTGGTGGTCCGAGATGATCCCCGCAGAGGTGGCACAGAGCCAAGTCAGAGGAGGCCGTTGAACATCCTGTAAGAGTGAACAGTTCATGGCGTAAGTTCGCAGACCAGAGACGAGCTGTTCCAGGCTAATGTTAAAGGCTACTTTGCTAAAGATGGGGTCCATTGTCACCATGGCCATCCAGGCGTACGCCTAGGTTAGGTTGACAAACTTGGGTGCAATTGCCACAGGTGGGCATGGACACTTTCCACTGGACATGCACGAGGCCCTAGAAAGCAGGTTGCAGGTCGGAAATGAGCTGTTTTGGTGGGGGCTCTCGCGGCGACGGGAGCCGCCTCCAGAGCTGTGGCGGAGTTACAGGGCGATCTGGAAGCAGACTGGTACAGTAAGGGTACCTCTGCGGCAGACCGGTACAGTAAGGGTACCTCTGCCGCGGCACAGTAGGGGTGCCAGAGCCAAAGACCAGGAGCCTCAGGGCAGGTTCCTGGAAAACCGCGACGGCGCCCCGTTAGTCCTTCGGGCGGTTGGGGGCCTGACCAACCGGGGGTTTGCCCTGCTACGCTCCGCCCTGAAAAGGGCGTGAGTAGAACAGACCAACGTGTCACGTGATCCGGAAGAGGATCATCAAAGGTAGCACTGACGGGGTGTCCCACAGTGCTGGCTCACCAGGCGGGCGGGGGCAGCATAGGTTGGCACAGCTGCCCGCCCTTGGATCGCCCGTAAGATAACCCACATATTGCATACTCCTGTATGGAATAAACCTGCAGCAATATTTTCCCACTACAAAGTTGTCTTGTGTATTTATTCATTCTTGCATGCTCAGACTGGGGGTGGGAGAAGTTGCCGATAATGGCACTATGCGGCTGTCCGCGGCCCCCGCAGGGGCTACCTCAGCAGGGCGGCCCTTTAGTGCCATTTTGGCACTGCCCACCCGCTCTAGTCTTTGGAGGGGCTGTGGAGCCCTCCAGCTAGGTCACCTCTGTGACGTCCTTCCGGTGCGATGGGGGGGCAGGGCATATATGCCTCCCCTGCCCCTCCTGGCGGTCTCTGTTCGCCAGCCACGCCGTCTCCCACCCCACCTCTTACCCGGCGTCCTGGCTGGTGGACAGGGTACTCTGAATGTTTTAATGTTTTCCTTTTGTGTTGCAGGCGGAGTTACAGGGCGATCTGGAAGCAGACTGGTACAGTAAGGGTACCTCTGCGGCAGACCGGTACAGTAAGGGTACCTCTGCGCGGCACAGTAGGGGTGCCAGAGCCAAAGACCAGGAGCCTCAGGGCAGGTTCCTGGAAAACCGCGACGGTGCCCCGTTAGTCCTTCGGGCGGTTGGGGGCCTGACCAACCGGGGGTTTGCCCTGCTACGCTCCGCCCTGAAAAGGGCGTGAGTAGAACAGACCAACGTGTCACGTGATCCGGAAGAGGATCATCAAAGGTAGCACTGACGGGGTATCCCACAGTGCTGGCTCACCAGGCGGGCGGGGGCAGCATAGGTTGGCACAGCTGCCCGCCCTTGGATCGCCCGTAAGATAACCCACATATTGCATACTCCTGTATGGAATAAACCTGCAGCAATATTTTCCTACTACAAAGTTGTCTTGTGTATTTATTCATTCTTGCATGCTCAGACTGGGGGTGGGAGAAGTTGCCGATAATGGCACTATACCTTTAGGCAATGCCATGCTAATGTATTTATTATCTGAGTATACAGTATCGTTATATAAAGGGTGCACTTAGGGGTGTGAGAAATAAACGTAATTTCCCTTTGCTTAATTAAGTTAAAATTTGTGTTAAAAAGAAGCACAAAAACCACAAGTGCTGCGAACGAGAGCTTCACAAATTCCCTGCGTTCACCTTCTTCCGGTGCTCGTGTAATAGGATTTATATCCAAGAGACCCCCTTCAATTACGCCATGGGTATATTTACTAGGAAATGGCGCAGCGCTCCGCTGCGAGTAATTTTGCAGCGCTGCGATGCATCATTTGAAAAATGGAGGGATGCACAGTATTTATAAGAATACGGCGCATGTCTGTGTTTTCCCTTGTGCTGGCGCTAAAGAAAGCTGCCTAGTGCCAACACAGACACCCTTGCGCCATAGTGCAAGGGTGCCTGCGTTGCACGGAATCATCCCTGCAATTCAGGCACCCTTGCACTATGGTGTAAGAGTGTCTGTGTTGCAGGGCATGATTGCTTATGTGTAGGAAGGGACACCTTCCTGCACATAAACAATCTTTTAAGGCGAGCTCTTTCTATGTTTGCTGCAGAATGCAGCAAACATAGAAAGAGCAAAAATGAGGAGGAATGCAAATATTTCTCCTCATTGCACCAATCGAATCCCTGATTTTGAATGGCGTTAGTTTTTGGCGCTGCCTCAGACTTACAGATCCTTGTAAATCAGGGGCAGCATCAAAATGCAATGGGTGTTGTGGTGGAACTCCCACAGCAACATCCATTGCACCCCCCTTCCACACAGAAAACTGCGTGAAAGGGTACCATATTTACAAAGCGGCATTAAGCCTCAATAAGTGGCTTAACGCCGCTTTGTAAATATGGTGGAGGGCATTGCGCCACCGGAACGTTGGAAAAAGTGACGTTCCGGTGGGCGCAGTTCCCTTGTAAATATGCCCCCATGTGTCATAATGGAGTAATTTTGCGGAATTTGAAGTAAAAAGCACAATGCGAAACATTGGAAATTATTGGAATTATGACGGCGTATTTGAAATCTCTCCTGTCCTTAGCTAAGGCTAGCTTCTACTTTCCTGGCACATGGTGATCATTTGCCCTCTTTTTAACCATAAAATGGTGCATGGTGTTTGTGTATTAACATTTTGTGAAAATACAAGGAAGACCTAATTAGTTCAGATGGATAGGTAGGTATTTTCTAAGACACTGAAAGTGCCACACAGCACGCTCTCATGGCATTTTGTGATATTTAACGTTGTGCTTTCGAAAGTGGCAGAGATCAGGAAGCTACAGAGAAATTACTTTAACTGAAGCTGACAGAAAAATTAAGAAAACATTAAACAGTGTGAACATTTTGTGAAAATGCAGCTTCCTGGAGGAGCTGCCTTAGTAAATCAATTCAAATTTTCTTGCCAGAATTCTTGAACTGTGAGTGGAGAAGCAGTAAAAAATAGACTAGTGCCTAAAATAGTACACAGAAAGTACACTTGCTTAAAGACATGCCATACAGAAGTAAAGTGTAGAGAGCAAATGCTTTTGTAAGTTTTATTTTCCTACTGCACTACTACCCCCCGCCCTGTGACATAGGGAGGGACTTAGTCTGCGCCAAAGGGTATGCAATCAGGTTTGCTTTGCTTATGGCAAATCTTCCTTGTTCATTGCTTGCTTCCTGCAAAGTTGGGCTCCCACGCCCCTTGTTTCTTTCATTCTTTACATGATTCGTACATAAAACAGGGGGGCATATTAACAAGGCTCGGCGATAAATATCGCAAAGCGCGCTTAGCGCTTGCATATTTATCGCCGGCTATCTCTGCAATTTATCGCCCGGTTAGCGCCTTATCAACAACGCGCATCGCCGAGGCGATAAAATTCCAGAGATAGCGAGGTTATCGCCGTTTTGCAAGGAACATCGCTGGTTTTCCAGCGATGTTCCCTGCAAAACGGCGATAACCTTGCTGATACGACCCTGTGGTCGTATCAGCAGAATCCACCTCCTATGTCTAACATAGGTAAGTCAGGATTATAGCAGACGTTAGATTTTGGCGAAAACGGCCGTTTTCGCCAAAATTTAACGTCTGCTATAATCCTGTGGGCTGCCTTGTAAATATCGCGATGTGCACATCGGCGATATTTGCAACGTAGCCCATCCGGGGTACGCCCAGTAACGCCCATTTTGCATCTCATTAGAGATGCAAAGATGGGCGTTGGGGGAAAGGGCGATAGTGCAAGGATTCACGCGATAGCGTGACCTTGCTGATTAGGCGATAAGATTATCGCCGCTTTTCGTCCGAAAACGGACGCTAAAGCGGCGATAATTGTTTATCGCCTCGTTGTTAATATGCCCCAGGGTTCTTTTCGAGTCCAAGGGGAGAAGAGGGCAGGCATTTATTGTGTTTTAATATACTCGTGGATGGTCTTGTTGTCGGGGTCTGGGGCCTCTTTGTCTCAACTAGTGTTCTTCGCCCGGTCTGAGTGACACTCATAGGTCATGGTGGAAATATGTGTTTCAGGGCATTCGTAGAAACAAAGAAGCAGTTGTCCCTTAAGTTCAGACCAAGTAGACGTAACTCTTTTTAGTAGGTGCTTAAATTGCTGGTTCATACACTGGTGAAGTGCTGCAAAGCCCACCTTGGATGAACAGCTGCTTCTTATATCATGGAAGCAATACGTTCTGAAGTTTCACTGAGCAAGGAGGCCTTCCTTTACCTTCACTTTTACCCGTGGGTTGCTCACATGTTGTCGAGGTGACTGGGGCATGTTGACAAAGGATCCCACCTACACTATGAGTGTATCCATGAGTAACATAATGCCTTTGTGACAAACTGATTGCTTCCTGAGTACTGGTGTCTCTAGTTAATCTCTTGAAGAACAAATGTTGTATTATCACTGTATATTGTATAATCTCATTTGTGTATTGGTTTATGTCACTGACAAGATTGTGAATTGCTCTGATTTGTATCAGGTTCCTTGGTACACCACCAAAGTGCCAGATTCACAATGAGGTAGGTTGTTATTAAATCTACATTGGAAGGCTGAGAAAAGTATAATAGGTTTCAATATATGCTCGAATGGTGCGATAACGGTGCTGCACATAAACGAGAGGTGTTGAAGGAAGGTATGTGAATTGTCACAGGCACACGCCAGGACATAATGCCCGTTTTCTTTGTTTCTTTCAACTTTCACATTTTTAATGCTGTCCAAAATTAAAGATGGTTGAAATTGTTTTTATTTTGACACATAGTGTGAGAGATGACACCACAGTGATATTGATGGTATTATTGTAATTGCATTTATATAGGGCTTACTACCCCTGAAGAGGCGTCAATTCGGAACCCAAAAAGGATTAGTGGTGAATTAGTATAGTGAAATATGAAAGTAATTTGAGTGGTGGATATGTTAGTCAGTTATTTGGATTGAGAAGGATAGTGGAGGGATAGAACAGGGAAAAAGGTTTGCATTTATGTAGTGCTTGCTACCCCTGATGAGGTGTTGAAGCGTTTTTTCAGTGAGTAGCACGCTACTCCGGAACCCATAAAGGATTAGTGGTGAATTAGTATAGTGAAATATGGAATTAATTTGAGTGGTGGACATGTTAGTCTGTTATTTGTATTGAAAAGGATAGTGAATGGATAGAAGAGGGAAGGATTTAGAATTATTATTATTTTATTTTTTTGGAGCTCATAGCAGTAGGAGAAGGTTTGGTATGAGTAAAAGGGAGGTGGAGGGGGAAGAGTCAGAGGGAAGGGTTTAGAAAGGCTTGTTTGGGAGATCTGACTAGTAAAAAGAGGTATGAGATGATGCAAGGAGGGGTAGAGTAGGGAAGAGTCTAGAAAGGGTTATTTTGGGAATCATAGTAGTGGTATGGGGTTTGGGATGAATGAGAGAGTGGAGGTAGAGGATAGATTGATATCGTGAGAAATAGGGTACTGCATTGGATATGCTGAATTCGAAGAAAAGTTATAAATATATAGATACATAACTACATGGAAGGTATATATGTGCATATATTTGTATTTTTATTTTTTGTAATTCAATAGTGAAGCAATTGTAGATAAATAGTTATGATAAAATATTTTTTATAGTAGCAAAGCTTGATCTTGCTAGTTTGTCCACTTGGGCATTCATTGATAGCATGGAGTCAATGGCCATTCCATGGGAACAGTCAAGCCTGAACTGCCAGTCCAGATCCTCCCTGGACCGGAAATAAGCATCCTGAGACCGGTTTCGAGGTATCGCCCCTCATCAGCCAGGCTACCTTGAATCCAGTGGCAAAGTGAGCACGTGACCCGCTTCTGGGCATATCCTTCCCACTTAGGGCGTTAAAAGCAAAAAGAATAGATGATGGATGGAATGCTGAACAAATCAAACATTCACGCCCAGTCACAGATCTAATATGGTCAGCCAGTATGTGTGTGCTGGCCATCTTTGAATGTTTTTGGTTTCGCTTTCAAGATGGCCGCCATGATTTTGTGTACATGCACTGTAGCACCTTGTAGTGATGTTTCTTAAACGAAATGAGAAATCATACAAAGTGGACACCATGTGTGCGTGTGTATAATGGCCATGTAGAAGACAAAAGTATTTTGAAAGCGACTAGGTTTCAGAGAGAAGACGTATTTGCAGGGGTAATGCTTGTTAAAATTACACTAAATTACGCTCAAATGGGGGCGAGTCACTGAATTGCTTATAAATGAAAGAGGTTCAGTGGGGTACCTTATTGTGTCACTACTATACTGATCTTCAGACTTTTTCTATCCTTACTTTATAGGTTTTGTTATGCTGTATCATAGTATCTACTGCCTCAATCATCCCAATCTTCTCATTCTGCTTGGGTTGTCTTTCGCTGCTCTAGCAGCTATTTATTACCTGTTGTCAAGGATTCCACCTGGTTCTTCCTTTTGGTTACACTTACCCGAATTTCCTCAACTTTAACCCATGTTATTAAGTGGTACTCCCTCTCTCTCCTTTTCGTCCTTTCGGTCCTGGAGCTCCAATTTGTCCTGGGTTACCGGGTTACTGGGTTAATATTGCATTGACGTTATTGATGACACCACTATGGAAGCACTATCAGTCTTTGCTTGGATAACTGATGCTATCTCACCATTTGTCTGCCCTTGCGACGTATTTTTACATTATGAAATGGAGGTCACCAGGTTGCCCTTATGATGTACATATACAACATACTTTGTTTGGCTCTGCTGGTCCGTCACACTATTCCTCTTACATGTGTAGTTTGCTCAAAGCCCAAGACTCCTAGAGACAGCAATGAGCTGTGTTTAATAAAGTTGTTTCACTGTGTCTCAAAAGGAACAGCCCAAAACGTTCCAAAGTCAATAGAGTGTCAAAGTCATATTCACATGTTCAAAGTTGTGGCCTATTACTGTCCCAAGCAATAGGCCCATCAACACATGTGGGGATAGTATTTTTATTGGAAGAAGTGTGGAAATAGTAGGTGGTAGGATTTTTGCCATTTGCCAGAAGTACTGGATTTTTCTGTCACATATAAGTGAAGCAATTGTGATTTTTTTAGGCTCAATGACACAATATCGAGGTAAACGATTGTCATAAATATTGTGTCAAAACTATCATTCACCAAAATATTGTGTCCCTATACTTATAATGGTAAGTACAAAAATATTGAAACTAAAATACTGTTTTACACTAATATCATTCAAATGCATAAAAATATATATATAGTTTAAAGTAATAAATCTCTTAATATTTTAGTATATGACAATGATATAATGTTAATTACATACATTCCACTTATACATAACACTGTACATAAATATATATTAATAAAACACACATTGTATATAGATTAACTGTTTAAATATCGGATTGATGCAGTTGTTTGGTGACTAAGGGCATATGAGTAACGCATTATCGCCGAAACGTGTCATGCCAACGTTGTGGCAATAAACGTAATCTTCCTTGAATCTCCGCTGTGTCCCTCCGATTTCTTCTTCGCGGAAGCAGTCTTGGTGTGAATATTGTGCGCGTTAGCCCCTGACGTGCTGGGGGGACCCGCCTGTCAAGTGTCCGGAGCTCTATGGGCAAGGGCTTTGGCTCTCTTCTGTGGCTCCAAGAGATTGGATTTGCTTCGGCCCCAGCATCTAAGGACAGCAATCTACTGCTGTGTGATACACAGTCCGTGACTGCACGGAGAGAACAACTTATTATAGTGGTGTCTCCGGTACCGCTGGACTTGGGCATATGCGGTATGGCGTCTGGGGACCAGGGAGACGAGTTTTTGCTACAGCGACACCATGAGATTTTTATCTGCATGCCTTTACATTATATTTGAACTTACCAGCACTCACCATGAGATTTAATGTGGCCGATCAAAGACGCTTTCCCGTTTTGCCGAGATGGTGCACTCTGGGAACCGTAGTATAGTGGAGAGGACTATGGTGATGTTTCAAGTGATTGATTGCCTCAGCTGGGCTCCCACCAATGGGAGCAAGATTAACTGTTTAAATATTGGACTGATGCAGTTGTTTGGTGACTAGGGGCATATGAGTAAGGCATTATCGCCGAAACGCGTCATGCCGACGTTGTGGCAATAATCGTAATCTTCCTGGAATCCCCTGCTGTGTTCCTCTGATTTCTTCTTCGCGGAAGCAGTCTTGGTGTGAATATATATATATATTATCTACTGGCGGTCGCCAGTAGATAGTTATAGTTAGGACCTATTTTCCATAGGAAATCCGCAACATTCTATTTGAAATAACTTTGGCGCCGGTTGACGAATCTTCGCGAAATTTTCCAACTTGTTGGGGCGCTCTGGTCTGCTCCTATCCTGAAAGTCTCGGGGTGATTCGGCAAGCGGGGTCGAGAAAAAAGGGGGGTCCCAAAACGTGTTTTCCCCATGCAATTTTCCATAGGAACCTTTAGTCGCAGCTACAGCCCGAACTGCTGAACGGAATTACACCAAATTTGCCAAAAAGGTAGCCCTTGGTTCAGAGTCATGCCTTTTGCTTAAATGGTGTAAATCCGTTCAGTAGTTCCTGAGAAATTTGAAAAAGAAAACACATATATATCTGGGCGGAGCCTAACCACACATGTCATCGTGAGATCTGATTGGCTGTCAGCACTTCATCCTGGAATTGCTGGCAGACATCTTGTGACCAATATAAATGATAGTACCCCATTGAAATGCATTGTAGTGAATCGAAGATTTTGAGGGTTACCAAAAGGAGAACTATAAAGGGTGATAACAGACTTTAGTTACATTAGAATTCATTTGTTGATGGTACCATACTAATTTCAGGAATTGTGGTGTGTTCTAAGGTGATTTTACCCTGTGAAAAACCTTCTGCTGGGATATCATTAATCATGTTTGAGAGAACTATTTTCACATGCTTGTCCCATACAGTTTTGGAAGGTGCTCCAGAAGCTAAAATGAGAGCATATTTTCTGTAAATTCACATTATCTTTCTCAGTCATGTGAGAATAAAGTCTGACATTCTCAGTAAAACATGTACATCCAACAAGGGCAGAGACTGTCAGTTGATTCCTTTGTGTTCTACTGCAGCTTCCCAGAGTGTTCTAAAGAACAACTAGAGTGCTAACAGCCTTACTTATGACAAAAGTATGGCACACCTGAAGCCATCTTGATTGGAATAAACTGGTAACACTTAAAACATTTAATTTAAAAAGGAACAAAATGAGGGGGTTCATTTTGCCATAGAAATTATGGTTAGTGCTGTAGAAAGAAAAATTAGGACATGTTTTAAGTGAGATCTCAAATATCTTCCTGTTATATTTCAACAGGAGCAGCCTGTCAGTTGATGCCTTTGTGTTCTACTGCAGCTTCCCAGAGTGTTCTAAAGAACAACTAGAGCGCTAACAGTCTTACTTATGACAAAATTATGGCACACCTGAAGCCATCTTGATTGGAATAAACTGGTAACACTTAAAACATTTAATTTAAAAAGGAACAAAATGAGGGGGTTCATTTTGCCATAGAAATTATGGTTAGTGCTGTAGAAAGAAAAATTAGGACATGTTTTAAGTGAGATCTCAAATATCTTCCTGTTATATTTCAACAGGAGCAGCCTGTCAGTTGATGCCTTTATGTTCTACTGCAGCTTCCCAGAGTGTTCTAAAGAACAACTAGAGTGCTAACAGCCTTACTTATGACAAAAATATGGCACACCTGAGGCCATCTTGATTGGAATAAACTGGTAACACTTAAAACATTTAATTTAAAAAGGAACAAAATGATGGGGTTCATTTTGTCATAGAAATTATGGTTAGTGCTGTAGAAAGAAAAATTAGGACATGTTTCAAGTGTGATCTCAAATATCTTCCTGTTATATTTCAACAGGAGCAGCCTGTCAGTTGATGCCTTTGTGTTCTACTGCAGCTTCCCAGAGTGTTCTAAAGAACAACTAGAGCGCTAACAGTCTTACTTATGACAAAAGTATGGCACACCTGAAACCATCTTGATTGGAATAAACTGGTAACACTTAAAACATTTAATTTAAAAAGGAACAAAATGAGGGGGTTCATTTTGCCATAGAAATTATGGTTAGTGCTGTAGAAAGAAAAATTAGGATATGTTTCAAGTGTGATCTCAAATATCTTCCTGTTATATTTCAACAGGAGCAGCCTGTCAGTTGATGCCTTTGTGTTCTACTGCAGCTTCCCAGAGTGTTCTAAAGAACAACTAGAGCGCTAACAGTCTTACTTATGACAAAATTATGGCACACCTGAAGCCATCTTGATTGGAATAAACTGGTAACTCTTAAAACATTTAATTTAAAAAGGAACAAAATGAGGGGTTCATTTTGTCATAGAAATTATGGTTAGTGCTGTAGAAAGAAAAATTAGTGCTAAAACACTACCCCCAGCACGACACCCTACACAACCCAAACATAACTGCACTACCCTAAACCCTAAAACACTACCACCAGCACGACTCCCTACACTACCCAAACACCACTGCACTACCCTAAACCCTAAAACACTACCCCCAGCACGACTCCCTACACTAACCAAACACCACTGCACTACACTAAACCCTAAATATACCCCCAGCATGACCTCACACACTACACAAACACCACTGCACTACCCTAAACCCTAAAACACTACCCCCAGCACCACCCCCTACACTACCCAAACACCACTGCACTACCCTAAACCTTAAAACACTAACCCCAGCATGCCCCCCTACACTACCCAAACACCACTGCACTACCCTATACCCTAAAACACGACCCCCTACACTACACAAACACGACTGCACTACCCTAAACCCTAAAACACTACCCACAGCATGACCCCCTTCACTACACAAACACCACTGCACTGCCCTAAACCCTAAAACACTACCCCAGCACTACCCCCTACACTACCCAAACACCACTGCACTGACATAAACCCTAAAACACTACCCCCAGCACAACACCCTACACTACACAAACACCACTGCACTACCCTAAACCCTAAAACACTACCCCAGCACAACTCCCTACACTACCCAAACACCACTGCACTACCCTAAACCCTAAATCTACCCCCAGCACGACCCCTACACTACCCAAACACCACTGCACTACCCTAAACCATAAAATACTACCCCCAGCATGACCCCCTACACTACACAAACACCACTGCACTACCCTAAACCCTAAAACACTACCACCAGCATGACCCCCTACACTACTCAAACACCACTGCACTACCCTAAAACACTACCCCAGCATAACCCCCTACACTACCCATACACCACTGCACTACCCTAAACCCTAAAACACTACCACCAGCACGACGCCCTACACTACTGCACTACCCTAAACCCTAAAACACTACCCCCAGCACGACCCCCTACACTACCCAAACACCACTGCACTACCCTAAACCCGAGTAAAGAAAGCCCCACCACATGCCCAATCCCCTTACCTCTCACTCCTCATGGTTCCTCTCTCCTCGTGGTTCCTGCTTCACGTCATCTCTGAGGGGCGGTGCACGTCGTTGTGAGGAAACGGAACAGCCTCTGCTTCCTTACAACGACATGGATCGTCTACATGTTTTTAGAACGCATGGTCATTTACCATACATACCTTTACAACAAAATTCGTTGTAAAGGCATGCGTGGTAAATGACCATGCGTTCTAAAAAAATGCGTAGTAATGACTTCGTGATGTACAACGCATGCGTGGTAATGCATGCATTGTAATGGTATCGCAAAGTAAAAAGTCGTTGTAACGGCTGTTTACTGATCGAAGCTGGCCCCTGTTCTTCAGTGAGACGTTTATTTGATTAATTAGGAGGAAGGAATGTGGTTTTTTTACCGAAAAGTGCATTCCCGGCTGTTGTATTGTGAAAGTGTCCGCGTGGCCTGGTTTCACTTCCGGTGAGAGAGTGGAAGAGTCTGTTTGGATCTAAAGGAGTTCTGTTGTTGGACGGGGCCGGCGCGACATGTCATCAGAAAACATAGCTAATGGAAAGCATCCTCCCTGAAGTGTGGAGCAGTGCCATGAGAGGTCAACGAGTGTGCGTCCCACCGCAGTATGACCTTACCGCGGGACCCATGTGCCGCCTCCAGGGTACGGGAGGCAGAAGCGGCATCGCAGGTCCTCTTGAAGACCGTTGTAGCACTAATTCTACATTTTGGTACTAGGGCATTTTAACTTCGTTGTTCCTGCCAGATACAAAGAGAAGATCCTGTGTTATTCAGTGACCTCGTTACCTTTTTGTGGGTTGTGGTGCTTGTCACTTCGCTGCCCCGCCGGTGCACACGACTGGGCACCCCACCTCGTGTGCCATCTGCAGGGCCTCTGCCCTCGGATCACTGGTTTTGGTTTCTGGAGTGGCAACATAAACAGTTGCTCCCAAAGGACTAGCCTGAACACTTAGGTGAATATCCCCTGCACCAGCATTCCACGGAAATTCTTTCCTAGCTCTCCCATCGTCAACGAGCACGGCTCCGCTCGCGACACCGTATGACGTCATCGGAGCCATAAGAGGACCTCGTTGGCGTGCTGACGTCAGTTCCACCCATTTTTTCCGTGCCACCGAGGCAAACAGGGGACCGAGACATTTTCACATGTATACATAGTATAATAAATATATATATATTCACTGAAAAAACCATAGGTTTCAGGCACGTTATAGTTAGAAATTAGCATTTAAAAAACCTTAGAAATTCACTGAAAAAACCATAGGTTTCAGGCACGTTATAGTTAGAAATTAGCATTTAAAAACCTTAGAAATTCACTGAAAAAACCATAGGTTTCAGGGGCGTTATAGTTAGTTGGACATTTCACTCGTACAAAACCATAGAAATTCCCCCGTTATAGTAAGTCAGCTAACTATAACTCGCGCGCCCGCAATGCACTGCTGATGACGTCACATATTACATCACTCATGACATGGTCAGTGACATCACTGATGACATCTCAAATGACATCACTGATGACATCACTGATGACATCATCCAGTGAATGTGTGTTTTTCTGAAAATTAAATATGTTTTATATATGTATATCTCAAGGTCGATGGAAGAATAAATGGGTATATAAGTGTCTAAATGGATGATTTTTTTTTGTAAAATTGATTGTATAACTGACTAAGTGTATCTTAGTGAATACATGGGTTAGTGAGTAATGTTTAAATATGAAAATATCTGTATCAGTCTCTCACTTTGTGTTTAAGTGGCTGCATGGGTTGGTGAGTAGCTACATGAGTGTCTATATGGGTTATTAGTTGGTTTTTTGAGTATCAGTATGAGTGTCTGAGTGTCTGTATGGTTCGGTGGGGGTATTACTTAGTGCATAGATGCATGAATGAGTGACTCACTGTTTGTATGTGTTGAAGACAGCATGTGTGCAGGACTGTATAGGTGGATGAGTATGTGTATGGGTGTGTTAGTGAGTGAATGACTGTCTCAATAGTGTCTTTATGAGTAACTACATATGTTTTAAACTAGTATATGTGAGTATTGGTGTATATAAGTGAGTATATGTGAGAGTGAGAGATTGGAAGAGTTCCTGTACAAATAAGTAAGCGTTTCTATAAGTGATTGTTTAAGAGAGTAAGTATGTGTAAGTTTCTGTAGAAGTAAGTGTGGTAGTGTGTGTATAACTGTATATGCAAGTAAATGGATGTTTGATACTTTGTTTGCATGTGTGACTATGTGTGTGAGTAACTCTATGGATGAGTGGCGGTGTGTAACAGGATGTATAGGTGTATGAGTACATATGATGAGTGAGTACATGTATGAGTGACTGTATAGGGACTGTTGGTGAATGAGTGGATGTGTGTGTAGATCTTGGAATTACTGAATAGGTGTGTTGTAATTGGTATCGGTATGTCCATTGTTTTGAAAATGGTAGTTTGTTTTTTTGAGTGTGTGTATCAAAGGTTATATTAGGGTGAGAGGAGGTCTGCCACTCTATCACAAGGATGATGTCATCAGTGATGTCATTTGAGATGTCATGAGTGATGTCATGAGTGATGTCATGAGTGATGTCACTGACCATGTCATGAGTGATGTAATATGTGACGTCATCAGCAGTGCATTGCGGGCGCGCGAGTTATAGTTAGCTGAACTAACTATAACGGGGAATTTCTATGGTTTTGTACGAGTGAAATGTCCAACTAACTATAACGCCCCTGAAACCTATGGTTTTTTCAGTGAATATATATATATACATAAAGCTTTTACTATTATAGTTAGGTTTGCTTTTCCATAGAAAGGCAATTTTTGGTTCGCTAATAACTTTGGCGCAGCTTAAAAAATCTTCACAAACTTTCCAATAAAAAAAAAAGCAAATTTACTTCTGCTTCTTCCTGGAGAGTTTAGGGGTGATCCATCAAGCCGGTACCAAGAAAAAAGGGGGGCACCAAAAACACAAATTCCCTATGCATTTTCCATAGACTTCTTTAAACAGCGCTACAGCAATAACTGCTGAAAACAATTATACCAAATTTGGCAGGAAGTAAGATATTGGCCTGTGATTTAGTGTAAATCCGTTCAGTAGTTTTTGAAAAATTAAGGGACAAAAATATTTGCATGTCTCGATGGTTGGGTCACGAAAGTCTTGCGGGAGCGTCAATTTAAAAGCAGAGCTTTCCGATTGACCCAGGGAGCTTTTTTTCCCTTGGGCCAATTCACTCCTGCTGGAGTCAGACTCCAGTGCTCTGATTGGCTGACAGGAACATGAGAAAAATGTTGCTGACAGCCATTACAGGACTCAAGGACTTAGGGGCTCATTAAGATGTCGGCTGGCGTTCCCTCCAACTGACATTGTTGCGGATGCGGAACCCACCAACCTCCGGTCGGTGGTCCCGAAACTGCAATTAGGATGCGACCACACATGGTGTGGTCGCAAACTTCCATTTTACAATGGGAGCTTGTGCAGCGGTCAGAAATCACTGGTAGCACAAACTCCCATCGTGAAATGGAAGTTTTTGCACATCCCTGTACAGTGTGGCAGGCACCTCACGGTGCCTGCCGCATGGTGCAGATGTGAAGGGGGCACCATAGGTGCCGCCCAAGGCCTCAACCGTAAGGCCAGGGGGAAAGGGGGCCCTGCTAGGGTCCCCCAAAGTCACTCTCTGACAGCCTTTCCATTTCGGAAATGCTGGCATGGGAAGGCTGTCAGAAACCGTCATCATAATCCCGACGGCGGAAATGCCGTCCGTTAGGGATTATGTGCGGCTTCTGACTGGCCGACGGGCTATTTGAGCCCATCGGAACCCAGTCGGTTTAACCGCCCGATTTATACTCCAGCCGCCGACATTATAATTTGGTGGTTGGAATGTAAACCTACGATGTCAGTCGGTTAGCCTCTGACCAGTGGTCGGAAGCTTACAGACCGACAATGTAATAGGGCCCTTAGTCACCTATCCTGAAGGTAACAAAAAAATGATATAAGGGGACAAGGTAGAGATACTCTGCCCCCATGCCTCATGGGGAAGTCCCGGAGGGACACCCCGCGGGGCCCAATTAAATAACAAATCAGCAAATTATGGCGCAATCCCGCTGGAGTATGGCGGGATCGCAGCAAAAGAAATCAAATAAAATATATGTATATATATATATATATATATATACCGACCCCAACGAAGGCCTTAGGCCAAAATGCGTTGGTCTCCCCTTTCTTCCCTACTTGCACTTTGCTGATAATTGAAAAAGAAAAAAGAATATAATCGTTTTCAAAGCAAATAACAGATCCTGCTGCCTCTCTGACCTGATTTGTGCTGCTTTCCTGTGCCCTTGGTAAATGGTGAATGATGTGAAGGAGGGCTGGCATGGGAAATGAGTATCCCATAAATATATTTATATATGGGGAGGGAGACGTGAGAAAGGCACACAACTCCTTTCCTTGAGCTGTTTTTCGCCCTGGGGACCCCATCCCTGGTGCCCAATGTATTCATTAAGGGGAGGAGGGTGCGTGCCCACCCGAACAGTTTTGGATCTGAGGGCCACACCCCTGGGGTCCAAAGTATTCATTAAGGCTAGGGGGGCCACCTGGCCCCTTTTCCTGAGCCTTAAAAAGGCCTTTGGGATTCCATACCCCAGTGCTGTTACTTATTTAAAAGGAAGAGGGGGTCACACGGACCCCTCCCTGAGCTTTTAATGGCTCTAGGGACCCCCATCCCCTGAGGCTGGCACACTTGCTGTGTCCCCGAGGAGCCCACTCCTGGGTTTTCAGTAATTTCTCTACCCACACTACTGTGGACAGGGCAACATATGTTTGCTCCCGTCTGGTGGGAGTATTTTCAAATCTTCCGCCAAACGTGAGCAAACACATAAGTCTACTCCAGCTTTAAAAATGTTCCCACTGGCTGAGTGCAGACTTGTGATCTGTTCCCCTGCCAGTACATATTATTCCCGCCCAAAGGCGGCAGCATAAAGCTGCTCTCTCTGGGCGGGAGCAATGCTGGCACCCACACCATGTGGGGAGCCGGCTGCGGCAATGGGGGTCCCCCTATTGTCCCCAATGTTGTGCTTGGTGGATGCCCCGAGTACGCAAAGTGACACACTCCTATATTGAAACGAGGCAAAGGGGAATGGGGACCCTGGAGCCAAAATAGGCTTGGGGAGGGGGGCCACTTGGCCCCCTCTGCTTTTAAAAAATGCCAGCCCGAGGGAAGATGTTCCCAATGCTTGAGAAGGTTTGGGGAGGGGGCTGCATGGCCCCCTGCCCTTTTATTTACATGTTGGCCCTGGGGATGAGGTCATCGGGGCCTATTTAGGCTCAGGGAGGGGAGCCGCGTCCTCCTCCTTTTATTAATTACTTGGCCCAGGGAGATTTGGTCTCTTGGGCCTAATGAAGGTCGGGGAGGGGAGCCACATCCCCCCTTCACTTTTCTAATAAATTTGGACCCGGGGAAGGGTTCCCGGGACCCAAAAAGGGTCAGTGAAGGGGAGGCGTATGCCCCTTCCTCTTGTTAACTAACTTTGGCTACTGGGGGATGGGGTCCTGAGTCCTGATAAGGCTCGGGGAGGGGGAGGCCATGCAGCCCCTCCCGTTTTAAATGAAAAACGTCACCAGAGGATGGGGTCTCCGGGGCCAAATATTGCCCAGGGAGGGGGACCAAAAAGCCCCCTCCCATTTTTTTATTATATTTGGCCTCTGGGGACGGGGTCCCCGGGGCGTAATAGGGCTCGTGGAGGAAGTCTTTGTTCTCCTCCCCTTAGATTTTGGCCCCGAAGGATGGGGTCCCCGGAGCCCAAGAAGGATTGGGGAGGGAGGGTGCATGGCCTCCTCCCCTTTTTATTGGAACTGGCCCTGGTGGATGGGGTCCATAGGGTCAATTAATTGTAAAGGAGGGGGCTGCATGCCCCCTTCCTTTAATATTTATGTTTAGGCACCAGGGAATGGGGTCCTTGGGGCCCGAGGGCCAACTGTACGCTGCGCAATTCAAAGGTTGGGCATGGTGTGAGATTGGAAGCTTGCTGGGGGTTTGGCCACAGGGTCTGGTGGCAGGGCACGCCCTATTGCCAACACACCGCTGCTCATGGCCAACGTCTGTACACTGCAGTGTTGGCTGGATGTGGGGAGTTGGAAGCAGGGCCTGGCTGAACATCAGGCCTTGAGGCCAACCCCACGCCACATGTGATGAAAGTTCTTGCAGCATGTGGGGCTGGCTGCCTGCGGGGGGGTCGGCTGACACTGGATCAGATTGCCATCCCCTTGCTAGGCACTGTCAAAGGCCATCATTACATGGGACTGGCTGCCTGTGGGAGTTTGCCACAGGGCCTGGCCTCAGGCCATGTGTTGGCTGTATGTTTTGTAATAAAATATTACTTTAGGTTAAAAAAAACTAGAAATTCTCTGAAAAAACTCAAAGTTTAAGGTAATATCATAGTAAAGTGTGATAAAAAGATTGTTTTTGTTTCAAAAAACCTTAGAAATTCACTGAAATAAACAGAGGTTAAAGTAACTTTATAATTAGGTGAATATGTTAATAAACAAGATTAAAGTTTTGAACTGAAAAAAACACAGAAATTCACCAGTTATATTTAGCAGAACTAACTATAAGTTGTGACTCCGCCATGCACTCCTTATGACCTCACATATTACATCACTCATGACATATTCTATGACATCATTTATGACATCACTGATGACATCTCAAATGGTCAGATTTATTATTTCTACTCCAGTCAGTGCAACAGTAAGTAATGTGCTGGACTTTAGTGGGATCAAATTTACTGTTCCCAGTCCAGCCTAAGCAGCAGCAGGAAAAGTATTAGAACTTGGAGGGGTTGTATTTTTGATTCCTACTAAAGTCAGCGCAAAAGAAGGGAAACTGTTGGACTTCGCAGGGGTTACATTTATTATTCCCACTCCAAACTGCCGTACAGTAGGTAGGGAAGTGTTGGACGATTTAGATTTACTATTCCCACTCCAGTCTATGCAGCAGCAGGGAAAGTGCTGGACTTCAGAGGGGTAAAATTTACTATTCCTACCCCAGTCTAAACAACAGTAGTGAAAGCGTTAGATTTTGGAGGGGTTACATTTACTATTCCCATGCTAGTCAGTGTAACAGTAGGGAATGTGTTGGACTTTGGAGCGGTAACATTTACTATTCCTACTCCAGTCTTTGCTACAGTAGAGAAACCGTTGGACTTCAAAGGGGTGAGATTTACTATTCCCACTCAGGTCTGTGCATCTGTGCACCAGTACAGAAAGCGTGGGCTTCAGAGGGGTTACATTTAGTATTCCCACTCCTGTCTAAATAGGGAAAGCACTTAACTTCAAACAAATTACATATTTGAATAACCTTATTAATTTAGAAAAAAACTAAACTCTTAATATAAACATTATTAATTAACATAACATATATATATATTTTTTTATAAAAGCAATGAAACATTTCACATAATTTTTAATCAGTTAAATAATTAATTATCATTAAAATAATTATTTGCTATTTTAGTGATAATTATTTAATGTTTGAAAAAAATGGTAATCATTTTCTATTTAGAAAAATATCATTCAAATATTTTATTTAATTACACTTAATTAACTTCTCACCCTATGCCCCTAGAAACCGAGCAGCTGACATAAAATAAACATAAAATAAATAAGTATAGCACAATTTACATAATTGATAATCAATGAAAAAATAATTAACAATTGATTATTTATTACTTTATTAACTTGCCACTATACCCCGCAATGCCAGCAAAATATAAGCGCTTCACAATATACATAACTAGTAATCAATAAAATGATGAATTCTAAATTAATTGTTAATTAAGTATTAATTAACTTTACACCATATACCCTTACAAACCTAGCAACCTGCACCTAAAAATAACTAAAATAAATCAGTATCACATAATTTACATAATGAATATCAATCACACAATTAATTAAAAATTATCATTTCATTAATAAATTAATAGTCTAATATTGCTTAATTAACTTCCCACCATATCCCCCTAGAAACCCAAGAACCCACTGCAACACTCTAAATTACAATTAACAATAAAATAAAAAATTCTAAATCACTTAAAATTACAAACTACGTTTAAAAAATAAAATAGCTGCTATACAAAGAATAGTAACACATATTATTAATATATGAAATAAACCACATTAAAATTATTAAAATACTCTATTATTTGCAACTATATTACTGAAAACTATATTAGAATATTAAAAAACAATATTCTTGACAACAATATTTTTGTCACAATATTTTTGAACAAAATATTTTATTTCTGATATTTTTGTCTCCTGATATTTACAACTCAATAATTTGTCCAAATAACTTTTTTACAAATACCTTGTGTGAGAAGTTGGCCTGGCATATGCTGTCCACTAGTTATAGTGGGCACCTTGCACCAGTCCAAACGACCTTTATTGATGATAGGTTTAAAGACAACCTTTATTGAAAGCTATCCTAGTGGTAGCTATGGAGAGCAGCATTCAGGCTAAGTCTTGAAGGAGTGTAAAGCAGCTTGGTTTACCAGATTATAACCTCTTGAATAACTAAATGAAAGGAGAACCACACAAGGTATATATAAAATATATGTATTTATTTCTAAACACTAACTACTAATCTCTTTATGAGATTAGAGTTGTCCTCAATTAATGAAGGCCTTCTCACAAGGCTTCAGATTTTGCAGAACACCGCAGCTAGGCTGGTTCTCAATCTTCCGCCCAGATCCCCTTCGGCCCCCAGCCTAAGATCCCTACACTGGCTTCCAATCAGAAAGCGGATTCAATTTAAAATCCTCTGTCTAGTACACAAAAACATGTATGGAATCGGCCCGGCATATTGGTCCAATAAACTAAGCTGGTACCAGCCTTGTAGGCCCCTGAGATCTAGCAATGAATCACTACTCACACCTTTCAGAATCCGCGCCGTCAGAAGCAGAGGAAGATCCTTTTCTTTTCTTGCCCCCACATCTTGGAACAAACTGCCCAGAAATCTGCGCATAATCACTGACCACAATGGATTTCGCAAGAAGCTAAAATCATGGCTATTTGACAACTAATCAAGCAATCTTTCAGAGCTGTCTGCAAGCGCCACGAGACTTCCGAGTGATATGTGCGCTGAACAAATGCCCCAGATTTGATTTGATTTTGAAGATACACAGTATCACAGTATTAAAACAACAGTAAATAGCACAATACACAGTGGGCTCCAGGGGGAGACCAAACCATATACTAAGAAAGTGGTATAAGAACCACGACTTGACTAGACATAGTGCCTAGAGCACGTAGAATCACTGGGACCCCAAGGAACCACCCAAGGTAGTGACACAGGAGACCCACGGGGGACGTGTGCAGTGTGAGAACACAGCCGCGAGCGCCGTAGGATTCAATGCGGAAAGTCGTGGTTGGAATTTTAAAGTTAAAGGACACTTAGGAGAGGACTTTGAGCAAACCCCTTTAGACTTAAGGGTTTCTAGGGCCAACACCCATGGGAGCACCGGAGTACTCGAGTTACCTCACACAGGGAAGCCGGGTGCATAGGTGTCAAAAGGTGTCGGGAATCGTCGTCGTTTTCAATGGCGATCTGCTGCAAAGTGCTGCTGCCGTGAAGGAGAAAAGTGTCCGGTGTGATCCAAGCCTGGATCGAAGATGTGAAGAACCTGAAAGCAGAGGGGACAGAGTCTGGATCACTAGCCAGTGACCAGGAGCGGAGCAATCGAATGCCCACCGATGTCGGGTGCTTCAGGTGCGAAGAGGTGAAGCTTCACTCCGCAACCACGGGGTCCCGGAGACGTCGACGACAACCAGCAGCCGGATTCGAGCTGCCCCACAAAGGATGTCGAGTGCTGGGGTGTCGGTGATCGCATTGACCGCAACAAGCCTTGGCGATAGCAACCCACGCAGGAAGAGAAAAGATGCTTCTGTGCGGACCAGCAAGGTCCTGGGGACTCTCCACGTGATGGAGAGTCAAGGCACATCTGGAGCAACCAGGGAAGCCCAATAAAAGTTAGAGTTGCCTTCTTGGGGACCCACAGGTCAACGGACCAGGGATCGCAAAGGGACCTCAAGAGGAATCACAAAATGGCGGCCCACTGAACACTCGTTGAGTGTAGGCCTGCAGTCTTCAGTGCAATTACTGCTCGGGGTCAGGGCTACAAGTAACCCAAAGCTCAGCCTCAGGGGTCACCGGAAAGCTGATGCTTCTGCAAATGGTCAAGGTGTCCAGGGGTTCAAATTGCCTGGTCTTCCACGAGGGATACGGGCCTCAGACTTGCTGTGGGCACAGATCGATCTCAGAGACCTAGGAAAACCCACCTCCTGTGTGGCAATATTCTTCGGAGTCCATTGGAGCTCGGAGATGCCAACTGGTCAGTTGCGTTAAAGGTGCCTGCCTTGCAGGGGAGTAACTCCTTTACTCCAAGGGAGATTCTTCAGTCGTCCAGCGTCGTGCAGATCACTGAAGTACTTGGTTTCTGGTATCAGACTTTAGTCCAGGTGTAATCTAAAGTCCTGTAGTCAGGGTTTCCTACTTTATACCCAAGGAAGGGGTGGGACAAACTCTGGGGACCCACCTATGGGAGGGTCAGGAAAGAGGGGTGGCTACACCCATTTCCTTTGTCCAGTTTCACGCCAGAGCAGAGGCTGTGTGCCCCTGCAACTGGTTTGAGCCGGACTATGCACAGGGACACCAAATGTGCCCCCAGTGCAGACTTCAAAGCACTAATACACTAGAGCCTGTCTGGGAGGGGGTCACACCTCCCTGTGACAGGAAACCTATTGTCCAAGCCTCCCCTGCTGGAGTTTCGTCCAGCAGCAGGAGGGCAGACTCGTGTCTGTGGCTGCAGCATCCATTTTGTGATGCCAGGGCTCTGTTAGCTGGTACCGGGTATACCGGTGCTGCCATGTCTCTCCCTCTAGAAGGGTGGGATCATACTCCCACACCAGTTACTGGTGTGGGGGTATGATTCCAAGGTGTTTGACATCAAACACGACAGTTTTCCATGCAGCCACTCCAAAGTTAGCATTTACCGTTTGGTTATAATGCACTTAAGAGTATATGGTCTGGCTGCATCACAAACAACCCCGGAATGAAGATTCTGAAAGCTGCAGAGGGGCTCTGCTCATGCATGGGCACCCTCTCACATGAAACCCAGCACCCTGCCTTCAGGATTATTAAGGCCTGCCTTAGGGGTGACTGATAGGTTTACATGTGCAGTGATATGGAGAGATATAGGGAACCTATATCTCAGTAAGGGGTGAATACACCACCTTACACAGGCTGCTGTAGCAGACCTGTTGTGTCATTTTAAAAGGCTTCCCAGGGGTGGCACAATACATGCTGCAGCCCCTGGTAGGCCTCTGGGGTACCTATGCCCTGGGTACATAGTATACCATATACTAGGGACTCACAACGGTACCCCAGAATCCAATCTGGAGTGTACCTAAAGTACAGACAGTCAATTTAGAGTAGAAAGCAGATAGACTGGGGTCCTGATTAGCAGGGCCACAGTCTGACTAAGTCGAAAAACAGTGAAACATCAGCAAAGAGTGGGGGTAACTATAAGAAGCAGATCTTACTCTCCTACACAACCCCCCCCCAAACGTCAGGACATTAAACTGACCTTGACCAGTTGAGTCTTCATATTCTAAGTGGAAATATCTGGAGAGTCCATCTGCATTGGCATGGTTACTCCCAGGTCTATGTTCCACTGTATAGTCCATCCCCTGTAGGGAAATGGACCACCTCAAAAGTTTGGGGTTTTCACCCTTCATCTGTTTTAGCCATAAGAGGGGCTTGTGGTCTGTCTGAACAATGAAGTGAGTGCCAAACAAGTATGGCCTCAGCTTCTTCAAGGCCCAAACCACAGCAAAGGCCTCCCTCTCAATGGCTGACCAACGTTTCTCTCTGGGGGTCAACCTTCTGCTAATAAAAGCTACTGGCTGATCCTGACCTTCATCATTCAATTGTGATAACACAGCCCCTACCCCCAACTCAGATGCATCTGTTTGGACAATGAATTGCTTGGAGTAATCAGGACTTTGCAGAATGGGAGCAGTGCACATGGCCTGCTTCAGGTCATCACATGCCTTTTGACAGCTAACTGTCCACTGAACTTTCTTTGACATTCTTTTAGAAGTTAAGTCATTCAAAGGGTCACTATGGATCCATACCCTTTGACAAATCTTCTGTAGTACCCAGTCAGGCCCAAGAAAGCTCTGACCTGAGTCTGGGTAGTTGGAGCAACCCAGTCCATTATGGTCTGTATTTTGCTCTGCAATGGCTGAACATGGCCTCCACCCACAAGGTGGCCCAGGTACACAACCTGACTCTGCCCTATCTGGCACTTGGCGGCCTTGATAGTTAGGCCTGCTTTCTGCAGGGCCTCCAAAACATTTCTCAGGTGGACCAGGTGATCCTCCCAGGTGGAGCTAAAGACAGCAATATCATCTAGATATGCTGCACTATAGGCGTCCAGGCCTGTAAGGACTTTGTTCACCAACCTTTGAAAAGTGGCAGGTGCATTTTTAAAACCAAAGGGCATCACCACAAATTGGTAGTGCCCACTAGGGGTAGAAATTGCTGTTTTGGCTTTTGCATCCTCAGCTAGTCTGATTTGCCAGTAGCCAGCTGTCAGGTCAAATGTGCTGAGAAACTTGGCTGAGGCCAAAGTGTCAATGAGCTCATCTGCCCTTGGTATGGGATGGGCATCAGTCCTAGTGACTGCATTGAGACCTCTGTAGTCTACACAAAACCTCATCTCTCTCTTACCACCCTGGGTGTGAGGTTTAGGCACTAAGACTACTGGACTAGCCCAAGGGCTATCTGAGGGTTCAATCATACCCAAATCCAACATCTTCTGGACTTCAGTCCTGATGCAGTCCCTGACATGGTCAGGTTGCCTGTAAATCTTATTTTTAACAGGCAGACTGTCCCCAGTGTCCACTTCATGAGTGCACCAGGTAGTCTGACTTGGAGTCAGAGAGAACATATGTCTGAACTGATTGAGAACCTTTCTGCAATCAGTTGGCTGCTGGCCAGTGAGGCTGCCTGCCAAGGCTACACCATCTACTGATCCATCATCAGGGTTCTGAGAGAGCAGGTAAGGGAGTGGATCACTCTCTTCCTCCTGTCCCTCATCAGTAGCCATGAGCAAACCCATGTCTGCCCTGTCAACATATGGTTTCAGTCTCTTGACATGGAGCACCCTGTGGGGGCTCCTGGGAGTTCCAAGGTCTACCAGATAGGTAACCTCTCCCTTCTGTTCAACAATGGTATGGGGGCCACTCCACTTATCTTGGAGGGCTGCTGGGGCCACAGGCTCCAACACCCATACTTTCTGCCCTGGCTGATAAACAGTCAACACAGCCTTTTGGTCATGCCAGGCCTTTTGTAATTCCTGGCTAGCCTCAAGGTTTTTAGTTGCCTTCTTCATGTACTCAGCCATCCTGGAGCGGAGACCAAGTACATAGTCCACAATATCCTGTTTAGGGGGTTTGAGAGGTAACTCCCTTCCCTCCTTCACTAGACACAATGGACCCCTAACTGGATGTCCAAACAGAAGCTCAAATGGGCTGTAACCAACCCCCTTCTGTGGAACCTCTCTGTAGGCAAAGAGAAGGCAGGGCAAAAGTATGTCCCATCTGCGCCTAAGCTTTTCTGGGAGACCTTTAATCATGCCCTTCAAGGTTTCGTTGAACCTTTCAACTAAACCATTGCATTGTGGGTGATAAGGGGTGGTAAATTTATAATTTACTCCACACTCCTTCCACATAGCAGTCAAGTAACTAGACATGAAGTTTGCATCTCTGTCTGATACTACCTCCTTAGGAAAACCCACTCTGGAAAAGATTCCCAGGAGGGCCTTTGCCACCACAGGAGCTGTGGTGGTCCTGAGGGGAATTGCTTCTGGGTACCTAGTGGCATGGTCCACCACCACTAGGATACACCTGTGCCCAGATGCTATTTGGGGGTCTAGGGGACCAACAATGTCAATCCCTACCCTCTCAAAGGGAACCCCCACCACAGGTAGTGGTATCAGGGGGGCCTTTGTGGTGCTACCTGCCTTACCACCTGCTTGACAGGTAACATAGGAGCGACAAAACTCCTTGGTGTCTTCAGACATAGGAGGCCAATGAAAGTGAGGAACAATGCTGTCCCAAGTCTTGTTTTGGCCTAGGTGACCTGCCAATGGGATAGCATGTGCTAGGGTCAATAGGAAGCTCCTAAACTTCAGAGGTATAACCAACCTCCTGGTGGCTCCAGGCTTGGGATCTCTACACTCTGAGTAAAGGAGTCCATCATCCCAATAGATCCTATGGGTACCACTAGCACTCCCAGCAGCCTCAGCAGCAGCTTGCTGTCTGAGGGGTTCAATAGAGGGGCAGCACAGTTGCTCCTGGCTCAGATCTGCCCTGGAAGGGCCCCCTGTCCCCAAGAACTCAGCCTGATCAGGCTCAAGCTCCTCTGGGACAGTTCCTTCTTCAGGACTGAGATCATCTCCCTCAAGAGACTGATCTGCATGCTGAGGCAGGGGAGAAGACACTGCCTTAACCCTACTGCTCCTCCTCTTGGGAGGCACCTGGTCCATTATTCCAGAATCCAGGGCCTGTTCAGTTTTAGACATTTTTGCCTGTGACCTGGTCAAAGCAAAGACATCTGCAGGGATGCCCAACATTTCTGCATGAGTCCTGAGTTCAACTTCAGCCCAAGCTGAACTTTCCAAATCATTTCCAAGCAAGCATTCAACAGGGAGGTCTGCACTTACCACAACCTTCTTAGGGCCAGTTACCCCTCACCAGGAGAAATTAACAACTGCCAAGGAATGGTCTGTCTAGACATTGCTGGCATTGGTCACTTGGTACATTTCACCAAGTATGATTTGCTCAGGGGCTACAAGATCTTTTGTCACCATTGTGACACTTGCTCCTGTGTCCCTGAATGACAAAGCCTCTCTTCCATTAATTAAGGGCTGCTTTCTGCATTTGCCCAGATTACTGGGACTCACATAGAAGGACATATCTATGTCTCCATCACAGATCAGAACAGCCTGAGTTGGAACTCTGACTAAGCCAGAGTCCATCTCAGATCCCAGGGTTAACCCTACTATACCCTTGTTTGGAACACCACCACTTGGACCTGAACTAGGGGGAACAGTTGCCTTAGGGGCAATGGTGGCTGGAGTTGAGTCTTTGGTCTTTGTACAATCACTAGTCCAATGGGTTTTCTGCTTACAGATTTTACACCATGGTTTCTTTTGGCCTTTTCCTTTGTTTGATTGGGACTCCCCACCAGATGCAGATTTTTGGGGCCATTGAGAAGACTTCTGGTCTTTACCCTTTTCCCCACCCTTATCAGAGTTCTTAGAATCTTGCTTCTTAGAGTCACCACCTTGGTTCTGAACCTTCTGCCTCACCCTGGTTTTGACCCATTTGTCTGCCTTCTGACCCAATTCTTGGGGAGAGGTCAGATCAGAGTCCACCAGGTACTGATGCAACAGTTGATTTTGACAGTTGTTAAGGATCTGCTCTCTCATGATCAAATTATACAATCCTTTGAAATCACACACCTTACTGCCAAGTAACCAGCCTTCCAGAGCCTTAGTAGCACAATCAACAAAGTCAACCCAATCCTGAGTCTGTGCCTTTTGGGTATCTCTGAACTTTAACCTGTATTGTTCAGTGGTTAGGCCAAACCCTTCAATCAGAGCACTCTTCAGGACTTTGTAGTTGTCAGCATCCTCTTCTCTTACAGTGAGGAGCTTGTCTCTACCTTTGTCTTCAAAGGAGAGCCACAAGATTGCTGCCCACTGCTCCTGAGGGACCCTCTGTACCTTACAGGCCCTTTCCAGTGCAGTTATCCATTTGTGGATGTCATCCCCACTCTGGTAGGGAGGGACAATCTTGTTCAGGTTCCTATGGTGATGAGTATGATCTCTACCTCTAGGGGCACAGTTGCTGCCACCATGGGGCTCTAGCCCCAACTTTTGTGAAGCTTTCTGAAGCTCCAGGGATGCCCTGTCTAAGGTCAATTGCTCTGTCTTGATTCTGAGCTTAGCTCTCTCAAACTCAAGCAGTTGGCACTTCTTCTCATAAGAGGATGCCCTTTTATGAGAAGCAGAGGACCCTATAGAAGTACCAGAATGATTAGATTCCTGAGAAGGAGATCTTGATCTTCTTGGTAGACTATTAACCCTTCCTGGGGGAGTGAAGAGGGGGCCATTGAGGCCTTCCTCTCCTTCAGGAAGAATTAGATTTTCCAGGGGGAATCATGTTGATCCCCCTGGCCAGCATCAGAGTCTGGGTCATAGTAGTTTTCACTACCTGGCCTTTCCTCTTCTACTGCCCCACCCAACTTGCCTGCCTCATCAGACCCTTGTGTCTTTCTGAGGTCATCTAACAGCAAAGTCTCTATGAGGCATTGAGTGCTTGCATGTCTCCCTGTTTTCAGTCTCCTAGAGGTACACATGTTTCTCAATTCCTGGAATGAGAGCTTGTCATACCTAGTGGGCAAGGAGTCACTTACTTCAGGCCTTGCAGACATTCTAGTGTGGTGTGGTGTATGCACCTACCTACTCTAGTGGGTACTGAAACTCTCTTGAGTTGTAGAAAAGGGTGTGCTAAACCCTTGACACACAACTCTAAGTTCAGTAGAACTTACTGTATTCTAAACTTGATTTATATGTACCTATGTCCCTATAGTGGTTTTCAGTTAGTCACTTCAAAGAGATTATCTGGTAAAGCAATAGCAAGCTTGAATCCAACAGCTGCACACCAATGTGAGAAGTTGGCCTGGCATACGCTGTCCACTAGTTATAGTGGGCACCTTGCACCAGTCCAAACGACCTTTATTGATGATAGGTTTAAAGACAACCTTTATTGAAAGCTATCCTAGTGGTAGCTATGGAGAGCAGCCTTCAGGCTAAGTCTTGAAGGAGTATAAAGCAGCTTGGTTTACCAGATTATAACCTCTTGAATAACTAAATGAAAGGAGAACCACACAAGGTATATATAAAATATATGTATTTCTTTCTAAACACTAACTACTAATCTCTTTATGAGATTAGAGTTCAAGATACACAGTATCACAGTATTAAAATGACAGTAAATAGCACAATACACAGTGGGCTCCAGGGGGAGACCAAACCATATACTAAGAAAGTGGTATAAGAACCACGACTTGACTAGACACAGTGCCTAGAGCACGTAGAATCACTGGGACCCCAAGGAACCACCCAAGGTAGTGACACAGGAGACCCACGGGGGACGTGTGCAGTGTGAGAACACAGCCGCGAGCGCCGTAGGATTCAATGCGGAAAGTCGCGGTTGGAATTTTAAAGTTAAAGGACACTTAGGAGAGGACTTTGAGCAAACCCCTTTAGACTTAAGGGTTTCTATCGCCAACACCCACGGGAGCACCGGAGTACTTGAGTTACCTCACCCAGGGAAGCCGGGTGCATAGGCGTCAAAAGGTGTCGGGAATCGTCGTCGTTTTCAATGGCGATCTGCTGCAAAGTGCTGCTGCCGTGAAGGAGAAAAGTGTCCGGTGTGATACAAGCCTGGATTGAAGATGTGAAGAACCTGAAAGCAGAGGGGACAGAGTCTGGGTCACTAGCCAGTGACCAGGAGCGCAGCAATCGAATGCCCACCGATGTCGGGTGCTTCAGGTGCAAAGAGGTAAAGCTTGACTCTGCAGCCACGGGGTCCCGGAGATGTCAACGATGACCTGGAGCCGGATTCGAGCTGTCCCAGAAAGGATGTCGAGTGCTGGGGTGTCGCTGATCGGATTGACCACAACAAGCCTTAGCAACAGCAACCCAAGCAGGAAGAGAAAAGATGCTTCTGTGCAGATCAGCAAGGTCCTGGGGACTCCCCAGGTGATGGAGAGTCAGGGCACATCTAGAGCAACTAGGGAAGCCCAATAAAAGTTAGAGTTGCCTTCTTGGGGACCCACAGGTCAATGGACCAGGGATCGCAAAGGGACCTCAAGAGGAATCACAAAATGGAGGCCCACAGAACACTCATTGAGTGTAGGCCTGCAATCTTCGGTGCATTTACTGCTCGGGGTGAGGGCTACAAGTACCCCAAAGCTCAGTCTCAGGGGTTGCCAGAAAGCTGATGCTTCTGCAAATGGTTGCGGTGTCCAGGGGTTCGGGTTGCATGGTCTTCCACGAGGGATACGGGCCTCAGACTTGCTGTGGGCACAGATCAACCTCAGAGCCCTAGGAAAACCCACCTCCTTTGTGACAATATTCTTCGGAGTCTGTCGGAGCTCGGAGATGCCAACCGGTCAGTTGCGTTAAAGGTGCCTGCCTTGCAGGGGAGCAACTCCTTTACTCCAAGGGAGATTCTTCAGTCGTCCAGTGTCGTGCAGATCATTGAAGTACTTGGTTTCTGGTATCAGAGTTTAGTCCAGGTGTAATCTAAAGTCCTGTAGTCAGGGTTTCCTACTTTATACCCAAGGAAGGGGTGGGACAAACTCTGGGGACCCACCTATGGGAGGGTCAGGAAAGAGGGGTGGCTACACCCATTTCCTTTGTCCAGTTTTGTGCCAGAGCAGGGGCTGTGTGCCCCTGCAACTGGTTTGAGCTGGACTATGCACAGGGACACCAAATGTGCCCCCAGTGCAGACTTCATAGCACTCTGAGAGTGCACCCACCCAGTCCCAATACACTAGAGCCTGTCTGGGAGGTGGTCACACCTCCCTGTGACAGGAAACCTATTATCCAAGCCTCCCCTGCCGGAGTTTCGTCCAGCAGCAGGAGGGCAGACTCGTGTCTGTGGCTGCAGCATCCATTTTGTGATGCCAGGGCTCTGTTAGCTGGTACCGGGTATACCGGTGCTGCCATGTCTCTCCTCTAGAAGGGTGGGATCATACTCCCACACCAGTTACTGGTGTGGGGTATGATTCCAAGGTGTTTGACACCAAACACAACAGTTTTCCATGCAGCCACTCCAAAGTTAGCATTTACCGTTTGGTTATAATGCACTTAAGAGTATATGGTCTGGCTGCATCACAAACAACCCCGGAATTAAGATTCCGAAAGCTGCAGAGGGGCTCTGCTCATGCATGGGCACCCTCTCACATGAAACCCAGCACCCTGCCTTCAGGATTGTTAAGGCCTGCCATAGGGGTGACTGATAGGTTTACATGTGCAGTGATATGGAGAGATATAAGGAACCTATATCTCAGTAAGGGGTGAATACACCACCTTACACAGGCTGCTGTAGCAGACCTGTTGTGTCATTTTAAAAGGCTTCCCAGGGGTGGCACAATACATGCTGCAGCCCCTGGTAGGCCTCTGGGGTACCTATGCCCTGGGTACATAGTATACCATATACTAGGGACTCACAAGGGTACCCCAGAATCCAATCTGGAGTGTACCTAAAGTACAGACAGTCAATTTAGAGTAGAAAGCAGATAGTCTGGGGTCCTGATTAGCAGGGCCACAGTCTGGCTAAGTCGAAAAATAATGAAACATCAGCAAAAAGTGGGGGTAACTATAAGAAGCAGATCCTACTCTCCTACACCTTGACATATCAAAGGGAGTTTGGTACTCAAGCATGTTGGAAATCATGCATGACACATCATCCTGTATTCCGCTGAGTCTCCAGTTTTCAGAAATGTCTGGAAAGATATGTTTCTTTAGATGCTGGCCAAATCCTGGCACAAATGCTAAAGAGTTCCCTAAGGGAATTCACTGTTCATACACATAGAAAACCCACAAATACTTGATAACCTCACACTACGAAATCGCAGGAGAAAACAGATATGGATTAAGTCTTGTCTAGGATATGTTCCTGCATGACGGAGACTTGAAGGAATTATTCTGTTATGAAAACAATTGCTGAAATTCTGTCAAATGTTTAGTACTTTCTCTGACCAGTCAGTGAGGGCAAGGGTAGGCCAGCTTGCATTATTAGTTTCCTTAGGTGGTACAGAATTTGAAAATACATATTTAGTATACATTCCCTATATTCCAGAACTTGATAGTGGTCATCAAATGAACAGTGCACCGTAAAGAAGTATTCTTCCATACGTTAGAGATCTGTGCTTATGTCACGTAATTTGTTGCGCAGACTACAGTCCCTATATTTTTGGTAATGACAGACTCCAGACATTCAGAGCAACATTTCCTTCAGTAGTGTACCAAGATTTAGTTTTGTCCATTTAAGAAATGCAACACAATATTACAGCAGATTTGTTAAAAATGAACAGATCTCCACAATTTCATTATGTCTTCAGGTTGAAATGAGATATTAATGTGGTGTTTGCAACAATATGGTGCCAAGTATTTGCCAAAAATAAAAGTTGGGGTGGGTTTACAAAGAGAGCAAAGAGATACATGTGTTTGAACTACCTAAAACCGATTTATGGAAAAAAAGCTCCAACACTGCAGTGCATAAACATGCTGGCAGTGAAAGGGTTAATAATGTAAGATCGTTAGTTTCTGTTATTTACTGGTATTGTTTTTAATATTCTGCATAAGTTGTGCATTTGGAAATGTATAGTCTAGTCTTAACGGCAGGGTTGCAATGACCAATTCCAGGGCCTTTTTGGTTTCATTTTGTGAGTATAACTTTATTGTAACTTGGTCTAAGGTTGTTTCAGAAGCTTTTTTAAACATATTTCTATACTCTTCTTCTATTGTAAAGCCAGACTGAGTCCTGTGCAAAAACATCTGTGGGTGACCAAACCCTGCTGCACACTGAATTTCGGCATGCAAAAGGGAACAGGATGTAGAGCTTGACCTATGACCAGGCTCTGCTCGCAACCTTCAAAGAGCGACCAAGGTCAGAACGCAGCCGACAACCCGTGAGCCAATCCCAATAATAGGCAACCACTGCTGCATACACCTACCTGCTGTGTGTCATAGCAGTTGGGCACAGAACCGGGTTGAAGCTTGGGTATACTCCTTGTATCTATTATTCTTTACCTCTAACACAATGGTTTTATTTGTATGCCTGCATTAAAACTGATTGCAGGCAATGAATATAATGTTTATGAAAATCGTTCTATTTTTTACGATAAATGGAGATTCTAAAAAGAAAAGGTTTTTGAAAGTTCTTTGCATTTTTTTTTACAATTTATGGGGCCGATTCACAGAACTAATCAGAGACAAAATCCTAAACTTACTACTTCTGGTATTCACAGAAGGCACTTACGGTTTTTGGTATTAACAGAAATCACTTACGACTCCTAACTTTACGTCCGCAGTCGGGCCGGAATCTCCACACCTGGACCGTACTCTCCGGCTAGGGCCGTACTCTCCGGCTCGAGCCGTAATCTCCGGCTTGTGCTGCATAAAGTGTCATCAGTGGGCTGGAATGCAATTTTTGCAAAAAGGAACATTAGGAATGTGTGATAAATGGTAGAGGAGGTCACGAAAAATAGTCTGGCCAGGGGAAAGGGTATGGCCAGACACTACATCATAACCCAGAAATGTTTGCTCCTTTCTATCATGGTACATGCAGTGCACAATTTGCACTCCTCTCAGTGTTGACTGCTGTGTCAACATTACAGTCAACACGAAAGGGAGCGCCCTTAGTGTTGACTGTGGTGTTGACACTACAGTCAACACTGAGGGGAGAGCAAATTGTACCATGATACAAAGGAGCAAACCTTTTTGGGTTATGATGTGGTGTCTGGCTATACCCTTTTCCCTGGCAAGACTATTTTTCATGACCTCCTCTACCATTTATAACACATTCCTAATGTTCCATTTTGCAAAAATTGCATTCCAGCCCATTGATTACACTTTATCCGGCCCGAGCCGGAGATTACGGCTCGAGCCGGAGAGTACGGCCCTAGCCGGAGAGTACTCTCCGGGTGCGGAGAGTACAGTCCGAGTGCGGAGAGTACGGTCCGGGTGCGGAGATTCCGGTCCGACTGCGGACGTAAAGTTAGGCGTCGTAAGTGATTTCTGTGAATACCAAAAATCGTAAGTGCCTTCTGTGAATACCAGAAGTAGTAAGTTTAGGATTTTGTCTCAGATTAGTTCTGTGAATCGGCCCCTAAGTTTTTTTTGTTTAAACTGTTTTTGAAGAAACGAACGTGGAGAACAACCACTTTACCAAGAAAACAAAAATTGGTGGGCTGCTTCTGCTGAAACAAAGTCTTCTTCTATCAGTACCAAATGTTAATTTCAAATCCAGTGCAAATGAGTGCCATCCTCATAGTGTCTTGATGTTTATGCATAATCTTTGCAGAATGTTGCTTGGTACTTTGCTAGTGGAAGCGCTCCTTTTATTTAAACTTTTATCTTTCTTTCCCTGCCATGGATGACTTTGTTCCTGACTTAGAAATTAACATGGTGTTCTAATGCTGCCCCCTCCCCAAGCCATTACATGCCCCAGAAACCCCCTCATAAGGGGCCTTAGCCGCTCCTGGGTGGGTGCCCACCTGGATACCCATCAAACAACACATTGGGGTTGTGGGAGAAGACCCAGAGCCCCCATGATCATGCCGACTCCCCACATAGATTCTGGGTGCTGTGGGAGCAATGTGAGTTTTCCTGGATGCAAGAGCATGGGCAGGGAAACAAATGCCTGGTCTTACCCAGCAGAAGCATTTTTAAAGATCCCGCTAATTGGGAACTGGCATGTCTTCCCTACCCAGGTTTCTGCATTCCGGGTCTACGTCATCGTTGTTGATATGGTGGCAGCCAATCAGACCTTAGCATAAGATCAGTCGGGTCCGTGGATCCTCCACCGCTTGAAATACACATAGGGCCATATTCTCAAGAACGGCGATAACATTATCGCCGCTTTAGCGGCAGGAAACTGCAGCTAAAGCGGCGATAAAGCCCCTTATCGCCGCTTTAGCGGCAGTTTCCTGCCGCTAAGTTCTTGAGAATATGGCCCATAGTATTTGAACATTTACTCAAAAGCTACTGAAAGGATTTTCACCAAATCGTAAAAATACCACTTTCAGGACCAAGATCTAGCTTTCTGCCTTATTTGGTGTAAATACGTTCAGGCATTTGGGCTGCAGCTGTGTCTAAAGTTCCTATGGAAAAAACAATTTAAAAAAAATGAAAATGAACCCCCCCCCTTTCTCAGCCCCCACTTGACAGATCACCCCAAAGCGTACCCTGCACAAACTAGCCAGGAATTAGCATTTTTTTAAATGTTTCATTAAGATTAGTAAAACGGCGCCAAAGTTGTTAGCAAATCAAAAAATTGAAATTTATAAGTGAAATATCCATAATGTAATCATTAGATGTCTTCTGTTTTGTAAGAGGTCTCTGATTTAAATTATAATCTATTAACAGTTTTAATCCATTTTATTTAAATATACTACACAATAGTTCTGATTTTGTATAGATGACACCTTTGTAATCCTATGTCAGTTTGTAAATCAACAAGTTTGGAAGAATCATTTAATTTGGTAGATTCAAATATTTTCATATAGACAACAGAGGATTCAGGAAACGTATTTTAATATGTTTTAAAGAAAGTTTCAAAACATATCTGACTGTAATGTTTTTTTCAGTGAGAAGGGACATTTTCCCAGTTTGATCAATTTAGAACTCAATTGTCCAGCTAGTCTTCTGCCTCAAAAGCAGGAACATGTATCAGAGGTTAGATCTACCTTGAGCAGGCTCCTTTCAAGAGCCCTGTGTAAATTATAGCACTATGTGTGTAGTGGCAGCTGGCCCATATGGGTGTTAAGGCTCCTCCCTCTTTTTTTTCTGCCCCATTCCTTTTATATCAATAATGAATAATAGCCTAATGTTCACTATAGGTATAATTAAAAATAAATTGAACATTGTTTGAAATGAGAAGAAGTAGAAGCCTCAGAGAGTGAAACTGTTTCATGCCAAGTGCAGGGCACATAGCGATGCCTGTGTCAGCCATCTAAAAGATGTCCAGGGCTGGTGAATTCCAAGCCTTGGCCTGTTGTGTCTCACATGGCAAAATATAGCCCCATTAGCAATGTGCTGCATAGTCACTGGTAAAGGTAACTCTGCGAGAAATTCTTACAGTTTTTAAGCATAGAGAGTAAACGTTACTGTTACTATCGGTTGGCATTCAGCTACTTGGTGCTCCAGCCCAAGCTTGCTGCTTAGGAGGAGATGAGAGGATTTAAATTACTTCAATGAAAACACTAAAAACCGGAAGTTGACATGGACAGGCTTGGGAAAATGTTCTGAGCATAAAGCCAGAAATGTGTAGGCCTCAGATTAGAAGCTTGGTGGTGCAGAAAAAAATACAACCACCTAAAGTCAAGAAATGGAGCACCATTCAGTTTGGTAATCAAGATAGTGTGCAGAGAAATTTCTGTGTTTATTATGAGATGTTAATATTAATTTGCATTCTTAACCTTGTTATGGCAACCCGTCACTTGGTTTACTATAGAAATCCAGCAGCACAATCACATAAAACGAAATTAACACATGTTTAGTGGTAACTGGATTTAAATCCCACATGATGCAACAGATGGCACCTCATATGCCTCACTCCTGTCTCTATAACAGTGACATTCTTACTCAAACATGTTCTGTTTTTCCGATTCTGCTAACTGGGGGAGTTGTTTTGTTTTATTTTTGTATGCCTTTCTAAACGACCAGCTTAATAAGCAAAAGCTTTCTGGGTTCTCAGTGGCACACATGGGTAGTTTTCTCAATCTCTTATGTTGTTTGGGCACTAGTCGCCCAGTTAAACAGTTGTCTAAATACAGGTCATCAATGGATAGCTGTTACTAACCATGGTTAACTCATGTTTGGGTATGAACATAGTAACTGGAACAGAGATGCATTGTTTTCTGTGGTTAAATTGGGGGGACAGGATGGAAAGTTTATTGAAGCTTCTCTCTCGCTGTTATATCATCTGTTAGGCACCCCCAAATTAAAATTGCATATCACTTCTCCCTCCTCTTACATGGTTTATGTAATTCAAGCCAGTGTGTGGGCCTTTGTCAGGAAGTGGATTATTAGTTGAAGTGGATAGTAGTCCTCTTCAAGCAATAATGGTACTTTTCCTCATTAGGTCAAGTTAGGTCTCAGCAATTTAAACCTCAGCTCAACAGTGGGTAGCTGTAGCACAGAGCAGACAGGCTTAACTTTATGGAAATGTGTAAAGCATTCATCAGTACCAAACCAGTTAGAAAATTGGAAAGATAGCACAATAAAAATCCCACTCCGATTTATAAAAATAAAGATAAATTTAATGACCAAATCAATACCAAAATGACGAAAATCAGATGTAGGGAACCAGTGATTTGATTTTTCAAAGTTTTAGATGTTTCTAGTGCCAGAAAGCACAAAGCACCAACCAAGGGTATCTGGTCACTCCAGACCAAGTCAAAGTCAAAGTTAAGGCCAACCGTGATGGAGAGTGGGTCTGACACAGGCACCAGGTTTCCACCTTCTGACTTAGAAACTATTTTGGAAATCAATGTCCTTTCGGCAGGGCAAACAATCAAATTGAATCCGACTGGTGATGCAGCGTTAGTTACCGGGGCTTGGTGGGGGTTCGGTGGTAGCCTTTGGCTCTTTTAGCAAAAATCATTGAAAAAGTTTCTAAGTCCTACCTTTTAGGGTTAGACAGCGGGATTACACTTTGACCCTTATCCAAGCACCCCAGGACCCTAGATACACCACTTGAGGGTCAGGACTCACTCAAGGGGAAGCCACAACCAGCATCCAGGGAAAATCCATTAGGACGGTCAATAGGGCTCTTCAGGAAGGTGGGATTCTTGCAGCTTTTTATGACCTTGTAGCTTAAGAGAAGGCTAGCCAACTAGCTCTTTGAGTCCACTCTTCTGCCCTCAGTTCAAGTGGGAGCAGGTCCAGCTATTGGGGCCTTGCTCCACAGGTTACAGTAGGTGCAGTCCTCTTTCAAAAGTCAGGGTTCAGCAAATAAAGTCATTCTTTTGTCTTCCTCAGGATCAGCAGTTTTCTGAGGTAGCTATCCAGGGGTCCAACTCTAATGCATGGCACTAGCCTGTGGGTGGGGGTGACTCCATAAACAGTAGGACAAAAGCTCCCAGGGGCAACCCTACCAACTTTGATATAATTTCCTGTGGGTTATGTGGTTATGTTATGTTGATTTGTATAGTGCACTAAAGCCCCCCCCAAGGGTATCCAGGCACTTGCACAGGTGTGTAGGTGTGTGGTCCCCAAGGTACTTATACAAAACACCAGGTCTTCAGCTTCCTAGGAACTAAAGAAATTAGGAGGAGGTGGTTCCATGTCTTGGGTGCAATGTAGGAGAATGAACGACCTCCAGTTTTGGTTTTGCAGATGCGGGGAGTGTGTGCGAATGAGACAGAGCGTAGGTGTCTGGTTGTTTGTGAAGGTGTATGCAGCTGTTCATGTATTCTGGTCCTGTGCTGTGTAGGACTTTACATGTGTGTGTGAGAAGTTTGAATTGGCTATGCTTATTACTGGGGAGCCAGCGAAGCTTCCTGAGGTGTGTTGTGAGGTGTGATGTGGTTGCGGAGTGGGAGATCAAGCATGAGTCTTATGGCAGTGTTCTGGATGGTCTGGAGTCTGTGTAGGAGTTGTTTGGAGATTCCAGCATAGCGAGTGTTGCCGTAGCCCAGCCTGCTGGTGATGAGTGCTTGGGTGATGGTCCATCTGGTGTTCCAATGCAACCATTAGATTATCTTTCACAGCATGTGTAGGATGTGGAAGCAGGGGGTGCACACTGCATTGACTTGAGCTGTCATGTTGTGCTTGTCATTTAGGATGATCCCTAGATTTCTTGAGTGGTCTGTGGGTGTGGGTGTTGGTTCTAGCTCTAACGGTCACCAGGTGGGGTCCCATGGGGAGGTCTTGTTGCCGAGGACCAGTACTTCCGTCTTGTCGGAGTTGAGCTTCAGGCAGCTGATTCGCAAACAGTCTCCTACTATGGTCGTGCAATTGGTTAAGTTGGTTCTGTGGTGGTTGTCTTGTCTGTCAGGGACAGGATGAGTTAGGTGTCATTGGCGTAGGAGATGCCTGTAATGTCTTGTGATCAGATGATGTTGACGAGCGGTGGCACGTATATGATGAAAAGGGTGGGGCTGAGGGACGATCCCTGTGGGACTCTGCATATCAGTTTCTTGGTCTCTGATGTGAAGGGTGGCAGCCTGACTCTTTGGGTTCTTCCTGTGAAGAAGGACCAGATCCATTTGAGAGCAGATCCTTGTATGTCAATTTTGTGGAGTCTTTTGATGAGGGTGTTGTGGGAGATAGTGTTGAAGGCTACCGAGAGGTCAAGCAGGATGAGGGCCGCTGCTCCTCCTCAGTCCAGGATGATTTAAATGTTGTCAGTGGCCACAATGAGTGCTGTTTTGGTGCTGTGGTTCTTTCAGAATACGGATTGAGTGTTGTCGAGATGATGGTGAAGTTAAGGTGTTTGTGAGTTGCTTGTTGATGGCCTTCTCAATCACTTTGGCTGGTTAGGAGAGCAGGGAGAGGGTCTGGCTCTAAATAATCCCACAGTGCCCTGCTTGGCCAAAATCCAACATACCAGAATCTTTTTTCCCTTGGTCAGAGCTTTGGTATACCCATCAGATGGGTCTAGGGAAATGAAGAACTCCCCTGCAAACCAGTTCTGGCACAATATACCCCCCCGGGATTGGTACCACTCTGGCTATGTGAACAATGGCAGGGGTAGGCCTAGGTGTGAGTTAGCCTGTGCTAGGGACTTCCACCTTGAGGTTTGTACAGTTGCTAGACACATCCTCCAGGCCATCCTGGAAGAGGCCACACCACTTCATAACCAAAAACCCTTTGTTCCCTTTCCTGAGAGCAATTCACAGCTCCCAGCAGACTGCCAGGTGACAGTTGGGAATGAGCTCTGAAAGGGCTTCTTGAGTCTTTTAGGCAGAAAAATGGCGACTTTCTAGAAGTGGATCCAACTTTACCATCAGATTGGATTTTAGGTTCCTATTCATTTGAGTCTTAGAATCATGGTTCTAGCTATTTCCAAATGGAATTTGTACATTGTAAAGTGTTAAAATGTAACCCAGTGATTTTCTATGGGAAAACCAGTCTTGCCAAAGTGAAAAACGACTTTAGAGATTTTTCACTGGCAGGATATATAAAATGTAAGTGCCCATGTCCTACATAAATACCATGCACCCTGCACTATGAGTATTTAGGTCCTATCTCAGAGGTGACTTGTAAGTATTTAAAAGGAAAGTCTAGGTCTGGCAAATGGTTTCTTTATGAACATCAATGCAAAGCTCCAGGCCCGGCCTTCCGCGATGACTGCAGGATCTTTGCGCAACTGCAACGACCGTGCGCGATTCCTGGCCGGCTCTTTGTGCTGCTTTGACGGATACCCATGATGCTCTCCTGCTCCTCAAAGCCCCTCCCACCCCGAATTGAACCCTTTGCCCTGGACTGAGAAGGTAACTCTTTCAGCTGGACTAATCTAGCCCCTGTATCCGACCCATGCTCCATCGCGGTCATCCTGAACTTGTGATTTTTCCAGGTCTTGCACGACTAGAGTGCCCCGAATGGCACTTTGTTCTTTTAGGTACTATTTTCAGCGAACTTTTAAAAATTACATTGCTCCGTTTCTACTGATTGAATTTTTGTCATTTTGGTCTTGTTTTATTTATTACATTCTACTCTATTTTTCTAAATTGGCTTGGTATTTTTCTTGTGTTGTGTTGTCACTTTATTACTGTTTGAGGTACTGCATACATACTTTACACATTGCCCCTAGGATAAGCCTGACTGGGTTTCACCCCCCCCTCCCCCACAACCAGTGAACCCATTTTCTTACATACACATTCAGGCTGCAGAGGCAGACAAGAAGGCATGCTTTGCACGTTCAGTTTAGTGGTCAACAATAGGTGCGGCAGTTCACTAGTGACATTTAACTTACAGGCCCTTGGTACACTGAACACCATTTGCTAGGGACTTACGCTTAAGTTCAATATGCCAGTCAGTTCTTCATGTTTTTAGGAGTCATAGCACATACAGTGGGCACTGGGCAGCAGCAAATCTAGCAAAAGGTGTGGTGGGGGTGACCACGCAATAGGTCATTTTCTTACAGCGTTTTATTTTTTGGGGGGTTCTGTTGACCAAGACCAAAATAATTAACAGAACAGACACTGGACTTTCAAGTTAGCCCATTTGGTAGAGCCAGTCTTCTAGACTCCCAAAAAAATCATCCAACACTGGCTGCTCATGCATGGGACTGTTTCAAAGTAATTCCATCCTTCAACAAGATAATCAGCAGGATCTTTTTTCCAGCAAGCCATCCTCTCCCTTTGCATACTTAAGCCTTTTCAGACAATAAGGGCCAACAGAGTAGGCCCCCAATGGTTTGCTACTGGCTCCACAGTAGACCAAAGGCTTCTGTGGGCCTAGAATGCTTATTAGACAAGCTGGTCTAAGCATAGTAAGAAGCTGTTAGTTCAACAGTTACTACCGCAAAAGCCAGGGTGAAATACGCATCACTAGACCGAAGAATCGTCCTGTCTTTCTCACGTTAAGACTCAAATAATTGCAACAGGACACCAAATGGCATTATAAAGGAAGATAAGTGCATGAAATGAACCTACCTTTGATTTAATTCTCAGTAGTTCTTGTATCCAACATCTTCCCATGCTACAGCTTCACATAATTCAAAAACTATGAGACAACACTTCTGGTCAAGGAAATCTCGAGGCCATTTGCGGTTCCAAAAGGAAGAGTTGAGGTCTCTATTTGAAAGCACAACCTCCCTTGGGGGCTCCGAAGCAGGGCCGGACTGGGAACCAAAATCGTCCCTGGCAAACTGCTCGGCCGGCCCCCGAGTGTGGGGGGCGGCTAAGCTGTTTGCTAGGGCCAGTTTCAGCCGATTTTGTTACAGGGGGCCGATATTGACGGCCCGGTAACAAAACGGCCCACTAGGGGCCCAAAACTGGCCCCCATTCTAGCATCCCACCGGCGAAACGCCTGGTGCCCGCTACGGCCAGTCCGGCCCTGCTCCGAAGGAGTACCTCCACCTGATACTTTAAGGACATTCCACACCTTCTATACGAAAAATATGGGGCAATTCCCTGCAGTTAACTGATCCAGAGAGTCAAAGACGTTATACCCAGTGAACAAGGGCAGAAATGAGAGTGAGCACTCTATACTTACTCGCAGCGCCCTGACAGAGGCTCCTCTTTACCCTCCTTCAATGACTGGACTGTTACTGAAACCACAAAGGTAAATAGTTCATGGGTTCATCTGAATTTCAGGATAATTCCAATCTTCCATTGAAAAATAAAGAATTCGTTCTGATCTTCCACTAACTTCAAAAAAGTTAAACTACATTTTGAAAGTAGAGAATTAGGGGGGCGTGGTCTGGCCGCGGAGCAAAATGGCTGCCTGAGACGGGAGCTCCGCCGGGAGAGGAGCATTCGACGAAAACAGCGCACTCACCTGTAATATAAAGGCTGACATTTTGACGACCTCTACGCCACCGGAACCTCTGACACCGTTTCATTTGGGCTCCAAAGCTGTACGTGGCCCAGTATGGTGTATTTGGCTGTGGCGGTCTCCTGAGACGAGCGTGACGTCGGCTGGCCTTCATCGCTGGGGAAATCCTCAGTCCTCGCATGCGCAGAGGCCGAGGCACCTCTAATTGCCTCCGCCCCTCTGAGAGCATCTTTGCTGTGTTTCTCCAATTACGGGCGGAGCCATGAGGAAAGTTTGCCTATTCAATGAATTGCTACTACAACAGCCTGGAAATTCACACGACAGACCTATAATGGCTAGCAATATACTACATGAGGTGAATTTAACAATATAAAAATGGTATTCTCTTTTATTCTGAATATACATTCTGCTACCTAATACAGCACTTAATGCCACCTATCAAGCCATTTGTAGAGGTTATTTTCTGAGGAGAATGTGAGGTAATTTAGCCTTTAATAATCAAGGTACCCTCAGACCTCATGTATAAAGGCACCAGAATATTTATGACTACCTTCGTTCCGCTGCATACGCCTTTTACATATGCCTGCCAGTGAATTTTTGAGGAAAGTTTGTCTCTCTACTGGTATATGATAGCTCTGAAAATAATGTGGTAGTTCTGGAGTGCTGTATGTCATACAAAGGGAGATGAATCTACTTGCTTAATGGAATGTAATTCTTGAGCATATCGTATTGCATAACATACCGTTTAATACAGCGTATCAGCCTTTATAAATTTACTGGACTTTGTGACATTTCTAATTAACTGAGAAAGGTATAACACAAAGTAGCACGGTCAGAATTAATAGTCATTTCTAGCTTCTGTCAATAGCGACATCAATATTCTGAAGTTTTATCTTTTAACAATCACTCTCCATGAAATATACTCAACAATTGAGGCCAACCAACAAAGATAAGGACTGAAGAGCTAAATCTTGTATTTATAAACGCTGCTCCATAGTTCTTGTGCTGATTACTTCCCTTACGGTTATTGTTAGCCTCAATAATATTCATAGTGTCATTTTGGAAAAGCATTACAGAGCGCTAAAATACGTATTTGTACATTAATAGGAGATTTGATCTTAATGTCAAACAACAAACACAGGAGTATCCCCTCTACACCACTTTTATTTGCTGAAGTTCTTAAGCAATCAAATAAAATGCCTACGAAAGGAGCTACTCCCTTCACAAAAGAAAAACCTCAGAGTATCAACGCCTCTCCACAAGGAGATACAATGAATCGCATTCTACAAGAAATTTCTACTGTCAGTCGACGCCTGGAAGACATGGATGCTAATATATCATCTTTGGCAGCTGAGACCAAAAGTATTAGAGCAGAACTTGTGGGATTTCATACAAAAACTAACGGATTAGATCTTATACTAACAACAGTGGAAAATCGTCTTGACAAAGTGCAAAACAAGGATCAAGAGCTATTATTTCTTTGCAGTAAGCTCGTTGACTTGGAAGATCGTAGTAGAAGGGACAATGTTCGCTTCTTCGGATGTCCAGAGACCATTGAAGGTCAAAATGCTAGACTATTTTTATGCGATGTTCTCCCAAAACTGACTGGTATTACCGTTGATCCTCCATTAGAAATACAAAGAGCTCATCGCATTGGTCCTCCGCGAAAAGATCAAGCAGCTAGACTGAGCCCACTTATTGCTTGCTTCCTGAGGTATGAACAAGTTAGACAACTACTAACCACAGCACGTTCACAAGGTTCATTCTCACATAATGGTCATATCATTTACATGGCTGCAGACTTCTCTAAAGAGAACAACGAAAGATGCAAAGCATTCCTCGCCATCAGACCTCAGTTACGACAAATGGACATCAAATATGGTCTATTTGAACCAGCTCGTTTTCGTATTACCAAGAATGGAGACTCTAGAGATTTTTATGACCCGGCAGACTTGCAACAATTTCTGGATCAGATGAAAATACAAGACATGGACATACAAGATACTTCAACCGATCACGCTCATACAGGCCTGGGTCTTCCACAACAAACACTTGATAATAAAAGGCGTAGTTTTAGCACTCCACGGCACAGAGGAAGAGACCTTGAAAGATCTGCTCGTACCCAAGATAACAAATCTTCAGCGTTGCATACTGTTTCTGCGTTCACACAAGATCAGCATAGAGATAAATCTCGCTCTCCTCTTAAATCTATCTCAGACGCGGACTGATAACAGTAGTCTACCAGCACTTAGTTGATGACAACAATTCATTTTGTTCAAGTAACAATGAGATAAATAATGTATTAATTATTTGCATTTCCATCATTAGAATACGGTTGACTATTCAGTTTAAGGTTATATCCTGAAAATATGTTCAAATTTCATGTATTTGAATGTTATCTTTAATTATTATACTATATTAAAATGTATCATTTTGATAGACTGTTATATTATGATATATTATACAGTACTGTTTAATCTAATTTTTATTCCTTAATGCATTCTATTTAGCATATTTATTCTATTTATTCAACTAATTCCTAACTTATAAATACCTATACATCATAATGAATACTCTCATATTTAGTTTTAAAAACAGAAAAATTTATTATATTTGCAAAATGTCATCCACATTATAGCTTAACTAATTTCTCATATTGTATTATATAGGTACTTTTAATTCTAAAATAGATTTAATGTATTATTATAATTCACATTATAGTAAGATATATATATTCTCTAGGAAGGGCCGTAATTGGTATCCTTTTGTCGGGGCTCTTCTCCACGGTGGTGCCCTAAGAGAAATAGACCCGCGGTTAACAGTTTAGGGTTTTCAGTGCTTGAATTTCTACATATCTATTTACGTACTCTATTCACATTCTCTTTCATATCCTTACTCTATCTATACATTTCTCACTCTAACACTTTAAATAATCTTCGTTCAGCTGAATATACATATCTTTGTTAAAAACCAGGGGCTCCCTTTCCTATTCTTAACCTTTCCCCTCATACCTATCTTTCTGCATCCTCTCATTTCATTGTTTCAAGACACCCCTCTCATCTCTAAAATCATATAAGCCTGCTTTTAAAACTTGCTCAAATTCACTCGTCTGCTTTAGGCATGTCTAGCACAATGAACACACGTCCCCTTTCTGTAATAACGTGGAATGTACATGGTCTCACTCATTATATCAAAAGGAAAAAAGTATTATCATATCTTCAATCTAAAAAGGCGGATGTGGCATTACTTCAAGAGACACATTTAGATGCACTGGAATCAGAAAAGCTATGTAGAAAATGGGTGGGTAAGGTGATCCATAGTAGTGTACAGAAGGGTGAATCTACAAACACAGGTCCCACCCACAAGTGTGGAGTAGCAATTCTCATTCGCAAATCTCTCCAAGTTACGATATTAAAGTTATGGCCAGACACTGACGGTCGTTATGTATTCACCAAACTGCTTATAGGAGATACTTATATTTGCATAGGATCAATTTATGCCCCAACAGGAACCAAAAAAGCATTCTTCCTTCTTCTGAATCGCTTATTAACAGAGATAGGTGCCTCACAATACCTCATAGGGGGTGATTGGAACATAGTAAGAGATCCAATTTTAGATAAAACAGGCCCTCTAGACAAAAACAATGCAGTAGACATGGCATTAATGGATGACATACTAGCGGATAATGGTTTAATCGACCATTGACGTCTTTCCCATCCATCTGATACTGAATATACATTCTCCTCTCCAACTCATGGCACTTTGTCTCGTCTGGACTATTTTTTACTGTCCCAAGGGCTGGTCCAATCAATCCATGAATCCTGCATCTTGGAAGCAGCATTATCTGATCATTCCCCGGTTTCTCTGGCTCTGGAACTTGGTATACCTAAGCCAGCACGCAAGCCGTGGCGTATGAACATACAGCGACATAAATCTCCTGAAGGTAAATCTCAATTACAAACATACTTTCACGATTACCTCTCCATAAATCAGGGTTCTGTGACTTCAAGTAGAGTAATGTGGGCTGCTTAAAGCAGCATTAGCCAACAGACGGATTGCTGCACAACAAAAGGAACTAGAGCAAGACATAGTATTATATACCCGCTTATATACCACATCACCAACTTTACAAAACCGTAAATCTCTAGAACGAGCCCGAATGGCACTAAATGGCCTCTTTACATCCAAGGCAGAATTCGCCCTCCAACGAATGAAAAGGAGATACTACGAACAAGGAGAAAAGGCAGGCCGGTTATTAGCAGCAAAACTAAAACAAAGAGAAGCAGCTATGGCCATCCCAGCTATTAGGTTATCTCAGGGTAGCATACTTACCAAGCCACAAGGCATAGTAAATGAATTTGCTTCTTTTTACTAATCTTTCTACACACCAGGGCCACAAATAGATTCAGAAGGACTGGTTACTTTTCTTTCAAAGGTAGATTTTCCCCGTCTTTCTGATGAAGGTAGGGCCCTTCTTGAGGGAGAGATTAGTAGGGATGAGATTGCGTATGCAATATCCAAATTGCCATAACACAAACCCCCGGAGAAGATGGCTTTCCAGCTGAATTTTATCGTTGGACTGGGAATAATATTATTGAATCTCTCCACAATGCATTTCAAGAGGCAGAATGTAATAATTCCTTTGGTCCCCTCTCAAATAAAGCAATAATTGCAGTACTCCCTAAACCTGGCAAGGATCCTCTAATTTGTGCCAGTTACCGTCCTATTTTACTTTAGAATTGCGATATTAAAATATTTGCCAGTATTCTAGCTTCCCGTCTTAAGAAGGTACTACCTTCCTTAAACCACCCAACCCAAGTGGGATTCGTTCCAGGACGTTCATCTAGGAATCACTTACGCACATTGGCACATACACTATGGTCTGCCAAAAGCCTTTCACAAGACGCATTAGCCTTGTCATTAGACGCTGAAAAGGCCTTTGACCGTATTGAATGGGAATACCTCTTCAAAGTACTGGAACGCTTTGGACTAGGGGATCAGTTCATTAATAAAGTAGGTCTCTTATATGACAATCCCTCTGCACAAGTAAATTGTGGGGGTTTTCTATCTGATCCATTTCCAATTCGAAGAGGAACCTGTCAGGGATGACCTTTATCCCCACTTCTTTTCCTTTTAGCAATGGAACCCTTAGCGGCCACCATACGCCAATAAGATAAAGTCACAGGAATACGCCTCCCTATAGGTGAATCCAAACTCTATTTATATGCTGACGACAATCTCCTCACTCTCACAAATCTCTCTCACTCCCTCCCATCTTTACTCCAAATTATAGACAATTTTTCCTCCTCAGGTTATTAAATAAACTGGGACAAAAGTGAAGCTTTACCCATTTCCGATGGAACTACGAAAGCGGCCATACATGGTTTCCCTTTCCATTGGCAACCTTCGCACATTAAATACTTGGGTATTCTAGTAAATAAAGGTATGGATTGCATGATTACAGATAACCTAAATCCATTGATTACTCAAATGCAACGAGATTTTGATAAATGGAAAACCCTAAAACTTTCCATGTGGGGCAGAGTTCAAGCTGTTAAAATGGTCACTCTCCCCCATTTTTTATATACTTTAGGTAAGCTTCCTCTGAATATTCCCTTATCTACGTTGAGACTAATAGACTCCAAAATAAATCCTTTATATGGGGCTCAGCAAAACCTCGCTTAGCTGCAGCTAAACTGAGAGCTCACCACTCTTATGGGGGACTGAGTCTTCCATCCATTGAACATTATAATTTAGCATTACAGATTTCTCAGTTATCATACATGCTACCAGGGATTTCTGATATTCCACAGTGGGTCTATATAGAACAACACCTCTTATCCTCGGGTCCAGGTATTTCCGCCTAATATGGTCCTAAAATTAACCGTCAGAAACCCAAAACCCAATTTTATTAGCTATGCTTAAATCCTGGCAGCGGGCACATCGATTATTAGCCTTAAACCCAAGTATTCATGAAAAGGCACCTATATGGAACAACACTAATATTCGTATCAATAAAAAAGTAATATCCTGGCCATTATGGAAATCAGCAGGTATTCAAACATTAGATCACATTTTTCACAATGATGATTTTAAATCATTCACACAAATAGGAGAAGAATTTAATCTTCCACTACATCAATCTTTGAAATATATTCAACTTCAAAAATGTTTGAAGAAACAACTGGGTTTATCTTCTGGGGCTCTTCAAGTTTCACAAATTGTATCTTATTTGAATACGTGGGGCAAACATAAAGGAGTAATATCTGGCCTTTACAAAGTCTTTACAACACACATTTATGCTCAACCTATATCACAGGCGCTGCAATTTAAATGGCAGGCTCGACTTTCACTATGTTACACTACTGGAGAGTGGGAGGAGATATTAGAAGATTTGGACAAAGGAACCGGTGAAGCTAGACTAACATTTTGGGGCATATTATCAAGGGCTTTATCGCCGCTTTAGCAGCACTTTTTGCCGCTAAAGCGGCAATATTTTTATCGCCCTATTAGCAAGCTGTCGCTAACAGGCGTTAGCGACAGCTTTTAGGCGTTAGAGGCCGGGATTCACATCGCCTTGCATGTCAGCGATAATTATCGCTAATGACATGCAAGGAAGGCGTTCCCTACTAAAGGCGACTGTAAACAGTCGCTAACACCACTACCCCCTATTAGCAAGGCAGGCGAAGCGATAAAATAATTCGCGCTAAGCGCGTTTATCGCTAGATTTTATCACCTGCTAGTGAGGATGACTTACCTGTTTAAAGTATAGGAGGTGGATTCTAATGCTGAATCCACCTTAGCGATAATGCGAGAATATCGCTGCTTTTCCAGCGATATTCTCACATTTTGCCGCTATCGCTGGAAATTTTATCGCTATGGAGATAAACCTTGTTAATAGGGTGTTATCTCAGCGATATTTTCCAGCGATAGGCGGCGTTAACCAAAGTCGCGCTAAGCGCGTTTAGCGATAAATATTGCTATTCCTTGATAATATGCCCCACTGTCTTTTTTAAATCCTTCATGATTGGCATTGGTCTCCTGCAAAACTGCAGAAGGCTGGGCTACTCTCACATGCTAATTGCTGGAGATGTTCTAACACTAATTGTGACTCATCACACATTATCTGTGAATGTCCAATGGTACAATCTTTTTGGACTTATGTAGGTAAATCCTTGAGATCCACAATGCCTTTGTGTCTCCTACTTACCCCTGCTAATATTCTCCTTCATGACCTAAGACTCTCCCCAAAACTCTCTAAACCACAACGTCGCCTTTTTCATACAGCATTGGCTACAGCAAAAATATGTATCTTACGATACTGGAAATCTCCATCCCCTCCTTCGCAAGAAGAATGGTTGACAACAATGATACACACAGCATCCCATGAAAAAGTAATTTACAATCTTCAGAATCAAACTGATATATTTCTCCAGGTTTGGTCACCTTTCTTAAATATGAATGATAGTAACAATATTGATGATAGTACCTCCAGTGCGAATACTAATGCCTCCTAGTTCAACATTGTTTTTCCTTAATGTTTTATTATCTTTTTTACCCTTCACTTTCCTACCCCCCCCCTTGGATATTTTTATATCTTTAAATTTATCTCATTCATCTTATTATATTTTACAGCATCTCATTTCCCCTTTCTCATTCTTTCTTATGATGATATGCTTTATTCCTCCTTATATATGATATTGTACTCTCATTTATTCATTCTGTGTTTTTGATTAACTTTGTTTCATTATATCATTTCAATGAGCTGATTTAAGAATATTGGAGGGATTTATAATGTTATATATTGTTATTTAACCATAGATATAATGGTTTAATTCATGCATTTGTCAAGTTCTATTGTGATTTGCTTTTCAATACTTTGCACCTCTTCTCTCTCTTTCTCTTTCTTCGATCTTCCTTAACTATCTAGATGTTCAACCTCTTAATTTTTCAATTATTTATTCACTTATTTATTTCTCTTTGTATATAACTGATTAACAATTAACATTTAGTTTATAGCTTTTTCCTCCTTATTTTAATGTATTCACTTATCTATTATGACATGTTAGATATTATTATCATTTTTACCCTTGTAATGAATTTATACAAAATGTTAATAAAAAAAATGACAACGAAAAAAAGAAAGTAGAGAATTACATTTGCATTTCAGATTTGGGAGGTTTAGCTCCCAAATTTTATTAGGTGTGAATAAAAAAGAATTTAATGGAAGCGAAATTTAACATAGCAAGATTAGTGATGTACCTTATGAACAAGTAAATCACTCGAATGCCCTTGGGCCACCTTTACCTGCTATAAAACTGAAAAAAAGAGCCAGGACCTGGCCATCCATGCTTGAATCCTTTTAAGACTATTTTCGCAGGATTTCAAACTGATGTTCACACGGTCAGCAGAAGGCAGCAATTGGTTGGTTATCCAGTTTGTACAGGGAATACACGTTACTCGTACAGCATTGTCGATGCGGTACTGTAACATACCTAGAATTACTGTTCTTTTCCTATATTAGTAGATATTTGTGTGGTGAGATTCTGTACCCACAGCACTGATCAGTCGATTAGCTCTGAAATGGTTGCTCTTTATTGCTAGTATTGATTAGGCAACCCCTAGCTTAGAATTTAATGCATGCACTTTAAATTGTCCTTGTTAACAGGCAGTGTGGAGTAAAACGTGAATCGTAGATAAAGCATCCCACCTGATTCCCGAACACTGATCGTTACTTTTACGACAAACAGCAGTCCATGCATTTTATGTTTTAACAGAATTCGAGTGGGAGATAAGCTTGTGTGTATAAGCTGGGACGTAGCTTCAATTGGTACAGAGGAATGAGGGACCCATTGAACCATTGCTGTATTACACAGTTGAGACTGAACCCAGGGGCCCTCCTTTATTCCTTTCACTAGGGCCCATGACACCCTGGCACCTACAATGATATACGTTGGTACAAAACTTTACATAGTAAACCAGGAGCGCACATTTGAGATAATCCCGTTACTTTCAAATATGTTTATACATTTCGGATAGAGGCTTTAAAATTGCGTTGACAGCTAATTGATTTTCAATGTATTCCAAATCTAAATTATTACTTAATCAGATCTGTGACTGGGGGTGAATGTTTAATTGGTTCAGCATTCCGTCCATCATCTGTTCTTTTTGCATTTGCTGAAGAATGTGCAGAATTTTGTCACATAATTTGCCTATTCTTGCAGCATAATTTAGTCAACCTGCTGTTGGACCTGGCCCTTGTTGCAGGGTTATCCCCAAACTTTTTACCTTCTTCCTCCTATTTTTCTGACCTTCTTTTTATTGGCTTTAGGACTCTGGGCACTTTACCACTGCTAATCAGTGCTAAAGTGCATATGCTCTCCCCTAAAAACATGGTATGATGAGGTTTACACCTGTTTGGCATATTTGATTTACATGTAAGTCCCTTGTACAGTGGTATCTATATATCCAGGGCCTGTAAATTAAATGCTACTAGGGGGCCTGCAGCACTGATTGTGTCACCCACAGACATAGCCTTTCAAACCTGTCTCAGGCCTGCTCTGCAGGGCCTGCATGCACAGTTTATTGCCACATTGACCTGGCATTTAAAACTACTTGTCAAGCCTTAAACTCCACTTTTACTTCATATAGGTTGCCTCTAAGGTAGGCCAGGGTGCTGTGTAAGTAAAAGGTAGGACATGTGCCTTTATTTTGTGGCATGTCCTGGTAGAGACAAACAGCCTATTTTCTTTCACCAGTGACACCACTCCTGTGGACGAGACCAATGTCCTAAGTGTGGTGAGCGCCTGGGGTTGCCTACAGACACCCCGCGTGTCAGTAGCCCTTGACTTTCCAGCCAGAGAAAGGTACTGTCTTGTGCGCAGGTGCAGCGCACGTTCACGGGTAACCCCCTTTTGCTGATTCTGCATGTGGGGGACTCAGCAAGGTTTCCCCACCGAATTTGGCAGTGTGTGTGCCCCTCCCTTTTTGAGGCATACCTTGGGGGCACTTGGTTAGTGTCCGGGATTAAGGGGTGAGACCTCACCGGAGGCCCCTGAGCGCACCAGGAATCGCCGCTAGGAACTTGCTCCATTTAGGTAAACAGTAATTACCGAATTAATTGTAATAGGCACGCAAGCGCTTCTGGGTCTCTTATTCTTGTGCTTGTGTACCGTTTAACAAATAATACGAGCACACAGGTGCTGTGTAATGCATTTTAACTGCAATTTGTGTGTTTTGCCTCCAAACTAGGTTGCATTCCTCGCACTCTGGTGTGATTCAAGTACGCGTGGTGACATATGGTGATTTATGTGATTTCCCTAAACTAATCAGCTGCATTTCATGCTCTGATATTATAATGTATGTCATTTTGATTCCTGAATTGACAGGATAACGAGTACTATTTCTGTAATTGCATAACATGCACAGTTTTTCATGATTATGTCGTTTTAGTCTATGTTTTATGCACAGTATACACTATATATTTTTATATAATCCTGTGTGCAGTCTCTTTTGTGGTGTATTCATTGTGTTTCTGTGTGAGTGCATTGCGCAAATGCTTTACACATTGCTCTGATGTTAAGCCTGGCTGCTCTGTGCCAAGCTACCAGAGAGTGCGCACAGGTTATCTTTGGTGTGTATCTTACTTGCCCTGACTGGAGTGGTGTGCTCTGCCTACTGTAGTCAGCCTGAAAAAAACCCAATTCTAACACCTGTCAAATAATTTGATGCACCGCTGCAGAATGATTCCTGTGGCTCTGATTATGCATTCCAGAAGCCACTCAAACAGGAATTTGTAGGATTACTCTGTGTGCTTTAGATATTTACTTTAAGAAGGGTGTTCAAGCATACTCTGTGCTGTCTGCAGAAAATAATCAAATAGATGCATTGTAAAATGCACTAATTGACCCTACATTGGCAACATGCCCAGCATCTGCTTGCAAACATTTTAAGTATGCATGAATTGCACATTTTAATCCCTCACACCGTCAAATGTATTCCTTAAAAAAATCACATTTTAACCCCTAACACAGTCAAAAGCTTTTTTTTAAAAAAAAGGATAACAATATCAATATTAATTTGAATATTCTTAAATGTTGTGAGAAGTAGCAGTGGTTTCCATTTGGTTAGCGCAAATAGATTCCTGCAAGAATTTCATTATAGTCAGTTGATATAACTGCACATAAAACCAAATAAAAAAAGGAATAGTGTAGATTAAAGTGGTGATCTGGAAGACCTGTTTTTTTCTCAGACTTTCACGTTTCAACCTTGGGCAAGAAAGCTGATTTGGACATTCTGGTTGTATTCATTTGATCTAAATCCCCCCTCCCCAAAAAAATGTATATATAATTTTAAAAAGAAATGAAACGCGTGCTACCACGCTTCATTTCTAATTGGCCCCTGAGTGGGCCAGGTCCTGGGGGCATGTCCAAATATTTAGGAGGGAGGTGCATGGAGCCCCCCTCCTCAAATCCCTAAAGCCCCAGGGACAGTCACCTCCCTGGGCATTTTTCATGATTTATGGGGGTGTTGCCCTGGGCAATCCCAGTGCCCTGGGGACTGCCACCTCCCCAGGGCAAATGTTTTATTAACGTGAGGGGGCCCCCGTGGCCCCCCTCATCCCCAAGGACCACCTCCCCAGGGCTAAATATGATATTAATGTGGGGTCCCAGGAACCACCACGCTCCTATGGCTAAATGTAATATCAATGCGGGGAGGCTCCGCCCCCCTGCAGCCCCGGGGACCACCACCTCCCCGGGGCAAATGGGTAAAATGAAAGTGGTGGGCCGATGGCCCCCACAGCCCCGGGACCACCTGCTCTGACATGCAATGGAGGGGGGGCCGCATGACTCCCCCCTCCTGGAGCCATAGATGGCCCTGGGGACTGCCACACCCTACGGCGGCTCCTGCTACCTCCCGAGTTGCCCACCCTTGGGAGATAGCTGTTTGCTAAGGCTTGGCGGAAGCTTTACCGCTCCCACCAAGCCATAGCAAACACTGCTCCACTTTTAGCAAGTGAGAGCATTAAAACTGCTGAAAGTGGAGCAAAATTGCTTTTGAGCAGAGGGAGCTGCATGTTCAGCAGCTCCCTCTTTCCAAAAGCAATGCCAGCTCTCGCAGGATACGGGGAGCTGGTAGGGACCACGGGGGCCTTCGGGTTCCCCAGCGGTCCCCAACATATGTCTGGGTGCCCTGCGTGGGACTAGGGCACCCAGACTAGAGGCCAAGCCCCGTGAGTGGCTGTACGAGTGAGTGAGTGGGTGTGTGAGTGCCTCTATGGAGGAGTTAGAGGGTGAGTGAGTACTGGTATGGGTCTGTGAATGAGTATGTGAGTGGCTGTGTGAGAGTGGGCGTATGAGAGGTTGAATGGGGGTGTGAGTGGGTATGTGAATGGTTCTGTGGAGGATGTCATCAGTGATGTCATATGAGATGTCATCAGTGATGTCACTGACCATGTCATGAGCAATGTATTATGTGAGGTCATAAGCACTGCAGTGCAGGAGCCTAAGTTATAGTTATAGCTCAGGTAACTATAACTGCTGAATTTCACTGGTTTTGTATGAGTGAAATCTGAGCCTAACTATAATGTCCCTGTAACCTTTGTTTTTCTCAGCGTATATATATATATATATATATATATCTATATATATATATATATATATATATATATATATATATATATTCACTGAAAAAACCGTAGGTTTCAGGCACGTTATAGTTAGAAATTAGCATTTAAAAAACCTTTGAAATTCACTGAAAAAACCATAGGTTTCAGACACGTTATAGTTACAAATTAGCATTTAAAAAACCTTTGAAATTCACTGAAAAAACCATAGGTTTCAGACACGTTATAGTTACAAATTAGCATTTAAAAAACCTTTGAAATTCACTGAAAAAACCATAGGTTTTAGGGACAGTTATAGTTACTTGGACATTGCACTCGTACAAAACCCGTGAAATTCCCCCGTTATAGTTAGTTCAGCTAACTATAACTCGCGCCCGCAATGCACTGCTGATGACGTCACATATTACATCACTCATGACATGGTCAGTGACATCACTGATGACATCACTGATGACATCTCAAATGACATCACTGATGACATCACTGATGACATCATCCAGTGACTGTGTGTTTCTGTAAAGTTTAAATATTTTTAATATATATAGGAAAAGACGTATTGAAGAATGAGTGGGTGTGTAAGTGTCTGTATGGATGATTTAGTAGGTGCGTGACTGACTCTATAAGTGAGTGATTTAACGTATCTTACTGAATGCATGGGTTAGTGACTAAACTGGATGAATGTCTGTATCCGTCTGTCTGTTGCTGTGTAAGTGGCTGCATGTGTTTGTGAATAGCTACATGAGTGTCTATATGAGTTATTGAATACTTGTCTGAGTATCTGTATGGGTGCCTGAGTGTTTGTGTGGGAGGGGTGTGCAACTCTGTGCATAGATGTGTGAGTGGGTGATTCACTGGGTGGATGGTTTCAAGAGTGCATCTGTGATAGACTGTATGGGTGGGTAAGTGTGTGTAAGAGTGTGTTAGTGAGTGAATGTATGTCCCAGTGGTACATGTGTGAGTAACTACATATGTGAAAGGCAGTATATATGTGTGTTGGAGTATATAAATAGCTATAAGCAAGAGTGAGTGATTGTGATAGTGGCTGTATGGATGAGTGTGTGCTTGTATCAGTGATTGTATAAGAGCGTAACAATGTGCTACTATTTGTATGAGTAAGTGAGCTGGTGTGTGTATAACTGTATAGGTGAGTAAATGGCAGTGTGTTTAATTATTTGCATGACTGACTAGGTGTGTGAGTATCTCTATGGATGAGTGGCGTTGTTTGAGTGTCTATATAGGAGTAAGAGTGCATATGATAGTCCTGTACTGAGTGACCGTAAGTATGAGTGACTGTACGGGTGAGTGAGTGGATGTGTGTGTGTAGACCTAAGAATCAGTGAGTGGGTATGTAGTTATTGGTGTTGGAGTGTCTATGGTTTTGCGAATGGCAGTCTGTAATTTAGAGTGGGTGTATCAAAGGTTATATTAGGGTGTGAGGAGGTGCATCAGATTATCACGTGGATGATGTCATCAGTGATGTCATTTGAGATGTCATCAGTGATGTCATCAGTGATGTCACTGACCATGTCATGAGTGATGTAATATGTGACGTCATCAGCAGTGCATTGCGGGGCGCGAGTTATAGTTAGCTGAACTAACTATAACGGGGGAATTTCACGGATTTTGTACGAGTGCAATGTCCAAGTAACTATAACTGTCCCTAAAACCTATGGTTTTTTCAGTGAATTTCAAAGGTTTTTTAAATGCTAATTTGTAACTATAACGTGTCTGAAACCTATGGTTTTTTCAGTGAATTTCAAAGGTTTTTTAAATGCTAATTTGTAACTATAACGTGTCTGAAACCTATGGTTTTTTCAGTGAATTTCAAAGGTTTTTTAAATGCTAATTTCTAACTATAACGTGCCTGAAACCTACGTTTTTTTCCGTGAATTTCAAAGGTTTTGTAAATGACAATTTTTAAATGTATTAATTGTTATATTAATTTTTTTCATACTGATTTACTACATTTTTAGAAACAATTTTTTTTTACATATTTTATTTTTTAAATTACATTGTAATTACATTATACATTACATTACAAAAAATACTTTCTCAGAATGAATTACTTTAGTTTAAATACTTTGCAGATAGGCAATAGACTTTTAAGTACAGTAGTTACAGTTGTTGCAATGGGCAACACATTTTCAAACACAATGCAACATTCAGCTCAATGTGAATTTCTAGTTAAATGCAATTAGTTACTTTATGGATTACTTTTGTAACCACAGGACTGGATCCTAGATTCAGTCCTGGTACATCTCCTGTAAACAGTTGAGTAAAAGCGTTTTGGTTACAGTCGTGATTTTTAAGGAATATTATTGTATTTTAAAAGTTGACACTTAGAAACTTTTTCTCATAGAATCACCAATGTTATCCTATGGAAGGAAATTCACTTAGCAGGTAAAAACTGTTATCGTTACTTTTTCTTACTCAGTGTTGGATCCTGGATCCAGCACTGGTGCATCTCCTGTAAACAGTTGAAAGAATGCGTTTAAGTCATACAGGCGATTTTTAAGGAATATTTGTAGTTTGTGAAAATCAACACTTTGAAACTTTTTGCTGAAAACCAGTCAATCTTAGCCTATGAAGGAAATTCAAGTTACCGGTAAGTACGGTTAAAATTACTTTTCAGGACCAGTACTGGGCTGAAAGATGCAGCACTGAGGTCTCTCCTGATAACAGGTGAGTAAATCGGAATTCGTATTTCGGCTGATTTTAGAGGAATATTTTAAAGTTCCAAAACTCCACACTTAGAAGAATTTCCAAGTGAAACCAGTCAATGTTAGCCTATGCAAGGAAATTCAAGTTACTGGTAAGTACGGTTAAAATTACTGTTCAGGACCAGTACTGGGCTGAAAGATACAGCACTGAGGTCTCTCCTTATAACAGGTGAGTAAATCGGAATTCGTATTTCGGCTGATTTTACAGGAATATTTGTATGTTTCAAAAATCAACACTTAGAAACTTTTTCAGCAAAAAGCAGGCTATGATATCCTATGGAAGGAAATTCAAGTTACTGGTAAGTACGGTTAAAATTACTTTTGAGGATCAGTACTGGGCTGAAAGATGCAGCACTGAGGTCTCTCCTGATAACAGGTGAGTAAATCGGAATTCGTATTTCGGCTGATTTTAGAGGAATATTTTAAAGTTCCAAAACTCCACACTTAGAAGAATTTCCAAGTGAAACCAGTCAATGTTAGCCTATGAAGGAAATTCAAGTTACCGGTAAGTACGGTTAAAATTACTTTTCAGGACCAGTACTGGGCTGAAAGATGCAGCACTGAGGTCTCTCCTGATAACAGGTGAGTAAATCGGAATTCGTATTTCGGCTGATTTTAGAGGAATATTTTAAAGTTCCAAAACTCCACACTTAGAAGAATTTCCAAGTGAAACCAGTCAATGTTAGCCTAGGGAAGGAAATTCAAGTTACTGGTAAGTTTGGTTAGAATTACTTTTCAGGACCAGTACTGGGCTGAAAGATACAGCACTGAGGTCTCTCCTGATAACAGGTGAGTAAATCGGAATTCGTATTTCGGCTGATTTTAGAGGAATATTTGCACAATGGTGAAGGGAGGGCGGGGCCTGAGGTGACATCTGTGCAAACGCGCCCCGTGGCACGTTTTAAGTTGGGGGATTAAGTCCCCTTGAATCCTGAGGGTCCCTAGGGGCCAACTAGCCCACCAGGAACCTCCAATATGCGCCAGGGGCTGCGTTGCAGAGACGTGTAGAGAGGCCACACCCCTTTTACACCTCTCTGCAACGCAGCTCTGTGGCGCTTTCTGGATGTACCTGTTGGGCTAGTTGGCCCCAGGGACCCTCAGGATTGAAGGGGATTTAATTCCCCATCTTAAAACGCGCCACGGGACCTGTTTGCACACATGTCACCTGAAGCCCCGCCCCCTCCCTTCACCACTGTGCAAACGCGCCCCGTGGCGCGTTTTAAGTTGGGGGATTAAGTCCCCTTGAATCCTGAGGGTCCCCGGAGTCCAACTAGCCCACCATATACCTCCAAAAGCGCCACAGAGCTGCGTTGCAGAGAGGTGTAAAAGGGGTGTGGCCTCTCTACACGTCTCTGCAACGCAGCCCCTGGCGCATATTGGAGGTTCCTGGTGGGCTAGTTGGCCCCAGGGACCCCAGTATTCAAGGGGAATTCGTTCCCCCTCTGCAAACACGCCAGGGTGCGCGTTTGCAGAGTGGTGAAGGAAGGGGGCGGGGCCTGCGGGCCCGATCGTTTAAAAAAATAAAAAAAAATGTTGTCCCCTGAAGGGGGGCTGTGTGGCCCCCCTTCCTTTTTCCTGTTTTTATGCCCTGGGGACCCCATCCCCCAGGGCCTTACCCCTTTTTTTAAATTTTTAATTTAAAAAAAAACGGGAAGGGGGCCGCGTGGCCCCCCTTCCCTGGGCCTGTATTGGCCCCGGGGACCCCATCCCCTGGGGCATGGCCTTTTTATTTTTATTCTTTGGAGGGGGCTGCGTGGCCCCCTCCTCTGGCCATTTAAGGCCCCGGGGACTCCATCCCCCGGGGCCGGCCTTTCCATTTTTTTTATTTTTATTTTTTTGGGGAGGGGGCCGCGTGGCCCCACTCCTGAGCCACTACTTGCCCCGGGGACCCCATCCCCGGGGCTGGCCCTCTCCGTTGGGGACTGTGGGGGGTCCCCAATCCCCCACAGTCCCGCCGGCTCCCCACGTCCCTTGGGAGCCGGCATTGCTTTCCACATGGGGAGCAGCTGACATGCTGCTCCCCATGTGGAAAAGCAATGTGCTTTGGATATTGGAAGAGAGAGCAGGTTTCCTGCTCTCTCTTCCAATATCCAAAGCAGTTTGCTATGGCAGGACGGGAGCCGCGAGGCTCCCGTCCTGCCATAGCAAACTACAGTGTCCCGGGGGTAGGCACCCCGGGACACTGCAGGAGCCGGCCCTGGGGGGTGGCGGTCCCCAGGGCCATCAAGGGCTCCAGGAGGGGGCCGCGCGGCCCCAATCCCTACATCAGCACAGCCCCGGGGAGGTGGTGGTCCCCGGGGCTTCGGGGTCCAAAACGGACCCCCATTTTAATTTGTTAGTGCCCCGGGGAGGTGGCGGTCCCGGGCGTGTGGGGGGCTGGAGCCCCCACACAGGTTGTTAAATTAATTTAAAAAAAGCCCCGGGGAGGTGGTGGTCCCCGGGGCTGCGGGAGGGCTCAGGGCTCAGGGACTTGGGCCACCCGGGGGCCACTTAACATCGAAGCGCGGGAGACCGCGCTTCGATTTTCGGCAGGATTTGCGCACCCTGAGCGCATCCTGCCGATTTTTTAAAAAATGCTTTTTTGCCCAGGGGTCCTTGTGGGACCCCTGAGCAGGCCTAGGGGTTAGGGTGTTTCTACCCTGCCCCCTTTGTGCGTTTGCGCACTTGTTTCTTTTTTTCTCGGCGGGATCCACGCACCCTAAGTGCATCCCGCCGATTTTTAAAAAAATAATCTTTTCTGCCCAGGGGTCCTTGTGGGACCCCTGAGCAGACCTAGGGGTCAGGGTGTTTCTACCCTGCCCCCTTTTGCGCTTTGCGCACTTGTTTCTGTCCCTCGGTTCTACCGAGGGACAAAATGGCTGCCAACACTTCTTGATTTGGAGTGTTGACAGCCAATTAACATGCAGCTCGTGATCGGGAGGGTACGCGGATCCGACGCGCCCATAGATATATATGTGATTTTAATTGTGAATTTCTCAGGTACTACTGAACGGATTTACACCATTTTAGCAAAAGGCACCAGTCTGAACCAAGGGCTACCTCTTTGCCAAATTTGGGGTAATTCCGTTCAGCAGTTCGAGCTGTAGCTGCGACTAAAGGTTCCTATGGAAAAATGAATGGGGAAAACGCGTTTTGGGACCCCCTTTTTCTCGGCCCCCGCTTGACGTATCACCCCGAGACTTTCAGGGTAGGAGCGGAGCAGAGCGCCCCAACAAGTTGGAAGCTTTCGCGAAGATTCGTCAACCGGCGCCAACGTTATTGCAAATAGAATGTCGCGGATTTCCTATGGATAATAGGTCCTAACTATAACTATCTACTGGCGACCGCCAGTAGATAATATATATATATATATATATATATATATATATATATATATATATATATATATATTCACTGAAAAAACCATAGGTTTCAGGCACGTTATAGTTAGAAATTAGCATTTAAAAAACCATAGAAATTAACTGAAAAAACCATAGGTTTCAGGAACGTTATAGTTAGTTGGACATTTCACTTGTACAAAACCATAGAAATTCCGGCGTTATAGTTAGTTCAGCTAACTATAACTCGCGCCCCGCAATGCACTGCTGATGACGTCACATATTACATCATTCATGACATGGTCAGTGACATCACTGATGACATCACTGATGACATCTCAAATGACATCACTGATGACATCACTGATGACATCATCCAGTGACTGTGTGTTTCTGTAAAGTTTAATTTTGTTTTATATATATGCCAAGCTGTATTGAGGAATGAGTGGGTGTATAAGTGTCTGTATGGAGGATTTAGTAGGTACGTGACTGACTGTATAAGTGAGTGATTAAATGTGTCTTACTGAATGCATGGGTTAGTGACTAAACTGTGTGAAAGTCTGTATCAGTCTGTCTGTTGTTGTGTAAGCTGCTGCATGGGTTGGTGAGTAGCTGCATGAGTGTCTATATGGGTTATTGATTGCTTGCCTGAGTATTTGTATGGCTGCCTGAGTGTGTGTGTGGGTGGGTGGGAGGTGTGTGACTCTGTGCATAGATGTGTGAGTGGTTGATTCACTGGGTGTATGGGTTCAAGAGTGCATGTGGAAACAGCTGTATGGGTGGGTGAGTGTGTGTATGGGTGTGTTGGTGAGTGAATGGATGTCTCAGTGGTACATGTGCAAGTAACTACATATGTAAAAGGCAGTATATGTGAGTGATGGTGTATATAAATAACTATATGTGAGAGTCAGTAATTGTGAGAGTGGCTGCATGGATGAGTGTGTATTTGTATCAGTGATTCTATAAGAGAGTAATTATGTGTTAGTATCTGTATGAATAAGTGAGGTTGTGTCTGTATAACTGTATAGGTGAGTAAATGGAAGTATGATTGATTCTTTGCATGACTGACTAAGTGTGTGAGTAACTCTGGATATGTGGCAGTGTGTGAGTGTCTGTATAGGTGTATGAGTGCATATGATAGTGTTGTATTGATGAGTGACTGCATGTATGAGTGACTGTATGGGTGAATGAGTGGATGTGTGTGTAGACCTAGGAATCAGTCAGTGCGTATTTAGTAACTGGTATTGATGTGTCTATTTTTTCGAAAATGGTAGTCTGTATTTTAGAGTGGGTGTATCAAAGGTTATATTCAGGTGTGAGGAGGTGCATCAGATTTTCACGTGGATGATGTCATCAGTGATGTCATCAGTGATGTCATTTGAGATGTCATCAGTGATGTCATCAGTGATGTCACTGACCATGTCATGAATGATGTAATATGTGACGTCATCAGCAGTGCATTGCGGGGCGCGAGTTATAGTTAGCTGAACTAACTATAACGCCGGAATTTCTATGGTTTTGTACAAGTGAAATGTCCAACTAACTATAACGTTCCTGAAACCTATGGTTTTTTCAGTTAATTTCTATGGTTTTTTAAATGCTAATTTCTAACTATAACGTGCCTGAAACCTATGGTTTTTTCAGTGAATTTCTATGGTTTTTTAAATGCTAATTTCTAACTATAACGTGCCTGAAACCTATGGTTTTTCCAGTGAATTTCAAAGGTTTTTTAAATGAAAATTTGTAAGTCTAATGTACCTCAATCCTATGTTTTTTTTATTTTCTATATATATATATATATATATATATATATATATATTAAAAAAATTGTGAATAATTTTTAGTTAGGAAAACTATATTCATTCTTTTTTTTTTTTTAAATATTATACAGAAGTCGCGCACCCTTCGCGCACCCTACACGATGGCTGCGCGCATTCCGGTAGCCATTTTGAAAAGTCGCGCTGGGGTCGCGACTTCGGCGTAATTTGTAAAGTATGAAATATCTTTAAATTAATTATAAATAAAAGTTTTCCTTTAAGTGTTTGTCTAAATTTATTAATAAAAGTATTTTTAAAGTATTATTTTCAATATAATTTCGACTAAAAATTATTCGATTATTATTGGATTCGGAGGTTAGGAGGGATGGCCATTTTGCTCGATCTGTTTTGCAAGATTTTTTGGTCTAGTCAGGTGGACACCCTCCTCCGGGTGAGGTACGGCTTGAGGATTCTATTCAAAAGGTGAGGAATCAACAGGCAGAAGTATCCATCAGAAGAGCAAGTTACTTACCTTCGGTAACGCTTTTTCTGGTGGATACAGTATCTGCCTGTGGATTCCTCACTGTCCCACCCGCCTCCCCGTTGTCCACCTGTTTCTACCAAAAAGATGCTTTTACTGTTTGGCATGAATGTTTTTAATATGTCTTAATCATGCTTATGTTTTAATAGTGAGAAATGCTTGATCTGTTGCTATTTCTTTATGCCTTTATTGGTTATGCATTTGTATATATATATATATATATATTTAGTATACTATGTATACATGTGAAAATGTGTCGGTCCACCTGTTTACCTCGGTGGCACGGAAAAAATGGGTGGAACTGACGTCAGCATGCCGACGAGGTCCTCTTATGGCTCCTATGACGTCATACGGTGTCGCGAGCGGAGCCGTGCTATTATGACATCGTCGTCAACGTGGGAGAGCTAGGAAAGAATTTCTGCGGAATGCTTGCGCAGGGGATATTCACCTAAGTGTTCAGGCTAGTCCTTTGGGAGCAACTGTTTATGTTGCCACTTCAGAAACCGAAATCAGTGATCTGAGGGCAGAGGCCCTGCAGATGGCACACGAGGTGGGGAGCCCAGTCGTGTGCACCGGTGGGGCAGCGAAGTGACAAGCACCACTACCCACAGAAAAGGTAATGAGGGCACTGAATAACACAGGATCTTCTCTTTGTATCTGGCAGGAACAACAAGGTTAAAATGCCCTAGTTCCAAAATGTAGAATTAGTGCTACAATGGTCTTCAAGAGGACATGCGATGGATGCCACTTCTGCCTTCCGTACACTGGAGGCGGCACATGGGTCACGCGGTACGGTCATACTGCGGTGGGACGCACACTCGTTGACCTCTCATGGCACTGCTCCACACTTCGGGGACAACGCTTTCCATTAGCTGTGTTTTCTGATGACGTGTCGCGCCGGCCCCGTCCAACAGCAGAACCCCTTTAGATCCAAACAGACTCTTCCACTCTCTCACCGGAAGTGAAACCAGGCCACGCGGACACTTTCACAATACAACAGCCGGGAATGCACTTTTCGGTAAAAAAACACATTCCTTCCTCCTAATTTATCAAATAAACGACTCACTGAAGAACAGGGGCCAGCTTCGATCGGTAAACAGCCGTTACAACGACTTTTTTACTTCACGATACCATTACAACGCATGCATTACCACGCATGCGTTGTACATCGCGAAGTCATTACTACGCATTTTTTAGAATGCATGGTCATTTACCACGCATGCCTTTACAACAAATTTTGTTGTAAAGGTATGTATGGTAAATGACCATGAGTTCTAAAAAAAGTAGACGATCCACGTCGTTGTAAGGAAACAGAGGCTGTTCCGTTTCCTCACAACGACGTGCACTGCCCCTCAGAGACGACATGAAGCAGGAACCACGAGGAGAGAGGAACCACGAGAGTGAGAGGTAAGGGGGATTGGGCATGGGGTGGAGGTTACTTTTCTAGGGTTTAGGGTAGTGCAGTGGTGTTTGGGTAGTGTAGGGGGTTGTGCTGAGGGTAGTGTTTTAGGGTAGTGCAGTGGTGTTTGTGTAGTGTAGGGGTTGTGCTGGGGGTAGTGTTTTAGGGTTTAGGGTAGTGCAGTGGTGTTTGTGTAGTGTAGGGGGTCGTGTTGGTGGTAGTGTTTTAGGGTAGTGCAGTGATGTTTGTGTAGTGTAGGGGGTCATGCTTGGGGTAGATTTAGGGTTTAGGGTAGTGCAGTGGTGTTTGTGTAGTGTAGGGGGTCGTGCTGGGGGTAGTGTTTTAGGGTTTAGGGCAGTGCAGTGGTGTTTGTGTAGTGTAGGGGGTCGTGCTGGGGTAGTGTTTTAGGGTTTAGGGTAGTGCAGTGGTGTTGGTGTAGTGTAGGGGTCATGCTGGGGTAGTGTTTTAGGGTTTAGGGCAGTGCAGTGGTGTTCGGGTAGTGTAGGGGGTCGTGCTGGGGGGAGTGTTTTAGGGTTTAGGGCAGTGCAGTGGTGTTCGGGTAGTATAGGGGGTCGTGCTGGGGGTAGTGTTTTAGGGTTTAGGGTAGTGCAGTGGTGTTTGTGTAGTGTAGGGGGTCGTGTTGGTGGTAGTGTTTTAGGGTTTAGGGTAGTGCAGTGATGTTTGTGTAGTGTAGGGGGTCATGCTTGGGGTAGATTTAGAGTTTAGGGTAGTGCAGTGGTGTTTGTGTAGTGTAGGGGGTCGTGCTGGGGGTAGTGTTTTAGGGTTTAGGGCAGTGCAGTGGTGTTTGGGTAGTGTAGGGGGTCGTGCTGGGGGTGGTGTTTCAGGGTTTAGGGCAGTGCAGTGGTGTTCGGGCAGTGTTGGGGGTCGTGCTGGGGGTGGTGTTTCAGGGTTTAGGGCAGTGCAGTGGTGTTCGGGCAGTGTAGGGGGTTGTGCTGGGGGTGGTGTTTCAGGGTTTAGGGCAGTGCAGTGGTGTTCGGGCAGTGTAGGGGGTCATGCTGGGGGTGGTGTTTCATGGTTTAGGGCAGTGCAGTCGTGTTCGGGCAGTGTAGGGGGTCGTGCTGGGGGTGGTGTTTCAGGGTTTAGGGCAGTGCAGTGGTGTTCGGGCAGTGTAGGGGGTCGTGCTGGGCTGGTGTTTCAGGGTTTAGGGCAGTGCAGTGGTGTTCGGGCAGTGTAGGGGGTCGTGCTGGGGATGGTGTTTCAGGGTTTAGGTCAGTGCAGTGGTGTTCGGGCAGTGTAGGGGGTCGTGCTGGGGCTGGTGTTTCAGGGTTTAGGGCAGTGCAGTGGTGTTCGGGCAGTGTAGTGGGTCGTGCTGGGGGTAGTGTTTTAGGGTATAGGGCAGAGTAGTGGTGTTCGGGCAGAGTAGCGGGTCGTGCTAGGGGTGGTGTTTAGGGTTTAGGGCAGTGCAGTGGTGTTCGGGCAGTGTAGGGGGTCATGTTGGGGTGGTGTTTCAGGGTTTAGGGCAGTGCAGTGGTGTTCGGGCAGTGTAGGGGGTCATGCAGGGGGTGGTGTTTCAGGGTTTAGGGCAGTGCAGTGGTGTTCGGGCAGTGTAGGGGGTCATGCTGGGGGTGGTGTTTCAGGGTTTAGTGCAGTGGTGTTCGGGCAGTGTAGGGGATCTTGCTGGGGGTGGTGTTTCAGGGTTTAAGGCAGTGCAGTGGTGTTCGGGCAGTGTAGGGGGTCTTGCTGGGGCTGGTGTTTCAGGGTTTAGGGCAGTGCAGTGGTGTTCAGGCAGTGTAGGGGGTCTTGCTGGGGCTGGTGTTTCAGGGTTTAGGGCAGTGCAGTGGTGTTCGGGCAGTGTAGGGGGTCTTGCTGGGGCTGGTGTTTCAGGGTATAAGGCAGTGCAGTGGATTTCGGGCAGTGTAGGGGGTCATGCTGGGGCTGGTGTTTCAGGGTTTAGGGCAGTGCAGTGGTGTTCAGGCAGTGTAGGGGGTCGTGCTGGGGCTGGTGTTTCAGGGTTTAGGGCAGTGCAGTGGTGTTCGGGCAGTGTAGGGGGTCGTGCTGGGGCTGGTGTTTCAGGGTTTAGGGCAGTGCAGTGGCGTTCAGGCAGTGTAGGGGTCGTGCTGGTGCTGGTGTTTCAGGGTTTTGGGCAGAGCAGTGGCGTTTGGGCTGTGTAGGGGGTCATGCTGGGGGTGGTGTTTTAGGGTTTAGGGCAGTGCAGTGGCGTTCGGGCAGTGTAGGGGGTTGTGCTGGGGCTGGTGTTTCAGGGTTTAGGGCAGTGCAGTGGTGTTCGGGCAGTGTAGGGGGTCATGCTGGGGCTGGTGTTTCAAGGTTTAGGGTAGTGCAGTGGTGTTCGGGCAGTGTAGGGGGTCATGCTGGGGGTGGTGTTTCAGGGTTTAGGAGCAGTGGTGTTCGGGCAGTGTAGGGGGTCTTGTTGGGGGTGGAGTTTCAGGGTTTAGGGCAGGCAGTGGTGTTCGGGCAGTGTAGGGGGTCTTGCTGGGGGTGATGTTTCAGGGTTTAGGGCAGTGCAGTGGTGTTTGGGCAGTGTAGGGGGTCGTGCTGGGGGTGGTGTTTCAGGGTTTAGGGCAGTGCAGTGGTGTTCAGGCAGTCTAGGGGGTCGTGCTGGGGGTGGTGTTTCAGGGTTTAGGGCAGTGCAGTGGTGTTCGGGCAGTGTAGGGGGTCGTGCTGGGGCTGGTGTTTCAGGGTTTAGGGCAGAGCAGTGGTGTTCAGGCAGTGTAGGGTGTTGTGCTGGGGGTGGTGTTTCAGGGTTTAGGGCAGTGCAGTGGTGTTCGGGCAGTGTAGGGGGTCGTGCTGGGGCTGGTGTTTCAGGGTTTAGGGCAGTGCAGTGGTGTTTGGGCAGCGTAGGGGGTCGTGCTGGGGCTGGTGTTTCAGGGTTTAGGGCAGAGCAGTGGTATTCGGGCAGTGTAGGGGTTCTTGCTGGGGGTGGTGTTTCAGGGTTTAGGGCAGTGCAGTGGTGTTCAGGCAGTGTAGGGGGTCTTGCTGGGGGTGATGTTTCAGGGTTTAGGGCAGTGCAGTGGTGTTCGGGCAGTGTAGGGGGTCTTGCTGGGGGTAGTGTTTCAGGGTTTAGGGCAGTGCAGTGGTGTTCGGGCAGTGTAGGGGTCATGCTGGGGGTGGTGTTTCAGGGTTTAGGGCAGTGCAGTGGTGTTCTGGCAGTGTAGGGGGTCGTGCTGGGGGTGGTGTTTCAGGGTTTAGGTCAGTGCATTGGTGTTCGGGCAGTGTAGGGGGTCTTGCTGGGGGTGGTGTTTCAGGGTTTAGGTCAGTGCAGTGGTGTTCAGGCAGTGTAGGGGGTCGTGCTGGGGGTGATGTTTCAGGGTTTAGGGCAGTGCAGTGGTGTTCGGGCAGTGTAGAGGGTCTTGCTGGGGCTAGTGTTTCAGGGTTTAGGGCAGTGCAGTGGTGTTCAGGCAGTGTAGGTGGTCATGCTTGGGGTGGTGTTTCAGGGTTTAGGGCAGTGCAGTGGTGTTCGGGCAGTGTAGGGGGTCGTGCTGGAGTGGTGTTTCAGGGTTTAGGGCAGTGCAGTGGTGTTCGGGCAGTGTAGGGGGTCGTGCTGGGGCTGGTGTTTCAGGGTTTAGGGCAGTGCAGTGGCATTCGGGCAGTGTAGGGGGTCGTGCTGGTGCTGGTGTTTCAGGGTTTAGGGCAGTGCAGTGGTGTTCGGGCAGTGTAGGGGGTCATGCTGGGGGTGGTGTTTCAGGGTTTATGGCAGTGCAGTGGTGTTCGGGCAGTGTAGGGGGTCCTGCTGGGGGTGGTGTTTCAGGGTTTAGGGCAGTGATGTTCGGGCAGTGTAGGGGGTCTTGCTGGGGGTGATGTTTCAGGGTTTAGGGCAGTGCAGTGGTGTTCGGGCAGTGTAGGGGGTCTTGCTGGGGGTAGTGTTTCAGGGTTTAGGGCAGTGCAGTGGTATTCGGGCAGTGTAGGGGGTCGTGCTGGGGGTGGTGTTTCAGGGTTTAGGGCAGTGCAGTGGTGTTCAGGCAGTGTAGGGGGTCGTGCTGGGGCTGGTGTTTCAGGGTTTAGGGCAGTTCAGTGGTGTTCGGGCAGTGTAGGGGGTCGTGCTGGGGCTGGTGTTTTAGGGTTTTGGGCAGAGCAGTGGTGTTCGGGGAGTATGGGGGTCGTGCTGGGGGTGGTGTTTCAGGGTTTAGGGCAGTGCAGTGGTGTTCGGGCAGTGTAGGGGGTCTTGCTGGGGTGGTGTTTCAGGGTTTAGGGCAGCTGGTGTTCGGGCAGTGTAGGGGGTCTTGCTGGGGGTGATGTTTCAGGGTTTATGGCAGTGCAGTGGTGTTGGGGCAGTGTAGGGGGTCTTGCTGGGGGTAGTGTTTCAGGGTTTAGGGCAGTGCAGTGGTGTTCGGGCAGTGTAGGGGTCATGCTGGGGTGGTGCGGGTTTAGGGCAGTGCAGTGGTGTTCGGGCAGTGTAGGGGGTCGTGCAGGGGGTGGTGTTTCAGGGTTTAGGGCAGTGCAGTGGTGTTCGGGCAGTGTAGGGGTTCGTGCTGGGGATGGTGTTTCAGGGTTTAGGGCAGTGCAGTGGTGTTCGGGCAGTGTAGGGGGTCGTGCTGGGGCTGGTGTTTCAGGGTTTACGGCAGTGCAGTGGTGTTCGGGCAGTGTAGTGGGTCGTGCTGGGGGTAGTGTTTTAGGGTATAGGGCAGAGTAGTGGTGTTTGGGCAGAGTAGCGGGTCGTTCTAGGGGTGGTGTTTAGGGTTTAGGGCAGTGCAGTGGTGTTCGGGCAGTGTAGGGGGTCGTGCTGGGGCTGTTGTTTCAGGGTTTAGGGCAGTGCAGTGGTGTTTGGGCAGTGTAGGGGGTCGTGCTGGGGCTGGTGTTTCAGGGTTTAGGGCAGAGCAGTGGTATTCGGGCAGTGTAGGGGGTCTTGCTGGGGGTGGTGTTTCAGTGTTTAGGGCAGTGCAGTGGTGTTCGGGCAGTGTAGGGGGTCTTGCTGGGGGTGATGTTTCAGGGTTTAGGGCAGTGCAGTGGTGTTCGGGCAGTGTAGGGGGTCTTGCTGGGGGTAGTGTTTCAGGGTTTAGGGCAGTGCAGTGGTGTTCGGGCAGTGTAGGGGGTCATGCTGGGGGTGGTGTTTCAGGGTTTAGGGCAGTGCAGTGGTGTTCTGGCAGTGTAGGGGGTCGTGCTGGGGGTGGTGTTTCAGGGTTTAGGTCAGTGCATTGGTGTTCGGGCAGTGTAGGGGGTCTTGCTGGGGGTGGTGTTTCAGGGTTTAGGGGTCACTGGTGTTCAGGCAGTGTAGGGGGTCTTGCTGGGGGTGATGTTTCAGAGTTTAGGGCAGTGCAGTGGTTTTCGGGCAGTGTAGAGGGTCTTGCTGGGGGTAGTGTTTCAGGGTTTAGGGCAGTGCAGTGGTGTTCGGGCAGTGTAGGTGGTCATGCTTGGGGTGGTGTTTCAGGGTTTAGGGCAGTGCAGTGGTGTTCGGGCAGTGTAGGGGGTCGTGCTGGAGTGGTGTTTCAGGGTTTAGGGCAGTGCAGTGGTGTTCGGGCAGTGTAGGGGGTCGTGCTGGGGCTGGTGTTTCAGGGTTTAGGGCAGTGCAGTGGCGTTCGGGCAGTGTAGGGGGTCGTGCTGGTGCTGGTGTTTCAGGGTTTTGGGCAGTGCAGTGGTGTTCGGGCAGTGTAGGGGGTCATGCTGGGGGTGGTGTTTCAGGGTTTATGGCAGTGCAGTGGTGTTCGGGCAGTGTAGGGGGTCCTGCTGGGGGTGGTGTTTCAGGGTTTAGGGCAGTGATGTTCGGGCAGTGTAGGGGGTCTTGCTGGGGGTGATGTTTCAGGGTTTAGGGCAGTGCAGTGGTGTTCGGGCAGTGTAGGGGGTCTTGCTGGGGGTAGTGTTTCAGGGTTTAGGGCAGTGCAGTGGTGTTCGGGCAGTGTAGGGGGTCGTGCTGGGGGTGGTGTTTCAGGGTTTAGGGCAGTGCAGTGGTGTTCAGGCAGTGTAGGGGGTCGTGCTGGGGCTGGTGTTTCAGGGTTTAGGGCAGTTCAGTGGTGTTCGGGCAGTGTAGGGGGTCATGCTGGGGCTGGTGTTTCAGGGTTTTGGGCAGAGCAGTGGTGTTCGGGGAGTATGGGGGTCGTGCTGGGGGTGGTGTTTCAGGGTTTAGGGCAGTGCAGTGGTGTTCAGGCAGTGTAGGGGGTCTTGCTGGGGGTGGTGTTTCAGGGTTTAGGGCAGCGGTGTTCGGGCAGTGTAGGGGGTCTTGCTGGGGGTGATGTTTCAGGGTTTATGGCAGTGCAGTGGTGTTGGGGCAGTGTAGGGGGTCTTGCTGGGGGTAGTGTTTCAGGGTTTAGGGCAGTGCAGTGGTGTTCGGGCAGTGTAGGGGTCATGCTGGGGGTGGGGTTTTGGGCAGTGCAGTGGTGTTCGGGCAGTGTAGGGGGTCGTGCAGGGGGTGGTGTTTCAGGGTTTAGGGCAGTGCAGTGGTGTTCGGGCAGTGTAGGGGTTCGTGCTGGGGATGGTGTTTCAGGGTTTAGGGCAGTGCAGTGGTGTTCGGGCAGTGTAGGGGGTCGTGCTGGGGCTGGTGTTTCAGGGTTTACGGCAGTGCAGTGGTGTTCGGGCAGTGTAGTGGGTCGTGCTGGGGGTTGTGTTTTAGGGTATAGGGCAGAGTAGTGGTGTTTGGGCAGAGTAGCGGGTCGTGCTAGGGGTGGTGTTTAGGGTTTAGGGCAGTGCAGTGGTGTTCGGGCAGTATAGGGGGTCGTGCTGGGGGTGGTGTTTCAGGGTTTAGGGCAGTGCAGTGGTTTTCGGGCAGTGTAGGGGGTCATGCAGGGGTGGTGTTTCAGGGTTTAGGGCAGTGCAGTGGTGTTCGGGCAGTGTAGGGGTCATGCTGGGGGTGGTGTTTCAGGGTTTAGTGCAGTGGTGTTCGGGCAGTGTAGGGGGTCTTGCTGGGGGTGGTGTTTCAGGGTTTAAGGCAGTGCAGTGGTGTTCGGGCAGTGTAGGGGGTCTTGCTGGGGCTGGTGTTTCAGGGTTTAGGGCAGTGCAGTGGTGTTCGGGCAGTGTAGGGGGTCTTGCTGGGGCTGGTGTTTCAGGGTTTAGGGCAGTGCAGTGGTGTTCGGGCAGTGTAGGGGGTCTTGCTGGGGCTGGTGTTTCAGGGTAAAGGCAGTGCAGTGGATTTCGGGCAGTGTAGGGGGTCATGCTGGGGCTGGTGTTTCAGGGTTTAGGGCAGTGCAGTGGTGTTCAGGCAGTGTAGGGGGTCGTGCTGGGGCTGGTGTTTCAGGGTTTAGGGCAGTGCAGTATTGTTCGGGCAGTGTAGGGGGTCGTGCTGGGGCTGGTGTTTCAGGGTTTAGGGCAGTGCAGTGGCGTTCAGGCAGTGTAGGGGGTCGTGCTGGTGCTGGTGTTTCAGGGTTTTGGGCAGAGCAGTGGCGTTTGGGCTGTGTAGGGGGTCATGCTGGGGGTGGTGTTTTAGGGTTTAGGGCAGTGCAGTGGCGTTCGGGCAGTGTAGGGGGTCGTGCTGGGGCTGGTGTTTCAGGGTTTAGGGCAGTGCAGTGGTGTTCGGGCAGTGTAGGGGGTCATGCTGGGGCTGGTGTTTCAAGGTTTAGGGTAGTGCAGTGGTGTTCGGGCAGTGTAGGGGGTCATGCTGGGGGTGGTGTTTCAGGATTTAGGGCAGTGGTGTTCGGGCAGTGTAGGGGGTCTTGTTGGGGGTGGAGTTTCAGGGTTTAAGGCAGTGGTGTTCGAGCTGTGTAGGGGGTCTTGCTGGGGGTGATGTTTCAGGGTTTAGGGCAGTGCAGTGGTGTTCGGGCAGTGTAGGGGTCGTGCTGGGGGTGGTGTTTCAGGGTTTAGGGCAGTGCAGTGGTGTTCAGGCAGTCTAGGGGGTCGTGCAGGGGGTGGTGTTTCAGGGTTTAGGGCAGTGCAGTGGTGTTCGGGCAGTGTAGGGGGTCGTGCTGGGGCTAGTGTTTCAGGGTTTAGGGCAGAGCAGTGGTGTTCAGGCAGTGTAGGGGGTTGTGCTGGGGGTGGTGTTTCAGGGTTTAGGGCAGTGCAGTGGTGTTCGGCAGTGTAGGGGGTCGTGCTGGGGCTGTTGTTTCAGGGTTTAGGGCAGTGCAGTGGTGTTTGGGCAGTGTAGGGGGTCGTGCTGGGGCTGGTGTTTCAGGGTTTAGGGCAGTGCAGTGGTGTTCGGGCAGTGTAGGGTGTCATGCTGTGGCTGGTGTTTCAGGGTTTTGGGCAGAGCAGTGGTGTTCGGGCAGTGTAGGGGGTCTTGCTGGGGGTGGTGTTTCAGGGTTTAGGGCAGTGGTGTTCGGGCAGTGTAGGGGTCTTGCTGGGGGTGATGTTTCAGGGTTTAGGGCAGTGCAGTGGTGTTCGGGCAGTGTAGGGGGTCTTGCTGGGGGTTGTGTTTCAGGGTTTAGGGCAGTGCAGTGGTGTTCGGGCAGTGTAGGGGGTCATGCTGGGGGTGGTGTTTCAGGGTTTAGGGCAGTGCAGTGGTGTTCTGGCAGTGTAGGGGGTCGTGCTGGGGGTGGTGTTTCAGGGTTTAGGTCAGTGCATTGGTGTTCGGGCAGTGTAGGGGGTCTTGCTGGGGGTGGTGTTTCAGGGTTTAGGTCACTGGTGTTCAGGCAGTGTAGGGGGTCTTGCTGGGGGTGATGTTTCAGAGTTTAGGGCAGTGCAGTGGTTTTCGGGCAGTGTAGAGGGTCTTGCTGGGGGTAGTGTTTCAGGGTTTAGGGCAGTGCAGTGGTGTTCGGGCAGTGTAGGTGGTCATGCTTGGGGTGGTGTTTCAGGGTTTAGGGCAGTGCAGTGGTGTTCGGGCAGTGTAGTGGGTCGTGCTGGAGTGGTGTTTCAGGGTTTAGGGCAGTGCAGTGGTGTTCGGGCAGTGTAGGGGGTTGTGCTGGTGCTGGTGTTTCAGGGTTTTGGGCAGTGCAGTGGTGTTCGGGCAGTGTAGGGGGTCATGCTGGGGGTGGTGTTTCAGGGTTTATAGCAGTGCAGTGGTGTTCGGGCAGTGTAGGGGTCCTGCTGGGGGTGGTGTTTCAGGGTTTAGGGCAGTGATGTTCGGGCAGTGTAGGGGGTCTTGCTGGGGGTGATGTTTCAGGGTTTAGGGCAGTGCAGTGGTGTTCGGGCAGTGTAGGGGGTCTTGCTGGGGGTAGTGTTTCAGGGTTTAGGGCAGTGCAGTGGTGTTCGGGCAGTGTAGGGGGTCGTGCTGGGGGTGGTGTTTCAGGGTTTAGGGCAGTGCAGTGGTGTTCAGGCAGTGTAGGGGGTCGTGCTGGGGCTGGTGTTTCAGGGTTTAGGGCAGTTCAGTGGTGTTCGGGCAGTGTAGGGGTCATGCTGGGGCTGGTGTTTCAGGGTTTTGGGCAGAGCAGTGGTGTTCGGGGAGTATGGGGGTCATGCTGGGGGTGGTGTTTCAGGGTTTAGGGCAGTGCAGTGGTGTTCAGGCAGTGTAGGGGGTCTTGCTGGGGGTGGTGGTTCAGGGTTTAGGGCAGCGGTGTTCGGGCAGTGTAGGGGGTCTTGCTGGGGGTGATGTTTCAGGGTTTATGGCAGTGCAGTGGTGTTTGGGCAGTGTAGGTGGTCTTGCTGGGGGTGGTGTTTCAGGGTTTAGGGCAGTGCAGTGGTGTTTGGGCAGTGTAGGGGTCGTGATGGGGTTGGGGTTTTGGGCAGTGCAGTGGTGGTCGGGCAGTGTAGGGGGTCTTGCTGGGGCTGGTGTTTCAGGGTAAAGGCAGTGCAGTGGATTTCGGGCAGTGTAGGGGGTCATGCTGGGGCTGGTGTTTCAGGGTTTAGGGCAGTGCAGTGGTGTTCAGGCAGTGAAGGGGGTCGTGCTGGGGCTGGTGTTTCAGGGTTTAGGGCAGTGCAGTATTGTTCGGGCAGTGTAGGGGGTCGTGCTGGGGCTGGTGTTTCAGGGTTTAGGGCAGTGCAGTGGTGTTCGGGGAGTGTAGGGGGTCATGCTGGGGCTGGTGTTTCAGGGTTTAGGGCAGTGCAGTGGCGTTCAGGCAGTGTAGGGGGTCGTGCTGGTACTGGTGTTTCAGGGTTTTGGGCAGAGCAGTGGCATTTGGGCTGTGTAGGGGTCATGCTGGGGGTGGTGTTTTAGGGTTTAGGCAGTGCAGTGGTGTTCGGGCAGTGTAGGGGGTCGTGCTGGGTCTGGTGTTTCAGGGTTTAGGGCAGTGCAGTGGTATTTGGGCAGTGTAGGGGGTCGTGCTGGGGCTGGTGTTTCAAGGTTTAGGGTAGTGCAGTGGTGTTCGGGCAGTGTAGGGGGTCATGCTGGGGGTGGTATTTCAGGGTTTAGGGCAGTGGTGTTCGGGCAGTGTAGGGTGTCTTGCTGGGGGTGGAGTTTCAGGGTTTAAGGCAGTGGTGTTCGGGCAGTGTAGGGGGTCTTGCTGGGGGTGATGTTTCAGGGTTTAGGGCAGTGCAGTGGTGTTTGGGCAGTGTGGGGGGTCGTGCTGGGGGTGGTGTTTCAGGGTTTAGGGTAGTGCAGTGGTGTTCAGGTAGTCTAGGGGGTCGTGCAGGGGGTGGTGTTTCAGGGTTTAGGGCAGTGCAGTGGTATTCGGGCAGTGTAGGGGGTCGTGCTGGGGGTGGTGTTTCAGGGTTTAGGGCAGTGCAGTGGTGTTCAGGTAGTCTAGGGGGTCATGCAGGGGGTGGTGTTTCAGGGTTTAGGGCAGTGCAGTGGTGTTCAGGCAGTGTAGGGGGTTGTGCTGGGGGTGGTGTTTCAGAGTTTAGGGCAGTGCAGTGGTGTTCAGGCAGTGTAGGGGGTCGTGCTGGGGCTGTTGTTTCAGGGTTTAGGGCAGTGCAGTGGTGTTTGGGCAGTGTAGGGGGTTGTGCTGGGGCTGGTGTTTCAGGGTTTAGGGCAGTGCAGTGGTGTTCGGGCAGTGTAGGGGGTCATGCTGTGGCTGGTGTTTCAGGGTTTAGGGCAGAGCAGTGGTGTTCGGGCAGTGTAGGGGGTCTTGCTGGGGCTGGTGTTTCAGGGTTTAGGGCAGTGGTGATTCGGGCAGTGTAGGGAGTCTTGCTGGGGGTGATGTTTCAGGGTTTAGGGCAGTGCAGTGGTGTTCGGGCAGTGTAGGGGGTCTTGCTGGGGGTAGTGTTTCAGGGTTTAGGGCAGTGCAGTGGTGTTCGGGCAGTGTAGGGGGTCATGCTGGGGGTGGTGTTTCAGGGTTTAGGGCAGAGCAGTGGTGTTCTGGCAGTGTAGGGGGTCGTGCTGGGGGTGGTGTTTCAGGGTTTAGGGCAGTGCATTGGTGTTCGGGAGGTAGGGGGTCTTGCTGGGGGTGGTGTTTCAGGGTTTAGGTCACTGGTGTTCAGGCAGTGTAGGGGGTCTTGCTGGGGGTGATGTTTCAGAGTTTAGGGCAGTGCAGTGGTGTTCGGGCAGTGTAGAGGGTCTTGCTGGGGGTAGTGTTTCAGGGTTTAGGGCAGTGCAGTGGTGTTCGGGCAGTGTAGGTGGTCATGCTGGGGGTGGTGTTTCAGGGTTTAGGGCAGTGCAGTGGTGTTCGGGCAGTGTAGGGGGTCGTGCTGGGGCTGGTGTTTCAGGGTTTAGGGCAGTGCAGTGGTGTTCGGGCAGTGTAGGGGGTCGTGCATGGAGTGGTGTTTCAGGGTTTAGGGCAGTGCAGTGGTGTTCGGGCAGTGTAGGGGGTCGTGCTGGGGCTGGTGTTTCAGGGTTTAGGGCAGTGCAGTGGCGTTCGGGCAGTGTAGGGGGTCGTGCTGGTGCTGGTGTTTCAGGGTTTAGGGCAGTGCAGTGGTGTTCGGGCAGTGTAGGGGGTCATGCTGGGGCTGGTGTTTCAGGGTTTATGGCAGTGCAGTGGTGTTCGGGCAGTGTAGGGGGTCCTGCTGGGGGTGGTGTTTCAGGGTTTAGGGCAGTGCAGTGGTTCCGGGCAGTGTAGGGGGTCTTGCTGGCGGTGATGTTTCAGGGTTTAGGGCAGTGCAGTGGTGTTCGGGCAGTGTAGGGGGTCTTGCTGGGGGTAGTGTTTCAGGGTTTAGGGCAGTGCAGTGGTGTTCGGGCAGTGTAGGGGGTCGTGCTGGGGGTGGTGTTTCAGGGTTTAGGGCAGTGCAGTGGTGTTCAGGCAGTGTAGGGGGTCGTGCTGGGGCTGGTGTTTGAGGGTTTAGGGCAGTGCAGTGGTGTTCGGGCAGTGTAGGGGGTCATGCTGGGGCTGGTGTTTCAGGGTTTAGGGCAGAGCAGTGGTGTCTCGGGCAGTATAGGGGGTCGTGCTGGGGGTGGTGTTTCAGGGTTTAGGGCTGTGCAGTGGTGTTCAGGCAGTGTAGGGGGTCTTGCTGGGGCTGGTGTTTCAGGGTTTAGGGCAGCGGTGTTCGGGCAGTATAGGGGGTCTTGCTGGGGGTGATGTTTCAGGGTTTATGGCAGTGCAGTGGTGTTGGGACATGTGTAGGCGAGTCTTGCTGGAGGTAGTGTTTCAGGGTTTAGGGCCAGTGCAGTGGTGTCTCGGGCAGTGTAGGAGGTCGTGCTGGGACGGTGGGGTTTTGGGCAGTGCAGTGGTGTTCGGGCAGTGTAGGGGGTCAGTGCAGGGGGTGGTGTTTCAGGGTTTAGGGCAGTGGAGTGGTGTTCGGGCAGTGACTCAGCGGCAGTCACTGTCTGGGGCTGGTGTATCTCATGGTTTAGCTCACTCCACCACCCCAGTTCAGACATGGCCATATGCAAATCAGTCTGACCCTGTGCCTCATGGGAACAGTCCAGCCCGAACTGCCAAGCCATGTCTTCCCTGGACCGGAAACAAGCATCCTGGGACCGGTTTCGGGTTCAAAACCCTCATCAGCCAGGCTATCTTGAATCCAGTGGCAAAGTGAGCAAGGGACCCACGTCTGGGCATGACCCTGCCAACTTAGGGCGAACAAAGCGATACCAAAGGGGATGATGGACGGAGCGTTAGAGCAAATCAAACACTCACCCCCAGTCAACTGATCTGGGTTTAATCCATCATCATTCTTTAGCTCACTCCACCACCCCAGTTCAGACATGGCCATGTGAAATCAGTCTGACCCTGTGCCTCATGGGAACAGTCCAGCCCGAACTGCCAAGCCATGTCTTCCCTGGACCGGAAACAAGCATCCTGGGACCGGTTTCGGGTTCAAAGCCCTCATCAGCCAGGCTATCTTGAATCCAGTGGCAAAGTGAGCAAGGGACCCACGTCTGGGGCATACCCTGCCAACTTAGGGGCGAACAAAGCGATACTAAAGGGGATGATGTGATACCAAAGGGTGGTGAAGTGAGCTAAAGAATGATGATGGATTAAACCCAGATCAGTTGACTGGGGGTGAGTGTTTGATTAGCTCAAGCGCTCCGTCCATCATCCCCTTTGGTATCGCTTTGTTCGCCCTAAGTTGGCAGGTGCTCGACGTGGGTCCCTACTGCACTTTGCCACTGGATCCAAGCTTGCCTGCGCTGTTGACCGGACTGGAATAGTCAGAAGCCGGTCCCAGGATGCTTGTTTCTGGTCCATGGAAGACATGGCTTGGCAGTTCGGGCTGGACTGTTCCCATGAGGCACAGGGTCAGACTGATTTGTATATGGCCATGTCTGAACTGGGGTGGTGGAGTGAGCTAAAGAATGATGATGGATTAAACCCAGATCAGTTGACTGGGGGTGAGTGTTTGATTAGCTCAAGCGCTCCGTCCATCATCCCCTTTGGTATCGCTTTGTTCGCCCTAAGTTGGCAGGGTATGCCCAGACGTGGGTCCCTTACTCACTTTGCCACTGGATTCAAGCTAGCCTGGCTGATGACGGCTGAATAGCCAGAAAGCCGGTACCAGGATGCTTGTTTCTGGTCCAGGAAGACAGGCAGCAGTTCGGGCTTGGACAGTTCCCATGAGGCACTGGTCAGACTGATTCGCCATGTCTGACTGGGGTGGTGCAGCGGCTCAGACATGATGGATTGAACCCAGATCATTGGCCGGGAGTGTCTGATTAGCTCGGGCGCTGTCCATCGTTCCCTTTGGTATCGTTCAGGGCTTAGGGCAGTGATGTTTTGGCAGTGTAAGCCCAGGTCATTGACTGGGACTGGTGTTTCGATTTAGCTCAAGCAGCTGCCGTCCGATCAGTGTAGCGGCCTTGCTGGGGCTGATCGTTTCAGGGTTTAGGGCAGTGGTGTTTTGGCAGTGTAGGGGTCTTGCTGGGACTGGTGTTTCAGGTTTAGGGCAGTGCAGTGGTGTTAGGGCAGTGTAGGGGGTCTTGCTGGGGCTGATGTTTCAGGGTTTAGGGCAGTGCAGTGGTGTTCGAGCAGTGTAGGGGGTCGTGCTGGGGCTGGTGTTTCAGGGTTTAGTGCAGTGCAGTGGTGTTCGGGCAGTGTAGGGGGTCGTGCTGGGGCTTATGTTTCAGGGTTTAGGGCAGTGCAGCAGTGCAGTGGTGTTCGGGCAGTGTAGAGGGTCGTGCTGGGGCTGGTGTTTCAGGGTTTAGGGCAGAGCAGTGGTGTTCGGGCAGTGTAGGGGGTCGTGCTGGGGGTGGTGTTTCAGGGTTTAGGGCAGTGCAGTGGTATTCGGGCAGTGTAGGGGGTCGTGCTGGGGCTGGTGTTTCAGGGTTTAGGGCAGTGGTGTTCGGGCAGTGTAGGGGGTCGTGCTGGGGGTGATGTTTCAGGGTTTAGGGCAGTGCAGTGGTGTTCTGGCAGTGTAAGGGGTCTTGCTGGGGGTAGTGTTTCAGGGTTTAGGGCAGTTCAGTGGTGTTCGGGCATTGTAGAGTGTCGGCTGGGGGTGGTGTTTCAGGGTTTAGGGCAGTGCAGTGGTGTACGGGCAGTGTAGGGGGTCGTGCAGGGTGTGGTGTTTCAGGGTTTAGGGCAGTGCAGTGGTGTTCGGGCAGTGTATTGGGTCGTGCTGGGGGTGGTGTTTCAGGGTTTAGGGCAGTGCAGTGGTGTTAGGGCAGTGTAGGGGTCGTGCTGCGGGTGGTGTTTCAGAGTTTAGGGCAGTGCAGTGGTGTTCGGGTAGTGTAGGGGTCGTGCAGGGGTGGTGTTTCAGGGTTTAGGGCAGCGCAGTGGTGTTCGGGCAGTGTAGAGGGTCGTGCAGGGGCTGGTGTTTCAGGGTTTAGGGCAGTGCAGTGGTGTTCGGGCAGTGTAGGGGGTCGTGCAGGGGCTGGTGTTTCAGGGTTTAGGGCAGTGCAGTGGTGTTTGGGCAGTGTAGGGGGTCATGCTGGGGCTGGTGTTTCAGGGTTTAGGGCAGTGCAGTGGTGTTCAGGCAGTGTAGGGGGTCGTGCTGGGGCTAGTGTTTCAGGGTTTAGGACAGTGCAGTGGTGTTCGGGCAGTATAGGGGGTCGTGCTGGGGCTGGTGTTTCAGGGTTTTGGGCAGAGCAGTGGTGTTCGGGCAGTGTAGGGGGTTGTGCTGGGGCTGGTGTTTCAGGATTTAGGGCAGTGGTGTTCAGGCAGTGTAAGGGGTCTTGCTGGGGGTGATGTTTCAGGGTTTAGGGCAGTGCAGTGGTGTTCGGGCAGTGTAGGGGGTCTTGCTGGGGGTAGTGTTTCAGGGTTTAGGGCAGTGCAGTGGTGTTCGGGCAGTATAGGGGGTTGTGCTGGGGGTAGTATTTCAGGGTTTAGGGCAGTGCAGTGGTGTTCGGGCAGTGTAGGGGGTCGTGCTGGGGGTGGTGTTTCAGGGTTTAGGGCAGTGCAGTGGTGTTCGGGCAGTGTAGGGGGTCTTGCTGGGGGTGGTGTTTCAGGGTTTAGGGCAGTGCTGTGGTGTTCGTGCAGTGTAGGGGGTCGTGCTGGGGTAGTGTTTTAGGGTTTAGGGCAGGGCAGTGGTGTTTGTGTAGTGAGCAGCGCATGCGCTGCGTCGCTAGGTGAGACCTAAAAAGCATTGCACCAAGATGGCTGCCAACACTTCCTGGATTGAAGTGTTGGCAGCCAATTAGAGCCAAGCTCGTGCTTGTGTAGTTAGGTCCCGCCCAGATATATAAAGATTTTTTTCCTTTAATATCTCAAAAACTACTGAACGGATTTACACCATTTAAAACAAGGGCGCTTTCTGAACCAAACACTACCTTTTTGCCAAATTTGGTGTAATTCCGTTCAGCAGTTTTGGCTGTAACCGTGTCTAAAGTTTCCTATGGGAAATTGATTTTTGACCTCTATTTTTTGAATTTCTCAGGAACTACTGAACGGATTTACACCATTTAAAAAAAGGGTGCTTTTTGAACCAAGGGCTACCTGTTTGCCAAATTTGGTGTAATTCCGTTCAGCAGTTCGGGCTGTAGCCGTGTCTAAAGTTTCCTATGGGAAATAACATGGGGAAAACGCTTTTGGGGACCCCCCTTTTTTCTCGGCTCCCGCTTGACGCATCATCCTGAACCTTTCAGGATAGGAGCTGACCGGAGCGCCCCACTAGTTTTGTAAATTTTGCGAAGATTCGTCATCCGGCGCCAAAGTTATTGGGAAAAGAAAAAACGCTTTTCCTATGGAAACTAGGTCCTAACTATAACTATCTACTGGCGACCGCCAGTAAATAATATATATATATATATATATATATATATATATATATATATATATATATATATCTCGCCCCCGCAATGCACTGCTGATGACGTCACATATTACATCACTCGTGATCAGTGACATCATTGATGACATCACTGATGACATCTAAAATGCGAAATGCGAACCACGCGTTTCGGCTCGTCCGAACCTTGATAACGATACAAGACGTCATTGTAGCTTCCTTATTTAAATGTACAAATGCCTCCAGTTGCCAACATTAACAAAGGACTACATATTACTGTAATCCAAAAAGCTGGCGGCCATATTGGCCTGGTCACGATGTGAAAATTCAGGAATTGATACAATAAAGAAACGAAAACAAGTGTTAATATGCACACAATGTCATTTCAGCATATCTTGCCCCGTGACCGCCGTACCTGTATGTTCGTCAACGTGACTTGTTCATAATAAACACACTTAGGATTGCAAACATCAACATAAACAATGGACTACTGTGAGAAGTTGGCCTGGTATATGCTGTTCACTAATTAAAGTGGACACCTTGCACCAGTACAATTCGACTCTTATGGTAGATAGGTTTAAGACAACCTTTATAGAAAGCTATCCTAGTGGCAGCTGTGGAGAGCAGCCTTCAGGCTAAGTCTTGAAGGAATGTAAAGCAGCTTGTTTTACCACACAATCTCTTGAATCACCAAATGAAAAGACACCACACAGGTATATATATCAAATATATATGTATTTATTACTAAACAACTCTCTACTAATCTCTTTATGAGATTAGAAGTCAGGAACATATGCACAAATCAACGTTTCACAATAAATTAAGCACAAATATGGCTGGGGCCCTAGGGGCGTACCAGACCATATACTAAGAAAGAGACTTAGAAACAACGACTTGCAAAGGGACAAGGCCTAGGGCCTTCAGAAGAGCTGGGGCCTCACAAAACCACCCAAGGCAGGTAAGTAAAGGACCCACGGGGGGACGCGTGCAGTGTGGATACACAGGCGCGGATCGCCGTTGACTTCAATGGGGCAAGTCGCTGTTGAAAATTAAGAGTTTTAGGGTACTTCGGGAGAACCTACAAGCAAGTCACTTACAGGGTAAGTAGTTCTAGGGCCAACACCCACAGGAGCACCGTAGTGCTGGAGTTACCTCACCCAGGGAAGCCAGGTGCATAGATGTCCTTTGGTGTCGGGTCGCGGCGTCGTTTTCAATGGGAGCCAATGAAGACTTGCTGCTTGTGAAGTCCGAAGAAGTGTCCGGTGGAATCCAAGCCTGGATTCAGAAGAAGGAAGACCTGAAAGCAGAGGGGACAGTGTTGAAAGCCACTTGGCAGTGACTCGGGGCCAGGAAGATGTAGGCTCACCGTCGTCGCAAGGTTCAGGTCGGTCACGGGTGTCTTGACTCTTATGCCACGAGGTCCGGGAGGTGTCGACAATGACTAGGAGCTGGATTCGGCGTGTCCCACAATGTCTGCAGCTTACTGCGGTGTCGACAACTCGATTGGAGCCAACAAGCCTTGGTAACAGCAAGTCTTGGGGAAAGAGTGAAAAGGCAATGGTGCAGACCAGCAAGTTCTGACGTACTCACCCAGCGAGGGTAAGTCAGGGCAGGCCTGGAGCAACCAGGGGAGCCCTTTGGTTCTGTAGAAAAGTCTTCAGGGGACCCACAAGCCGGCTGGCAAGGGATCGCAAAGGTGCCTCGGGAGGATTCGCTCAACAGGGGCCCACGGTCACTCGGGATGGGGTAGGCCTCTGCTCTTCGGAGAGATTCCTGCTGGATACTGGTACCACACGTGGTCCAAAGCACAAGTTCGTAGAATGTCGTGAAGGGGTTGCACTTGACAATAGTGCACGGTACCCAGGGGTCGCGGTTCCTCATCACTCGTGGGGTCCACTAGCCTCAGCTTCACTGGGGACTCACGATGGCCTTAGGGAAGTCAGGAAATCCTCTTTCTGGGCTGCAGGGACTTCGGACTCCGGCAGGAGCGGCATAGTTTGCGACCATCATTTGTAGTTTTTGGTGCCTGCCAAGCAGGGGAGTCACTCCTTGACTCCAAGGGAGATTCTTCAGTCTTCCAGAGGTAGTGGAACGTCGAAGGTCCAGGATTCTTCTTCAGAGCGTCATCCAGGGATATCTAACTTTCAAGTTCAAGGGTTCCCTATCTTATACTGTAAAGAAGGGAGGGACTAGCTCTATGACCCCACCTATGGGAGGGTCAGGGGAGTGGGTGGCTACACCCACTTCCCTTTGTCCAGTATCGCGCCAGAGCAGGGGCAGGTAGCCCCTGAGCCGGTTTGAACTGGCATATGCACAGAGGAGCCTACTGCTCCCCCAGTGCAGGACTTCAAAGAACTCTAAGAGTGCACCCACCCAGCCCCAATACACTAAACCCTGTCTGGAAGGTGGTCACACCCTCCTGTGACAGGATACCTATTGTTGGGCTTCCTCCACTGCGAGTTTCGGTCATCAGCAGGAGGGCAGCCCAGTGTCTGTGACTGATGGCATCCATTTTGTGATGCCAGGGCTCTTCAGGATTCTACCGCGTTTCCACAGTAGGTACATGTCTATCCCTCTAGAAGGGTGGAATGCTACCCCCACCGCCAGAACTGGCGGGGGGGTAGTATTCCAAGATGTTTGACACCAAACACAACATGTTTTGATGCAGCCATCCCAAAGTTAGCATTTTACCGCGAGGATATAATGCACTTAAGAGTATATGGTTTAACCGCATCCACAAACAGCACCAGAGAATGGACTCTGAGAGCTGCAGAGGGGCCCTGCTCAGGCAGAGGCGCCCTCTCACATAGGAACCAAGCACCCTGCCCTCAGGATCGATAGGGCCTGCCTTAGGGGTGACTGATAGGTTTAAATGTGTGTGCAGGAGAGATATAGGGAACCTATATCTCAGTGAGGAGTGCTAGCACCACCTCACCCAGGCTGCAGTAGCAGGCCTGTGGTGTCAGATTTAGTCTGCTTCCCAGGGGTGGCATAATACATGCTGCAGCCCCTGGTAGGCCTGTGAAGTGCCTATGCCCTTGGTTCCTAAGGTACCATATACTAGGGACTCATAAGGTACCACAGTATCCAATCACTAGTGCACCTAGAGTGCACTCCAAGTCTTTAGAGAGAACAGAGAGGCTGGGGCCCTGATTGGCAGGGACCCAGCCAGACTATAGCCAGAAACCAGTGTAAACATCAGAAAAAAAGTGGGGGCAACATAAGAGGCAGATCCTACTCTCCTACACAACCCCCGCAAACGCAGCGACACTAAACTAACCTTGACCAGTTGAGTCTTCGTGTTCTAAGTGGAAATACCTTGAGAGTCCATCTGCATTGGCATGTTGGGTCCCAGGTCTATGTTCCACTGTATAGTCCATCCCCTGTAGGGAAATGGACCACCTCAAAAGTTTTGGGTTTTCACCTTTCATCTGTTTAAGCCATAGGAGGGGCTTGTGGTCAGTCTGAACTATGAAGTGAGTGCCAAACAAGTATGGCCTCAGCTTCTTCAGGGCCCATACCACAGCAAAGGCCTCTCTCTCTATAGCTGACCAACGTTTCTCTCTAGGGGTCAGCCTTCTGCTAATGAAAGCTACTGGCTGGTCTTGACCTTCATCATTCAGTTGAGACAGTACAGCTCCCACACCCAGCTCAGAAGCATCTGTTTGGACAATGAACTTTTTGGTGTAGTCTGGACTCTGTAAGATGGGGGCAGTGCACATGGCCTGCTTTAGGTCTTCAAATGCCTTCTGACAGCTAGCTGTCCACTGAACCTTTTTGGCATTTTCTTTGAGGTCAGATCATTCAAGGGGGTCACTATACATCCATATCCCTTGACAAACCTCCTATAGTACCCAGTCAGGCCTAAAAAGGCTCTCACCTGTGTCTGGGTGGTTGGAGCAACCCATTCCATTATGGTTTGGATTTTGCTCTGTAAAGGTTGAACCTGGCCTCCACCCACAAGGTGGCCCAGGTACACAACCTGACTCTGCCCTATCTGGCACTTGGTGGCCTTGATAGTGAGGCCTGCTTTCTGCAGAGCCTCCAAAACATTTCTGAGGTGGACCAGGTGATCCTGCCAGGAGGAACTAAAGACAGCAATATCATCTAGATAAGCTGAGCAATAAGTTTCCATTCCTGCCAGAACTTTGTTCACCAACCTCTGAAAAGTGGCAGGATCATTTTTCAATCCAAAGGGGATCACCACAAAGTTGTAGTGCCCACTAGGGGTCGAAAATGCTGTTTTGGCTTTTGCATCCTCAGCTAATCTGATTTGCCAGTAGCCAGCTGTTAGGTCAAATGTACTAAGATACTTGGCTGAGGCCAAAGTATCAATCAGCTCATCTGCCCTTGGTATGGGATAGGCATCAGTCCTAGTAACTGCATTGAGGCCTCTGTAGTCTACACAAAACCTCATTTCTTTCTTACCACCCTGGGTATGAGGCTTGGGTACCAGGACTACTGGGCTAGCCCAAGGGCTATCTGAAGGCTCAATTACACCTAGCTCCAACATTTTCTGGACTTCAGTCCTGATACAGTCCCTGACATGGTCAGGTTGCCTGTAGATTTTACTCTTGATAGGCAGACTGTCTCCAGTGTCCACCTCATGGGTGCACCAGGTAGTCTGACTAGGGGTCAGGCTAAACATATGTCTATACTGTTGCAGAACTTGCCTGCACTCAGTTTGCTGATGGTCAGTGAGGCTGCTTGCCAAAGCAACACCATCTACTGACCCATCATCAGGGTTCTGAGAGAGCAGGTCAGGGAGAGGGTCACTCTCCTCCTCCTGGTCCTCATCAGTTGCCATGAGCAAGCCCATGTCAGCCCTGTCAACATATGGCTTCAGTCTGTTGACATGGAGCACCCTTAGGGGGCTCCTGGGAGTTCCAAGATTCACCAGATAGGTGACTTCTCCCTTCTGTTCAACTATTGTATGGGGGCCACTCCATTTGTCCTGGAGGGCTGCTGGGGCCACAGGCTCCAACACCCACACTTTCTGTCCTGGCTGGTACACAGTCAGCACAGCCTTTGGTCATGCCAAGCTTTTTGTAATTCTTGGCTGGCCTCCAGGTTTTTGGTTGCCTTTTTCATGTATTCGGCCATCCGGGAGCGGAGACCAAGTACATAGTCCATCACATCTTGTTTGGGGGCTTGAGAGGTAACTCCCAGCCCTCTTTCACCAAACATAATGGACCCCTTACAGGATGCCCAAACAGAAGCTCAAATGGGCTGTAGCCAACCCCCTTCTGTGGAACTTCTCTGTATGCAAACAACAGGCAAGGAAGAAGAAGGTCCCATTTCCGCCTAAGCTTCTCTGGGAGTCCTTTAATCATTCCCTTCAGGGTTTTGTTGAAACATTCAACCAACCCATTGCATTGTGGGTGATAGGGGGTGGTGAACTTATAAGTTACACCACACTCCTTCCACATTGCTTTCAAATATCCTGACATGAAGTTGGTACCTCTGTCAGAGATGACCTCCTTTGGGAAACCCACTCTGGAGAAAACTCCAATGAGGGCTCTTGCCACCACAGGGGCTGTGGTGGTCCTCAGGGGAATTGCCTCTGGGTACCTGGTGGCATGATCCACTACCACCAGGATACACCTGTGCCCAGATGCAGTTTGAGGGTCAAGGGGACCAACAATGTCAATCCCTACCCTTTCAAAGGGGACCCCCACCACAGGTAGTGGTATCAGGGGGGCCTTTGTTGTGCCACCTGCCCTACCACTGGCTTGGCATGTGACACAGGAGCGACAAAACTCCTTTGTGTCCTCTGACATATGTGGCCAATGAAAATGTGGAACAAGCCTGTCCCAGGTCTTGTTTTGGCCCAAGTGACCTGCTAAAGGGATGTCATGTGCTAAGGTCAAGAGGAACCCCCTAAACTTCTGAGGTATTACCAACCTCCTGCTGGCTCCAGGGGCTGGGTCTCTACCCTCAGAATATAGGAGTCCCTCATCCCAATAAACTTTATGGGACCCACTAGCACTCCCAGCAGCCTCAGCAGCTGGGAGTGCAGGGGTTCAAGAGAGGGGCAGCACTGTTGCTCCGTACTCAGATCTTCCCTAGAAGGGCCCCCTGCCCCCAAGAACTCCACCTGATCAGGCTCAAGTCCCTCTGGGGCAGTTCCTTCTTCAGGATCTGCTTCACCTCCCTCAAGAGGTGAATCTGTGATCTGAGACAGAGGGGAAGGCACTGCCTTAACCCTACTGCTCCTCTTCTTGGGAAGCATCTGGTCCATTGTTCCAGGATCCAGAGCTGGTTCAGTGTTATGCATTCTGGCCTGTGACCTGGTCACAGCAAATACCTCTGCATGGATGCCCAACATCTCAGCATGAGTCCATAACTCTACTTCAGACCAGGCTGAAGTTTCTAGATCATTGCCCAATAGACATTCTACAGGGAGTTCTGCACTGACTACAACTTTCTTGAGGCCAGTTACCCCTCCCCAGGAGAAATTCACAACTGCCAGACTATGGTTGGTCCTGACATTGCTTGCATTGGTCACCTGGTACATTTCAGCCCAGGATGATCTGTCCAGGGTCCACAAGATCCTCTGCCACCATGGTGACACTAGCCCCTGTGTCCCTAAATGCCAAAGCCTGTTTGCCATTTATTACAGGCTGCTGTTTGTATTTGCCCAGATTACTGGGGCTCACTAGGAAGGACATATCAGTGTCTCCATCACAAATCAGCAATGCCTGAGTGGGTACTCTGACTAGGCCAGAGTCCACTTCAGAACCCAGGGTCAACCCTACTACACCCTTATTCTGAGTACTACCTCCACCAGTAGCTGAGCTAGGGGGAACAGTTGCCTTAGGGGCAGGAGTGGTGGAGGTGTTGTCTTTGGACTTGTTACAATCAGAAGTCCAGTGCCCAACAACTGGTTCTGGCAATTATTAAGGATCTGTTCTCTCATCATTAGATTGTACAATCCCTTGAAATCAGTAACCCTACTGCCAACCAGCCAACCCTCTAGAGCCTTGGTTGCACAATCAACAAAGTCAGTCCAGTCCTGAGTCTGTGCCTTCTGGGTATCTCTGAACTTCAACCTGTACTGCTCAGTGGTTAAGCAAAACCAATCTATCAGTGCACTCTTCAGGACTTCATAATCATCAGCATCCTCTTCTCTAACAGTGAGGAGCTTGTCTCTACCTTTATCTGAAAAGGAGAGCCACAAGATTGCTGCCCACTGCTTTTGGGGGACCTGCTGTACTCTACAGGCCCTCTCCATAGCAGTTATCCACTTATGGATATCATCCCCACTCTGGTAGGGAGGAACAACCTTGCTCAGGTTCCTATGGTCTGGAATATATTCTCTGCCTCTAGGGACACTGTTGCTGCCACCAAGGGGTTCTAACCCCTCTCTTCTAGAAGCTCTCTGGAGCTCCAGGGCTTCTCTATCTAATGCCAACTGCTTGGTTTTGAGGGCAACTCTTGCTTCCTCATACTGCAGCAGCTTGTACATTCTGTCAGAGGAGGTCTCTCTTATGGGAAAGTATGAGTTCCTCTGCTGGACACATTCTCTGCCAGAGTGATAAGAGTGGTCAGATTCCCTGGAAGGGGACCTAGGCCTCTCATCCACTCTGTCAGTTCTCTTAGGGAGAATTCCTCTGTCCTTTTTAGGCTCTTGGAACCTTGCCCTTCAACTACAGAGTCCTGGTCATCCTGATTTTCATCATCTGACCCAGACACTGTAATTGACCCACTGACTGATTCAGGATCATCTGCTGTCAGCAGATCTATCAGGTGTAGTGTGGAGGGACTCTGTCCTAGCTTCAGGTGTCTTTCAACACACATGGCTCTCAAGTCAGAGAATGCAATGTCCTTATACTGAGGCTGAGTGGATCCACTGGGTCCACCCTTTAAGGACATTCTAGTGTTGTGCAGTGTTGTACTACCTACACTAGTCTGTGGCCTACTGATACTAGCTTGAGCTGTAGAAAGGGTGTGCTATCCCTTGGCACACAGCTCTAAGTTCAGTAGAACTTATCGATACTAAGCTTGACTTTATATGTACCTTAAGTACCTATAGTGGTTTTCAGTTAGTAATTCAAATAGAGATTTTCTGGTAAAACAATAGCAAGCTGGAATCCCACACGCTGCCCATCAATTTGAGAAGTTGGCCTGGTATATGCTGTTCACTAATTAAAGTGGACACCTTGCACCAGTACAATTCGACTCTTATAGTAGATAGGTTTAAGACAACCTTTATAGAAAGCTATCCTAGTGGTAGCTGTGGAGAGCAGCCTTCAGGCTAAGTCTTGAAGGAATGTAAAGCAGCTTGTTTTACCACACAATCTCTTGAATCACCAAATGAAAAGACACCACACAGGTATATATATCAAATATATATGTATTTATTACTAAACAACTCTCTACTAATCTCTTTATGAGATTAGAAGTCAGGAACATATGCACAAATCAACGTTTCACAATAAATTAGGCACAAATATGGCTGGGGCCCTAGGGGCATACCAGACCATATACTAAGAAAGAGACTTAGAAACAACGACTTGCAAAGGGACAAGGCCTAGGGCCTTCAGAAGAGCTGGGGCCTCACGAAACCACCCAAGGCAGGTGTAGCGCGGTGTAGAAGAAGACCAGGACAAGGGAATCCATTTACTTTCTAGTGTGTTTATTTCTCAACACAAACAGTGAATTATGGGGGTTGTAGTCCTTTTGTTCTTTTCCTCCTGCCTTTGGAGAAGAAACAGTGGGGGGGGGCTTTTGTTGCTCCGACATCTTCCTTCCGTCAGGCTTGTGGCATCAAAGGCTCTTCGAGACTCAGCGGAGCGTGTGGGGGAAACAAACAAAAAGAGAACACCCGGTAAGGGTAACGTTCAGTATCCTTCTAGTGTGTGCGGGAAGCAGGGGAGTGCTAGGAAGTAACACCCTAATCCGTCACCAGTGAATCAGGCGCGCATCGGCCTTCAGTCTCCCATCCCTCTTGCACCCCCTTCCTTAGGGTTTCTTGAGCGTACGGCCCCAGACCGCCCCAAGGTGTCCCCGTACCTTGTTCAGCCACGACCCTCCTGGACCGTGGCAAGCTTCCTCGCGTTGCCGGATCGGGTCCGGCGTCCCGTCTGTAGTTTCTCCTCCAGTTCCTGAACCACGGGCTTCTTCTTTCCTTTGTGGCTCTCCGTCCTCCGAAACGATCCTCCGGTCTTTCACCTGAGGACTCACAACGAAAGTTTGTACTTGGCGGTGTTCTTCCCCAACTCCTCGGTTCTCTTTTTCCCGAACTCCGGATCGCCCTCTAGCACCCGCGGCGTCTTCCTTTTCAAATCCGACAATGTCATCTGACTTGATCACCTGATCCGGCAGAGAGATGGGGTTAAAGAGACAGTGCTCCGACGGCACTTTCTGTGAAAAAAGAAGGGGACAGGGAGAAAGATAAGCAGGAAAGCGTTCGTTTCCCGTCCCCGGCGTATCAGCCTCCGTGAGCCGTGTCCCGTCGTCACACACCCCTACCCCAGTCTGTTCACGATCGGGGAACAGGGGGAGGCGGGAAAGGAAGTCAGCGTTCCCATTGTCCGTGCCTTTGCGATGGATAACCTCAAAAGAGAACGGCTGAAGGGAAAGAAACCAGCGGAGGATGCGTGGGTTGTTCCCCTTGTTACGGCTCATCCAGAGTAGTGGGGCATGATCTGTGTACAGAAGGAAGTGGGCACCCTCCAGATAGTACCTTAGCTTATCGATCGCCCACTTAATCGCAAGGCACTCCTTCTCGATGATGGGGTATCTCTGTTCGCGAGGGAAGAGCTTGTGACTAAGGAAGAGGATCGGGTGTTCTAGTCCTTCGGGGGAGGTCTGCGAGAGGACTGCCCCAAGCCCATGGTCAGAAGCATCGGTATGCAATACAAAGGGTTTGGAGAAGTCCGGTGAGCGGAGTATCGGGGCTGAAGTGATCGCAGCTTTCAGGTCTAGAAAAGCTTTTTTTGCTTCTGGAGGCGGTTGTTGAAGGTCTCTGGCCTTGACCTGGTTTTGAAGTAAGTCTGTAAGGGGGGTGGCCAGTTTGGAATACTGAGGTATAAAACGTCTATAATAGCCGAGGAGGCCCAAGAAGGCCCTGACTTCCTTTTTTGTAGTGGGAAAGGGGGCCTCTGCTATTGCTTTTATCTTTTCGGCCTGTGGTTCAATCAACCCGTTCCCGAGAAGGAACCCTAGGTATTTCACCTTCTGGAAGCCTGCCCTTGACTTTTTGGCATTGATGTGTAGTCCTGCGGACTGAAGGGCCTGTAGGACCTGACAACAATGCTGGAGATGTAAATCCCAAGAGGGGCTGTAGATGACTATATCATCAAGGTATGCAGAAGAGTAGCCCTGATGTTTTGACAATACCCTGTTCATGAGTCTTTGAAATGTGGCAGGTGCCCCGTGTAAACCAAAAGGCAAAACGGTGAACTCGTACAAGCCTGTTGGTGTAGAAAAGGCCGTCTTTTCTTGGTCTTCAGGTTTAAGGGGCACCTGCCAATAGCCCTTAGTGAGGTCGAGGGTTGTGATGTATTGGGCCTCGCCTAGGTTTTCAATCATCTCATCTACACGGGGAATGGGATAGGCGTCACATTTGGAGATGGAGTTGACCGCCCTAAAATCAATACAAAAACGGACGGAGCCGTCCGGTTTCGGGACTAACACAATAGGGGAGGACCACTCACTCTGGGACGGTTTTATGACCCTTAGGGCGAGCATACTTTTCACCTCCTGGTTTATGGCCTCTCTGCGGGCAGCAGGTATGCGATACGGCTTTTGTTTAATGATCTTTCCTGGCAGTGTATGGATGGAATGCACAGGCAGGGAAGTACGCCCCGGGAGGTCTGAAAACAGCTCTGCAAAGAGACGCAGTGTCTCTTGAAGGGATTCCCCCTGTTCTTTAGACAACTCAGGGTTAACGATCAGATGTCGTAAGGTGGTCTCAGAGCAGGACGCCCGATCAGTTGTATGCACATCTTGGGGAGGGGGACCAAGCCATTTTTTTAAGAGGTTTATGTGATAAAGTTGTATCCTTTTAGGGGTGACCTGTATCCGATACGATGTCAGGCCTACCTTTTGTACTACTTTGTATGGCCCTTGCCAACCTGCCTTTGTCTTTGTTAGAACGGATGGTATGAGCACTAAAACCCAATCCCCTACGGCTAGGTGTCGCCACTTTTTTCCCCTGTTATAGTGCAACTGCTGTTTTACCTGGGCCTTTTCTATATTGGCGTCTGCAAACTCCCTCAGTTTATGCAGCCGAGTGTGCAGACTGTTCGTGTATTCAAGAAAGGACTTGGTCTCTTCTTCTTTTTCTGTTTCCCAGACTTCTTTGGTGATTTCAAGCAGGCTTCGGGGCTCTCTTCCATAAAGTAATTTAAAGGGAGAGTACCCGAGACTGGCCTGAGTTTGGCTTCTGATTACATACAGAGCCAGAGGGAGCAACATGTCCCACTCCCGGCCCTCTACGGTCAATAGTTTTTTTAAGGTCAGTTTTAGAGTGGCGTTATAACGCTCACATAAACCGTCCGTCTGCGGGTGGTAAACAGAGGTTTTAATATGCGATATGTCCAGTGATGTACAGATCTGTTTCATTAATTTAGAAACAAAAGGGGTCCCCTGATCAGTGAGTATCTCCCGGGGAAAACCCACCCGGGAAAACAGCTCAAGCAACTTCTCTGTGATGTTCTGGGTTGTGGGCGCACGTAAGGGAAAGGTCTCTGGATATCGTGTGGCATAGTCAACCACGACCAAGGCATACAGGTGTCCTTTCTTGGTTCGTGGGAGAGGGCCAATGAGATCCATGCCGATCCTCTCAAATGGGGTACCCACAACCGGGAGAGGTTGCAGAGGGACGGGCGGGGGTTTATACGGGTTTTTCTTCTGACACACTTCGCACTCTTGACAGAAACGGGTGACATGGGAAAAGATCCCTGGCCAGTAGAAGTGCTGTAGCAACGTCTGCATGGTCTTTTGTGCCCCCCTATGACCAGCCAACAGGTGCGAGTGTGCGAAGAAAAGGACCTGGTCCCGAAAGGCCTGTGGTATCACCAACTGCGGTGTGTCTCCCTGTCTTCCGACCCTATATAACATCTCCTTCTCAATCTGAAACAAAGGGTAACTGGGAGTAGGCTGAAGAGCTGATAGTCGGGCATGGTCCCAAGCCGGTTGGAGGGTTGGGTCGTTTCTCTGGGTGTACCTAAAACCTCTGTCTGTAATCCAGGGTGCTTGGGTTAAGAGGGACTGGTGTGCGTGAGCCGGGGGCTTTGAGAACCGTAGCTTGTCTTTGAGCAGGAGTAGGAAGGAAGGGTTATCCTGACCTATAATCATTTGTTCCGGAAGGGAGGGAACAACGCCTAGTTTGACCTCCAAAACTTGACCGTCTGGCAGGGATATCGGGATTTGTATTAGGGGATAGACACGGACATCACCATGTACACATCTAATAGGCACGGTCTCCCCTGTCATGCCGGTTCTAGGCAGGATCGCTGAGTGCAGGACTACTGACTGTCGGCAACCCGAATCTAGGAGAGCCCTCAGCTGCCGTCCCTGTACTGTTACACTTACGTGGAAACTATGTCCAAATTCTGCTGTGTACAATATGGAGCGTGGTATATAACTGATGTCCATAGGCTCATCTTGGGGCTTTTTCCGTGGACAGTTCCGGGCAATATGTCCCCATTCCCCGCACTCATAACATTGTGGGTTCCGTAGGGGAGGTGGATCAGGGCGGAACTGTCGGGGTTTTGGTGGCTCAGGGTTGGGTTTTCCGGGTTTTCTTTCTGGCTTCGCAGGGGTTCCAGCTGAACGAGTGGGTTTCTCTGTGTCCCAGGGCAAAGTGCGAGGGTGAGCCCTATAAAACGAGGTGGCCATTTCTACTGCTTGTTCAGCTTGTAAATTGTTGTGCTGCTTAAGCCATCGTTGGATGGGGAAGGGAAGGGCCTCAATGAATTGTTCCAGATATATCATGGACATGATTTCTTCCTTGCTGTGGGTCTGTGATTTCAACCACTTGTCTGCAGCAGCTCTCAATTTAAAGTACAGGGTTTTTGGGTTATCTGTGGAGGATCCCCGCTCCCTTCTGAAGCGAACCCTATAGGCCTCTGCGTCCATACCCAGGTGGTCTAGGACGATCCCTTTTATTTCCTGGTATGGCGTGTGGCCGTTAGGGTTAGCGACCTGATAGGCCGCCTGTGCGTCTCCGGTAAGGAGGGGGGCCAAAAAGAAAGGCCACTTGGCTTCGGGCCAACCAGACGCCCGTGCGGCTCTTTCAAAGTTCAAGAAGAAAGCGTCGGGGTCTTCACCCGACACGTATTTCTGCAGAGACACAGTGGGGCCATTCCCTGCGCGGATCTGGAGCTGGGTCGTTAGCTCCAGGCGATCATCAGCTACTTTCAGCATTTGCTCGGCTTGATTTGTCATGCTGTCTTTCAGTAATGCCCTGTCCGCTTCGGCTGAGCTCATCTGCTTCTCGACCGCCCATTCTAGTTTCTCTTGTCCCCGAATCAGCTGCTGTATTAGGTTTTCCATGTCCAAGAGGGTGGAGGCGTACCAGATCCCACTTCTGACACCACGTGTAGCGCGGTGTAGAAGAAGACCAGGACAAGGGAATCCGTTTACTTTCTAGTGTGTTTATTTCTCAACACAAACAGTGAATTATGGGGGTTGTAGTCCTTGTGTTCTTTTCCTCCTGCCTTTGGAGAAGAAACCGTGGGGGGGGGCTTTTGTTGCTCCGACGTCTTCCTTCGTCAGGCTTGTGGCATCAAAGGCTCTTCGAGACTCAGCGGAGCGTGTGGGGGGGGAAACAAACAAAAATAGAACACCCGGTAAGGGTAACGTTCGTATCCTTCTAGTGTGCGCGGGAAGCAGGGGAGTGCTAGGAAGTAACACCCTAATCCGTCACCAGTGAATCAGGCGCGCATCGGCCTTCAGTCTCCCATCCCTCTTGCACCCCCTCCCTTAGGGTTTCTTGAGCGTACGGCCCCAGACCGCCCCAAGGTGTCCCCGTACCTTGTTCAGCCACGACCCTCCTGGACCGTGGCAAGCTTCCTTGCGTTGCCGGATCGGGTCCGGCATCCCGTCTGTAGTTTCTCCTCCAGTTCCTGAACCACGGGCTTCTTCTTTCCTTTGTGGCTCTCCGTCCTCCGAAACGATCCTCCGGTCTTTCACCTGAGGACTCACAACGAAAGTTTGTACTTGGCGGTGTTCTTCCCCAACTCCTCGGTTCTCTTCTTCCCGAACTCCGGATCGCCCTCTAGCACCCGCGGCGTCTTCCTTTTCAAATCCGACAATGTCATCTGACTTGATCACCTGATCCGGCAGAGAGACGGGGTTAAAGAGACAATGCTCCGACGGCACTTTCTGTGAAAAAAGAAGGGGACAGGGAGAAAGATAAGCAGGAAAGCGTTTGTTTCCCGTCCCCGGCGTATCAGCCTCCGTGAGCCGTGTCCCGTCGTCACAGCAGGTAAGTAAAGGACCCACGGGGGACGCGTGCAGTGTGGATACACAGGCGCGGATCGCAGTTGACTTCAATGGGGCAAGTCGCGGTTGGAAATTAAGAGTTTTAGGGTACTTCGGGAGAACCTACAAGCAAGTCACTTACAGGGTAAGTAGTTCTAGGGCCAACACCCACAGGAGCACCATAGTGCTGGAGTTACCTCACCCAGGGAAGCCGGGTGCATAGGTGTCCTTTGGTGTCGGGTCGCGGCGTCGTTTTCAATGGGAGCCAATGAAGACTTGCTGCTTGTGAAGTCCGAAGAAGTGTCCGGTGGAATCCAAGCCTGGATTCAGAAGAAGGAAGACCTGAAAGCAGAGGGGACAGTGGTGAAAGCCACTTGGCAGTGACTCGGGGCCAGGAAGATGTAGGCCCACCGTCGTCGCAAGGTTCAGGTCGGTCACGGGTGTCTTGACTCTTCAGCCACGAGGTCCAGGAGGCATTGACGACAACCAGGAGCTGGATTCGGCGTGTCCCACAATGTCTGCAGCTTACTGCGGTGTCGGCGACTCGATTGGAGCCAACAAGCCTTGGTAACAGCAAGTCTTGGGGAAAGAGTGAAAAAGCAATGGTGCAGACCAGCAAGGTCTGACGGACTCACCCAGCGAAGGTAAGTAAGGGCAGGCCTGGAGCAACCAGGGGAGTCCTTTGGTTCTGTAGAAAAGTCTTCAGGGGACCCACAAGCCGGCTGGCAAGGGATCGCGAAGACGCCTTGGGAGGATTCGCTCAACAGGGGCCCACGGTCACTCGGGACAGGGTAGGCCTCTGCTCTTCGGAGGGATTCCTCCTGGAGGCTGGGACCACACGTGTTCCAAAGCACAAGTTCGTAGAACGTCATGAAGGGGTTGCACTCGACAATAGTGCACGGTACCCAGGGGTCGTGGTTCCTCGTCACTCGTGGGATCCACTGGCCTCAGCTTCACTGGGGACTCACGATGGCCTTAGAGAAGTCAGGAAATCCTCTTCCTGGGCTGCAGGGACTTCGGACTCTGGTGGGAGCGGCGTAGTTTGCGACCGTCATTTGTAGTTTTTGGTGCCTGCCAAGCAGGGGAGTCACTCCTTGACTCCAAGGGAGATTCTTCAGTCTTCCAGAGGTAGTGGAACGTCGAAGATCCAAGATTCTTCTTCAGAGCGTCGTCCAGGGATATCTAACTTTCAAGTTCAAGGGTTCCCTATCTTATACTGTAAAGAAGGGAGGGACTAGCTCTATGACCCCACCTATGGGAGGGTCAGGGGAGTGGGTGGCTACACCCACTTCCCTTTGTCTAGTTCGCGCCAGAGCAGGGGCAGGTAGCCCCTGAGCCGGTTTGAACTGGCATATGCACAGAGGAGCCTACTGCTCCCCAGTGCAGGACTTCAAAGCACTCTAAGAGTGCACCCACCCAACCCCAATACACTAAACCCTGTCTGGAAGGTGGTCACACCCTCCTGTGACAGGATACCTATTGTTGGGCTTCCTCCACTGCGAGTTTCGGTCATCAGCAGGAGGGCAGCCCAGTGTTTGTGACTGGTGGCATCCATTTTGTGATGCCAGGGCTCTTCAGGATTCTACCGCGTTTCCACAGTAGGTACATGTCTATCCCTCTAGAAGGGTGGAATGCTACCCCCGTCGCCAGAACTGGCGGGGGGGTAGTATTCCAAGATGTTTGACACCAAACACGACATGTTTTGATGCAGCCATCCCAAAGTTAGCATTTTACCGCGAGGATATAATGCACTTAAGAGTATATGGTTTAACCGCATCCACAAACAGCACCAGAGAATGGACTCTGAGAGCTGCAGAGGGGCCCTGCTCAGGCAGAGGCACCCTCTCACATAGGAACCAAGCACCCTGCCCTCAGGAGCGATAGGGCCTGGTTTAGGGGTAACTGATAGGTTTAAATGTGTGTGCAGGAGAGATATAGGGAACCTATATCTCAGAGAGGAGTGCTAGCACCACCTCACCCAGGCTACAGTAGCAGGCCTGTGGTGTCAGATTTAGTCTGCTTCCCAGGGGTGGCATAATACATGCTGCAGCCCCTGGTAGGCCTGTGAAGTACCATATACTAGGGACTCATAAGGTACCACAGTATCCAATCACTAGTGCACCTAGAGTGCACTCCAAGTCTTTTAGAGAGAACAGAGAGGCTGGGGCCCTGATTGGCAGGGACCCAGCCAGACTATAGCCAGAAACCAGTGTAAACATCAGAAAAAAAGTGGGGGCAACATAAGAGGCAGATCCTACTCTCCTACAACTACACATTACTTTAAAGTGGTGTGCCATACTTTTGTCATAAGTAAGACTGTTAGCGCTCTAGTTGTTCTTTAGAACACTGGGAAGCTGCAGTAGAACACAAAGGAATCAACTGACAGTCTCTGCCCTTGTTGGATGTACATGTTTTACTGAGAATGTCAGACTTCATTCTCACATGACTGAGAAAGATAATGTGAATTTACAGAAAATATGCTCTCATTTTAGCTTCTAGATCACCTTCCAAACCTCTATGGGAAAAGTATGAGAAAATAGTTTTCTCTCAAACATGATTCATGATATCCCAGCAGAAGGCTTTTTCACAGGGTAAAATCACCTTCGAACACACCACAATTCCTAAAATTAGTATGGTACCATCAACAAATGATTTATAATGTAACTAAAGTCTTATCACCCTTTATACGTTCTCCTTTTGGTGAACCTCAAAACCTTCCATTCACTACAATGCATTTTAATGGAGTGCTATCATGTATATTGGTCCCAAGATGGCTGCCAACACTTCTTGGATGAAGTGCTGACAGCCAATCAGATCTCACGATGAGATGTGTGGTTAGGCTCCGCCCAGATATATACATTTCTTTTTCCTTCAATATTTAAAAAACTACTGAATGGATTTACACTATTTAAAAAAAAGGGTGCTTTCTGAACCAAGAGCTACGTTTTTGCCAAATTTGGTGTAATTCCGTTCTGCAGTTCGGGCTGTAGCCTTGTCTAAAGTTTCTTATGGAAATTAACATGTGGAAAACGCGTTTTGGGACCCCACTTTTTTGTCGGCCCCCGCTTGACGAATCACCCCGAAACATTAAAGACAGGAGCTGACCGGAGCGCCCCATTAGTTTTGAAAATTTCGTGAAGATTTGTCAAACGGCGCCAAAGATATTGGCAAAAGAAAAAACGCTTTTTGAATAGAAACAAGGTCCTAACTATAACTACCTACTGGAGACCGCCAGTAGGTAATATATATATATATATATATATATTTAGTGCAAAATGTATTCCACAAGAGTGCGGCTATCACCACAACATATAAGCTAGAGCGCAACATTTTGCCGGACCGAACAGGAAACCAAAATAACGATATTATCAGATCAGCCCACACGATTAGCAAAGCGAGCAAAGAGAGAAGCCAGACAACTGCATGGAGAGGGGTTGGTGAAGGGGCGAAGGATGGAGGAGAGGTGGTGAGAGTGAGTGGGTCTCCCTCCAAGAACGTTTATGGAAAATAGTGCTTTTTTCAAAACATTTATCAGCATATACTGTATCTCCTTTCCACCTCACCCCTTCTGTCGCATCCTATAAAGGAGATCAGTGGGTTAATGCACCTAATGCATCCTGGAGGTCAACGAGTTAAATCACTGACAGAGATAGGGGTATATTTTTCAATATGTCACGCAGCGCAGCCCAGCAAGTCACTTTGCTGCGCTGCGTGGCAGGGAAAGGGCAGGAATGTGCCTTATTGTATGGCACATTCCTGCCTTTTCCCAGCGCTGGTGCACAATGTGCTGCCTAGCGCCAAAGCAGGCACCCTTGCACCATGGTGCAAGGGTGCCTGCATTGTAATCAGGATTGTTATTTTGCAGGAAGGAAATCCTTTCTGCAGAAAAACAATCCCCTGAGGCATTTGCCTCTTTCTATGTGTGCTGCAGAGAGTAGCACACATAGAAAGAAGATGTAACAAGGAGAAATACGGATATTTCTCCTCATTATGCCTCACCTGGGACGGCGTAGCATTCTGATGCATTCCCAGGTCTACCAGTATTGGTAAATCTGGGAATGCTTCAGAATCTATAGGTGGATGGTGAGAACAACAATGTTCCACCTATGGAACGCCTTCCCAGGACAGCATAACGCAAGCAGCGTTTTGAGCTGCGTTGCGTTACTCTGGATTAATCAAGCCACTCAGAACCATGCAAGGTGGTCTTGTGTGGCTTGATAAATCCAGCGTACGTTTTGCGTCGCCCTTCCGGCCTCTAGCGTGGCGAAAGGGTGACAAACAACCTACATAAATATGCCCCCAGTGGATTGTCCTGCTTTAACAGTGCTGTAATAATGTCAAACCTGGTGCCCCTTTGACCCAACAAACTCTCTTAGAACAGCTCATTGTTCCGGTTTTGAGTAGGCAGCGAAGAGGAAAGAGCTGGGGTAGCAGGAGGAGCCATTTCCTGGATTCAATCTTTCCTTAATGGCAGGACTTTTCAGGTCTTCGCGGGGAATCCACCTCCAGGCCTCTTCCTCTGAACTATGGAGTGCCCCAGGGATCCTCTCTAAGTCCCACGTTATTCAACGTATATATGAGGCCACTGGCCGAGTTCATCCAGCCGTTCGGGATCAAAGTGGTCACCTACGCGGATGACACTCAGCTGGTGATATTTCTAAACCATCTGGGGACTGACCCTGCAGGCCTGGAGCTCTGTTTGGGAAAATTTGCCACCTGGATGCAACATTCTTGTCTCAAACTGAACAGAGAAAAAACGGAAATCATGTACTTGGGCAATACTGCCAAGTTAGTTCCCACACTGTCCTGGCCTTCCTGCCTGGGTGCCCCCCCAGTCCCGAAGTCCAAGATCAAGAGCCTCGGCGTGTGGCTGGATGACTCTCTCAAACTCGACCAGCAGGCAGTGGCAGTGACGGGGGCTTGCCACGGCATCCTTAGAATGCTACGGAAGGTCCTTCCCCTACTGCCCACTGAAGTTAAGAAAATTGTGGTCCAGGCCCCGATTCCCTCGTGCCTGGACTACTGTAACTCACTGTACTTGGGAGCCCCAAAATCTACCCTAAGGAAGCTTCAGGTGGCACAGAATTGCGCTGCGCGACTTCTGACCAGTTGTGGCAGTACGCAGTCGTCTAGATCCAGTTTGAAAGCCCTTCCACTGGCTGCCGATAAAGGAGAGGATCTCCTTTAACGCCTTCGCTGCGATCGCCCAGGTGCTGGACATTCTGATCGCGGGCGTGGTCGTGACGAGCTCAGCTCGTCATGCGCACAGCCCGACCGCGCAGCATGACGAGCTGAGCTCGTCATGAGCAGGGAAGGGGTTAAAGCCTTATGCACTGCTCATAAGACTCTTAGGGGCACAGGCCCCCGCATTAATCAGTCTCTGATCACCGCCTATCTTCCTAAGAAATCTCTTCGTTCGGCGAATTTAAATTTAGCCTGAATTCCTAAAATCAATAGGTTGCGTAGCGGAGGCCGCTCCTTTTCATATAACATAGCCAGACTGTGGAACACCCTCCCTCTTAATTTGCGGCTTGAAACCTCCCACCTCTCCTTCCGGAAGGGTCTTAAAACATGGCTATTCCAGAACAGTAATTGCTAGCCTCCTCTTTTAACTTGATTTGCCGCTAGCGCTGGGATGCCATGCGCTTAATAAATGCTAATTAATAATAATAATAATAAAGTCAAATGGCAGAAGCTGCAGGTGCTACTCTATTCCTGCTCTACCAACCACAGTGCAGAAAGTTCAGAGTCAGCCCCTAACTGATAGAATGGCAGTCGTAAAATGAAAGAAGGCATCGAGCGTATTCAGTGATTTTGGGAGATGGCACAGAACTTATCACTCACACATTGAACTTCTACTTTAAGAAGATGCTGCGTTTTATCATAATTACAAGTAAGTGTAGAGAAGGTCTTGCCTTAATTTCAGCGTAGCAGATATGACGGCATTAGTTCTATGAGGGGGCTGTAGATAGTTTAATATGAATTTTCATCCCTCTCTTGAGGGGCTTGTAGGAAGGTGTTGTTCTGAGAACTGGAGGAATGTTGTTCTAGATTCTGTGTGGCGCACCAGAGAAGAATTAGCATTTTTTGTGTTGATTGAATCCCTTCAAAAATAGGGCCTTATTTATGGGGTTTTGGGGTATTTACGCCAAAGTGGAAGTGCAGGAATGCACTGTATTTAAGCAATACAGTGCATCTGTCCTTTCCCCCTGCGCTGATGCTGTTTCGGCAGCCTAGCGCCAATGTAGACACCCTTGCACCATGGTGCAAGGGTGCCTCTGTTGCATGCAGGATTGTTTTAGTGCAGGAAGGGGCACCTTCCTGCACAAAAACAATCCTAAGAGGCGTTTTCCTCTTACTAGGTGTGTTGCAGCACACATAGAAAGAGGAAAAAACGAGGAGAAATAAACATATTTCTCCTCGTTACTCCTCACCTCGTGAGGTGTACGGATTTGGCGCTTCCCCAGGTGTACATGACTTTGTAAATCTGGGGCAGCATCATATTCCATGAGTGTTGCGTGGGAAACCTCACTGCAACCCCCATGGAACGCTTCCTGAGTGCAGAGTAAAGCGATGCAGCGATTTGCCCTGCGCCAGCTTATTCATGATTTATGAGGCCACAGGGTGGATTGCGTGGCTTCATAAATTAAAATGAGACCCCTGCTTCATGCATGTACCACTTTACTTGGTGCAAAAGTGACGCAGGGCTCTCATAAATAAGCCCCTAAGTTTGGTCGAAAACACTGAGGGGGATATGTACAATAGAAGTGGCGGAGCGTGTCGGTAGCCTCCTGGGCTTAACGACACGCTCCGTCACTTCAAGCACTGAGGCTGCACCATATTTACAGGAATGTGGTGCAGCCTTGCGTTTCCCCCTGCGATGGCGCTAAGTTTAACAACTTGGCGGCAACGCAGGCACCCTTGCACCAAAGTGCAAGGGTGTCTGGAGTGCAGGGGAGAATTGGTTATTTGTAGGAAGGTGTCCTTCCTGCACATAAACAATCCTAAAATGCCATTTGTAACTTTCATGTGTGCTGCTTCATGCAGCACACATGAAAGTTACAAAATGGCTTCTTTTAAAAAGGTTTGTTTATGTACAGGAAGGGACACCTTCCTGTACATAAGCAAACCATGGCATTTTGCTTTTTACATGTGTGCTGCACAAGGCAGCACACATGGAAAAAGCAAAAACGAGGAGAAATAATGCATTTTTCCTCGTTTCGCCAACTTAAGACCAGGGCTTTCCTGTTCTTAATTTTGGCGCTGCCTCCTATGTACGCCAACCTTGTACATAGGGGGAAGCACCAAATACAATGGGTGTTGCGGTGGAACGCCCACCACAACACCCACTGCACGCCCCTTTCACGCTAAACATAGCGTGAAAGGGTGCCTTATGTACAAGGCAGCGTTAAGCTACGTTAAGTGGCTTAACGCTGCCTTGTACATAAGGCAAGGCCCCTATTGCCACGAGAACATCGCAAAAAGTGACGTTCCTGTGGTGATAGGGGCTTGTACATATGCCCCTGAGAGTCATAATTATGGCAAAGTGACGAAACGCAGCAAGTCACCTTGCTGCACTGCATCACAGGGAAAGGACAAGAATGTGCCATGTTTTTCCCAACACAGCACATTCCTGTCCTTTCCACAGCGCTGGCACACAATAGGCTGCCTAGGGCTAGCGCAGTCATCCTTCCCCCATGGTTGCAGAATGCAGCACATATAGAAAGAGGAAGTAACAAGGAGGAATAAAGATATTTCTCCTTGTTATGCATCCCCTGGGAAGGTCTAGCATTCTGGCGCATTCCCTTGAGCCTGCTTCCCAAGCTCCAAAGTCGGCAGATGTAGCCATTATGCCACAATCTCTCCCATGAGAACTGAGGCATTTGTAATATCCTACACAAAGAAACCATAGTTGTTGCTTATTTATTTTATTAAACTAACAACCATTGACAAAGCCAATAGTCCTGGTTTGTTATAGGTGTAATGTTACTTGTTGAATTATATATCTGGATGCAATGACAGAAGCAGCTAAATACCACACGGGTGTACCCTATGCCAAGCTCAGATTTTTAGCTTAAATATTTTAAGCCACACCCTGAATTACATCGGCCACACCCCTTCGAGAGACCCCCTAGTGTTTTCATCCCACTTAAAGCCCCGGGTAGAAGTGTATTTGTGAAGGGTAAAATGTATGAATGATGGGCGAATGTGTGAAGAGGGGAGGTGAGGGTGCAGAACGACAGGCTGATAATGGGGCTTAATTGCAAAAGAGGCGAGTGAAACGCAGACTGCAGAGGCTGGGTGGGGGCTCAGGAGCACAAAGGGTAACTGAAGCACAAAGGAGGAGCCTCGTGCGTCTGCACTCCGCAGCCGTTGATCTTGCCTCTAAGCCTCCCAGATGAATGCAGGAGAAGAGCAGGGGTCTAGAATTTTCACCACAGCATTGCAAACGGTGTGCACTTATGTTCCCAGAAGATGCCAAGGCTGCAGAGAACACCGGGCAACTAACAGGAGGGAACTGCAGGTAAGGCATACCCGTCCTCCCAGATGCAGACAGATATGTACAAGGAAATGAGCAACAGATGTTTTAGCGCACATGTATTTTAAAGTGTTGCCTGTCTTTTACGCAGATCCCTGCAAAAAAGAATAAGCTATGCTCCGCAGTTCACAAGGCCTATTCTCAATTCCATGATCGGTGAATAAGAGTATTATTTGATTGCATGACAATAATAATATAGCAAGATACGTGTTAAGCTTCTCTTGTTTCTGCGATGCACCAGTTTTCAGGCTCGCACGAAGGTTTACATTACACTCGTGTTTGGCATAGCATTCGTCTTATGTACGCGTTACCGTGTGTGTGGAGTTTGGAGAGTCGATGTTCATGTTTGCATATATATGATACGCATCACATACAGTGCGTTAAGTGGAATGAAAAAAACTGGGGGGGGGGGGGTCTCTCGAAGGGACGTGGCTGATGTAACTAAGAGCGTGGCTTAAAATACCTAACCTACAAATCTGTGCTACGCATAGTGTGCCGTCCGTCTGGTATTTTGCTGTTTCTATCATTGCATTCAGATATATAATACAAGTAACATTGCACTTACAAGAAGCCAGGACAATTGACTTTGTCAATGGTTATTAGTTGCATAAGATAAATAAGCAACAACTATTGCTTCGTTGTATATAATATAGAAAATGCTTTATGTAGTGGCCTGGGTGGAGGGCACTAGGACCCTGCACTGGGCAGAAGGGCAGGGAGGCAACTGGACACCACTTCCGGTCAGGGAGTGGACGGGCAATCCAGGATGAGCAAGGCACGAGGACAGACGTGCATGTGGGCAGAGAACGCAATATAATAAATAAACAACGAGCAAGCCTACCTGGTCTCCTGCGTGGTCATTACGAACAACAACACGACAACTGGCGACGAGAGTGGTGGGACATCGAAGCGCCACCAAACGCGTGAACTGCGGTCCCTCGCAACCAGCAAAGAATGGAAGACCGGAACCAGGAGCCCACCCTGGTCCGCCCGCTGCAGGAGAGTACCGAAGGCGATCAGCTGCGACGTCCGGAGCCCACCCGGTCGCAGGACAATGGAGCCAGGAGCCCACCCTGGTCCGAGCGCGGAAGACAGAGGAATCGCCCAGCCACAGAAGAAACGCGGTAAGAAGCACCCACTTGCCTGAAGTCAAGCGGAAAACTGAAGCAAAGTGATGGCATCACGGTGCACCCGACCGCGTCCCTGTCGCTGCTGCACTAAGAAGAGCCCGGTTCGCGCGTACATTTAAAGCCAAATCTCGCGCGAACGCGGCGTCCATCTTGGGGTCAGGCGGGAACACCCAATCAGCATGTAGGCAGCCCCGGCGGCCATTTTAAAGTCAGGCACCGGAAATCTCGGTCTTGCGAGATCCGGCGGCTATCTTAAAGACAGGCAAATAAGCCAATAAGGAAAGAGGAAAGCCGGGAGGCCATTTTGAAGTCAGGCAAAAGTGAAAAAGTGCCGGAAAGTGAAGAAAAAGGCCAGGAGGGCAGTTCTAAGTGGAACAGTAAGAAATGAAAGAAAAAGAAAAAAAATAACAACACAAAGGTGCATGAAAAGAAATAGAAACAGAAAGATACATCAAAGCGAGAAATAGAATGAAATAAATAAAGTGAATGTAAAGTGGAAATAAAAGCGACAAGACAGAGAGTAAAAGTACCGCTGTCGCCACAAGACAGAAAAGGGTCACAGAAAGAAGGCCTGCACAGGAGCCGCACCTCAGTAGAGAAATGGTTGACACAGAAAGCGAAAAGAAGAGTCCACAAGCAATATTTAGAAGACCGCTACCATTCAGCTTATCAGAACCACAAGCTGGCATCAGGTGGGAAAGGTGGATTAGGCAGTTCGAGCGCTACATGCGCGCCACAGATGTGGTAGACAGCAAACAACTGGACCTCTTTCTAAATCTCGCAGGGGATGAAGTGGAGGATTTGCTCATAACATTTCCCAGCGAGCAGACGGCGACATACAAAGGGGTGATACAGTGTCTCACAGCGAAATTTGACCCGCAACGGAACATTGACTTTTAGAGATACACTTTCAACACAGCGTGTCAGAGAACAGAGGAGTCCCTTGATGACTTCGCAACACGACTGCGGAAACTGGTCACATACTGCGAGTTTGACAAGTTTGACAATGAGCAGGCAATACGACTGCGCATCATTGAAGGCTGTCAGTCTGTAGAGTTCCGTGCACGGGTCCTGAAAGAACCGACAACGCTGGAAAAGATACTGACCATGGCTCGCGCGGAAGCGAGAGCAACAGCACATGCCAAAGAGATGCAGCTGGGAAAGGAGAAAAGAGTGGAACAGGCGAATCGTGTCACGGGAAATGTCAAGAAGAAAGAATACCAGGTGGCCTCGCCTGCAAAGAGAAATGAACAACCATCATGCTACAGATACGGACTCGACTTTCCGCATGTTGGTGCGTGCCCGGCAATGGGCCAGAGATGCAGGAAATGCAACAGGGACAATCATTTCGCAAGCGCCTGTATGAGCAGGCAGTTCAGGAACGAGCGGGGCAGAGCGGCGAGACCACGGACGACCGACAGCCGATACGCCCGGCACATGGAAACGGCGAATCGCAGTTCCTCTGATGAGTCGGAAGAAACAGCAGCACCTGTGAGTGTGTCACGTCTGTATCTCATGGCCGATGCCCCCAAGGCGGACCAAGGACCAGAGCACATTCACCTCATAGAAAAAGATAAAATAAAGAAAACCGCAACAGTGGACATTGCAGTTGGACGGCATAGTACTCAGTTCGTGCTTGACAGCGGGCCACGTGCAACATGTGCATGTCAGAGTATGTGAAAATGAAAGTGAGGCCGCCGCTATCACCGTCCACGGTTGATGTGTTCACGTGGGGCTCCAAGAAGCCGGTAGAGCACATGGGAAAGTTCACAGAGACGCTAACGTACAAGGAAAGGTCCTCCCAAGAAGAAGTACATGTGCTAAGAGGTGACGTCCCAGCACCGTGCCTACTAAGCAATGTCACGGCACAAGTGATGGGTCTACTGGCGATGACATACCACATGTCGGCAAAAGGGAACATTCTGCAAGAACATCCGGCCCTCCTGAAGGGCCTAGGAAAATTGAAAGGAAAACAGATAACATTGCACATTAACAAGGCAATCAAACCGGTAGCACAACATCATCGGCGAGTACCGATACACCTATAACCGCAAGTAGAAGAGGAAATTAAAAGTTTACTGGCCCAGGACATCATTGAGCCTGCGGAAGGGCCGACGCCATGGGTGTCTCCAATAGTGGCAGTCCCGAAAAAGAACACCTCCAAGATTCGCATATGTGTGGACATGAGGGTACCAAATACAGCAATCGAGCGAGAACGTCACCCAGGGCCACATCTAAACGAGATGATCAGCTGTCTCACGGGAGCATGTACATTTTCAAAGTTAGATTTGTGCAAAGGGTACCACCAACTAGAGCTGGACCAACAGTCAAGATACATTACCACATTCTCGAAGCACATGGGGCTGTTTTGCTACAAGAGACTGAGTTTTGGCATTTTGTCGGCTGCAGAAATATTTCAAGAAACAATAAGGCAGGTGATAAGGCCAGTGAAGAACAGCCTAAACTATAGTGATGACATTCTAGTATTCGGGCGGTCAGATGAGGAACATGACCGAGCCCTGCATCAAGTATGCCTACAGCTGGAACAAGCGGGATTAACATTGAACGCAGACAAGTGTGAACTGGGGAGAAGTGAATTGGTATTCTTCGGTCACATTTTCTCCAAGAAAGGGATGAGGCCGGACCCCAGCAAAGTAGAGACATTGAAAAACACGAAGTCTCCCGAGGATGTCGCAGATGTGAGGTCATTTCTAGGACTTGCCAGCTACTGTGCTCGTTACAGCAAGGACTTTGCCACGGTGAGCACACCGCTCCGGGAGTTGACAAAGCAAGGTCAGAAGTTCTTGTGGTCCCAAGAGTGCAGCTGGGCATTTGAAGCCATCAGAGAGGCCGTAATGACCGTAGATCACCTTGCCTATTTTGACTCGTTGCTATGCACGGAACTAACGGTAGATGCCAGCCCAGTGGGGCTAGGAGCAATACTAGCGCAACACCTGCCGGGGAGAGATTCACCGAGAAGGATTGTTGCATATGCAAGCAAAAGCTTGTCCGACATTGAGAGAGCATACTCTCAACCAGAAAAAGAAAGCCTAGCAGTGGTATGGGCGTGTGAACACTATCACATGTTCATCTACGGGAAGTCGTTCACCATCATCACAGATCATCAAGCTCTGATGACAATCTACGCCAATCCAGCAGCGAAGATGCCACCACGCATTGAGCGCTGGGGCATAAGGTTGATGGACTATGACTTCAAAATTGTGCACAAGCCGGGGAAAGAACATAACCCGGCTGACTACATGTCGAGACACCCTCTACCACAGTCACCAGAGATCACATCGATGGCTGAGGAATATCTAAATTTCGTATTGAAGCAAAACACTCCGGCGCCAATAACAGTAGCGGACCTGGAGCAAGAAACAGCAAAAGATGCCACCTTGAGGTTAGCTAAAGAAACGACAAGGATGCAGAAATGGAGACACATCAACAACAACTGCACTTGGGGAGAAAAAGTAAACAAGGAGGAAATGCTGGCGCTAAAGAAAATACATGAAGAACTCTCCGAGACAGAAACAGGAATAATGATGCGAGGAACAAGGATAGTGATACCAAGTTCACTAAGGAGAATGACTGTCAACGTGGCACACGAGTCACACCGTGGAATGGTGGCAACGAAAAAGATGCTAAGGGAAAAAATATGGTTTCCTGGCCTGGACAAAATGGTGGAAGACACCATCGCGACGTGTCACGTCTGTCAGGTAACAGGACAGCCAGCTAGCCCAGAACCGTTACAAATGTCAGAACTTCCAAGGGCAGTGTGGACAACGCTAGCGGCTGACTTCTTCGGGCCACTAGACACGGGCAACTACCTGCTCGTGATCATCGATGAGTACTCATGATTCCCCATAGTGAGACACGTGTCATCAACGTCAGCAACAGCGACGCTACCAATCATGGATGACATATTTGCAGCCTGGGGCTCCCCAGAAATACTGAAAACAGACAATGGTCCTCCATTTTCAGGAGAAGAATTCAGAAAGTTTATGTCTTACCTGGGCATTCATCACCGGAAGGTGACACCGCTGTGGCCACAAGCGAACGGCATGGTGGAGCGGTTCATGGGGAACATCAAGAAAGCTGTCCAACGAGCAAAGCTGGCACAGATCTCCATTGTACAAGCGCTATGTCAGGTTCTGTGAGACTACAGAAACACCCCACATGGCTCCACGGGAAAGTGTCCGGCTGAGCTGGTACTGGGGAGGACCAGCAGAACAAGACTACCACAGATAGAAGCAAAAGGGTCATCAGAGCACAGCAACATTGCAGCCAAAGACAAGGAAGCAAAGGAAAACATGAAAGCATATACAGATGCAAGGCGTCATGCCACCCCGTCACACCTCAAAGAAGGAGACGCCGTGGTAGTACGTAAGCGACAGCAAAGAAAGTCTGACAGCGTGTTCTCAAAGGAACCTCTCACAATCATAAAGGTCAAGGGCCCGATGATTACGGCTGCGTCAGAACATCACCAAATAACACGGAACAGTTCTCATTTCAAAGGACTGAAGACTTTAAATGAAGATGGCCAAGATACTGCAAGTGGAGGAGATGGAGTGATAGATCACAACGGGAAAGGAAAGGACAAGGGCGAAGGGCGAGCAGAAGAACAACAGGAAGAGACTTGTCCAAAAAGAGTGAGCAGAAGGCCAAAGAGACTTATTGAAGAAATGTAGTGAGGAGTGCATACAAGTCGTTTCCCCACTGTGAGCGATCTTTTCTTTTCTTTCTTTCTCACTATCTCTACAGTTTCTGTCTCTTTTTCTCTCTTCCCTCTACTGATTTCCTTTGTGACAAAAAGGGGAGATGTAGTGGCCTGGGTGGAGGGCACTAGGACCCTGCACTGGGCAGAAGGGCAGGGAGGCAACTGGACACCACTTCCGGTCAGGGAGTGGACGGGCAGTCCGGGATGAGCAAGGCACGAGGACAGACGTGCATGTGGGCAGAGAACGCAATATAATAAATAAACAACGAGCAAGCCTACCTGGTCTCCTGCGTGGTCATTACGAACAACAACACAACACTTTAGTTCTGAAATGATGAGACTGAGAAAGAACTAAAACCAGTCTCTTTGAAGTTACCTCAAAGGCAGTGAGGGTGGTACTGCTGCAGAGTTAAGATTTGTTTTCATTCTAGGGGCGAGGGCAAAAATGGAGCGCTCGAGAGAGACCCATCTCAGCACTTGCGTTTTTTGAACTGCCGGTGCGCAGGACTCAGCCCACTTAAAGCCCTAATCGTATGTGTTTGTGTGTGTGTGTGTGTGTGTATATATATATATATATATATAGTGCAAAATGTATTCCACACGAGTGCGGCTATCATCACAACATATAAGCTAGAGCTCAACATTTTGCCAGACTGAACAGGAAACCAAAATAACCATATTGTCAGATCAGCCCCCACGATTAGCAAAGCGAGCAAAGAGAGAAGCCCGACAACTGCATGGAGAGTGGTTGGTGAAGGGGCGAAGGATGGAGGAGAGGTGGTGAGAGTGAGTGGGTCTCCCTCCAAGAACGTTTATGGAAAATAGTGCTTTTTTCAAAACATTTATCAGAATATACTGTATCTCCTTTCCACCTCACCCCTTCTGTCGCATCCTGTAAAGGAGATCAGTGGGTTAATACACCTAATGCATCCTGGAAGTCAACGAGTTAATTAACTGACAGAGATAGGGGTATATTTTTCAATATGTCACGCAGCGCAGCCCAGCAAGTCACTTTGCTGCGCTGCGTGGCAGGGAAAGGGCAGGAATGTGCCTTATTGTATGGCACATTCCTGCCTTTTCCCAACGCTGGTGCACAATGTGCTGCCTAGAGCCAAAGCAGGCACCATGGTGCAAGGGTGCCTGCATTGTAATCAGGATTGTTATTTTGCAGGAAGAACTCCTTTCTGCAGAAAAACAATCCCCTGAGGCATTTGCCTCTTTCTATGTGTGCTGCAGAGAGTAGCACACATAGAAAGAAGAAGTTACAAGGAGAAATACAGATATTTCTCCTTATTACGCCTCACCTGGGAAGGCGTAGCATTCTGATGCATTTCCAGGTCTACCAGTATTGGTATATCTGGGAATGCTTCAGAATCTATAGGTGGATGGTGAGAACAACAATGTTCCACCTATGGAATGCCTTCCCAGGACAGCATAACGCAAGCAGCGTTTTCAGCTGCGTTGCGTTACTCTGGATTAATCAAGCCACTCAGAACCATGCAAGGTGGTCTTGTGTGGCTTGATAAATCCAGCGTACGTTTTGCGTCGCCCTTCCGGCCTCTAGCGTGGCGAAAGGGTGACAAACAACCTACATAAATATGCCCCTCAGTGGATTGTCCTGCTTTAACAGTGCTGTAATAATGTCAAACCTGGTGCCCCTTTGACCCAACAAACTCTCTTAGGACAGCTCATTGTTCCGGTTTTGAGTAGGCAGTGAAGAGGAAAGTCAAATGGCAGAAGGTGCAGGTGCTACTCTATTCCTGCTCTACCAACCACAGTGCAGAAAGTTCAGAGTCAGCCCCTAACTGATAGAATGGCAGTCGTAAAATGAAAGAAGGCATCGAGCGTATTCAGTGATTTTGGGAGATGGCACAGAACTTATCACTCACACATTATTAAGAAGATGCTGCGTTTTATCATAATTACCAAGTAAGTGTAGAGAATGTCTTGCCTTAATTTCAGCGTAGCAGATATGACGGCATTAGTTCTATGAGGGGGCTGTAGATAGTTTAATATGAATTTTCATCCCTCTCTTGAGGGGCATGTAAGAAGGTGTTGTTCTGAGTACTGGAGGAATGTTGTTCTAGATTCTTTGTGGCGCACCAGAGAAGAATTAGCATTTTTTGTGTTGATTGAATCCCTTCAAAGTTAGGGCCTTATTCATGGGGTTTTGGGGTATTTACGCCAAAGTGGAAGTGCAGGAATGCACTGTATTTAAGCAATACAGTGCATTCTGTCCTTTCCCCCTGCGCTGGTGCTGTTTCGGCAGCCTAGCGCCAATGTAGACACCCTTGCACCATGGTGCAAGGGTGCCTCTGTTGCATGCAGGATTGTTTTAGTGCAGGAAGGGGCACCTTCCTGCACAAAAACAATCCTAAGAGGCATTTTCCTCTTACTAGGTGTGCTGCAGCACACATAGAAAGAGGAAACAAGCATTTGCAATGCAATCGGTCTCGCCTTTTGGACCTTATATATACTTACCTATGCAGCACATTATTGTGGGTACAGCAACATTTACTGTTCTAATGTGCACGAACCAGGGAAATGGTGCAGTAGCACAGGCACGCCATCTTGTGATTCTGGATAAATCACTTAATCTCCCTGTGCCTACAAAAACAAAATAAAGGTGACCTTGTGTAATGCAACTGGTGCGCATATATAGCGCTCCAAAAACCTTGGGGCGAGTTTGTGCTATATTTAAAAAAACTGCAAAAAAATGTAATGTATGAGGTATTCATACAGATTTCTGCCCACTATCCTTTTGTCTTCATTTAATTTATTCACGTTTACATACTGGGTGTAGAACACAACCATTTTGCATTTTACAGTTGTTTACTGTCCACTGACCAGCTGACGAAGTCCATCCAAGCAAGTGGAAGGTGTTTGTGATTGTTAAACCTCTTTGAGAGATGGCTGTCTTAGGCTGACAACAACATAGTAAATAAAAGACACAATGTTATTTCGACTGGAACTGTGTTTTTATGTTTTGCTTGGTACACACTAATCTAAAAAGTGGTAATCCTCGATGTACACCCCAAATCTGAGAACTGAGCCATCTCGTACAGACGATGCCAGGACCTAAAGTGCAGGGAAGAGAACCACGATCCATCCAGTGAAAACACAGTTCACTAGAAGCTAAAATCAAATACCCGAGCAGTGCACTCTCTCGTGTGGACACCCTGCAGGCCCCAGAGTGAGGGTAACAGTATAATTCAGCAATAATCACCAAATGGGGGGTGAGCTGCCATTAAAAAATGCCTGGGCTGGGACTAAGTTTAAGACCGTGACACTGCAGAAGCGTTCTCTTTTACAAGGACATTATGGACTGGTATTGCCCCCGCACCCACCTAGTGGTGATCACTGCCATTAAAAACCAGCAATGTTTGGAGAGAGGACATGGTGTAACATCCAAAGCTGCTGATTTTAGAGCTGGGAAACCGGGTTCAAGTCTCCGAGTCCCTGCCTCAATACAATAAATTAAATACATGATGTTCAAATAAAAAAAATTGGAAAATTTCTGCCCACTATCTCTTTTTGTGTTCCTTTAATTTATTCACGTTTTCATTTTGGGTGTTGATAGAACACAATCCTTTGGCATTTTACAATTGTTTACTGTCCCCTGATCAGCTGATCAGGGCAGCGCTGGGGGTTACTAGGAGAATGATCTCACATGGACTAGTTCAATAGAGGCTTGTCTGAGCAACAGCACCGGAAGAGGTGCAGAGGTCACTTTAATTATCAGTCGGGGTTATTATGGCAGTGGTAGAACACATTTTAAAGCGTTTTCCTCTTACATTTGCTGTTTTAAGTCTGTAGCAATAGAGGGGAAAATATCGGCAAGGGTATCTCTCTTAATTGTTGCACCCGCAGGGTACTAGTGAAGCAAAAAAAAACAAAAGAAGCCTTCAGCCTCAGGCCCTTTCTGGGGGGAGAAGCAGGATCGGGCTGACAAGCCGAGCATGCACATCTGCTTATCTAGAAAAACACCTCAAGCGCAGCTTCCAGACATGCGACTTGACCACATCTGGAGTGACTTTAACCCCACCTCTCACAAAACACGTGCCTTTAATAGGGGCTCTTAATTTTGGGCCCTCTCTTGAGAAGACTGCTGTGGACGTTCTCACCCTGCTGGAACATCTGTTGTGCACACAAGCACTTCTTTTCTGCGTACACAAATGTCCGGGTTTTTTTTTTTTTTTTGCTTCCAGAATGTAGAAGCTCGTGATTTATGGCTCAAACGTCTTGATTTTTCTTAGAACTGTCTAAAAGCGGATTCACACACGGCTACTCGGTGTTTTTGCACGCACTTTCATTAACGATGTAACGCCAACGCCACATAACCTACAGATAAACCCAACGCTACCCGACTATAATTCCCTTCCGTATAAATAGTTGTATTAATTTAACAAGGGTTATTTGTCTGAGCAATTCTGTATCAACAATTCCTCAGCAAGCGCCGTGGACTGCAGAAGAGGCTGCTGAATCCACCCCCACTGGTGTCAAAGAGGGACGGCGGCGCTTCCCACAGGCAGCGAGGTGGGGGAGAGGAAGAATGAGGGTGGAGGGTAGAAAGAGGCAGAGCAAGAGCCAGACTGACCGGCGGTTACAGAGGGTGCAGTGCTGCTGGCCACCGAATGCTGTCAGCCTGTGCTTTGTACAGCTCCCTGGTTCGGTTTCACGGTGCCCACGCAGACAGGATGCCAGCCCTAACTCTGGAAAGGGAAAGCAGCAGTAAGAAAGGACAGGCACAATCTCAGTGTTGGAATGAAAACAGATGCATTGAAAATGCACAAATTGCATTTTATATTATTGCCAGGTCGATGGTTGCGTGCTGCAGAGCGGGTTCACCCCTGCCACGCACCGTGTTTTCAGTCATCCAGTAATAATTTCCACCGTTTGACTAATGTTTGAAAATATCCTAGAAATGCTGCATCTGTCGGAACCTGCCACAAACACTGAACTATTTCCATAACGTCAACATAAATAAAAAGACTCCTTGCACATTGAACTCTCCCGACTTCTAAAACCTACTTCCCTGTAAACAAATGATTTGCATTGCGAGCAGCAGTGCAAGTTCAAACTTCACAAAATCCATATATTATTCAGAAAAAAGCGCCTGCGGGCCGTTGGAGGACTGCTGTAAAGCAAGAAGCCTATAACTACGGACTCTGAATGCCTTTGTCTTTCCACAAGTAGCTGAACTTGTCGAATGCTAGACGTGGTTGGGACCAGGTATTGCAGCGGGAGAGCGCATGTCTGAATCAACAGATGGTCACGAGCACCAGCGTCATTGCAGCGCCAACCTGATCACTGACCCTACAGAATGGAGTGCAGCCCCTCACCCCTCCTACACGGACCTCGAGCTCCTTCCACCAGGAACGGCGTGCGCTGCCAGTGACAATTAACTTCCAGTCTGAAGTTAAAACAAGAGGCAGAGGCAGAGTTTTGGCGCGCATGCACACGATGTAAAGCATCGCGCGCATGCGAGAGGGACAGGTCAGGCAAAATAGAGTGCAAATGCAGGCAGCCAATCATAGGGAAAAAAAAGCATTTACAAATGCAATAGGACTCGTATTTACGCGAGTCCTATTGCATTGTAAATAAAAATGCGGGCATCCAAGAAGGCAGGAACGGGAGTGGGTGGGGAGGTGGTGGTGGGCAGAGAAGTCACGGACTGCGGGAGGGAACGGGGGGAGGCAGGGGAACAAAAGAGTTGTTAAAGTAAAGGGGCTGATAGCCATGGAAGGAGAAAAATGACGACATGGTTGTCAGGAGGCGGGACTAACTTGCCGAAAACCAATTACAATGCAGCATTTAAAATTTTGGCCAATGAAAAAGATAGGTAAAGCTAGGAGGAAAGTGGGCGGAGCTTCCCCCGCTATACTGTATACAGCATCTCTCGACGAGACAGCGCATGCGCTGCCTAGCCGAGACCTAAAAACGAGGAGAAATAAACATATTTCTCCTCGTTACTCCTCACCTCGTGAGGTGTACAGATTTAGCGCTTCCCCAGGTTTACATGACTTTGTAAATCTTGTGCAGCATCAAATTCCATGAGTGTTGCGTGGGAAACCTCACTGCAACCCCCATGGAACGCTTCCTGAGTGCAGAGTAAAGCGATGCAGCGATTTGCCCTGCGTTAGCTTATTCATGATTTATGAGGCCACAGGGTGGATTGCGTGGCATCATAAATTAAAATGAGACCCCTGCTTCATGCATGTACCACTTTACGTGGTGCAAAAGTGACGCAGGGCTCTCATAAATAAGCCCCTAAGTTTGGTCGAAAACACTGAGGGGGATATGTACAATAGAAGTGGCGGAGCGTGTCGTTAGCCTCCTGGGCTTAACAACACGCTCCGCCACTTCGAAACGAAGGCTGCACCATATTTACAGGAATGTGGTGCAGCCTTGCAGTTTCCCCTGCGATGAGCGCTAAGTTTAACAACTTAGCGCCAACGCAGGCACCCTTGCACCAGAGTGCAAGGGTGTCTGTGTGCAGGGGAGGATTGGTTATGTGTAGGAAGGTGTCCCTTCCTGCACATAAACAATCCTAAAATGCCATTTTGTAACTTTCATGTGTGCTGCTTCATGCAGCACACATGAAAGCTACAAAATGGCATTTTTTAAAAAGGTTTGTTTATGTACAGGAAGGGACACCTTCCTGTACATAAACAAACCATGGCATTTTGCTTTTTCCATGTGTGCTGCACAAGGCAGCACACATGGAAAAAGCAAAAACGTGGAGAAATAATGCATTTTTCCTCGTTTCGCCAACTTAAGACCAGGGTTTTCCTGGTCTTAATTTTGGCGCTGCCTCCTATGTACGCCAACCTTGTACATAGGGGGCAGCGTCAAATACAATGGGTGTTGCGGTGGAACGCCCACCACAACACCCACTGCACGCCCCTTTCACGCTAAACATAGCGTGAAGGGTGCCTTATGTACAAGGCAGTGTTAAGCCACGTTAAGTGGCTTAACGCTGCCTTGTACATAAGGCAAGGCCCCTATCGCCACGGGAACATCGCAAAAAGTGACGTTCCCGTGGCGATAGGGGCTTGTACATATGCCCCTGAGAGTCATAATTATGGCAAAGTGACGAAACGCAGCAAGTCACCTTGCTGCACTGCATCACAGGGAAAGGACAAGAATGTGCCATGTTTTTTCCCAACACAGTACATTCCTGTCCTTTCCACAGCGCTGGCACACAATGGGCTGCCTAGGGCTAGCGCAGTCATCCTTGCCCCATGGTTGCAGAATGCAGCACACATAGAAAGAGGAAGTAACAAGGAGGAATAAAGATATTTCTCCTTGTTATGCATCCCCTGGGAAGGTCTAGCATTCTGGTGCATTCCCTCGAGCATGCTTCCCAAGCTCCAAAGTCGGCAGATGTAGCCATTATGCCACAATCTCTCACATGAGAACTGAGGCATTTGCAATATTCTACACAAAGAAACCATAGTTGTTGCTTATTTATTTTATGAAACTAACAACCATTGACAAAGCCAATAGTCCTGGTTTGTTATAGGTGTAATGTTACTTGTTGAATTATATATCTAGATGCAATGACAGAAGCAGCTAAATACCAGACGGGGGTACCCTTTGCCAAGCTCAGATTTTTAGCTTAAGTATTTTAATGTAATTTAATTACATCGCCAACACCCCTTCGAGAGACCCCCTAGTTTTTTCATCCCACTTTAAAGCCCTAGGTAGAAGTGTATTTGTGAAGGGTAAAATGTATGGATAATGGGTGAATGTGTGAAGAGGGGAGGTGAGGGTGCAGAATGACAGGCTGATAATGGGTCTGAATTGCAAAAGAGGCGAGTGAAACGCAGACGGCAGAGGCTGGGTGGGAGCTCAGGAGCACAAAGGGTAACTGAAGCACAAAGGAGGAGCCTCGTGCGTCTGCACTCCGCAGCCGTTGATCTTGCCTCTAAGCCTCCCAGATGAATGCAAGAGAAGAGCAGGGGTCTAGAGTTTTCACCACAGCATTGCAAACGGTGTGCACTTATGTTCCCAGAAGATGCCAAGGCTGCAGAGAACACCGGGCAACTGACAGGAGGGAACTGCAGGTAAGGCATACCCGTCCTCCCAGATGCAGACAGATATGTACAAGGAAATGAGCAACAGATGTTTTAGCGCACATGTATTTTAAAGTGTGGCCTGTCTTTTACGCAGATCCCTGCAAAAAAGAGTAAGCTATGCTCCGCAGTTCACAAGGCCTATTCTCACTTCCATGATCGGTGAATAAGAGTATTATTTGATTGCATGACAATAATAATATAGCAAGATACGTGTTAAGCTTCTCTTGTTTCTGCGATGCACCAGTATTCAGGCTCGCACGAAGGTTTACATTACACTCGTGTTTGGCATAGCATTCGTCTTATGTACGCGTTACCGTGTGTGTGGAGTTTGGAGAGTCGACGTTCATGTTTGCATATATACGATACGCATCACATACAGTGCGTTAAGTGGAATGAAAAAAACTAGGGAGGGGGTTCGCTCGAAGGGACGTGGCTGATGTAATTAAGAGCGTGGCTTAAAATACCTAACCTACAAATCTGTGCTACGCATAGTGTGCCGTCCGACTGGTATTTTGCTGTTTCTATCATTGCATTCAGACATATAATACAAGTAACATTGCACTTACAAGAAGCCAGGACAATTGACTTTGTCAATGGTTATTAGTTGCATAAGATAAATAAGCAACAACTATCGCTTCGTTGTATATAATACTGAAAAAACTTCAGTTCTGAAAAGATGAGACTGAGAAAGAACTAAAACCAGTCTCTTTGAAGTTACCTCAAAGGCAGTGAGGGTGGTACTGCTGCAGAGTTAAGATTTGTTTTCATTCTAGGGGCGAGGGCAAAAATGGAGCGCTCGATAGAGACCCATCTCAGCACTTGCGTTTTTTGAACTGCCGGTGCGCAGGACCCAGCCCACTTAAAGCCCTAATCGTGTGTGTGTGTGTGTGTGTGTGTGTGTGCGTGCGTGCGTGCGTGCGTGTGTGTGTGTGTGTGTGTGTATATATATATATATAGTGCAAAATGTATTGCACACGAGTGCGGCTATCATCACAACATATAAGCTAGAGCGCAACATTTTGCCAGACTGAACAGGAAACCAAAATAACCATATTGTCAGATCAGCCCACACGATTAGCAAAGCGAGCAAAGAGAGAAGCCCGACGACTGCATGGAGAGGGGTTGGTGAAGGGGCGAAGGATGGAGGAGAGGTGGTGAGAGTGAGTGGGTCTCCCTCCAAGAACGTTTATGGAAAATAGTGCTTTTTTCAAAACATTTATCAGCATATACTGTATCTCCTTTCCACCTCACCCCTTCTGTCGCATCCTATAAAGGAGATCAGTGGGTTAATGCACCTAATGCATCCTGGAGGTCAACGAGTTAAATCACTGACAGAGATAGGGGTATATTTTTCAATATGTCACGCAGCGCAGCCCAGCAAGTCACTTTGCTGCGCTGCGTGGCAGGGAAAGGGCAGGAATGTGCCTTATTGTATGGCACATTCCTGCCTTTTCCCAACGCTGGTGCACAATGTGCTCCCTAGCGCCAAAGCAGGCACCCTTGCACCATGGTACAAGGGTGCCTGCATTGTAATCAGGATTGTTATTTTGCAGGAAGGAACTCCTTTCTGCAGAAAAACAATCCCCTGAGGCATTTGCCTCTTTCTATGTGTGCTGCAGAGAGTAGCACACATAGAAAGAAGACGTTACAAGGAGAAATACTGATATTTCTCCTTATTACGCTTCACCTGGGACGGCGTAGCATTCTGATGCATTCCTAGGTCTACCAGTATTGTTAAATCTGGGAATGCTTCAGAATCTATAGGTGGATGGTGAGAACAACAATGTTCCACCTATGGAACGCCTTCCCAGGACAGCATAACGCAAGCAGCGTTTTCAGCTGCGTTGCGTTACTCTGGATTAATCAAGCCACTCAGAACCATGCAAGGTGGTCTTGTGTGGCTTGATAAATCCAGCATACGTTTTGCGTCGCCCTTCCGGCCTCTAGCGTGGCGAAAGGGTGACAAACAACCTACATAAATATGCCCCCCAGTGGATTGTCCTGCTTTAACAGTGCTGTAATAATGTCAAACCTGGTGCCCCTTTGACCCAACAAACTCTCTTAGGACAGCTCATTGTTCCGGTTTTGAGTAGGCAGCGAAGAGGAAAGTCAAATGGCAGAAGGTGCAGGTGCTACTCTATTCCTGCTCTACCAACCACAGTGCAGAAAGTTCAGAGTCAGCCCCTAACTGATAGAATGGCAGTCGTAAAATGAAAGAAGGCATCGAGCGTATTCAGTGATTTTGGGAGATGGCACAGAACTTATCACTCACACATTGAACTTCTACTTTAAGAAGATGCTGCGTTTTATCATAATTACCAAGTAAGTGTAGAGAAGGTCTTGCCTTAATTTCAGCGTAGCAGATATGACGGCATTAGTTCTATGAGGGGGCTGTAGATAGTTTAATATGAATTGTCATCCCTCTCTTGAGGGGCATGTAGGAAGGTGTTGTTCGGATGTAATGGAGGAATGTTGTTCTAGATTCTTTGTGGCGCACCAGAGAAGAATTAGCCTTTTTGTGTTGATTGAATCCCTTCAAAGTTAGTGTAGGAGAGTAGGATCTGCTTCACATGGGTACCCCCACTTTTTGCTGATGCTTCACTGTTTTTCGACTTTAGTCTGGCTGGGGCCCTGCTAATCAGAACCCCAGCCTAGCTGCTTCCTCTCTAAAATGGTTTCCATGTGCCTTAGGCACATCTCTAATTGGAATCTGGAGTGCCCTTATAAGTCCCTAGTATATGGTGTACTATGTACCCAGGGCATAGGTACCTCAGAGGCCTACCAGGGGCTGCAGCATGTATTGTGCCACCCCTGGAAGGCCATCCAAAATGACACCACAGGTCTGCTACTGCAGCCTGGGTAAGGTGGTGCATGCACCCCTTACTGTGATATAGGTTACCTATATCACTACATACCTACACACATATAAACCTATAAGTCACTCCTATGGCAGGCCTTGTCAATCCTGAAGGCAGAGTGCATGGTTCCTATGTGAGAGGGTGCCCCTGCATGAGCATGGCCCCTCTGCACCGTTCGGAGACCCTTCTCTGATGCTGTTTGTAGTGCAGCCTGACCATATACTCTTAAGTGCATTATAACCTCGCGTTAAATGCTAACTTTGGGATGGCTGCACAGAAACATGTCGTGTTTGGTGTCAAACATCTTGGAATACTACCCCCCCGCCAATTCTGGCGGCGGGGGTAGCATTCCACCCTTCTAGAGGGAGAGACATGTTAACCCTGGCTTGCCCCGTAACTTCTTTCCAAAGCCCTGGCATCACAAAATGGATGCTGCTGCCACAGACACAAGTCTGGCCTCCTGCTGCTGACCGAAACTCCGGCAGGGGAGGCCTGGACAATAGGTTTCCTGTCGCAGGGAGGTACACCTCCCCAGACAGGATTGTGTGTATTGGGGCTGGGCGGGAGCACTCTCTGGTGCTTTGAAGTCCTGCACTGGGGCACATTTGGTGTCCCCGTGCATACCCCAGTTCCAACCGGATCAGGGGCTTCCAGCCCCTGCTCTGGCGCGAAACTGGACAAAGGGAAAGGGGTGTAACCACCCCTCTGCCCTGACCCACCCAAGGTGGTGCATGCACCCCTTACTGTGATATAGGTTACCTATATCACTACCTACCTACACACATATAAACCTATAAGTCACTCCTATGGCAGGCCTTGTCAATCCTGAAGGCAGAGTGCATGGTTCCTATGTGAGAGGGTGCCCCTGCATGAGCAGGGCCCCTCTGCAGCATTCGGAGACCTTTCTCTGATGCTGTTTGTAGTGCAGCCTGACCATATACTCTTAAGTGCATTATAACCCCGCGTTAAATGCTAACTTTGGGATGGCTGCACAGAAACATGTCGTGTTTGGTGTCAAACATCTTGGAATACTACCCCCTTGCCAATTCTGGTGGCGGGGGTAGCATTCCACCCTTCTAGAGGGAGAGACATGTTAACCCTGGCTTGCCCTGTAACTTCTTTCCAAAGCCCTGGCATCACAAAATGGATGCTGCTGCCACAGACACAAGTCTGGCCTCCTGCTGCTGACTGAAACTCCGGCAGGGGAGGCCTGGACAATAGGTTTCCTGTCGCAGGGAGGTGTAACCACCTCCCCAGACAGGATAGTGTGTATTGGGGCTGGGCGGGAGCACTCTCTGGTGCTTTGAAGTCCTGCACTGGGGGCACATTTGGTGTCCCCGTACATACCCCAGTTCAAACCGGATCAGGGGCTTCCAGCCCCTGCTCTGGTGCGAAACTGGACAAAGGGAAAGGGGTGTAACCACCCCTCTGCCCTGACCCACCCATAGGTGGGACCACAGAGTAAGTCCAACCCCCAAACTTAGTATAAGTATGGGACCCCAGTCCTGAGGACTTTAGATATTCCCTGGTCGAAACTCTGATACAGAATCCTGGACCTTCGACGCTCTACTTCAAGATTAGAGGACTGAAGAATCTCCCTTGGGGTCTAGGAGTGACTCCCCTGCTTGGCAGGCACCAAAGAAGCAATTGTCCGGTCTGCATCTCTGAAGCTCCCGTCGGACGCCGAAGTCTTTGCATCACCAGAGGTGGATTCCCAGACTTCCCCGAGGCTGCCCTGAGTCCCCAGCATAGCTGAGGCCCGTAGCTGTCGTGGGTAATGTGGGACCGTGACCCTTGGACACCAAGCACATTTGCAAGTGCATCCTCTTCCTGGACTCCCACGAAGTTGTGCTTTGGGCTCCTAGTAGCCCCCGCCTCCAGCACCGACTGCACCAAAGATCACTGGCCTCCACTCCACGAGTGTCCTGTGAGCCAGCTCTAAGTGCGTCCACTCGAGGCTCCTTCGCGGTCGCTAATCCGTTAGCTAGTAGCCCTTCACGAAGGTCAATCTTTTCCTACTTGGGCTTCCCTGGTTGCTCCAGGCTTGTCCTGACTTACCCTCACGGGGTGAGTCCCTCAGACCTTGCTGGTCTGCACCATTGTCCTTCTTCACTTTCCACGAGACTTGCCGTTGCCAAGGCCTGTTGGGTCCAATCCGGTCGCCGACACCTCAGCACTCGACAGACATTGAGGGGCAGTCCGAATCTCGCTCCTGGTTGCCGACAACGCCTCCTGGACCTCGTGGCTGAAGAGACAAGACGACCGTCAACCTACCTGAAGCATCCGACATCGGTGGGCATCTGCTCATCGCCTTCCTGGTCACTGGCTAGTGACCCAGACTTTGTCCCCTCTGCTTTCAGGTTCTTCAGATCTCCGATCCACCCTTGGATCCACCCGGACACTTTTCACTTGGTCGCCAGCAGCACTTTGCAGCAGATCGCCATTCAAATCGATGACGAAACCCGACCCCGAAAGGCACCTATGCACCCGGCTTCCCTGGGTGAGGTAACAAGAGTACTCCGGTGCTCCCGTGGGTAGAGACTCTAGAACGACCTAGTTCTCAAAGGGTTTGCTCCAAGTCTTCTTTAAAGTGTCCCTTTTCTTTAAATTTCCAACCGCGACTTTCCCCATAGAAGTTAACGGCGATTCGCGGCTGTGTTTACACACTGCACGCGTCCCCCATGGGTCCCCTGTGTCACTACCTTGGGTGGTTCCTTGTGGTCCAAGCACTTCTACAGGCTCTAGGCCTAGTGTCTAGCTCAGTCGTGGTTCTTATACCACTTTATTGGTATATGGTTTGGTACGCCCCTAGGGCTCAAACGTGTATTTGTGCTATTACTGTGTTTAAATAACTTATAACTTATGTACTTCGAACTCTAGCCTCATAAAGAGACTAGAGGGGTGTGTTTAGTAATAAATACATACATTTTGAATATATACCTGGTGTGGTCCTCTTTCATTTGGCCACTCAAGAGATTATAGACTGGTAAAACAAGCTGCTTTACATTCCTTCAAGACTTAGCCTGAAGGCTGCTCTCCATAGCTACCACTAGGATAGCTTTCAATAAAGGTTGTCTTTAACCTATCTCCAATAAGGGGTTGTTTGGACTGGTGCAAGGTGCCCACTATAATTAGTGGACAGCATATACCAGGCCAACTTCTCACAGTTAGGGCCTTATTTATGGGGTTTTGGGGTATTTACGCTACAGTGGAAGTGCAGGAATGCACTGTATTTAAGCAATACAGTGCATTCTGTCCTTTCCCCCAGCGCTGGTGCTGTTTTGGCAGCCTAGCGCCAATGTAGACACCCTTTCACCATGGTGCAAGGGTGCCTCTGTTGCATGCAGGATTGTTTTAGTGCAGGAAGGGGCACCTTCCGGCACAAAAACAATCCTAAGAGGCATTTTCCTCTTACCAGGTGTGCTGCAGCACACATAGAAAGAGGAAAAAACGAGGAGAAATAAACATATTTCTCCTCATCACGCCTCACCTCGTGAGGTGTACGGATTTGGCGCTTCCCCAGGTTTACTTGACTTAGTAAATCTGTGGCGGCATCAAATTCCATGGGTGTTGCATGGGAAAACCAACCGCAACCCACATGGAACGCTTCCTGAGTGCAGAGTAAAGCGATGCAGCGATTTGAACTGCGTCACCTTATTCATGATTTATGAGGCCACAGGGTGGATTGCGTGGCTTCATAAATTGAAATAAGAGCCCTGCTTCATGCATGTACCACTTTACGTGGTGCAAAGGTGTCGCAGGGCTCTCATAAATAAGCCCCTAAGTCTGGTTGAAAACACTGAGAGTCATAATTAGGGCAAAGTGATGAAACGCATCAAGGCACCTTGCTGCACTGTGTCGCAGGGAAAGGGCAGGAATGTGCCATGTTTTTTCCCAAAACAGCACATTCCTGTCCTTTCCACAGCGCTGGCACACAATGGGCTGCCTAGGGCTAGCGCAGTCATCCTTGCCCCATGGTTGCAGAATGCAGCACACATAGAAAGAGGAAGTAACGAGGAGAAATAAAGATATTTCTCCTTGTTATGGCCCCCCAGGAAGGCCTAGCATTCTGGCGCATTCCCAGATTTTCAAGTTCTGATTGAGAATGCGTCAAAATCCATGGGAGTTACGTGGGAACACCCATGAAATGCCCATTGAATGCCTTTCCAGGGCAGAGTAAGGCACCGCAGCGATTTGCACTGTGTTGCATTGCTCAAGATTTATGAAGCCACTCAGGGCCACGCAAAGTAGAGTGGTGTGGCTTCATACATCTGATTTTTGAGTTGTATCGTGCATGCACCACGTTGCATGTGCAAGTGCGACGCAGCTGGCCTCATAAATATGGCCCTGAATTGCTAGAAAGCGAAGACTAGTGAAATAGTGACAAGTATTTATGGTGCTAAGAGGTCCAAGCCTGTGACAGAAAGCACAGTGAACTGCATTAGTTTAAAACATGTATTACACACAGTATATGATAGGTTGCACACAGGCTGTCACAAAATGTGCAAAATTATGAAAAAGATTTTGCTTAAATGTTTACAGTGCTTTCAAAAGTTATATTTTTAGTAATTCGCTGATTGTAGCTAGTGCAAACAATTTTTATAGGTTTCTTTTATAAGGACAAATTACAGATTTTATCAATCAATTAAAACCCATACTGTCCCTAAGCAGCCTTCCTATTTGCAAATTACCAAATTGCACACATTTAGATTTCTTTCAGGTAGCAGGCACCCTAAAGAGAAGGCTTGGTTCTTCGCTAGGTGCTTTTCCTTTTTTTCACTTAACTTTAAATTAGACCCTTCTTCTCCTGGTTCAACCTGTGGCAACTCAACTCTTCAGGAATGGTAGTCAAATTAGTAGGCAAATTATTTATTATACAGTTAATAAAAACCTTTGCAATTAGTTCATTAAAAAGTAACTTTTCAGAGCATTTCCTTTAAAAAACATTCAATACAAATAACATTTCATTTTTGTAGCAATTTATAAAAATGATAAACTAAACAAATTCCTATAAAAGGCAGGTAATTATCCAAGCCAATTACTGGCACATTACAATGTCCAGTGCTGCATCACTTTATATAGCCCTATAAGTTAAGAAGAGGTGCATCTAACAAAAGTGCGTAGTACATATTTCCAACAGTAGACATCAGAAGAAGATATTGCATAAAAGCGCAAGTATGGGGCATTCCCTTTAAAATCATAGAATACCCATAGAATATCCATTCCATAACTTTTGTGTAAAACTAGGAAGGGAAGCAGATTAATTTTTAAGTCTGCAAGGTATTGATGGCAATCGGTTTTTTCCAGCAATTCTTACAAATTTAGTGTACCGACAATTCAGCATGGCGTCCGTAGATTTTAGACTTGCAACTACTGCCTGCCTGCAGGTCCATATCCCACGCTGATTAAAGAGGACTTTCAGCAACTCTCTTCTTTCTTGTAACACAGCTGGGCACACGCAAGTAATGTGTATGATATTTTCTTCCTCAGAGTTACACAATCTGCAACACTCTTTGCAATCACCCTTTTCCACGTTTTTCTATTGATTTCTCCTGGATGAAGGCCAAAAAGATAATGCATAAAATCAGTTTTTAAGTGCATTGACCACCTGGCCCCTAGGTAAGATCGGCACTTAAGTATCTAATATGAGATACTACGGCCTCCCCAGCATGAGGTTCGGATCCTTGGAACCCTCATGAGTCTGGCGCCTGAAGAGCGTAGTTGTCTGGCTGGGTGATACCAGGAAAAAAGACTTTTGAGAAACATTGGTCCGGTGTTGTTCAAGGCCTTGTAAGCTAGACATAGCGCCTTGAACTTAATACCCTGCTCCACCGGGAGCCAGTGAAGTCTTCGAATTTCCTTGGCTACAGACTCGTATTTAGGGACATTTAGTAGTAGTCTTGCGGATGCGTTTTGAATCATCTGAAGCTTTTTTAGATATTGTTTCTGCATATTTAGGTAGAGTCTGTTGCAGTAGTCTAACTTTGACTGCACAAGTGTGGTCACTACCGTCCTTTTGGAGTCGTCAGGAAAATAAGGTAGAATCTTCTTCAATTTCTTGATCAGAAAATGGGAGGTAGACACGATTGCATTGGTCTGCTGAGATAAGGTGAGTTTATTATCAATCATCACCAAAGTTTTTCGCCTTCTGAACTGGTTTTGGCAGTTCCCCCATTTCCGCCGGCCACCAAAGGTCATCCCATCTGGGTTGCAGATTCCCAAAGATCACCACTTTGGTTTTCCCGGAATTAGGCCTGAGACAGTGGTTTCCCATTCACCTGTTTATTTCCATCATACAGTTTTGAAACTGCAATGATGGGGAGGCTTGATCTTTATACTCTGCCACCACCATCTGGGTGTCATAGGCATATGAAGTAAGACTAAAGCCGAAGTCTTGGACCAAAGGGGCAAGTTCTGAAACAAACGTTAAAAAGTGCTGGGCTAAGCGACGGGCCCTGTGGGACTCCGCATGTAAGGACATAAGGTGTTGATTTAGACTGGCCCAGTGTCACAGTTGGTCTCCTTTACTTCAGAAAGGAGGATAGCAGGGCTAGTGCCATGCCCTTAACCCCTAGCGTTTCCAGCCGCAATAGCAGTAGGTTATGATCCACAGTATCGTAAGTCGCCGAAAGATTGAGGAGGATGAGGGCGGCAGCGCCCCCTCTATCCATCACCTTCCTGATCTCTTCGGTGGCCTTAATTAGTGCTGTTTCTGTACTGTGTTCAGGTCGAAAACCGAATTGGGAGGGATCGGGTAAGTCATTTTCTTGTATGAACTGAGATAACTGTTTGTTCATAATTTTCTCCACTATCTTGGCAGGGAGAGGAACCCTGGATATCGGGCGATAGTTATTAGGGTCAGAATCGTCCAGATTGTTTTTTTTTTAATCAGTGGCAGTATTGACGCATCCTTCCACAGAGCCGGAAAGGTGCCAGAAGTGAACATATTGTTAAAGATTTCTGTGAGCGAAGGGCTCACCTCCTTCGCTATACCTTTCAAAAAAGCGGAAGGACAAGGATCTAAAGGGGATCCAGATTTAATTTCTTTGATGTTTTTTTCCACTACTTCCGTATTAACCAGCGAGAAGCTGTGAAAACCTTTTCACTGGGATCTGAGCATGGATATATCAATAGGAACCGGAGTGGGGATAGTTTCAAAAGAATCATAGATGTCTTTACCTTTATTTCTAAAAGCCTCTGCAATAACCTCACAGAAACTGTGGCTGTTCTTGGTGAATTTTTTCTTTGGTAGAGAGGAAAGCTTCTCTACTACCCCAAACAGTTCTTTGGAAGAATTCTTGGTAAAACATGCCTTTTTTTCTGCGATCAGCAGAGTTTTGTAACAAATTAATTAATGCAGATTTATAAATGCCTTTGTCTGTTATATCATATTTTGTTCTCCAGCGTCTTTCGAGTCTGCAACATTTTTGTTTTTCCTGTCGTAAGGCCTCGGTAAACCAAGGGGCTGACGGTAAGTTGCGGTTCACTGAAATTTTACCGGTGGGTACCGTGGCCCTAATTGCTTCATTAAGCCAATCCGTATATTTGCTAACTGCTAAGTCTGGGGGCATATTTAAAGGTGGTCGTGTCCTATCCAGTTGGAGGTGAAGCTTGGCTTTATCAGCCTTGTTCCAGGCCTTATATGTTAATGAGTGGGATTTAACTACTCCTCCTTTCTGGGCTTTAGGGATAGTATAGTCGAATGTGATTAAAGAGTGGTCTGACCACGTGAGAGGGTGAACATCTTTTACGGTTAGGCCTGATACAGATGTGAAGATGCCGTCGAGTGTGTGTCCTGCCTCGTGAGTGGGCTTGTGCACCACTTGAGATAACCTAGTGTCCCTAGAGTCTTTAGGACAGAGCTAGTGTCTTTATCCCCCCTATCTTCCAGGTACACATTAAAATCGCCCAGAATGGTGAACTCATTGGTGGAGAGGATAGGCTCCATGAGAACATCGAGGTTGCTGGTAAACGTACTTCTGGTACCAGGGGGACGGTAGAGAAGTATGCCCCTGAAGTTTTTTTTAGCATTTGCTTCTAAGGTGAAGTGCAGTGCTTCATAGTAAGGGGTGAAAGCTGGTGAGAAGGTGGCTTCAAACTTTTCCCTGTATATTACAGCCACTCCCCCTCCCCTCTTAATTGGCCTGTCTACCCTAAATGATAGAAAACCCAACGGGGCTGCTATAACAAAGTCCGGGTCTGAGGCAGCATCGTCCCAGGTTTCAGTGAGGAACAAGACATCTAACTCATGTGATGATATGATGTCTGCTACTTCATACTTATGTTTGGCAATGGATCTGATATAAATGAGGCCACAACGTGCTTTTATCTGGTCTGGGGGTTCTAAAAACTTTACCTCATGGTTGTTTCTGGTAGTTTGGAGCGCCTTGACCATCTGTTGCAGTGGGAGCAAGAAGCCACAGGCTCAGTTTTGTTTTACATGCGCTTGATTTTTATTCAGATTAAGAGTACAGCAGCTCCCTTTGACATGGGCGAGCTCATAGAGTTCCTTTCCTGTGTACCCCATTGGATTGATAGTTAATGGACCAGCATTTCTGGCCCTGGGCCTGGTCCAGGAGCGGACAGGCACAGACGGGCTTGCCTTTGGCGCGCCTTCGGCGCAGCCGCACCATCCTCAACTCATATAGTGTGGGATGGCGGAGACTAGACCGCTTGCCGCCGGAAGTGTAAAAACTGTGTGCCAGCGGAAGTTGGAATCAGCGCTGCAACGCCCTCCGCACAATCGGCACGTCAGCCATGGCGGAACCGGGGAGGAATATCAAAATTGGAGGGAGATACCCTAATACTTAGAGAAGGGATGGGTATATGTGACATCAAACAAGGAAAAAATCCCTCTCTGAAAGATTAACTAATGGGCAAAGTCAGTTGAACTATAGATTGCAATACGGATCATATGCTGTAGGCACTTAGAGACATAAAGATAAATCCACATAAGTTGCAAAGTGATTGGCCTATATCAGTTGCTGTAATGTGTTACAAATAAACCCCAAACAATTTAAGAAACTATATTCTTTTATTAAAAGAAAGCTTGTAGTGTATATACAATTAAAAAACAGTTGATGTTGAGATACACAAACAAAGACAATCTATTTGTCACAAAACATCAATTTCATTACCACTTTTTTGGTATACTTTTCTTAGTGTGGTGTCAAGAAGGAAAAAAAAAAGTGGCAAATATATGTAAAAATAATTAAAATAACAAAGAAAAACTGTTGACGCGGCGTTTCGGTGAATATATGTTAAATCTTCACCTTCTTCAGGACAAGAAATTTTTCAGTTTATCTAAGTAACAATAAAAACCTACATTATATTTACATGAATTAACAATCATAATAGCCATAAAAACATCATACATTTGTAACACAAAAAAATATTGCAGCAACTGTAAAGTGGGTGCCCCCAGATCTCTACTCAGTCCCACCCCTACTAGTGCATATATCACATGATCCAATTGTGTTGTTGTTTATAGTCATCTCCTTAGCCTCACATACTATAACAAGAACCTCCCTAAAATTCTTTTAAGAGACTAGTTGTCTCCCAAATTCAATTGCTAGTTGCCCGTGATACAATCACGTATTCTTGAAAATGAAGGAATCTATCAAGAAGATAAAAAAATGTTCTTTGTTTTATCCGTTTGAAATTTGAATTGATATTCGATCAAACATTGTTTAATGTACAGTAAATCTAAAATTGAAAATTGAACCCACCTCATATGTACGTTACAAACACCAATCGTATCATTCAAATTACTCAAGGGTCGTACGTGTTCTAGATAAGAAATTTTTCTAAAAAAGGGGAACAATTAAAATTAGAAATAATTCTTCCATCATAGTGATCCTACCAGGTTAATCAAATAGAAATTCTCACATGATAAGGAAATCAAATGGATAGTCTATTTATCCGCTGTTCACCTACACCATGAAAGTCTTTCTTCCTTCTAAAAATTGCCTTCCCTATTTGACAAAAAAGATATGTGTAAAACAATCCGCCTTTACTTCTTATTTTTAGAGAGCCAAGACAAAGTGTACTGAATAACACTGTTTCTTACCAGGCAATCCAGTAGGTTATTGCTTGCACTCGCCTTGGTTTATATTTTTTGCAATGTCGAGAAATTACAGGCGGCAGATTGAAGGGCTGGTGAATAATAAAGACAGATAAAGGAATTAAGGCCGAAAGCTAAAAATTATCCGCAAGATTTTAATATGCATGATAAACGTTTTTACTATCTGTACTTTAATGTCCAGATCTCTATGTCGATCAGGGGTGCGATTCATGAGTAACCGTCCCAATATGGTGGCTAAACCCACAGCGATACTTCTGTACCTAGGCCATCTATAGTCTCGACAGAATTGAAATAAGCGAGACATTATGCCATTATAACAAAGTCTCAAGTCAGACTTCAACTTAAAATAACATTAACAGCTTTCAAGACTGACTATGCTCGGCAAAGATAAACACCCTGGAAAGCTGCTATTTTGCGTAAGATACCGCATAGTGTACACTCACCGTGTTACGGATGAAAGCGTCCTGCCGACTCTATGGTTCCGGTTCCAGGTGCATTAGAGAGAGGGCAAACGCCATAGTCTCTCTTTTTATCTAGAACTGCCGATTCCTACATACAATCAGCAACACCTGTTGCCCAACCGGAAAGCAGCTAGCCAACTCAAAAAATGAAAATAGAAAACGGCCGAGTATTTCCGTGGCCGCCATATTGGAGGTATTTGCCACAATGTTACGCATTGTTCAACCTGGACTAATGAGAGTCCAAATATGTATATATGTTTGATTAACAACGAGGTTATAGACAGGATTATCCTTTTAGATATTTTTAAGGTTTTAGAGGCTATTATAGCTCCTGACAGACAGGATATTTTATCGAACATTTAAACTGATAACCAAAATGGACAATTAATCACGGAGGTCCAAAACTGCACACCTATGTTGTTGTATAGATTATAAATTTTGCACAGATTCTTTTTTTTGGAACTACAATTATATATTATTCACAGACCATATGATCAAAAATGTATGCGTTGTCTAAAGAAATTTTAACGAAATTTAAAACCTACCCCGGTATGTAACATAGGGTATATCTACAGAAAGTCTAAAAAATCAAGACACTTACTGGTTGAGAGGGATCTTTTATATCAGTCTTTCCCACTCTTCCTTACTATTAAGTCCATTCTTATAAGTGTTAAATTTGGACATAAAGAACTGTTCTCTCCTTTTTCTTTTTGTCATATGGTCCCCTCCTTGTACATTATTTTGTACGGCCTCTACAATACACCATTTTACATCCTCTATAGTATGACTTTTTTCTAGCCAGTGTTCCACTAGCGGAGCATTCTTCTTTTTGGTGCGAATGGCTGATTTGTGCTCATTTAGTCTTATTCTAATCTCGTGGGATGTCTCGCCTATGTATCCCTTATTACAGGGACACACTATAAGATAGGTGACGTTTTTAGTGCGACAATTAACAACATTTTTTAGGTAGTGTTTAGTTCCATTATGTGTAATGACAGGGCCTTTCACTACATTGCCACAATTGTTACAGGAACTGCATGGAAAATTGCCTTTGAGGGCCAGTCCATCAGTTATGCTCAGTTGTCTACTATCCATGTTGAGAAGGTGGCTTGTCTTGTAGGTATGAACTAAGCAATTTCTAATAGTGCGATTTCTCCTATATGAGAAAATCGGTTTTTGTAGAGTAGTGACATCCTTGGTATTGAGAAGATGCCAATTTCTGTTGACCAAATTTTTTATTTTATTGCTGATGTTGCTAAAATTAATCACAAAAGTAATAGGTTGTTTCTTAGTGTCTGTATTTGTCACTTTGGGTCCAAATAAAGAGTCTCTATTGTAATATTTTGCTCTTTTGTATGCTCTTTTTACTAATTTTTTTGGGTAACCCCTCTCAGAAATTTTTTTGATCAACTTATCCGCATGGTACTCAAAATCTCTCATATTAGTGCAATTACGGCGAACTCTAAGAAATTGGCCAAACGGGATGTTATCTTTTTGGCTCTTGGGATGATTACTTTCGTAATGGAGCATTGTATTATGATCGGTCGGTTTCAGTATATAATTCAACCTTTAGGAAACCATTATTGTTTCTGATCTGGATGTCTAGGAAATCACAGCTATTCTTATCAAAGGAAGAAGTAAATTTGAGATTGTCATCCCCTAGATTTAGCCGCTGGATAAATGTTTCTAAGGATTCTCTAGTGCCTTGCCACACAAAGAAAACGTCATCAATATACCGTGACCAGTTGGTGACATTCTCATAAAAAGGAGCTAATTCATTGAAGATATGTTTTTCTTCAAATGAAGAGACATAGAGGCATGCTAAACTGGGAGCACACATGGCTCTTATACTGGTCCCTTTGATTTGTCGAAAAAATTCTGTATTGAAGAGGAATATATTGTTCTTAAGTATAATCTCAACACATTCTACTAGAAATGTAGAATGTGGAGATAAATCTCATTTTCATTTAAACAGAGACCCTTTACCATCTGAATTGTATCATCTTGCGGTATATTTGTGTACAGGGCCTCTATGTCCAACGTGACAAGCCATTGTTTATCAACGTCAAATGGGATATTTTCCACTTTGCGTATCATAGCTGTTGTATCTTTGATATAAGCTTTCTGTGATCTTACCAAAGGCTGTAGAAAAATATCTACATACTTGCACAAAGGCTCGGTTATAGAATCTATGCTCGAGACTATGGGCCGCATGGGTGGATTTTGAATATCCTTGTGGACTTTAGGAAGTCCATACAGGGCAGGTATAGTGGGATTTTTATTCAATAGGAAATCAAATTCTTCTTGACAAATTATATTATCCTCCTGAGCTAGCCTAAGTAAATTGCTAACCTGTCTGCTTAGTATATTCCACTCTTCTCTATTTGATTTTTTGTAGTGGAGTTCATTATTAATGCGGGTAGGAGACAGCGGGAAGCGAAAGTAAGTGCAGAACAATACAATCGGGTTTAAAATATGGCAAGTAACAAATCTAAAAACACAGATTATACAGGTTAAAAGGCTGAGCTAAGATACTAAAAGGTCACAGTATGACTGTCTCTGTGATCCACTTTACTAAAATAAGGACTTTTCAGCAAATAGCATGCAATGAGCAGGGCTTACATAGGTCCTGTCTTTGAGCGTGGATGTTTTCTTGATAATAGCATTGACCAGTGTTTTAAAGGCAGCTGGAGAGGGGGAATTTTCCCAAATTGAATGGCTCCCTAGATCTTTAATGAGCAAGTCGAGATAGCAGTGTGCAGGTGCAGCTTCATTCATTTGCAATTCCTGCCACAGGGCTTAGCTCAGTAGACTTCTGAGGCAGACCTGATTCTTTTCCAGGTATTTACATAGTCCTCTTTCCTCGCTATTAACTCGTTTGATAGACCCTGGGGACCCCTTCCCTTTTGCGACCCCATTACCACCCTCTTGAAGAGGGTGGTAATTTGCGAGTGTTTTGCGACCGCAATTGCGGTCGCAAAACATTTGTACATGGGGTTGCGTTCGCTATTAGGAAGGGATTGCCCCTTCCTAATAGCGACTCGCAATTCCAAAATAGCGAGTCGCAAATAAATTGCGACTCGCTATTTTGGAATGGTACATACCCCTATTGGTTTTTGCATGCGCAAACGGGTTCGCATACCCGTTTGCACATGCAAAAACCGTCGTACATCTGGCCCTGAATGCTTCAGATGAAATTGAGTTTATGAGTGTTGCATCTCTGCCCCAGAGCTCTTTTCTTCCATATGTAACACTCAGAATAAGTTTTGCCACTATTAATTTCAATAAAGGTAGAAAGCTTGGTCCCTCCAGTGCTCTTTGTAGGGTGTGAAAGGCCAGGATCAAAGCATTACCTCTCCTCATCAGATCTTTTCTGTGCTGTTTAAAGAAGCCTCCATCATCAAAAAGTACTCCTAAATATCTATAGGTTGTTGTCAGCTCCAGTTGTTCACCATGCAAGAACCATTTGTAACTTTTCTTTACCCTGCAACCAACTTCCATGATCTTTGTTTTCTTTAGATTCACTGTCATGTTCATGTTTTTTAAGTAAAAAGTATGAGAAATGTTTTGATCAAATTGATTAAGCTTGGGGGCTTTCTTCCCCAGTTCCCCTGCCCACATAGACCTCTGCCTCTCGTACAGCTTCACCATATTAGATATATTTATTCCTTGGTCCTGTGCTGAAGACGTAGTTGGATAGAGATTCCAGGTGGATTTTGTTAGGTCTGTCATTAGCCAAGAACTTTAGGTTGCACTAAAATTACTATAGTATACTTAATTATAGGGGCATTGGTCTGTTGTTTCAGTCACATATTTCTTCCACCCTATACAACATACAGTATTACAGCCCATTTCAATCATTGGCTAACTTCACTGTGAGTGATGGCATTCTGCTGTTTCACAACATCAAAACTTGTCTCTTTTGGTGGCATACAGAAATTAAGTATGTTCCTAACAGCAATATAGTCTCTTTTTCCAGCAGAAGCCTTCCTATCATTCTGCTACACATTCTCGCACAAGGTTGTCACACTGTCTGGTGCTGGGGTGCCTGTACTCCTCAAATTGTATGACCTTTTTGGATGAGCATCATCACGTTAGCATCTCTAGCCACTTAACCTGCAAAATAACTGGTTTGCAGCAAATTTACTAACAAATATCTGTTTCCTGTTGGAGAATGTTTGGCTGTTACCAACACACTTGGCAACTATAGATCTAAGGAAGGCCGATCATTAAACCTAGTGGGGATGAAGCGTTGTGGTAACTGATTAGGATCAGAACAGTGTGCAGGCATGAGTTGTTAATAAAAAGTGGAACATGGTATTCTGCAGATGGAAGATTTGGAAAATCTGCAAGAATAATGTGATCTATGATTCGGCATTTGCTAGACAAGCCTCATATTGTGCCAGAAAGTGCCACCTGCAGAGGTTCCTTTACTCATGAAGTTAGATTCTCCTTAACCCCATATTTGCTGAGGCTTTTTCACCCCGGTCCAAAGCCCTTTTTTGGCTATTTGGGGTAGTTTGCGCTTAGGCCTCCATAACTTTTTTTCCACACAAGGTATCCATGCCAAATTTGTGTCTTTTTTCCAACGTCCTAGGGATTCTAAAGCTACTGAGAGTTTGTGTATTCTCCTGGAAAGCCTGGTGAAAATAGCCAAAATATAGCTACATTTTGTTTTTATGGGGCAAATTGGAAAAATGTGCTCCACAAAAAAAGTGTCTGGGTTGTTTCCTAAAAGTGGCATCAACAAAAGATTTTCTGTGCTAAAATCACCACTGTCCCATCTTTCAGGAACATGCAGAGCTAGATGGAAAAACAATTTTTTACTACAGTTTTAGCATTTTTCTACGAGGTAGCTCATTTTCCCTAAGGTTTGTACTTTCAACCTACTTCTAGATTGTGGTGGAAACAGGTGTGAAATCCATGGTTGAGGCCATAAACAACACATTTCTGAAAAGTAGACAACATTTTGAATTCAGCAATGGGTAATTTCTGTAGATCCCTCAAGGTTTTCCCAAAGGAACTAACTGTTGAAATAAACAAAAATATTGAAAATGAGTAGGAAAAAACGCCATTGGGACAACATTTTCATCTGTAATTTCTTGTCACGAGGGCCGATTTACAAAAGCAGTACACTGGTACATCTGCTAGACTCTTCTGGTTACAGGGATATATAGGGATTGTAGATTCTCCATGAAGCCCCAGGTACCAAGAGGCAACAAGTGAGCTGCACCTTACATGGGTTTTTCAGTGTGTACCAAGTATGGAACAATTCATATGGTAAGATATAAAGAGGGAAAAATGTATATGAACGAAACCTCTACATTTCTGAAAAGTACACCAGATGCTGATTTGAGAAGCAGTGGGTATTTGTGCATCTCTGAACATGTTGGCACCTGAAATAGCATGTGATCCTGATGGCATTTTGCGAAATGTCTTCTTTCATTGGAAGGCACAAATACAAGGAAAACCTAATGGTAGTACCAAATGTTCTACTATTCTCTAGTGCCGCAAATCTCTTGATACAAATGGTACCCCACTTGTGTGGTTAGGCCTAGCACCTGCGACACCATACACCCCAAAAATTGACCGGGAGGATTCATATTTTGCCCAGCAGATGCCATGCTTTTTTAAAACATGGAGAGCTGCAGCTTTTGTGCTCCAGCTCTGCCGCCACCCAGGAAAACCTACTAAACTCAGACATGTCGGAAAACTAGATACCCGGGTAAACCAGGAAGACATGAGTTGCATGGCTCTCACCTGGTAATTTTACCCAGAAGCCCTTGCAAACCTTAAACTTTGGTTAAAAACACACATTTTCCTCACATTTCTGTGACAGAATGTTCAGGAATCCATGGGGAGACGCACATTTCTTACTACCCACTGTTCCCCCAAGCCTCTTGATAAACATGGTACCCCTCTTGTGTGGGTGGGCATACCGCTTTTGACAGGAAAGGGACTAAAACGCAACATGAACACCTCACCTGTTTCCACTAAAAACCAACACTTTTTTCCATTTTTGGCTAACTGTAGATTATGGGCCCTAGCTCAGCCTCGGAACCTAGAAAAACCTACCAAGTCTGCACATATCCAAAAACGTGACACCCTGTAGAGTCCAAGGTGGCATGACTTGGTTGGCTTTCACCAGGTCATTTTACCAGAAGCCCTTGCAAATGTCATACTTTGGATAAAAACACATATTTTCCTCAAATTTCTGTGGCGGAAAGTGCTGGAATCTGCATGGAGCCACAAATTTCCTACCACATACCATTCCCCCAACCCTCCCCATAAGAATGGTTCCTCACTTGTCCCTTGACAGGAAAGTGCCCAAAACGCAATAAGGACACATCACCTTTTTCCACTGAAAGCAAATCCCTTTTTTGCAATTTGGGTAGCTGAGGATTTTGGACCCAAGTTCAGCCGAAAACCTAGGAAAATCTACCAAACCTGCACAGTTCTGAAATCTAGACACCCAGGAAAGTGCAGGGTGATGTGACCTGCATGCCTTTCACCTGGTAATTTTACCCAGAAGCCCTTGCAAACCAAACTTTGTCTAAAACACACATTGCCTCTCATTTATCTGATGGAAATTATGGAATCAGCAAGGAGCCATAAGTTTCCTACCACCCACGTTCCCCTAAGTCTCTCGATTTTAATATGGTACCTCACTTGTGTGGGTGGGTCTAGCCCTCGCAACAGGAAAGGGATCTAAATGAAACATGGACACATTACCTTTTTCCACTGAAGACCGGCCATTTTGCTGCAATTTGGGTAATCGTAGATTTTTACCCTAGCGCAGCCGGCACCTAGGGAAAGCTACCAATCCTGCACTTATCTAAAAACTAGACACACAGGAGAGTGCAGTGTGGCATGATCTGCATGTCTCTTACTCTGTAATATTACCCAAAAGCCCTTACAAACCTCAAACATTGGCTAAAAACAGATTTCTGCATTGGAAAGGTCTGGAATCAGCAGAGAGACACATTTTCTATCACCCAGCATTTCCTCAAGTCTCCCAATGAAAATAATATCTCACTTGTGAGGGGGTCTAGCCCCCGTGACAGGAAGGGCTCTAAAACGCAACATGGACAAATCACCTTTTTCCACTGAAATCCGTCCCTTTCTTTGCAATTTGGGTAGTTGTGGATTTTGGGCCCTAGCTCAGCCAGCATCTAAAAAAACCTACCAAACCTGCACATTTCTGAAAACTAGACTTCGGGGAGAGTCCGGGATGGTGTGCCTTGTTTGGCTCTCACCAGGTAAATTTACCTAAAAGCCCTTGCAAACCTCAAATGTTGGCCAAAAACATACATTTTCTCCATATTTCTGTGACAGAAACGTCTGGTTTATGTGAGGAGCCACAAATATCCTACCACCCAGCATTCCCCCAAGTCTCCCAATGAAAATGGTACCTCACTTGTGTGGATAGGCCTAACTCCAGTGACAGGAAAGGGCCCAGAATACAACAAGGACACGTCTTCTGTCTCCCAGAAAACTGACCATTTTTATGCAATTTGGGTAGGTGTGGAATTGAGCCCTAGTTCAGCCAGCACGTAAGAAAACCTACCAAACCTGCACATTTCTGAAACCTGGGAGAATGCAGAGTGGCATGACGTGCGTGACTCTCACCAGGTAATTTTACCCAGAAGCCCTTGCAAACCTGAAACATTGGCTAAAAACACACATTTCCTCACACTGCTGTAACAGAAAATATTGGAATCTGCGGAGAGACACAAATTTCCTACCACCTAGTGTTTACCCTAATCTCACAATAAAAATGATACCTCACTTTTGTGGGTAGGCCTAGCACCCACAACCGAAAAGGGCCCAAAATGCGACATGGACACGTCACCTCTTTCCACTGGAAGCCAACCCTTTTTGTTGCAATTTGGGTAGCTGTAGAGTTTGGGTCCTAGCTCACCCGGCACCTAGGGAAACCTACCAATCCTGCACATTTATGAAAACTAGAAATCTAGGAGCGTGCAGGGTGGCATGACCTGTATGGCTCTCACCAGTCAATTTTACACAAAAGCCAATGCAAACTTTAAACTTTAGCTAAAAACACATAATTTCCTCACATTTCTGTGAAGGAAAGTTCTGGAATCTGCAGGGATATACACATTTGCTAACACCCAGTGTTTCCTAAGCCTCCTGATAAAACAGTACCTCATGTCTGTGGGTGGACCTAGCCCCTGCTACAGTAAAAGGTCCAAAAAGCAACATGGACACGTCACCTTTTTCCACTGAAAACCAACCATTTTTTGCCATTTGGGTAGCTGTGGATTTTGGGCCCTAGCTCAGCTGATACCTACAGAATCCTACCAAACCTGCACATTTCTAAGAGATATACACCCGGGAGAGGGCGGGTGGCTTGACATGCATGACATCACCAGGTAATTTTACCCAAAAGCCCTTTCAAACCTCAAGCTTTTGCTAAAAACCTACATTTTCCTCACATTTCTGTGACAGAAAGTTCTGGAATTCGGAGGGAGGCACACATTTCCTACCACCCAGTGTTTCCAAGTGTCCTGATAAAAGTGACAACTCACTTGTGTGGGTGGGCGTAGCTTCCACCACAAGAAAGGGCTGAAACTCAACTTGGACGTGGCACCTTTTTGAATTGAAAACTGACACTTGTTTTGCAATTTGGTTAGCAGTGGAATTTGGCCCTAGCTCTGCCAGAATCCAGGGAAACCTACATGCACATTTCTGAAACTAAACACCCAGGACAACTCTCCTTTCTGCACTGAAATCCAACCCTTTTTTGCAATTTGGATAGCTTTGGATCTTGGCCTTAGCTCTGCCAGCCCATAGGGAAACGTAAAAACAGCACATTGTTTAAAAACTGGGCACATGGAAAAGTACAAGGTGGCATAACATGCATGGCTCTCACCAGATAGTTTCACTGAAAAGCCCTTGCAAACCTCAAACTTTGGCTAAAACACACATTTTCCTCACATTTCTGTAACGGAAAGTTCTGCAATCAGCGGGGAGCTCAAATTTCCTACCACCCCCTGCTTCCCTAAGTCTCCTGATGAAAATGGCACCTTACTTGTGTGGGTAGGTATAGCCCTCAACATGAAAGGGCCAAAAACGCAACATGGACATGCCAGTTGTTTCCAATGAAAACCGACCCATTTTTTTCAATTTGGGTACATGTGGATTTTGGGCCCTAGCTCAGCTGGCACCTTGGGAAACATACTGAACCTTTATATTTCTAAAAACTAGACACCTGGTGTAGGAAAGTGAAGTATTATATAGTGATGCTGGTTAGGCTTTACTAGGTGATACTCTCATAATACCCCAAAGATGGTCCTTGGATTCACAATAATAACTCCTTAGCTCAGTCCTAGTAGTGTGGCAAAGAGCGTTAAGGCTTTACTAGAGGAACATGTGGTAAGCATTTCAGAGTACCAACATGGATGATAAGTAATTGACATGACTCAAAGGAAATTCGTCTTCATATTTATAAAAATAAAGCAGATATTTATATTAATTTAGACACCAAAACTAATACAATCGGATGAATATAACTGGAATTATGGATTTTAGAAGCAAAAATAAATCAGTGTATTTTGCTACAGCAAACTTTTATCATTGCGGTCAATGGAGAAAAGCACTAGTGAAAATCGGTCACTTGTAGGTCGAGTTACAAGGAGCCCACGGGAGGTTAAGGTGGTGCGGGGTGAACACTGAGTTCATAGTTAAGTGTGTTACTATTAATTTGAAAAATAATATCTTCATGTTTAAGGAGGATTTGGTCCTCCAACTAAAAGGGACTAGCATGGGAGCCACCTGTGCACCAAGCCTAGCCCGCCTTTATGTGGGAGCGTTTGAAAGCAAGCATATGTACAATGAACTAGCTCAATGTTTTTAAAAAATGTCAAATATTGGTATTGCTTCATTGATGGCATCTTTTTTTATCTGGGTGGGCTTGGAAGAACAGCTAGAGGAGTTTATAGCATGGCTGAACCTAGGGAATAATAGGTTGATTTTTTGGATATTTCTATTAAAGAAGTGTTGTGTCACCTTGAGGTTGAGTTGTTTACTAAACCCACTGATAAAAGTACCATGTTTCACTACTCTAGCTATCATCCCAAAAGCCAAAAGGACAATAATCCTATTGGACTGTTTCTCCGATAGAAGAGAAACTGTACATTGGTTGATGATTTTTACAGAGACTCAGAAAATTTAAAGGAAATGTTAAAGGAAAGGGTTATTCAGAAAAAATGATTAGTCATTCATTCAAGAGAGCTAGATTTTTTGACAGGGTTAGGATGTTCCATAAGGAGAAGAAAGATGAAAGCAAAATAGGGTTGTCTTTGCGAGCCACTTCTCAGGGTCAAGCAATAGGATCAAACATGTGATCAATCAAAATTGGAACATTCGAAATAGTGAAGGAGATGTGAGACCCCTTTGCCTTTCAGTGTAATAGAAATCTTAGGAACACCTTGGTGCATACCTATAGAGAGGATAAACCCCATATATAGGTAACCCTGGATAAAGAAAGGGTGGTTGGCAACTACAGGTGTGGAGGCTGTAGTATCTGTGACCAGTGTATCAGAGCCAAGAGTGTGGAATGTCAGGGTGATAAATTTACGAGTTCCTTTAACAGCTACAGCAGCAAAAATGTTTTTTACCTCCTTATTTGTCCATGCAGACTAGGGTATGTAGGAGAAACTTGTAGGAAACTACGGGTGAGGCTGAATGAGCATAGATCAGTCATTAGGACCAGAATGAGTAAGGCACCCCTGGTGGATCACTTTGTATAGAAAGGTCATGGGGACATTGATTTCTGTTGGTTTATCCTGAAGTAAATATTAGGTAGGAAGAAAAGTGGCAAAATTGATGCCAAAATGAACCTTAGAGAGCAGTGGTTCATGCCCAAGTTTCATACTGTCAGACTGGGGTAAATAGTAGGGAAGATTGGGAACATCTTATTGGGTGAACAACTACAAATAAATGGAGGAGTAATCCCACTGGGGCAGTTTATGGGAGTGACTGAATGTTAGTAGCTGAAAATAAGGATTGGAGTTTGTTGATAAGGATAGGGACCTATTATTAGTACCTAGTAAATGAAGAATGTATTGTTTAAAAATTGTGCCTATGATGGCTGACAACAGGATCAATAGTTCTAAATAGGACACTATTAGGGGAGAAGATGCTTATGTTCTGTGGTTGATGGCTTATATGAGGCCCGATGATATTGAGATATACAGCAGTTTGACATAAGGATGGATAAATGGTTCCTAGATGGCACTTGTGATGATTAACATCTATAGGTCTCACAAGCTGTGTTAAGATGTCGCCCAATACAGGGTAAACTGGCACCCCTAAATGATGTACCCCGAGTTAAACATTAGGATGGGAATTCGTTTATAGAGATTATTCTCCTGCAATTTAAGGTTGATGACCTGAATAAAAGCCTTGATGACAATGAAACATGACAATGAAATATGCAGCTGTAGGCTGGTTTTGATGAGTTTTGAAAGTTCCAAGATGGCGCTTAGAGTAGGAGAGAGGAGGAGCTGGCTGGCAGAGGTCATGGATCACATGCGGGTCCATGCGATGGTGAATCCCAGGTGAGAAAACTTGAGATGATTAACATTTATAGGTCTCACAAGCCGTTTTAAGATGTCGCCCAACATAGGGTAAACTGGGACCCCTAATTGGTGTACCCCGAGTTAAACATTAGGATTGTGGATACCTTTATAGAGGATATTCTCCTGCAATTTAAGGTTGATGACCAGAATAAAAGCCTTGTCAACAATGAAATATGCAGCTTTAGGCTGGTTTTGAAGAGTTATGAATGTTCCAAGGTGGAGCTTAGAGTAGGAGAGAGGAGGAGCCATCTGGGAGAGGTCATGGGTCACGTGTGTGTCCACAGGATGGTGAATCCCAAGTGAGAGAGCTTGTGAATAATTAGTGCATGGATTTAATGGATCGTTTACACCACAGAGTTTGTTGTACTCTGAGGAGGCTCCAGGAACACACCGCATGAGGATTCTGAGGTAAGATGAATAGGAGGCAGTGCAGATAGGCTGACAGGGTCACGGGAAGCAGGATAAAGATAAAGATGGTTTGAGAAGCCCCCTTAGCTCTAGGTCTGTAAAACCTTCCAAAGCGCTGTCCCCAGGGATACTATGGGAAGGCGTGAAGTGACAGGGAGTGTTTCTTTATGTAGTACTAATGCAGAGAGGTGCTATAAGTGACTCTGATCAGTAAACTGAAGTCCAGAAGAGAGGTGATATAGGGATAGTATCTACATTAGCCCATAGTGACACTAAAGATAATTGTTGATGGGTGCTGCGTGAGGTCACTATTACTATTATTTTCATGACATTATAATTGGATTTTTGAATTGTAGGTAGCGAACGCTTGATGTTTGATGAAGGTTTTGACCTCTCTGATCCTGAGCATTATACCTAAATATAGAGGTAAGAAGCAATAGCTAGAGTGCATTAGATATAGGAGTAGATATCACTAATGGCATAGGGGAATTTTTTTTAAATGTCTATATCATTTCTACATATAGGCCAACGTGTTGGAGTGAATTTTGAGAAGAAGAGGCAATATTTTATTGAATACCCCATTTCATGACGAAGCCGGAGAGTACAATGGAGAACCTTTTACCAAAGTAATCATGCAATCAACAGGTGAGAAGGTTGCAAAGCAGAGTTATGAATGGATTCTTTCATTGGAGAGTGAGGGTAGTATTTTATTAATTATAGTTTTTCTTCCTCTCACATGGCACAGGCTGATATAAATGTATATGCAACAAGTTCTATACAATAAGGAGAAGATTTACTTATTGGATGATCTTATGCTGAGTGAAGGGCTTGAAGCAGCATTCTTGGCCTTTTTATTCATTAATGAGTTGATTGTATGACTCATATTTATGGCTGTGGAACCCGAATGTGGCCACTCCGCGATAGCATGAGTGAATGATGAGGAATGAGGCTTTGTGGCTGGATGTGTGTAATGTGGAAGAATTTTCATGATAGTATATTACAAAAAAATCTTTGTTCTGTGGTGAGGGACCCGTATGGGTCTATTGAGTGATGGCATGGATTAGGAGTATGTGTTGATGAATTCATTTGGTGTGTTGATGAGTTGAGCAATGCTCTTGGTTTTAAGAAGAGGTTGTGAAAATAACTTTTTATACTTTATATATGTGGGATCTACACTAAACAATGTATGTTGCACATATATTTTATAGAGATTTTTTTTATGAAACATGGGAGACTGAATCGTTTGTGCTGTCCTGAAGAAGGTAGTTGTTATCAATAATTCCACCAAAATGCGTTGACGTATACATATGCAGAATCTGCCATACACTGGGAAGCTACATGCAAAATTGTATACATCACGGATCACTGGTGATATTAAAAGCAGATTGTCACAAGTGAAATAGACGAACTGTGGTGTCTTAACTATTCTCCCCTGTCATTTGTTCTATGGGTTATAGGATGTTGAATATTGTTTCATTATTTGTGATATACAGGTTTTTAATCAATTTTTAGGGCATTTTATTTTTACACATATAAACAAAAAAAAGATATGTATTTGTGTATCATTCAACATTATATTATTAAAGCTATGTATATTATTTACAATTTTGTGTGGTTCTCATTTATGGTGAAGAAGATGTTGGGAATATAACTTGGATGGTGATAAGCTTGAAAGTTTGTGATTTAAAGTTGGTTTTGCAGATTTATCCTAAGGGTAATTTTCTGAATTTTACTGTCTAAAGGTACCCTGTCCCCTTGGTGTGTGGGGTCCAGCTTGTTTTTTCAAGGACCAAGCCACAAAAGTCAATTCAATTTTACCTGGCCTGAGAGACCAGGGTGCAGAATTACCCTGGCTGTCCTTGGTGCTGAAGCGGGAGCTGCAAGAGAGCTAAGTTTACCACTTAGATGGTGCTTGTGTGGAAACGAATACAAAAGATCAACAACGGGGCCACTGCTGTGGTCGCTTCAAGGTGCTGCGCAGTTCCCTTGCATTGCAGCATCAAACAAAGATGGTGGTAAGTGGACTAGTCACCAACAAGCCTTGGCAGTGGTAAGGTCATCTTAAACATATTTAGACGTCCAGAAGTCCTGAGGAAAACAGAAGTCACCTGAAACTTGCTGGAGGTCAGAACAATTGTTCCCACAATGCACTGGACCATCTACTTTTGGCCGATCCCTTGGAGGGCCCGATGGCCAGAGATTCTTTGGTTCCGGGAGCAGGTTTTTTCCTGTAGGATGCAGGGGACTAGTGCCACTAGTCCAAGGGAGTCTGGAGTTGCCTTTGGTGCTCAAAGGGGTCCCTCTGTCTGGGGGAGCTGGTTTGTGTTCTGGGACAAGTTGCAGTCATCCACTTGCAGGGTGGTTGCCACAGGTGCAGGTTATCATGCCTTTAGTTTGTGCAAGTTCTAAAGTCTCAGACTCGGGTCTCTTCATTATCCTTCGGCACAAGTCTTTTCAGATCTGAGGTTCTGGTGCCAGAGGTGCCCCATAAGTCCTAGATTTAGGGGGGTCAGGGTTGTGGGTGCAAGTGGCCAATGAGCTACTTGCCCCAGCGACTAATCCGCCCCTGAGGTGACCACATCCGGGGGCGTGTGTCACCTTTTCTACCCAGAACCCTCTATTCTGCCACTTCTAAAAATAGCAGAAAGCTTCCTTGGCTTTTCAGACCGGGTAGCCCACCCTAAGGGGTTGGCTAATCTTCTAGTGGTGTACGTCTCCTGACTAATTTTCCAGCCTTACCGGGTGCAAATGTGCCTGGGCATGGGGGGGCTGTTTCCTCCATTGGGAGTCAGCGTGCATGCTTATCAGAGGGAGATCATGCTTTGAAGCTCACCGCCTTGATGTGCCACTTCACTAACCATCCTGTCAGGGAGGGAGGTGTCCCCTCCTTCCCAGGCAGGACTTTGTTTTTGACTCCTGGGAGTGTTCACACTTCCTGGCAGGAGGTCAGATTCCTGTCTTGGTGGCAGCAGCAGTAGGGTGCCAACCAGTGCACAGGAAAGGGTAAGATAACCAGGTGGGCAACCCCTAAGGTAGTCACCTGAATGCATGTCATATTAAACCCAACATTGGAATCATGTCAGAGGTGATGAGGCAGATTGTTTGATTCCAAACATGACTATATTCAGCGGGACCATTATGGAGCTGGCAACCTCAGAGGTGCCCGGGTGCCAGCCCATGTTATCCTATGGCCCACTGAGCCCTTAATGGAAAGAGGCTACTATAGTGACATATAAGCTTGTACTTAATTGTCCACATCTTTAATATAATGCACCCTGTCTCCTAGGCTCAGGAGACCTACTTTAGGGGTGAGTGACATATATTAAAAATAGTGCTTTGACCTTGCCACCTCATGGTGAGGGCAAAGTTGAGCTGGAGCAGTTTGCACTGTTCATGCATTGTGCAATAGCAGGCTTGCTGTCAATTGTTTACTTTGGTCAATCAGGTTGGCACAAACAGTGCTTCAGTCCCTGGTGATCCCTTTAACACCCATGCCCTGGGTAGCCTTGGTACCATGTACTAGTGACTTATGAGGGGGTCCTTGCCAATTGGCCCCCATAATAAGGAGCTCTGTCAGGTCAGGCCAGGCTCCTTCGGCTGCATTTCCCTCCTCAGGCACCAGGGCATCTCCCTCAGGAGAACTCTCCCCCTGGTCTTGTGACTTTTTTGAAGCTGCCTTTGCAAACATCTTGCCCTCTCTCTTGCTTTGGGAACATTGGGCCATCATTTAAAGCTCCTAGTTCCCATGAGTTCCTTATTCGTGCTGCGTTTGCTCTTGTGGTCATACACACCCACTCAGGAAGACCCATCATTTCTGCATGAGTCTTCCTTTCCACGTCTGCCCATGCAGAAGTTCCCAGATCATTTCCCAACATACACCCCACTGGGATGGCAGAGGACACAACCACCTTCTTTGGGTCAATACCCCGCCCCACTGTAAGCTTACCAAGGGCATTGGATGGAGCTTTTGCCCAAATGTACGAAATTCTAAAATAGCGACTTGCAAATAGTGATTCCATAGAAATCGCTATTTGCGAGTCACAAATAGTTATGTATGAATGAAGCGATATCTTAAAAGCGATTCCTACGGAGTCACAATCGCAATTAAGAAATCGGTATTTAAGAAATCGCTAAATTGCCATTTCTTAAATAAGAAATCGCAAATTAAGAAATAGAGCACAAATTGCAGCTGAGGGCAAGTAGATGATGTCAAAGGCCAGGTGGAAGCTGATTACAGGGTGTGGTTACCAGGCAGAAACCTAACACACCTACTGGAAGCAGGGAGTGACCAGAAACATTGCTGCCAGCACAGGGAAACCTCAGCACACCACATCATGGATTCAGAGGAAGGAAAGGAAGGTGGGAGCAGCAGAAAGCGAAAAATAAAATTTCAGAGAGGGAGCTGGAGGTGCTCACAGAGGAGTACGTAGAAAATATGGATCAACTTTTTGGGAAGGCATCCTTTTCAGTCCCAGATGCACAGAAGAACAGCATATGGAAGGCCATACTAGAGAAGATAAATTCCCTGGATGGTACACAGAGGACCAACCCTGAAATCAAGGAAGAGATGGTATGACCTGCACTCCCAAACCAAGGACAAGCTGGCCACCAGGAAGGCAGATGGACAAAAGACTGGAGGAGGACCATCCAGACTCCCCCGACTGCCATGGAGAGGTTGATCGAGGGGGCCCTTGAAACAGAGAGTGTCAGCAGGCTTGGGAACATTGACACCTCCATCACAGCAGGCACCAGCCAGGGTAAGTCATCTATCTTTATGTCATATCCAGGCCATAAATTAGGGCAAACCACATCACATAACACACAGAATGAAATACTCCATTGAGGTACTTGGCCCACCCAGGCAATGCATCATGGGAGTTGTAGTGCACTTCATCAGTGTGCTGAGTGCTGCAGTGTGCTGAGTGGTGATGACCAGACCAAACACTTGTGCACATCACCAACATGCCATGCACACATGCAGCAGAGTCACAACATTATAGTGCCAAAAGTGTTTACCATTTATTTAAAAAAAAACTATGTACAAATATGTCCCACAGATCACAACCCAGATGTTACTGCACCTGGGACAACGGAAGGGGATGCAGGGACTGACGTCAAGCAAGACCCTACCACAACAACATCACCGGCATCCGGCGCATCTACACCACCCAGCAGGAGAGCCCGCACCACCCCACTGCCCCCGTTTACTGATAGTGAAGGCGAACAATCGACTGTGAGAGACCCCACCACAACAGAGGTCAGGCCTGTGAGCCGCCACACGAAGAACATGGCAGGAGTGGCTGGAACACCGTCCATCTATGGTGGCCTGGAGTGGTCCATCCTAAGGACACAGTGCCTGCAGAACAAATAAATAGGCGGGGTTATTAGAGGGCTGAAAGCCTGACCAAGGCAGTTGAGAAGGGGCAGGAGCGCTGGCAAACTGCAATTGAGCGTGAACACTGGGCGCAGCGTATGCTTCAGACAGTACATTGGACGGATTGACACCTTTACAAGGTCAATCAGCCGCCTGGCAAATGCCACATCAAGCCTGGCCAGGCGTACAGTGAACATCCAAACTGTTATGTCCCACTGCTGCCAGGATGTTGATTGTGGCCTGGTGCTGGTCACAACGGCACTTGAAAGCATACAAACTCACAATCTGAGTCTGTCCCACATACCCCCACCACCTGGGAGCGAGGAGGGATCAAGTGTTAGTGTTGTGTCTGCACAGGACGCCTGCCCAATGATCCAGCGCGGCTAATATAAATTTCTCCTTATGACACCAAATCAAGAAAACACCTACACAAAACTTATATGGGTGGGGCCCATGACACCGCATACATACATTCATTCAATCCTGGATTTAAACGTCAAGGAGAAAGAGTTGCTGGACAAGCGGGATACCTTATTAAAATGACAGAATTATAACCTATACATTATATACTTTGACTTCGAATCCTATCGGTTCTAAACATCAAGGTACTCCGCTACTTGGTCGATGGACCAACTAGTAGAATCAGTTGATGGTGATTAAGACTAGCTCAATCACAATTGGAACCTTTTAACATTCATTAAATCATAAACTTAGTTTTTAAAGTACCACAGACTCATTTTAGAGTTAGAATATAATTTTATCTAAAATTCTTCAAGCAAATAAGTATAATTCTTTATTAGGCAAAACATTTAGAAAAGTCAATACACATTTATGAAAAGTTTAGGAAAAGTGAGAAATTATGCATTACCCTCGGCCATGGGGCGATGACAAGAATGGTTCACCAAAAGAAGATGAACCGCAGATCACAGGATAGGACTTTCCCAAACTGACTGACTGTCCTGCTAACCTCCTCGGACGCACCTCCCAGGCAGAATTCCCGCAACGATCTCGTTCCTTCCCCAGTCAAAGTTCAAAGTCCAAAATGACAGAGTCTCTCGCAGCATCAAGGTAGAAAAATAAAAAGCAAGTTTTTTCACAACGTCAGAGCAGACCCTCTTATACCCTATTCTCTGGCTCACTACATTCAAAAGTTGCAATCTTTAGGGGCAAGAATCACGCTAATTGGTCCATTGGAGGGGTGGTGATGGTCACCTCATTGCCCTCCTTGTTCGAACCAGTTTGGGGACAATAAAGCACACAATAAGAATCATGACCATGGTGTCTAAAAAGTAGTCCAATTTGTTAGTCCATTTTGCAACAATCTTGGATGGTCACACATTAGTTCATCCCCTGTCGCTTGTCTTCTCCATCCGTTCCCAGGCATCCATGTTGAATTCTTGGCACGTTGCTTCATTGCAGGTCAAATTGGCCTTGACATCTCTCACTCCGAACACAGGCCACATGCACGTGACTGGAGCATACTTTCTGAGGCTGCGTGGGGGCTATCTTGTTTACCGCTCGCGATCTCGTCCCTTCCAGTCGGCCATCTTAGAAGCATGGCCTAGCAGGCCCGAACGGAACTAATATAAGAACAAACACAATGGAAATTAAAATATGGAAAATAAGCCTTTCTGTTTACCACCCGCCATTCTAATAACCCGTGTTAGATATTACCTAGCGTAAAGCGACATTTAAAGCCATTTTACTTACCATCTGCATTCTTTGCCACAATACAATTCTACTGTGCTACATAAATCATGCAATTCACTTCTAATTACTACGCAATTCACATTACTAACGTTAATTACTTTGCATTTTATAAATAAATTCGAATTTTGGCACATTTCGCATATTACCCACATGTACTGTCTACTAAAAGTGTATTTGTTGATTAATTCATGCGTTTTCAAACGGTTAGTATCAATAGCGTTATGAGGTCATTAATTTCATAGGGGTACAAAAAAATATTTTGTTTCCCCTGCTCCATCAATTCCCCCCTTTGGTGATTTTTAACATCACCACTAAACCTATAAAATGTTATCAGATAAATGTTTCTTGTCCACTTGCATTTGTTAATTTAGACAATCGTGTTTTTTTCATCTTGTCTTTTAGACCTTTTGTATATGTTCTCTTTAAACTCTTCCAATTCGATCTCTCCCATCTCCCGTTCTCTTTCTTTCTTTTTCTTATTTTCTCTTTTTACTTTATTTTGTCTTTTTCTTCTTTTAATACACATATATGCTAATCTCAATACAGATATTATCATTATTACTAAAGTCACTGGAATTAGTATTTTCCCAATAAGAGAACTACCTATTTCTGTGAACCATTTCTTCATCGAGGAAAAACTCTTACCAAGTCTCTCCCAAGCACCTTCAACCTCCAGTGGGGCAATTTCTTTATGCAAATCAGTAATGTTCTTTATATACTTCTGTATACTCTGACTTTTGTCTGGAATGTAAGTGCAACAATGTTGTACTTTCAGCATTCCACAGACTCCACCCTCTTTTGCCAAAAGAATGTCAAGGGCAAGTCGATTTTGCATCACCATAGCTCTCATGGCAACCATTTCGGTATTTACCATCAAGAACCCTCCAGCAGTATTCGTTGATAAACGATCTACTACTGTAGACAATTTCCGAATTTTGTATGCATTCAAAGATATACCCACTGCTGGTATCAATGCTCCAAAAATGTCACCTATTATTACTGAGAAGCTTTCCCTCCTCCTACGGGTTAATGGTTTACCTATCTCGTGAATTCCTTTTGTTCCTCTTTCCACATGAAAAATCTTTGGAAAGACCAGGCCTAGATAGCATGTTCCTTACCAATGGTCCGGCAACCTATAGTAAGCTCTATTTCCGCAAATGTAATAGATCCCTGAAATACTGGATCTTTTCCTCCTTTGAATCCCCATCCCCCAAGAATTTTGTATCTATCTCGGCACTCACTAGAACCCATGAAATAGTTATCATACAAAGTGTTATCTCTTCTAATACACAATTTTCCCTGTTGGGGCCAATCTAGAACCATAGCTGCATTTGTTTCCCCTTTGTCATAGCTTCCTTCTTCAAACGCCCAAGGTGGGGTTTTTGTCTTTTCTCCTGTTGCCTTTCTTTGAAATTTAGCCCTTCTGTCTTCTACCATGTCCAAGAAAACCTTTTCTTCTTTTCTTAACCCACAGGTAAGATTATGTCTAAATACATATTCTAATGTTAATTCTTTTGTTTCTAGGAAAAGTTCTCCAAGAATCTTTGCAATCTTCACCTTATTTAGTTCAGGGATTATGGGAATTTTAGCAAAAACAGCATCTATGTCAGTATAATAATACTCTAATTTACCAGTTTTATAAAATAAACTAGCTAAAACACTACAAGTTATCCCATACATCAAAGGAAGGTGATGATATGTCACACCTTCTGTTACAGACGCAGGCAACTGCATACATACGTAACAATCTCTCACATCCATTGTCTCCACATATTCATACAAAAGTTTCGTGAAGACATTCTTGGAAAAATCAGTGATTGACTTGTCCCTATGGAAATCAGTACTATCTACCAGTGTTGCAGTGTTCCTTACGTTAGATTTCTTGTCACTGTTTGTGTCATTCACAATTACAGATGTATTTTCTACAACTAACCTAAGTGGGATTATTATTGCCAAAATAAACCAGATAAGCATTAGAAAACCTGTACAATAGAAACAGATCTTGCACCATCTACGGAAAAACTCACATCTAGTTCTTCTACTCTCAGTGTCTGCCATGTTAAAAATTACCTAATTTATGTACAGAAAATGTATTTTCACACCTCAAGTGACTTAACGTTAACTGGGGTCAACTGCTTTTAGCGCACTTTTCGGTTTCTCATAAATTTTCTTTGTCTTTATTCAGTTTATGTGTTTAGTCCGGTTTTCTTTCTTTGGCTTTATCAGTTTGTGTGTCGAGTCCGGTTTTCTTTCTTTGGCTTTATCAGTTTGTGTGTCTAGTCCGGTTTTCTCTCTTTGGCTTTTCAAGGTTGGCGCATTACACTCTCACCCATTTGTTCACAGTCTTTGTCTGGGTTCTCGTGACTGCTGTCCACTTCCTTAATGTCAGACAGTGCTATGTATACCCATTCAGGTGACTTGTATTTCAAGTTAGGGCTTTTCACTCTTTTGGGTCTCGGCAATTGTCTTTTATCTGTTTTTCCTTGTCTTTCTTGACTTGTTATTTCATTCACTTGTTCTGCATTGTCTTTGTTCAAATTTATTATCTTATATCTCAGTTTCTTAATTTCGATGGGCCAATTGTCTCCTTTTCTTGGCCTTTTCAGTTCACTTTTATTTTCTCCTCGTTCCACCCTCCAAGTTCTCTTTCTTGGACCTATTCTTTGCCTTCTTTCGTCTTCACTTTCTTCAGATTCTGTTTCAGATCTCACTTCACTTCCTCTAACCTTGAATTTTATGATCTCAGTCTCTTTGTCTGAATCTGAACTTTCTTGTGTTTCTTCTGTTTGAACTTTTGAGTCTAATCCTCCTCGTGTTTCTTCCGCAATTTCCCCAAACTCTATCTAAATCTAGATCTTCTTGAGTTACCTCTACAATTTCCGGAAGAATTCTCCCGTAACTTGTACTTGGCTGTTCATCGTCACTGTCTATTAGTTCAATTTCTCCTGTTTCAATATCAGTTCTTTTGGTTTCTGATTCTTCTGTTTGTCTTTTACTGCATTCAGGTTGGTCTGCTTCAGATGCTGAACTAGTATCTGATATTTCCAGATGTCGACTTACATGTCGATCTTCAAGATCTGGAACTCTACTCGTTTCAGTCTCTGCTTCAGATGCCGAACTGGTACCTGATTCTTCCAGATGTCGACTTACAGGTCGAGCTTCAGGATCTGGAACTCTGATGGTTTCAGTCTCTGCTTCAGATGCCGAGCTGGTATCTGATATTTCCAGATGTCGACTTACAGGTCGAGCTTCAGGATCTGGAACTCTGATTGTATGGCTGGCATGAATCCAATTTTTCACACCTGCACACATTACTGCAGTCGTTGTCACCAGAATCACTTGATGTGGCTTGTCCCAGCGTGGAACCAAGCAATTTCTTCTTCTGTGGACCTTTATGTGAACCCAGTCTCCTGGACTCAGATCATGAGCTGGTTTTCTTTCAAGAGTGGTCGCATCCGGTCCAACCTGATGAAACACAGAATGCACCACATCAGCCATTCCTTTGCAATAGTCCAGTATGAGATCATCAGTTATAGTCAGCAGTTTGTTGACAGGTACATATGCTTGTCTCATTGCTCGTCCCATGATTATTTCATGAGGACTCAGACCTGTTTTTCTGTGAGGAATGATTCTTGTGCTCATTAACACCAATGGTAAGGCGTCGGGCCATTTGAGTCCTGTGGCTTGACACATCTTACCCAACCTATTCTTTATGGTGCCATTTACTTGCTCTACCACTGCAGAAGCCTCTGGTCTGTAGGCACAGTGCAGCTTTTGTCGAATGTCTAATGCTTCGCATATCAGTTGGATGAGTTCATTCTGAAAATGCGTTCCTCTATCTGTTTCTATCGTTACTGGAAAACCGTATCTAGGAATGAATTCTCTCAGCAGGAGTTTAACTACAGTAACTCCATCATTCCGTCTTGTCGGATAGGCTTCCACTCAACGAGAAAACAAACAGACGACCACCAGGACATACCTCAGTCTGTTACTTGGGGGCATTTCAATGAAATCTAATTGCATTCTGGTAAAAGGACCTCCTTCACGTCCTATTACTCCCAAACTCACTACCGTCTTCCTTCCAGGGTTTAATTGTTGGCATATAAGGCATCTTTGACAAAGGCTTTCAGCTATAGCTCTAAATTTTGAGTTATACCAAGTCTGTTTGAAAAGTCTGATCATGGCATCTCTACCTATGTGTGCCTGTCCATGGTACATCCGTGCCATGTTAGAGATCATGCTATCAGGCATAACTGGTTTTTCGTCCCTGTTAACCCAAACTTCATCTTCTCTCCGCCTGCAACCTGATTTTATCCAAATATCTTTTTCCTCATCACTTGCCTCTTCCTGCAATTGTCTTACCTCATCCCACGTTTCAACTGGTAGCGCTTAGCGCCAGGACGCCTTCGGGCAACAGTTGCGCTCTATAAGCTTCATTAACATAACATAACATAACTGGGTTAGTAAACAGAAAGGGACATGAAACATTTTCTTTCTCCCTTCTTCGATTCAATGAAGCTGTATTTCTGCCACAATATTGAGCTAATTCATCAGCAAATTTGTTTCCCACTGAAATATAATCAGCTCCATTTTTGTGAGCCGAACATTTTACCACCGCAATTTGTTTAGGCAGCTGTATCGCCTCAAGCAACTTCTTCACAAACTCACCATTCCTAATAGGAGACCCTCTGGAAGTCAGGAATCCCCTCTGGGACCAGATCTGTCCAAAATCATGGACCACTCCAAAGCCGTATTGGCTATCTGTGATCACAGCGATTCGGAAATTCTTTCCCAGTTGGCACGCTCGAGTCAGAGCAATTAGCTCAGCAACTTGGGCTGAACGTATCCCTCTCAAACAAGACGCTTCCATTATGGTTGCTACCGTCCATCAGCATACGCAGCACTTAAAGCTCCCTCATCTGCCCTCAGGCATGACCCGTCCACGAACATCACATAATCTGTCTCTTTTAGAGGTTCGTCCCTAATATCAGGGCGAGGCTTTGTGCAAAATTCAAGCACATCCAAACACTTATGATCAATATCATCCTTGACTTCTGTATTTACTTCATCTGGCAGTGAAGTGGAAGGATTCACACTCGTACATCTTACAATGGTTACATTGTCTGCACCCAAGATCACTTTTTCATACCTAGTCAGCCGACTAGTGTCATGAATTGGGTTTTTGTTCGAGTCAGTAGGATTTCGACTGAGTGTGGGACATATACTTTCAAAGGATATCCCATCACAATGCCTTCACTCTGTTCCAGACTCACACAAGTAGCAGCTACTGCTTTCAGACATCCAGGCAACGCCTTTGCTACCGGGTCTAAAACAGCTGAAAAATAGGCTATTGGACGTTTCATTTTTCCATGCCTGTGCACTAACACTGAAAGTGCACATCCGTCTCTCTCACTACAATACAGCTCAAATTCTTTCTCATAATCAGGCATTCCCAATGCTGGTGCCTCACACAAACTTGTTCTCAGATCTTCAAAAGCCTTCATTTCCTCTTCATCCAATTCAATCGGATCTCTGACATCCTTCTTGGTCAATCGCTGTAAAGGTTTTGCAATCAATGAAAATCCACTTATCCATTATCGGCAATAACCAACCATTCCAAGGAACATTCTCACCTCTCTTTGTGTCATTGGGGCTCTCATTCCTTTGATAATCCTTATCCTTTCTGTTGTTACTTTTCGCATCCCTTTCTCAATCTTATGACCTAAGTACTGTACTTCTTGTTGACAAAATTGCAGCTTTGAAGGTGACACCTTGTGTCCTCCTTCTGCCAAATGATTCAGTAAAGCAATGGTGTCCGTAACACATGCTTCTCGAGTCTTTGATGCCACTAATAGGTCATCAATATATTGGACCATCACAGATTTTTCAGGCATTTTTAAATCTTCTAAGGATTTCTTTAGAATTTGATTAAAAATCGAAGGACTTTCAGTATACCCCTGAGGAATTCGGCACCATGCCAAAATACGCTCTCCGAACCGGAACGCAAATAATGGCTGGCTGTCAGGGTGCAGTGGAATAGAAAAGAATCCATGGCACAAATCAATAACTGTGTACCATTCTGCATCATGTGGGATTTGATACAGTATTACAGCAGGGTTTGGCACAATTGGGCAGCAAGGAATAACAATTTTGTTTACCTTTCTCAGGTCTTGCACTATCCTATATGTTCCATTTGGCTTTTTCAATCCCATTATAGGAGAATTACATGGGCTGCTCATTATTTCTCTCAAAATCCCTTGTTCAATCATTTTATTAATTACAGGTGTTATTCCTTCAATAATTTCTGGCGTCAGTTTGTACTGCGGGGTATTTGGGTAATTTGTTCCTTCTTTCACAGTAATTTTTACAGGATCAACTTCTCTCATTAGTCCAATATCTTCACCTGTGAAATCCCATACATCAGGCCTTACTATTCCTTTCAATTCAGTAGGGATTTTCTCCGCATCAAACACAGAAAACATATCATTCGCTCCTGGTTCTAGTTCTGCCATTGTCATTTTATACGGAACATCCTCAACTGGGGTCTGGAAAGCAATACCATCTGGGGTACAGTAGATGGTACAATTCAATTTGCAAAGTAGATCGCGTCCCAATAAATTTACAGGACTACAATCACACGCCACAAAGTGATGCATCTCTTTGAATGGTCCAAGCTCCACCTCTATTGGTTTTGTAAGAGGGGTTTTAATCTGCCTGTTCGAAACACCTACAACTTGGATGGATTCTCCTGAGAGAGGAAGTTTTGGAATTTCCACTGATCTAACAGTAAAACGGGTAGCACCATTGTCCACAAGGAATGTAACATTTACACCATTCACTTTTCCATCCACAAATGGACCCGACTGATCTACCTCTAGAGTTGCGCCAAGCACGCACTCTTCTTCTTCTCCTAGGCACCGTCATAAACTTTCATCCGACTCCTCTCCATCCTGCCGTAACCAATACTGCGAAATTGCAGCTGCGCGCGGCAATTTTGTAACCCTGGGCGTAGTTTGCTTAGTCGCGCTACGCGTAGCTACGCGAAGTGCACTTTGCACTATGCAAGCTACGCGTAGCTACGCGAACTGCATAGTGCGGTAGGGAAAATGCTGTTCGCACTGATTGCACAGTGCCGGATGCTTGTCCGCACTGTGCAATCATTGCAAACGGCATCTTGCACAGTGCAAGCGGTCGTTTTCTGCCGCTCGAGTAGATTTGTACTCGAGCAGCAGTTTTCTCAACGCGAGCGTACGCGACCACTCGCAATGAGAAACCTGACCTCCCGCATTGAGAATCTCGCCGGAGGTTTATTTTCCACGCTCGCGATCGGCAACTTGATGTTGCTGATTGCGAACGAGGAAAAGTCTCGCCGGATGTCATTTTGCTCACTCGCGGTCGCCAACTTGACGTTGAGGACCGCGAGCAAGCAAAAAATGCCCGCTATGCTACGCATTTTTGCACTGTGCTACGTGCAATTCGCGGAGCGCGTAGTTGCGCAAACTATGCAAACTACGCGAGCGTAGCATAGTCCTACGCCCAGGGTTACAATTTAGTTACCTGCTCTCCTCCGTAGAAACCTGCCTCTGTACTGTATCTTTGAGGATTTACACTCTTTGGAAGAGGTGGTAGTAGCACCTGACATTGTTGAGTAACTACCTGCGGTTGTTGCGGCTGTTGGTAACTCACCTCACTCTGCACCTGTGGATTCAATGATTGATTTTCTGTATTAGCTTTCGGAGGAAATTTACACTCGTTTCTCCAGTGCCCTAATTTTCCGCAATTATGACATGGCCATTTCTTTTTAGCTTCTTCTATACTCATCTGACCTTTTCCCTTGCCAATATTCGGTTTGGATTTGGTCTGTCCTGCATCACTAGACTGACTGTTCATCTGAGCTTCTTGCTTTTCTGCAACCTTTACTTGTGCCCACATTGCCTTTTCCTTGAGTTTACGCTGTCTACACTCAATATCATCACTGCAATATTTTGCATACCGTAATACCTCATCTACTGTGCTAGTCTGCCAACATAACATATGCTGCTTAATCATTTCACTTATTTCAGGTCTCAAGCCATACACAAATCTATACACAAAATGACTTATGTCCTTTTCACTCAAATTCTCGTATCCACTATACTGTTTAAAAACCAACAATAATCTCTCGTAGTAGGCATGTACAGATTCCTTACTCTCTTGAGTCGTTCTATCAATCTTTACCCAGTCCGTTTCTTTTGGTGGGATTTTATTTTTCAAAACGTGATTGCCTGTTCATATTTTCTCATTACTTCTGGACCTGGGGCTCCTGTTTTTGCATCTCTAGGATATTCTTCCTTCGGCCAGTCAATTGTAATTTTACACTCTGTCCATAAATCTGCTGGCACAACAATCTCAAATAGTCTTTCCAAATCTTCCCACAATACTTTTGAAACTTTTACAAACCTTTCTACCTGTCTATACCATTCTACAGGCTTCTCTCTCAATCTTGGAAAGTCATTCATAAATGACAATATATCTTGTCTGGCCATGGGACATGTACATAACTTCCTCCTGGAGTTTCTCTCATTGGATACTCCATTACCGTTTGTTTTTTCTCTTTTACTGGAAAAGCCAATGATGCTTTATCAGTTGTTCCTGCCTTTCTCCTTCTCCACCTACTTCTCCATTTATCCACATCACCCCATTTTCTCAATAAAACAATCAGTTCCTTAATTTGTGTCAATCGTTCTGAAGTGTTCAGATTTTCTATGTCTTTTTCACTAAAATCTACCCTGTACGGTTTCTGTAATCCTCAGATTTTTCCGAATTCTACTTCTAGTTCGTTCGCTGTTTCTTCCAATTTTTCGTGCAAATTTCTAGCTCTCCAAGTAACGCTTTTACACATAAACATTAATTCGTCATCTTGATACGACTTCAACCGATCTGTACCAATAGTTCCTAGGATTAATTCCTCCATGTCTATTTTTAATCTGACCACATCCAAAAGTTGAGGTTCTGTATCTTTTTTCTGCAAGCTCCTCACGCAATCATTTAATTCCTCTGCAGTCGGACCCACAGGGGTTTAGTTTCTTTCTGCCCAACTTGCACTTCTCTCTGGGGTTTCAGTTGCTGACTCGGCTCCCATGGGAATCCTATTTATCAGACTCTCATTAACTGTCAAATTTACAGGTGGACTTGACCTAAATGGTCCAACAGAATCTTCCTTTTCTCTATTTTCTGAAATCATCTCTTCTCTTACTCTTTGCATATTGGAATTTAATGGAATTGTTAAGGAGTGTTCATCTATCTTTTGATTTTCAAATACTGGGATTACTGGCCCTATAGTTACTGGCACAGTCACAGCTTCCATATTCCTTGTCAGTTCTCTTATCTTTTCAGTCAATTCTCTTGTGGCCCTAGCTAATTCAGCTGTATTACCATTATCATCTTTCACAGTCTGTGGTGTTTCTGGTTTATTAAACGGACTATTTATTCCAGACATTCGTTCAGGGCTTTGATTTATTACAGTTCTCATTGGCGGTGCATTTGGTGTCACCACCGCAGAATTCTGTTGATATGGAGGGGGTCTTTTATTTAAAATGTCCTCCAGCAACTCATCCTCTGTGTCGCTAACTCCATACCAGTATCTCTGTTACTGCATGTTTCTTTTTCTCCGTACACTTTCTCCCTGTAACCTCTTCAACTGTTCTGACAGGAAACAAACCATCCGTCATGTTAGCATACCGCCATCGTCTCATCCTGTCTTCATGATTCAAACCCCATACTCTTCCACGAACTAAACTATAATTCTTTGCACCTCTGTGTCTTTCCCTATCATACATCTCATCTTCCCATTCACCTAAGGCTTCAAACTGTGTCGGTCTAGGTCTTGGTTCAAGTTTCATCATCTTTTCTCTCAAATTTCGAAGTACCGCTGTGCTAAACGAACCATTTTCTGGAAATGCCAATACTCCATCGCCTTGGGTATATTTCGCCCAATTTTCCAACCAAATGCAAGTATGATAGCCATATTTCAACATCATATGAGATGCTGGCGTTTTTTGCGGAGGAAGTACTTCTCCTTCCCTAGTCACAACCTTCTTGTTTTTCTTGAAAAAGTTTTTAATCTTCGCAAACCATGACGGTTTCTCTCTACCATACTCATAATAAGCCATATTTTGCTGTTCTTTTTCCCCAAAACAAATACACGCAATTCTTCACCACTCTGTTCTTTCTACTGCTCGGCTATTCGGACCTATCAAAGCGTGTCTCACACCAACGCACCAATCAGAAAGCTTTACGTCACTCTCACACTAACCTATCCCAGCGCGTCTCACACCAACGCACCAATCCGGACACTCTTCATTCTACACAACTGGCCAATACCAGCGCGGTTCTTGTTGATGTCAGTTCTACTCCTGCTTCTACTGACCCCTCCTTTACAAAAATTATCTGCAGTTTTCTTAGCTTTTCGACAAAAAATTGATTAGTTACAACGTAAAACACATTACCATTGTCTGTTTCGCTTAAACAAAAGAGATAGTTTATTCCGACTTACAAGAATACTGTTTCGTTCGATAAGTGTAGCACTTCTCTCTACCTTACCCTTCTCTCAAGCAAGGGGTGAACCCGTTTCTCTGGGGATAAAACACATGTGGAGACTACACTGCTCCTGAGAATTAAGGCCAGAGTTTCACAAGAAAACCTGTTGCTATTTCACTCAAACGCAATTCATACATGAAATGTCCCTAACATAACACAATCCTGTGTTATCACCAATTTGAAATCAGACAATGCACAATTCCATGTGACTTCTCTTGCCACACGTGTCCACTTCCTACTTTCCGGAAGCTTCAAAATTTCGACTTATACATAACATAACACAAATTCAACATAGAGTGTTAGACACGAAAAATCAATAATCAAAAATCACCAAACTAATCTATAGAAACCATAACTCTGCTACCAAGAAATCTGATCCAGCGCGGCTAATATAAATTTCTCCTTATGACACCAAATCCAGAAAACACCTACACAAAACTTATATCGGTGGGGCCCATGACACCGCATACATACATTCATCCAATCCTGGATTTAAACGTCAAGGAGAAAGAGTTGCTGGACAAGCGGGATACCTTATTAAAATGACAGAATTATAACCTATACATTATATACATTGACTTCGAATCCTATTGGTTCTAAACATCAAGGTACTCCGCTATTTGGTCGATGGACCAACTAGTAGAATCAGTTGATGGTGATTAAGACCAGCTCAATCACAATTGGAACCTTTTAACATTTATTAAATCATAAACTTAGTTTTAAAGAACCACAGACTCATTTTAGAGTTAGAATATAATTTTATCTAAAATTCTTCAAGCAAATAAGTATAATTCTTTATTAGGCAAAACATTTAGAAATATCAATACACATTTATGAAAAGTTTAGGAAAAGTGAGAAATTATGCATTACCCTCGGCCATGGGGCGATGACAAGAATGGTTCACCAAAAGAAGATGAACTGCAGATCACAGGATAGGACTTTCCCAAACTGACTGACTGTCCCGCTAACCTCCTCGGACGCACCTCCCGGGCAAAATTCCCGCAACGATCTCGTTCCATCCCCAGTCAAAGTTCAAAGTCCAAAATGACAGTCTCTCGCAGCATCAAGGTTGAAAAATAAAAAGCAAGTTTTTTCACAACGTCAGAGCAGACCCTCTTCTACCCTATTCTCTGGCTCACTACATTCAAAAGTTGCAATCTTTAGGGGCAAGAATCACGCTAATTGGTCCATTGGAGGGGTGGTGATGGTCACCTCATCGCCCTCCTTGTTCGAACCGGTTTGGGGACCATAAAGCACACAATAAGAATCATGACCATGGTGTCTAAAAAGTAGTCCAATTTGTTAATCCATTTTGCAACAATCTTGGATGGTCACACATTAGTTCATCCCCTGTCGCTTGTCTTCTCCATCCGTTCCCAGGCATCCATGCTGAATTCTTGGCACGTTGCTTCATTGCAGGTCAAATTGGCCTTGACATCTCTCACTCCGAACACAGGCCGCATGCACGTGACTGGAGCATTCTTTCTGAGGCTGCGTGGGGGCCATCTTGTTTACCGCACGCGATCTCGTCCCTTCCAGTCGGCCATCTTAGGAGCATGGCCTAGCAGGCCCGAACGGAACTAATATAAGAACAAACACAATGGAAATTAAAATATGGAAAATAAGCCTTTCTGTTTACCACCCGCCATTCTAATAACCCGTGTTAGATATTACCTAGCGAAAGCGACATTTAAAGCCATTTTACTTACCATCTGCATTCTTTGCCACAATACAATTCTACTATGCAACATAAATCATGCAATTCACTTCTAATTACTACGCAATTCACATTACTAACGTTAATTACTTCTCATTTTATAAATAAATTAGAATTTTGGCACATTTAGCATATTACCCACGTGTAGTGTCTACTAAAAGTGTATTTGTTGATTAATTCATGCGTTTCAAACGGCTAGTATCATTAGCGTTATGAGGTCATTCATTTCATAGGGGTACAAAAAATATTTTGTTTCCCTGCTCCATCACCAACTAGTCGAACAAGCTGCCATCAATCGGGGTCTGACACTGGATCTGCCCCTCAAACCAGCACAGCTGAGAAGCAAGCCAACCCATGAGGATGCAAAAAATGAATCCATGAAGACTTTTTTGTTGTGAGCTTATTTCATTAACTTCACACATTTTTTCACTTTTGAAATGTATGTTTCTCCAGTGTGGATGCCACCAGAATAAAATGTGGTCACTAAGTTGTGCACCAAGCAGTACCCCCTGTGTGTTGTATCTTTTCTACAGTGTCATGTCTTCACTCACCTCCAAAATAGTTGTTTGTAATCTCTGCTATTCGTGCACATCCCTCAGCCACATGGGTTCCGTCATGCTGCCCCTGTAGTGGCTGTTGGTCATGATCAGCGTCATCGTCAGAGTCTAGGTTGATGGTGACATTGTGCTGTACTCTTCACATAGCAAAGTTTTGCAGGATTACAAAGGTCGCTATGATTTTGCAACATGTGTGTGGCTTGTAGAGAAGTGCCTCACCGGTCTTGATATGATGCGGAAACTGGACTTTAGGATTGTTGGAAAGTGTGTTATTGGTAGGGGTAAGTATACACCTACCACTAGTATTAAGAGCACTAACATGGTATAGGGTCCAGTAAGGTCTCAGTAAATTAGCCCCTTGCTCAACTCTTGGTAGCTGACAATGAGCAGGAAAGCCCAACTTAGGAGACAAGAGTATAAAGCATTTAAAAACACCAATACATCAAACAAGTAAGACACAACACACAATAAAAATCCCACACCAATTGATAAACATAGTGAATATTTTTATGAACAAATAGACACCAAAACAACAAAAATCCAATGTAGGGAACCGGAGATATGAATTTTTAAAGATTAACCACTTTATAGTACTTAAAAGCCTATAGCGCCACTCTGGGACATCTGGCCATGCTGGACTGGGACTTAGGAACTTTTATGGAGCTTTTTCTTCCGACGGCAGAGGGTTCGCCAGCTTGACTTTCCGTGAGGCCCCAGTCAAATCCTGGCAGTCCGGAGCTCTAGAGTCTTCAGCAGGATGAACCTGAAGTCCTGGCCGGGTCGCGGTTGAAGGTGGCCGGCTTGACTCTTGCGGTCGGGTCAGTCACCTTATGGAGCTTTTTCCCAAAAGTTCTCCAAACTTGAGGAGGCGCTTCCCGAAGCTCTGCTTGTAGGTTCAAAGTGTTCAAAACACAAATCCAAAGGTTTGGATTCTCCTAGATGGTCTCTGGAAGGTCTGGACCACAATTCCCACAATGCACCTGGCCAAATCCTTAAATTTCCACTGGATGCTCTCCAGGATGGGAACTCTTGGTGGAGATGATGCAGGTGGGCTCTGTTAACCTGTAACTGCAGAGAGTCCACTCCTTAATCCTTCTTGAAGCAAGGCATAGTCTCCACGGCTGTAGTACCAAATTGTGCAGCAGGTTCAGTCATTCAGAGTGCAGGCCTTTGGGTACAAATCCAGATTCCTGCAAGTAAGTAAGTCTTTATCATATTATTACTTAAAATCACTACAAAAGAACATCAACAATACAACATTAAAAATTAAATAAATACATTCAAGTATTACAATGACAATCTGGATGTTTAAAATCCAAAAGGAGTCTGCCTAACCATGTTAGCTATTAATAAATGTGCAGGGACATGCTGCGTACAAGAGACCAGATTCCAGCAGGGCAGTCCTTTTCCTTGTAGTTTCGGGCAGCAGATCTGAGAGACTATGCACCTCTCACATATTTATTCTCAGCTTCTGGGCATCAAGAGGGGGGGAACCCCTGACCACTGGAATGCAGGGTGCCACCCAGGGGCATGACCACTTCCTCCAAAGTGTGGCATATTCCTGCCACAGAAAGTACCATTCTTCCAAAATCCATGATGGCTGAAATTTCAGCAGAGCAGTAAGAGCTAACTGAACAACTCCCAGTGTGGCTCATTTCCATAGCTCGCCTTCCCCTAACATCTGAAAATTCCTTCCTTAAGCCTGCGATTTGGCTGGGGGCACAGGAGGCGGGGGAAGTAGGCCTGGCATTCCCTGCCTGTCCTGTTCTGCTTTAAAGCCTCATGCTTTATGACCCCTCCCCCCTGCTCTGGCATTCCTGTGTAGCTGTAGAGCTCTCTTCGGCAGACAGCCTCTCCCCTGGATAGTCACTTATCACCTAATCAATGCAGCCTGTTAGCACTGACCAATCAGGGGAGACCTCCAGAAGGCTGGATTTTGGCTTACAGAAAGAAAAAAATCATAATTTATTTTCTGTACCAGTTATGATAAATTCAACAAAGGCAAGGTGTTGGATTTATCAATACCAGTCTTTTAAGACTGTGAATGATATTTTTTATTACCTTCCTAGCAATAATTATGCCGGCATAAAATATTGCAATCTTAGCCTATGGGCTAAGTATCTACAATGGGGAAAAATAAAAATGGGCACATTTCCCTCACCAGGGTTTATAAAACATCTTTATAAGGACCCTGCTTATAGTTACATGAGGGGATACCTAATATTCAAATATAATGTAGATTATCACCTCTAAAGTGCCCTTAGCACCAAAGTCGAGTTTGCAGTGAACTTACTTTTAAAAGCAGTGCTTCAGAGCAGGGCTGCTTTTAAAATGACCTCAGGCACTCAGCAGTGGACACATGCAAGTGCAAAAAAGGCTGCTGGCTTCTAAACTTCCATGCCCTATTATATACTAGGGTCTTATAGGTAGTTTCAAACACTCTGCCCTATTATCTACTAGGGACTTATAGTGTAGGTCATGCCAATTGTAAGAATTTACTTTTAAAGGCATTTAGAATGACAGACAGCCACTGAGCAGTGCACACATGCAAAGTGCATAAAATCTGCTGGGCTAATAAACCTCCCTGCCCTATTAAATACTAGGGTCTTATAGGCAGATTAATCCCCTAATACATAGTGTACCCGATACATGTGTTGTGTTTTAAACATCACACTGGTCTGGGCCTGCCAGCAGAGCTCAGGACACAGTCAGAGTCAGTTACCACCAGTATCATTCAGCAAATAAATGGGGGTGAACAGGGCAAAAGGATGACTTTCTAACAATGATGCCAAATGTTCACTCAATGAGTAAGCGTGTTGTCCTGTGTGCCCTGTTGTATCGTCTCTCACTTGGTGCTCTTGAGGTCAGGTAAGGTGTGAGGATCCAGGGTCTTAATGCATAGGCGCTGTCACCTGTGGGCACGAGGGGGAAACCATTAGGTCACATCACAACTACACTCCTGGCCGGTGTATTCATTGCTTAGTTGAACATCTTACCTTCCAGGAAGCCATCTCCTAAATCGCCCTGTGCCAGTCGGTGTGTATTCCACTGTGGCAGAACATGAAGGAGTCCTGGGTGCTCTCTAGATATCTAGCCACACTGTCAGTGATGACACAGGAGGCGTCACACACCATCTGCACATTCAGTGAGTGTGTGCTCTTCCTGTTCCTATGGATGTATTTTGTGGCAGCAGGGGGGCATATGGATATATATGTCTCGTCCACACAGCCTATTACATTGGAGAACTGTGCTACCCTGTGGAAATTGGAGTTTTGTCTGCTGCAATAATTTTGGGTGTATTTGGGAAATATGTATGTTGGTGTAACTTTCCAACCATTATGTCAAGGAAGAACCTTGAAAGAGCGCTTTGTAACAACCCCCCTGCCACTACTATGACTAACTGGTAACTCCCTGACGCTAGGAGGTGTAGGCAACACCATACCTGCACATGGGGACGTATAGCGCTGCTCCAAAGTGTTGGTGCCTGTAGCTGGGGTTGTAATTCAGCTATCAGGTCAAGTATGACCTGACTACTCAGTCTATACCTGTCCATGATTCCTCCTCTGTCAGGTTAAATAGGGTGACCCTCATCTTAAATTTCCTCCCCTTTCGCTGCCTCCTCCTCTCCCTCACTGCTAGAATCCTCATCCTCCATTGCAAGATGTATAATGCCGCCATTGTGAAACAGCTAGATGCATTTTGGGGCTCTTTTTATAGTTTGCACATGGTTTCCACCTGGTCAGGATCAGTGGCAATTGCATTTCTAAAAAAACAGTTTTTTGACCAGTCGCAAATATGCAATCTTTAGTACATGCGATTGCGATTCACTAATATGGAATCTCTATTTGTGATACCCTATTTTACCGATTTCCAAATTACAATTCCTACAGGGTAGAAATCGCAATTTGCGACAGTGTTGTAGACATTTGTACATACCGAATGCCGGTTTTGCATTTCTTAACGGCCCGAATTAGCGATTCGGTCTGTTAAGAAATGCAAATTCATTTCATACATGTGGGCCTTAGTATCGTTGTCAGAATTGGTCGCCTGGTGACTAACACCAAGTATCATTTGGTCCGGGGAAATCAGTCTAGGTGCCACCATAGTGACACGGGCACCTGCATCCCTCAGAGCCTCTGCTTCAGTCCTATTGATCTTTGGGCTTTGTCTTTGCTTCTCCATGCTTGGAGGTAAGACTGCCAGGGCTTCAATATCCACCCCACCCAGGGAAGCTAAAGTATCCTCAGTGTATCCTCTGGCCTCTCCCGAGTACACTTCCACCTCCACTCCTATGCTAGCCAATCCCTTGGATTGTCCACCACTGGGGGACGTTTTGGAGCATACTGGATCTCCTTTCTTATGCCCTGGCTGCTGACAGTCGTAGCATATCTCAGATGCTGTTGTAGGATCCCATTTCTTTTATTGGTAACCCCTATCCTTGGTCTGGGAAGAGTCTCACTGCCCACCCTCCTGAGAAGAACTTTGGGGGCCTTTCGAGAACTTCTTCTTTTTATCCTTGATGTTGCTCTTCTCCTTCCCCTGCTGGGCAGTCTGAGCACCCTCTTTGTGGTCACTCCCACCATGGGTGTTCTTGGTTACTCTGGTTCTGACCCACTTGTCAGCTATTTTCCCCAGATCTCTGGGAGAAGACAACTTCAAATCCACCAAATGCTGATAAAATTTCTCTGTGGTAAAAGTAGACAAAATGCGCTCTTTCATAATCAAATTATATAGCCCATCAGAAGTGTCTATCTCATTGTTTTTATCCAACCTACTAATGTTTTAACAGAGGAGTCTACAAAATCCACCCATGTCTGTTTTTGACCTTTAAGGGTGTCTCTAAACTTCCCTACGTACTCTTGCGTGGTGAGTCCAAATCCTTCTATCAAGGTCTCCTTCATATGCTGATAGGGCATTCAGACCAAATATCGTCAGTAATATCGACTGACACAATTATCGAGTTGGAAGTATCGTGACACAAAAATATCGTGAGCACGAATATCGTGGACAAGAATTTCGATTTTAAGGTAAGTAATATCAATTTTTAAAATATAGAAGTCATTAATATTGTTTGCAAAAAATATAGGGGCACATTACGATACCCGGCGCAAAAAATACCGCCAGGCATGGAAGCGGCAAAAATCCGCCCGCACACACCGCCTGAACACCGACCACGCCATTACGATTACACAAACCGAATACCGCCATCGGCGAAAAAGCACACAAAATACCGCCCGCCAACGTCCGAGTCGGAGACAAACCGCCCGCCACGGACGGAAACACGCACGACAACACAAAACCGCCCGCCCTCACGGCCGACACACCGCACGTGAAATTACGATCGCACCGACATGAGCGCGGAAAAACCACAAATATACCGCCCGCCAGCGCAAACAACGCCGATGAGAATCGACACGGCAGAAGCCATGGCGCCCACGTACCTGCACAGAAACCATCCGCACACAAAACCAATAGCACACAACATGGCCAACAAGTCCACACAGCAAGGCACGCACAAATACACAAGCACAGTACATATCCCGAAAACACCCCCGGACAAACAAAAAATACAAAGGCCAGAACCCCAGACACAACACACCTGAAAACAACAGACCATGAGGACACACCCACATAGGTGAGTACAAAAGCAGCACTCCCACAGACCACAACCCCTTGCTACATTGCAAACCAGAGAGGAGAGGAGAGGACACAGTGACACAGCAAGGACAGCAGCACACCACAGAAACGCACACATCACAACCACCACCACCACCACCACCACCACCAAACACCGGCACCACAAACCCCCTGCACATTACACAACACACACCGCACCAGCACCACAAACACCATGGCACCACAAAGAATGCCCAAGTTCACGCCCATTGAGCTGACGGTCATGGTCGACGAGATCATCAAGGTGCACCCACAAATCTATGGGAACATGGTCCAACACACACCACTAGCCACCAGAAACAGAATGTGGAACCGGATCGTAGACCAGGTCAATGCAGTCGGGACCCTGCCCAGGAACAGAGTCGAAATTAACAAACGGTGGAATGACGTCAAGAGCCTGGTCAAGAAGAAGGAGGGCAAAAACAGAGAGCTGGCTGCCGTCACTGGCGGAGGGAATCCCGTGCTCTTCAAGACCTTCAAAGCGTGGGAGGAGAAGGTGCGAGTCATCATACATCCCGAGATCCTCGCCGGATTAGCAGGGGAGTGGAGGCTGGTAAGTACAAACTAATGTATACCAGCACACCGCTATGTACTCACATGCACTACCACCATGCCACAGCTCCCAGGGACAAACACCCCCATGTCCAGCACACAATACACGACACACACATGCAACAGACACCACCACACACAGCCCAAACAGAACAACTGTAAGATGCGTGGGGACATGTGTACATTCAGCTAGCCACGTAACCACCAACAGGTCCCCAAATATGCCAGAAGCGCCACAACGAGCACCCACCACACCCATGTGTCCGCCACAGCTGCACAAACCGACAAGTAACAGGTAAGTGGCAGGAACACAAAGTGCAGTGGGTGGGACGGTGGACAGCACAAGTACAACACACACCAGGCCCCTAGTCCCACAGCACAGCAAGGAGGAGCATCCCCCACACCCCACAGCCACGTGTCAGCCACCGCAGTGCACAACGACAGCCGAAAGGCAGACATCACGGTCCACAGCAATCGGTGTCAGTGGGTGTCCAGCCACCCCCACGACCCACAACACCCCCACCCCCACAGACCTGCAACATGGAGCACCCCCGCTTAGAGCCATGTGGCATCCAGTACAGTGCACGCACGAACAACCTGCAGGTGGGAAACTGGACAGGGCTGGATTACTGGAGGCATGAGGACCGGCACACGACCAACACATGGGACATGTCACGTAGCAGACGAAAACGCAGCACCGCCCACCGTCACGAACAAGTGAACAATGTGCACACGGACATGAACAACAGACTCACACCCCACATGACCCATCACAGACATAGCAACACCCAAGGAGCCACGTCTGCATACACAAGCCACACTGAAAATAGTACCACACGGCAGCCACTGTGCAACTCATCACACACAACCGAAACACCATTGAAGTCCTGTCCATGTAGCCCCTACTGCCTGTCAACCACACACCCCACAACTACGCCTATGTAAGACAAACAACACAAGACGCAACAGAGCGGAACAACAGAAATGCACACGAACACCACTGAACCCATCAAACACACAGACACACCATGCACATACAACATACCATCCATCCCATCCGTCAGCCCCAGTCTCATGAAAGGCATGTCATCCGCACAGCTGCCACACATACAGCAGTCACGCTAAGATACATGCCCATGACCAACCATGTGCCAGAAGTCAATGAAGCGCACGTCACACTGTGAGCAACAACACACAACATGGGCCACACCCCCACGAGCACTGCAGTGATGCACATGGCACAGGGCAGCACGCACACCAAGGAGATGGGACAACTGCAATACGTTGGCTTTCACACACAACCATCACTCACTCATAACGATGCGTCCAATGCCATGTCCAGTAATCACAACAGACAGCAAATATGCAGGCCATGTCAAGCATGCACACACCTCAAACCATGCACTGTCATGCTGCCACAACACATGTCACGTTCAGCACCCATGGCTCACAGCATGTACCCCAAAAGCATATTCCCTCCCAAATGCGAATCTGGGGCATGGCCCCCATGTTGCCATATGCGTTCCTAAGCGTTCCATTTGAACCCCAAAAGCATATTCCCTCCCAAATGCGAATCTGGGGCATGGCCCCCATGTTGCCATATGCGTTCCTAAGCGTTCCATTTGAACCCCAAAAGCATATTCCCTCCCAAATGCGGATCTGGGGCATGGCCCCCATGTTGCCATATGCGTTCCTAAGCGTTCCATTTGAACCCCAAAAGCATATTCCCTCCCAAATGCGAATCTGGGGCATGGCCCCCATGTTGCCATATGCGTTCCTAAGCGTTCCATTTGAACCCCAAAAGCAAAGTACAAACCAGACCCAGGATGGGCCAGGAGCCCGCATACACCAGAGTCACAATGAGTAGGGGCACAGCAACACACCCATCGGCATGGCCAATCCGTCCCATGCCACATGTGCACAGCACACAGTCCCATTGCCAAGCACACACAACTACAAATGCCACAGCCACACACACGCCTCCGGGAAACCCATGTACGAGATTGCACGAACTGCCAATGTCAGACGACAAATACATACTTCGCCAGGTGCAACACAATAACAAATCTCATTCTCTCCACAGGTGACGAACTGCCGGATGCTGGGGATGGAGACAGCAGCCAGCACAGCCAGCCCACAAGCCCTCAACGAGGACACACGGATGTGGAGGATCTCACCTCCTCTTCGGACACGGACCACCAAGCAGGCCCATCTGGTGTGGCAGGGCCCAGCCGCTCCCCAGGACCCCTCCTACCCACCAACCCATCATCCAGGGCTGCTGAACAGTCCCAGCCCCCTGCTGCCACTGTCGTTGCGGCCACACCCACGGTCATTGCGGCCACACCCACGGTCATTGCGGCCACTACCACTGCCGCAACCGCCACCATCGCCGCACCGACCACCACCGCCGCCACCACCACCACGTCTTCGCTGGCACCAGCCCCAGCGCAGGTGGTGGCCCGGCCGACTGGATCCACCCTGGGAGCCACAGCGAGGACCGTGGTGAGCAATGTGGCTAGTGGGCAGGCCGGTGGCAGCAGGACTGGTAGGAGGAGCAGGGTCAGGGAAACGCCAGCCTCCCTGGGAGCCATGCCCTGCCTCAAATGGCCAGAGTCCTTGGGGCCTATGAGGAGGCCCAAGAACAATGGGTCAGGTCTGCTTCAGACACGCGGGAGGTGCTGGGGGTGCTGAGGTCCATGGACGCCCGTATAGGTCAGCTCGTGGACCTCATGGGCCAGCTGGTGGTGGCGGTGAGGACACGGCCAGGGATAGCAGCTCCCCTCCGCCACCACCTGCCGGGGCGCAGGGTCGAGCAGCAGTGTCCAGTTCCCCTGCGTCCACAGCCAGTGAGCACACCTCAACCACCAGCATGTCGCAAGCAGGCACCCCCTCGCAAACGTGGAAGGGGCCGTCCGAAGAGGAAACAGATCTCCCGGGAGGACTTCGCACGCTCCAGTCGCAAGTGAGGCAGCCAGCCAGCCTTCCGCCAGCCTTCCTTGACCAGCCACTGCATTGACTTGGACTACGATCCCACTCCACACAGCCATCTGGATGGCATGTGTGTGTTGGACTATGGACATAGAACCAGTGGGTACACCCTGAGCATCACGCAGCCATGACCGACAGCTCATTGTCACTGCACGCACCACTTTTGTCATCACCTTACACACAATCACATGTCACAGTTTGTAATAAATGCACCTTTTACACTAACTGCTGTTTGTGCCCTGTGTTTTATTTGTACGGAATACAACGGCCACCTTGGGCGGAAAGGCACCTGATGCGTGGCATGGCAATGGAATCCGGAGGGCCTGTAGGGACCTAGGGGTGGGAGACAGAACAGGAGCACATTCAATGAGTGTGTCACACACCCATCACACAGTACATGTCAACAACTACAAGCAATGTACACACATCGCACAGAGCAATAGGGCACAATGCCACAGTCACCAACAGTGGCATACTACCCTGGCCATGGAGCGTTGACACACAGCACGTAGTGAACAAGCGGCCACCCTGACACAGCACACACACACCTGCACAGATACAGCCACATCAGCCGTCGTACATGGACACTCACCGTCAAGTGAAGTAGCGGGCGATGAGCTGCTGCCGCACATTCCCAGCTTCCTCCTCTCCGCTGTCCTCCTCACTCGAGCTGTCCTGGTCTGCGGGCTGGGGCCCTGGTTGATCTCCGTCATCCACAATGAGGGGATCTGCTTCCGAATGGCCAGATTGTGCAGCATGCAGCACGCCACCACTATCTGGCACACCTTCTGTGGGGAGTACGCCAGTGCACCCCGGTGCGGTCCAGGCACCTGAACCTGGACTTGAGGAGGCCAAAGGTACGCTCGACCACACGTCTGGTCCTCCCATGTGCCTCATTGTATCGATCGTCTGCTGGGGTGCGAGGATTCCTCAATGGACTGAGCAGCCATGCCCCATTCGGGTACGCAGAGTCACCTGGGTGTGAGGGACACAGAGAACCGTTGCTATTCCAACTGGACAGGGGACAGCATCGCACAACCAGCACGCTACACCACTCCACATACTCACCGACAATACAGCCACGATCCTGTTGCAGATTGGCCATCAGTCGTGGCAAGATGCTGTTGCGCATTATGTGTGCGTCATGGGCCGAGCCTGGGAACTTTGCACACACGTGGGTGATCACCATGTCCGCAAGGCACACCACTTGCACATTCAGGGAGTGCGTGTGCTTCCTGTTGCGGTACAGGTGCTCAGTGGCCTGTGGTGGAACAAGGCCAACATGTGTGCAGTCAATGGCTCCAACGACGTGTGGGATTCTGCCAAGGGCATAGAATGCACCCTTCACTGCCGCCAATTCACGAGCCCTGGGGAAGCGGATGTACCTGTTTCGGTACAGCATCATGGCTGCCAGTACATCCCTCAGCACCTTGCTGAACATGGGCTGGGACATCCCTCCTCCACTGCCCACTGTGTGCTGGAATGACCCAGTGGCGAAGAAATGCATGGCGGCCATCACCTTAGCCGTGGGGGTGACAGCAGTCGGATACACCCTGCGGGGACGGAGATGGGGTTCTAACATGGCACACAGTCGATGCAGGGTTGGCCTGTCCAGCCGAAACTTCCTAATAACCTCTGTATCGTCCATGTCCACCAGCAATTGGTATGGGCGGTCAATGTTCGGTCTCCGCCTAGGGAAATTGCAGAGGACACATGTCAAAGCAACACGACACATAGCAATTTCGCATACACATCACTGACATGACTGAGCAAGCACATGAGCCACAGCCAAGCTGTCAAGCTGGGACGGCACGGCCACAATACACTTACACAGGTCTCCCAACAATGGCAATGGCTAGTGAGACATACCACTGCCATGTGCATGCACATGGGGATCTAGGCCCCAATGACTTGCGGGCGTGCTGATGGGGACTGACTGCATATTCGTCAAGCGGCAACGCCACGGCAACATGAGTGTCTGCTGAGCATGGAACTGCTTCCGAGGCTGGATGAGTATGGCACACGACGACGACGACGATGTGGGCACAGGCTGAGCGGCCAAAACAAGTGGGACCTGTGGCACGAGGGGATATGAGACAGTAGTAGGTGTCAGCACTGCACCCTATGTACAGCACTGTACGGATCACACCTCCCGAAACATTGACAGGTGTCCACATTGACAGCCCCATGCCAAGACGGCTGTGTGCTTGCAGTCACACGTCACAGGTGAGAGGTTACATTGCACGTGCCAGGTGGCAGACGTACATAGTGGGAGCTGGCATGTGTGTGCATGTGTCTCCTGTTCAGGATCCACCAGATGGGCGCTGACTCTGTACTGACCATTGGACACAGCATGTTCCGTGGAAGGCTTGTGTGTGTGGGATGGTGGCACTGGATGTGCCTCCGTTGGGTGGGGGCCATGCACAGGGCGGGTACGTCGATGATTGCGCATTGTTGGTCACGGTGGGTGCACCAACTAAGATGTGTTGCCCTGTGTTCAATTCCTATGTCCGCATGATGATGGACTGTGGATGTGGGCAGACTACACATTGGTCGATGTGCTGTCTATATGCATGTGCCTTCACACCAGGCACAGCTGCCCCTGCACATGTGACCCCTGCTGGACTCGCTGCTGGGTCTGTGGAGCTGATGCACCTTCTGTGCGTGGGGCGGACAGCTCTCCTCACTTCCCTCATTGCGCATGTCATGTCTTTGCCGCAGGTGACATGGATCATGGAGGGCCCACATGTACGCGTGGGTAGGCTACACATGATTGTTCACTGGTCGCCACCCCCAGTCAGTGTTTCGAATGGGAAGGTTGTCGTGCTGGTGGTATGTTCGATGTGGCGGATGGGCGGGCCTAGGTGCGGGCTTACATTCCGGACATGGGGGGTAGTTGGATTGGCGACTAGTTGCAGTACACACGGGACACGTCTCTTCCTTTCCACATCTGGGTCATCCCTTGTACTAACTGACAGTGATACAGTCATCTTCGCCCCAGCCCTCATGTCCACC